>JAVMKA010000017.1:16015599-16625599 GCA_032172135.1 Glyptemys insculpta | reverse complement strand
GATAGATAGATAGATAGAGGGGGTGGATGGGGATAGATAGATAGATAGATAGATAGAGGGGGTGTCTGGGGATAGATAGATGGATAGAGGGGGTGGATGGGGATAGATAGATAGATAGATAGATAGATAGATAGATAGATAGATAGATAGAGGGGGTGTCTGGGGATAGATAGATAGATAGATAGATAGATAGATAGATAGATAGAGGGGGTGAATGGGATAGATAGATAGATAGATAGATAGATAGATAGATAGATAGAGGGGGTGTCTGCGGATAGATAGATAGACAGATGGTGTGTGGGGGGATAGATAGATAGAGGGGGTGGATGGGGATAGATAGATAGATAGATAGATAGATAGATAGATAGATAGATAGAGGGGGTGTCTGGGGATAGATAGAGAGATAGAGGAGGTGTCTGGGGATAGATAGATAGATAGATAGATAGATGGTGTGTGTGTGGATAGATAGATAGAGGGGGTGGATGGGGATAGATAGATAGATAGATAGATAGATAGATAGAAGGGGTGTGTCACGGAGTATGGGGGGACTCAGGGCCCTGCACCCCCGGCTTCCTGCGATTCACCATGACTCTCAGCCAGCCAGTAAAGCAGAAGGTTTATTTAGACGACAGGAATACAGTCCAAGACAGGTCTTGCAGGCACAGACAACAGGACACCCCTCAGTTAGGTCCATCTTGGGGTCCTCGGGCATCCCAGCCCTCTTGGGGAGGTCAGAGCCCTCTCTCCTCCCAGCCACCTCACCGGCCCGCTCCCGAGACTCTGCCTTCAGCGACCCCTCCCACAGCCTTTGTTCAGTTTCCCAGGCAAAGGTGTCACCTGGCCTCTCACTCCTTCCTGGGTTCTCATGTTACATGCTCAGGTATTCTCCGTAGGTCAGTCTCCCATCCCCCGATGCAGACTATCCTAGCCCCACTCCCCTGTCAGCATTCACAGACCACATTAAGAACAGTCCCAGTTCGTCACAGGGTATATGGTGATAGATAGATAGAGGAGGTGTCTGGGGATAGATAGATGGATAGACAGATAGATAGATAGATAGATAGATAGATAGATAGATAGATAGATAGATAGATAGATAGATAGATAGATAGATAGATAGAGAGAGAGATAGAGAGAGAGATAGATGGGGTGGATGGGATAGATAGATCGATCGATTGATCGATTGATAGATGAATGATGTGGATGGGGATGGATAGACGGATGTGTGCATGGGGATAAACAGCCCGGGGTGTGTGTGGGAACCGATGGGTGTGTGGGGGGGGGACACGACAATCCCCCTGTGCCCAGACACACGCGGACAAAGGCAGCCCCACAACGCCACAGGCCCAAAGACAAAGACACACCCATGCTGCTCTCACACAAAGATGCAGGGGGACAGCTGCAGTGTCCCTCTCCCGTCCAGCCAGCCAGACCCAATACAGGGACACACACCCCATCACACACACACACACACACACACATTCATACATGAGCAGCCACACAACCCCACCGAGCACACAGCTACACACCCCTGCACACAGACACACACACACACAGCATGCCCACCCACACATACAATCCCACCCTAGAACATGGAGACACAGCACACACACACAATCCCACCCAGCACAAACACATTCCTACACACACAACACACACACATACAATCCCACCCAGCACAAACACATTCCTACACACACAACACACACACACACAATCCCACCCCAGCACAAACACAGATTCCTACACACACAGACATACACACACAATCCCACCCAGCACACATTCCCAGCAGATACACTCACACAAATACAGTCACACCCCCATTCAGCACACACAGCAGCTCACACAGCACAAACACATATTTTTACACGTACACACAAAGACATATGCACCCCACCCACCCACACAATCCCACCCAGCACAAACACATTCCTACACACAACACAAAATCACACACAACACGTACACACACACACACACACTGCAGCAGCTGCGCCGCACCCCTGGCACGAAGCCGGCCCTAGAATTCATGGGGGGGGGTCCCGGTAACCAGCCCCTCCCCCGCTCTCCCCTAGGGGGGAGATACATTATCTCCATGGCTCATTGCCTCCCCCCTCCCCATTCATCCTTTCGTTCATCGCTCCCCCATTGACCCCTCCCCGCTGCCTTTCATTCATTCATTCCGAGGCAGCGAACCCTCAGTAGCTTCGCGCATGCGTGAGGCTCCCCCTCCCCCTTCCTCCAATCCCGGTCGGATTTTATGAATGGACCATTGACGTCAATGGAGCCCCCTCCCTCCCCACGTGGGCTCGCGCCTGTCTATAAAGGCGGCGCGCGGCGCCTGTCCAGGGTGCTGAAGGCAGATCGCGGCCAGCTCTGGGGAGGGGGACGGACACCGCCCCGCCGCACGGCCGGTAAACAGCCCCGCCACCACCACCACCCGGGCGTGGGGAGGGTCCCGCCTATAGGGGGGGTCAATGGGGATCCCCCCTTTGCTGCATATGTGGGGCGGATCCCCGGGAAGGGGCGCTGGGAAGGGGGACCCCGCTGGGGGAATGCGTGGGGGTGTCCCTGTTACAGGGCGCTGGGAAGGGGTACCCCACTGGGAGAATTGGGGGGGTCCCTGATATAGAGGGGTGCTGGTAAGGGGTACCCGCTGGGAGAATTTGGGGTCCCTGTTACAGGGCGCTGGGAAGGCATACCCGCTGGGGGAATTGGGGGGGCTCTGATATAGAGGGGCGCTGGGAAGGGGTACCCGCTGGGGGAATAGGGGGTCCCTGTTACAGGGCGCTGGGAAGGGGTATCAGCTGGGGGAGTTGGGAGGTCCCTGTTACAGGGGCGCTGGGAAGGCGTACCCGCTGCGGGAATTGGGGGGGCTCTGATATAGAGGGGCGCTGGGAAGGGGTACCCGCTGGGGGAATTGGGGGGGCTCTGATATAGAGGGGCGCTGGGAAGGGGTACCCCGCTGGGGGAATTGGGGGGGGTACCCGCTGGGGGAATGCGGTGGAGGAGATGCGGTTGTAGGTAGCCAGGGCGGGGATGCCCTCGTGCCGGGAAGCGGTTCTCCCAGCAAACCCGCATGCGGGGGCGGGAGGGTGGGGGGGGGGAAGGGAAGCGGGCAGGAGGCAGGGAGGAGAGAGAGACGGGGGGGTTCCCCCTTCCCGTGGGGAGAGAGCAGAGGCAGCCGCTCCCCCTCAAGTCTTCCACCACCCCCGACATCCCCTTTCCCCTGCACCCACCTCCCCTCTACACCCCCAAACCCCTCCTATTTCTGCACCCCGGTCCTTAGCCCCCTCCCCTCTGCACCCCCAAACCTCTCCCACCTCTTCTGTGCACTCCCAACTCCCCTCCCCACTGCATCCGCGCCTCTAGCCCCCCTCCACACCCCCATACCGCCTCCCCATCTCCCCTCTGCACACCCGCCCTTAGCCCCCCTTCCCCTAGCCCTTCTCCCCTCTGCCCCCCCACCCCACTGCACCCTCACCTCTAGCTCCCCTCCACACCCCCTACCCCACGTCCCGTCTGCAGCCCCCACCCCTAGCCCCCTTTCCCTATTTCCCCTCCGCAGACCCCCCCCCGTCCTTCCCCATCCTTGCTAGGGCGGGGCGAGCCGCAGGCTGGCAGCCGCTGGTTGCAATACACATTAGCGGGCGTGGGGGGCAGGGACGGGAAATCCTGCAGGCTGAGTGGAGGAATGGAGGTGAAAATATAGGCGTGTAATTGTGTGAGCGTGGGCTATTGCGTGTGTGTGCACGTGCCCCCCCCGTGAGAGGTGCTGGGCGTGTAATTGTGTGAGCGTGGGCTACTGCGTGTGTGTGCATGTGCCCCCCGTGAGAGGTGCTGGGTGTGTAATTGTGTGAGCTATTGCGTGTGTGTGCACGTGCCCCCCCGTGAGAGGTGCTGGGCGTGTAATTGTGTGAGCGTGGGCTACTGCGTGTGTGTGCATGTGCCCCCCGTGAGAGGTGCTGGGTGTGTAATTGTGTGAGCTATTGCGTTTGTGTGCATGTGCCCCCCCCGTGAGAGGTGCTGGGTGTGTAATTGTGTGAGCTATTGCGTGTGTGTGCACGTGCCCCCCCGTGAGAGGTGCTGGGCGTGTAATTGTGTGAGCGTGGGCTACTGCGTGTGTGTGCATGTGCCCCCCGTGAGAGGCGCTGGGTGTGTAATTGTGTGAACTATTGCGTTTGTGCACACGTGCCCCCCCATGAGAGGTGCTGGGTGTGTAATTGTGTGAGCTATTGCGTGTGTGTGCATGTGCCCCCCGTGAGAGGCGCTGGGTGTGTAATTGTGTGAGCTATTGCGTTTGTGTGCATGTGCCCCCCCCCCGTGAGAGGTGCTGGGTGTGTAATTGTGTGAGCGTGGGCTACTGCGTGTGTGTGCATGTGCCCCCCGTGAGAGGCGCTGGGTGTGTAATTGTGTGAGCTATTGCGTTTGTGTGCATGTGCCCCCCCGTGAGAGGTGCTGGGTGTGTAATTGTGTGAGCGTGGGCTACTGCGTGTGTGTGCATGTGCCCCCCGTGAGAGGCGCTGGGTGTGTAATTGTGTGAGCTATTGCGTTTGTGTGCATGTGCCCCCCCCGTGAGAGGTGCTGGGTGTGTAATTGTGTGAGCTATTGCGTGTGTGTGCACGTGCCCCCCCATGAGAGGTGCTGGGCGTGTAATTGTGTGAGCGTGGGCTACTGCGTGTGTGTGCATGTGCCCCCCGTGAGAGGCGCTGGGTGTGTAATTGTGTGAACTATTGCATTTGTGCGCACATGCCCCCCCATGAGAGGTGCTGGGTGTGTAATTGTGTGAGCTATTGCGTGTGTGTGCATGTGCCCCCCCCGTGAGAGGTGCTGGGTGTGTAATTGTGTGAGCGTGGGCTATTGCGTGTGTGTGCATGTGCCCCCCTGTGAGAGGTGCTGGGCGTGTAATTGTGTGAGCGTGGGCTACTGCGTGTGTGTGCATGTGCCCCCCGTGAGAGGCGCTGGGTGTGTAATTGTGTGAGCGTGGGCTATTGCGTGTGTGTGCACGTGCCCCCCCCGTGAGAGGTGCTGGGTGTGTAATTGTGTGAGCATGGGCTATTGCGTGTGTGTGCATGTGCCCCCCGTGAGAGGCGCTGGGTGTGTAATTGTGTGAGCTATTGCGTTTGTGTGCACGCGCCCCCCCCCCATGAGAGGTGCTGGGCATGTAATTGTGTGAGCTATTGCGTGTGTGTGGATGTGCATGTAATTGTGTGAGCTATTGCGTGTGTGCATGTGCCCCCCATGAGAGGTGCTGGGTGTGTAATTGTGTGAGCGTGGGCTATTGCGTGTGTGTGCACATGCCCCCCCGTGAGAGGTGCTGGGTGTGTAATTGTGTGAGCATGGGCTATTGCGTGTGTGCGCACGTGCCCCCCCGTGAGAGGTGCTGGGTGTGTAATTGTGTGAGTGTGGGCTACTGCGTGTGCGCGCACGTGCCCCCCCCCGTGAGAGGTGCTGGGCGTGTAATTGTGTGAGAGTGGGCTATTGCGTGGGCACGTGCCCCCGCTCCCGGTGACAGCGTTGGGCGTGCAACTGCCAGGGTCTTGTGCGTGTCCACAAACGTGTCCTCGCGACTGTGTCTGCCAAAGTCGGTGAGCGTGGAACAGGAACGACGGGGCGTGACTGGGGCCGTGCCCCCGTGCAAGAGGCTCCAGGGGGGAGCGCGTCTCCACTGTGAACAAACTGGGTGCTGGGGGGTGGGGGTTCCCAACCCGGGTTACATGAGCAGGGAAGACACGGCACCGGTGCGATCCGGGGAAAGGCCACGCCCTTTTCTCTGCAGGGAAAACAGGGCCCGCGGCCGGGCTGGGCGGGGGGAGATCGCCAGGCGCTCCTCCGGCCGGGGTGAATCCCTGGGGCTCTCCCTTCAGGGTGTCGGGAGTCCCATCCCCCCTCCAGCTGGGCTGGGGGGCATGGCTTTGGGCCAGCGGGGGACTGACCGTGCCTGTCCCCGCTTCTCTGTCTCCCCTACAGAAGCACCATGCTGGGCTCACACGCCCCTCTCCGCGGAGCTGCCCTGCTCCTCTCCATCAGCCTCCTGACGCAGTGCTGCCTGCACGCCACCCCCCTGCCCCCGGGGGAGGATGCCCACCCCGAGGAGCCCCGCCAGCCCAGCCCCGCGTCCCCCGCCAAGGAGGTCCGGGCGAGAGCCCTGCCCGCCCCCAGCCGGGAAGGCGGGGACGCCAAGGAGGAGGAAGACGACAACGAGCTCTTCCGAGACGTGGACCCCAAGGCCTTGGCCGCCGTGCTGCTCCAGGCCCTGGGCAACGGGGGCCACAACTCTCCGGACAAGCGCCGGGCCCCGGATGAGGAGCGGGTGCAGAGCCAGAGCCGGAGCACCAGCCTGGGGGCGGGCCGGGCCCGGGAGCAGCAGCTGGAGGAAGAGGAAGAGGAGGAGGAGGAAGGCAGAGACAGCAGCTCCCAGGAGCTGGAGAGCCTGCAGGCCCTGCTGCGCGAGCTGCGGCCGCTCGGCCCCGCGGCCAAGCGGGAACGCGCCCAGGGGGACGCCGGCCACAACGCGGTGCTGAAGGAGCTGGAGGAGTACGAGCGGCTGCGGGCCGGCACCAAGCGCCGGGCCCCACCAGCCGAGCCCTGGGCCGGCGCTAGGAAACTGAGGCAGCAGCAGCAGCTGGAGCACCAGCTCCTTCAGCGGCGTTACGAGGAGCTGGCCGAGAGCCGGCGGCAGGCCGAGGAGGCCCGCAAGGCGGCCGCCGAGGAGGAGCGGCTGGCCGACATGGCCTCCGACCTGCTGCTGCAGTACCTGCTGAAGGGCCGGGAGGACGAGGGCGAGCAGGGGGCCAACGCCCACGAGGAGGAGGAGGAGGAGGAGGAAGAGGAGGGCAGGTTCCGGGGCGGCAGGGCCAAGGGCAGCCCCTTGCTCTTCGAGGACGAGGAAGGCAACGTGGCGGAGGACAAGCGCTCCGACGAGGAGGAGGAGGATGACGACGTCATCGACCCCAACACCATCGACCAGCTGATCGAGCTCTCCACCAAGCTGCACCTGCCAGCCGAGGACGTCATCGACATCATCAATGACGTGGAGAAGAAGAAGAAGGAGGCGGCGGCGCCGGTGGCGCCCAAGCACCAGGCCAAGCCGCTCCCCTACGCCCCGGCCCGGCCCTACTATCCTGCCACCCCCTGGCGCCGCCCCAAGCCGGACGAGCGGGACTGGAATGAGGTGCTGCACGGGGACGACTACCTGGCCCCCAAGAGGTACCTGGCCAAGCAGAACGACTTCTCCAACTACATCCAGCCCAGGGCGTTCCAGCTGCCACCCCCGCCATCCTACCCCCACGGCCGCCACCTGCCGGGCTCTCTGGCACCCAGGGACGAGGCCGCCGCCGCCGGCCGGGCCCGAGAAGACGAGATGGAGAACTACATCGAGCAGGTGCTGATGGACCATGCCCAGGTGTTCCAGTGAATCGCCCCCCCCTCCATCTCCCCATGGAGAAGCGTGGTCATTCTGAATGTCCCAAGCATTTCAGGTTGTGCATGAGTCAGGAGAACAAACCCCGTCCCTCCCCACGCCCGCGACGCCGCCCCCCAGACTTTAGGATCCCTGAGCCCCACCAAGCCCACCGCGCTTGAAGGAACCGGGGGGGTTGTGGAAGACGCTGCCCCATCCGGCCATCGGGGAACACGCCTCCCCCCTCCTTTCAAGGAGACACTCTGTGCAGGTGACAGGAGGTGCCAGCCCATGGAGAACCCGATCCTGATCCCGCCTCTCTTCTCCGAGCCCCCAGGGACAAGACCCCTGTGTGTCGTCAGCTCTCAGGCGCGTCAGAATTCTCCACAGCCAGTGGCCCCAGCCCCTTCTAGTGCGGACATGTCCCCAAACCCCAGCCGGAAGGGCAAGCGGAGGCCACTCGCTCCCCTCCCCTCTTACGATGCTAAACAGCAGGCAGCGAGGGAGGCCGAAAAAAAATCTAGACCAGGTCACTGAAACCAGAGCAAAGACCCAATTGGCTCCAAAATTACCGTCTCGGCTTCAGTGTGTTTTTCCTTCTCATCTCAGCAACTTCCCACTCTCCTCCCTTCTGTACACTTTTCAAAACACGAACGCAGTGAAGGGAAGCGTGTGAAAAAACAAAGGGTTTGTTTCAACATGAACTTCTGGCCATTCTGCGCGGGAGGAGAAAGCTAGAGCAAGTCCCGAGGCGGCGGCGGCGGGGGGGGGGTATCGACTCGGGGAAAACACAGCCCCGCGGGGGGGGTAAAATCGGCACCGCTCCGTTAACTTTAAGGAACTGGCGACTTGATTTCAGGGGTGCTGATCCTAACATTTACAGGCGCTACAAAGCCATCCTGCCCTTACATAACTCAGGTGGAGCACAGCCATCCAGCCCGTAGCTGGTGGTTGAGCTAGTCTCTTTTCGAAAGAGGGGGACAGACTCTGAGTTCGGGAGAAGGGCGTCAAATAGGGGCTGTCAACTGAGCCCAGGTGAGGTTCTCCCCGCTGTTAAAACGCCAGAACCCCTCAAAATTAAAAGAGCTGCACAGTAGCACGTTTACATGCCCAGATCTATGTCACCAACACCCGTTCTCTCTTCTGCAATCCCACACTGCTCCTTCCGGCTGTCCCAGAATTAAGCTTTGCACGGCATCCGTCCTCCGGAGAAGGAATGAGGGGAGAACAGAGTGAGATATTCCATACCAAACTGCCTTATCAAGCTATCTTTCCACCGGGTTGTTTCTTCCATCAACCGACACCGAAGCTCGAGGTTAAATATTGTGACTTTGCCAGTGTTACGCACCCCAAAAACATGCCCCCCCCGCCAGGCATGCCGCGTGCTGTGTCTTGCTGTGAATTCACCACCATCCGAACACTACCAGCATTTCCAGTCAAGCAACCGATCAGTTCTAACCCACGAAGCGGCTAATGTTACCAGCGGGGGAGCGCGCGGGTCGGGGATGGGCGTTGTACTAAGGGGGTTTGCGCGTGTATTTTCACCTGCATCCAGTTTCCGAGTGTGTGAGATTCTTGGCTTTGTGGCGTCCGGTTCCCAGTCCTGTGCCATTTGTTTCGATGTCCTGACCTCTGTGTTGTACTTAATAAAACACGTTTGGCCTGTTGTAAATAGCATGTGGAATTACTAGTTTTGCTAAGAAATAAAAGCAACTATTTTATTACGAGTTACTCTCATTATTCACAGCTGGCACTGGGGTCCCCAAGGAGACGCTACGGAGATCCTACGCCAGGGGGCCTGTCTGGCTCAGAACCTGCCTCGCCTCCCCCCCAGGCCAATGGGGCCACCCAGGCTGGCAACCCCGCATCATATCAAACCAAGGGCGCATCTAGTCCAGATCCCACCGCCCCCACCCACCCCTCAGGTCGGACCAATGGGTCTATCTAGCCCGGATCCCACCGCACCCACCCACAACCTCAAGTCAGACCAATGGGTCTATCTAGCCCGGATCCCACCGCACCCACCCACAACCTCAAGTCAGACCAATGGGCGTATCTAGTCCAGATCCCACGGCACCCACCCACCCCTCAGGTCGGACCAATGGGTCTATCTAGCCCGGATCCCACCGCACCCACCCACCCCTCAGGTCGGACCAATGGGTCTATCTAGCCCGGATCCCACCGCCCCCACCCACCCCTCAGGTCGGACCATGGGTCTATCTAGTCCAGATCCCACCGCACCCACCCACAACCTCAAGTCAGACCAATGGGCGTATCTAGCCCGGATCCCACAGCACCCACCCACCCCTCAGGTCGGACCAATGGGTCTATCTAGTCCAGATCCCACCGCACCCACCCACAACCTCAAGTCAGACCAATGGGCGTATCTAGCCCAGATCCCACCGCACCCACCCACAACCTCAAGTCAGACCAATGGGCGTATCTAGTCCAGATCCCACCGCACCCACCCACAACCTCAAGTCAGACCAATGGGCGTATCTAGCCCGGATCCCACAGCACCCACCCACCCCTCAGGTCGGACCAATGGGTCTATCTAGTCCAGATCCCACCGCACCCACCCACAACCTCAAGTCAGACCAATGGGCGTATCTAGCCCAGATCCCACCGCACCCACCCACAACCTCAAGTCAGACCAATGGGCGTATCTAGTCCAGATCCCACCGCACCCACCCACAACCTCAAGTCAGACCAATGGGCGTATCTAGCCCAGATCCCACCGCACCCACCCACAACCTCAAGTCAGACCAATGGGCGTATCTAGCCCAGATCCCACCGCACCCACCCACCTCAAGTCAGACCAATGGGCGTATCTAGCCCAGATCCCACCCCATCCACCCATAACCTGGCTGGCTAAAGCACCTGTCTGGTGAACAGGAGATCCTGGTTTCAGCTCCCAGTGGTGCCTTGGTCTCCTTATTTTGGGGGAGGGATAGCTCAGTGGTTTGAGCATTGGCCTGCTAAACCCAGGGTTGGGAGTTCAATCCTTGAGGGGGCCATTTAGGGACCTGGGGTAAAAATCTGTCTGGGGATTGGTCCTGCTTTGAGCAGGGGGTTGGACTAGATACCTCCTGAGGTCCCTTCTGTCACGGAGTCCCCGGGCGATGCTCTGGAACTGCTCCCCACAAAGCCAGTCAGGACTTTGGGGAGCCTCCTCTCCCTTGGAGCAGACTGTCTTCAGGGCAAGAAGCTCACACGGCTTCACCTCCTGGGTCTCTCCTGGGAGCATTCAGCATATGTCCCTCCGTGCGCTTCCCACAGCGAGTCCGCCCAGGCAGGGTCCTGGGAGAGCCAAAGGGTCCTGCACCCCCACTTCACAGTCAGACGTGACTCTCAGCCAGCCAGTAAAACAGAGGTTTATTAGATGACAGGAACACGGTCTAAAACAGAGCTTGTAGGTCCAGCGAACGGGACCCCTCGGCTGGGTCCATTCTGGGGCCCAGTGAGGCAGACCCCTGTCTGCCCTCCCTTCCAGTCCCCAGCTAGCTCCAAACTCCCGTCCAGCCCCTCCTTCTCTGGGCTTTGTCTCTTTCCTGGGCCAGGAGGTCACCTGATCTCTTTGTTCACCTTTAGCTATTTCCTTGCGGGGGGGGGGGGGGGGGGGGGAAGGGGCCCTGGCCATTTGTTGCCAGGGAGACAGTGTGTCAGTGATTTATGCACACTGGCCTTTCCCCACCACCTAGAGACTTAAGAAATGCATAGGGGAAACTGAGGCACCCACACAGTATTCAGAGGAAACATTAAGAACAGTCCCACTTCGTCACACCTTCCAGCCCTGATATTCTATGAACCTCAGGTCAGACCAATGAGCACAGCCAGCCTGGATCCCACCGCACCCACCTACTGGGTGAAACCAATGGGCTCAACTTCCTTTTCTCTTACTGGTGCGGAGCCGTGTGCCCCTCCAGGCCAGTCTCCCCCACAGTGCAGCCGCCAGCACCCGGTGCTCGAGAGACTGTCACCTTACCATCTACCTAGGGAGTGGTACGCTCTTCACCGCACTGGGCATGAGCCCCCCACCAACCGACCCACACAGCCCTTAGCCTTGTCTCCACTGCCTGGGATTGGCGTTACTGCCGAGGGCTCACAGACCTCAGCCAAGAGCGAAGCAACTGGCCTAACCAGCCTGTGGCAGGCACGACGCAGGCGTGTCTGGCTGAGATTCCCTGGTCTGGGGTCTACAGGATGGATGGCCGTATGGATACCTAGTAAGCTATTACATGTTTCATGGTAGTGGCTAGAGGCATTAACTTGACTCATTACCCAGAAACGCCCCTTGTGCCAGCTGCCGCTAAGACCCTCCCCGACCGAGATCGGGGCCCCTGTTGTGCCAGGCACTTGTCAGACTCCCTCTGACCGAAATCGGGGTCCCCCCTTGTTCTGGGCACCGCACAGATCCCCCCGACCAAAATCGGGGTCCCCCCTTGTTCTGGGCACCGCACAGATCCCCTCTGACCGAAATCGGGGTCCCCCCTTGTTCTGGGCACCGCACAGATCCCCTCTGACCGAAATCGGGGTCCCCCCTTGTTCTGGGCACCGCACAGATCCCTCAACCAAAATCGGGGTCCCCCCTTGTTCTGGGCACCGCACAGATCCCCCCGACCAAAATCGGGGTCCCCCCTTGTTCTGGGCACCGCACAGATCCCCCCGACCAAAATCGGGGTCCCCCCTTGTTCTGGGCACCGCACAGATCCCCCCGACCAAAATCGGGGTCCCCCCTTGTTCTGGGCACCGCACAGATCCCCTCGACCAAAATCGGGGTCCCCCCTTGTTCTGGGCACCGCACAGATCCCCTCAACCAAAATCGGGGTCCCCCCTTGCTCTGGGCACCGCACAGATCCCCTCAACCAAAATCGGGGTTCTCCCCCTTGCGCCTGGCACTGCACAGACAAAGTGAATGACAGTTTCTGCCCCACAGCGTTGACCATGTAAATAGACAAAGTCTCCCTATTCACACATAGGGAAACCGAGGCTGGAGAGATGCAGTGACTCACCCAAGGTGAAAACATTCACTCAATGTGCAGTGGCAGCCGGAAAAGCGAACAGAATGTTGGGAATCATTAAGAAAGGGATAGATAATCAGACAGAAAATATCATGTTGCCTCTCTATAAATCCATGGTACACCCACATCTTGAATAGTGTGTGCAGATGTGGTCGCCCCATCTCAAAAAAGATCTATTGGACTTGGAAAAGATACAGAAAAGGGCAACAAAAATGATGAGGGGGTCTGGAATGGCTGCCATATGAGGAGAGATTAATAAGACTGGGACTGTTCATCTTGGAAAAGAGACGGCTAAGGGGAGATATGATAGAGGTCTATAAAATCATGACGGGTGTGGAGAAAGTAAATAAGGAAGTGTTGTTTACTCCTTCTCATAACACAAGAACTAGGGGTCACCCAATGAAATGAATAGGCAGCGGGTTTAAAACAAACAGAAGGAAGTATTTCTTCACACAACGCACTGTTAATCTGTGCAACTCCTCGCCAGAGGATGTTGCGAAGGCCAAGACTATAACATGGTTCAAAGAAGAACTAGAGAAGTTCACGGAAGATAGGTCCATCAATGGCTGTTAGCCAGGCTGGGCAGGGATGGTGTCCCTAGCCTCTGTTTGCCAGAAGCTGGGAATGGGCGACAGGGGATGGGTCACTTGACGATTCCCTGTTCTGTTCATTCCCTCTGGGGCACCTGGCATTGGCCACTGTCGGCAGACAGGACACTGGGCTAGATGGACGGTTGGGCTGACCCAGTCTGGCCGTTCTTAAGGCCAAGCAGAGGGACTATGTCAGAGCAGGGGCCCTGAGTTTCAGACCCAGGAGCCGGGCCCGGATCTTTCACCTCGAGCTCCGCCGCGGCCGGGCTGGCTCTTGGGGGCTGCGTTCGCACAGCGGGAGAGGAGGGGCTGACGCCGGGGATGCCGGAGAGCGCTGCGTGCCGCTGCTGGGAGAGGAGCCGAGTTAAACAGCAACGATTTCACTGCGGGGAGAATGATCCGGACTGGCAGAATTCGGGCCTGACCTGAGCTCCACGCAGCAACCCCGGGAACGGGAGAACTGTCCTAGGTCTCAGCGCCAGCCTGCCCACCCAGCTGCTGTCCTGGCATCCCAGGGAGCGGATGCAGGCGGCCCCAGCAGCTGGGGGGTTGGTTGGGGTAGGCACGGGGTGGGGACAGACCCTCAAGACTGACCCCAGCTGTGGAGCCATATAAAACTCATTGCGCACAGCGGACTGGGGGAGGGAGGCGGGTGCGGACGCACCCATCGAGGTTAGCCAGAACCCCCTCCCCCCGCACATAAACTCACTCCACACGGCCGAGTTCTCCGCACACACTTTATTCCAAAGGGGGGACCCCGGTTCCCCAAGGGGGGGGGGCACACACACTCCCCACGCCCTGAGCGCCCCGCCCACGGAGATGCCGGGGGAAATGGGACCCCGGGATTGGCTGTAGCCCCCTGCCCGGCGGTACCCAGCTGTGGTGTGGCGATTGCTCCGGCCGGCGGCAGGATCACTGTGCAGGGGGATCTCTCTGCACAGTCCCCCCCGCCCAGCCGGCCCCTCTCCCCACGCTCCCCGCTCTGAGCGGCCACCGGCAGGAAGGAGAACGCCGGGGGTGGGGGGCTCTGGCAGGGTCCCGTGGACTCCCCGAGGGGTGTATATCTATATATTTACACACAGTTCATGGGGCTCACCCCCCCCGTCGGCTCCAGGGCAAATTGGTCCCACGTCCGGCTGCTGCTCCACAGGGCGAGGAAGACGGAGACGTGGCCCCCGCGGCGTCCGACGCGGCCGGGGACGGATGGCGAGCGGGGGAGGCCCGGCGAACGGCTCGCTACGCCAGCCCCATCTCCTCCAGCACGCTGCGGGGTGACTCATCCTCCTGCAGCACAGAGATAAGGGGGGAGGGAGGGGACGTCAGCGGGGGGGAGACAGAGTCCCTCCGTCCTCCCCCCACATGGGGAGCGGGTTAGAGCCCCGTGGCAGGGGGGCTGGGATTCAGGGACAGAGGGACCCCTGTTGCAGGCAGAGTGGGGCGCTCTGAGCACTCACTTTCCCCCTCCTCCCTATAACCGGGCTGGTCTCAGCCTCGCCGGTCTGTCCCCCCAGCCCAGGCCAAGCCTCTGCCCCCTGAGCTAGGCCTGCCTAGCACCGCCCCCCCCGTGCAGTCTAGTGCCCCCCAGGATGGCTGGGACCCTGGGCACGTCTTCCGCCACCCCCCGCATTAACCCCCAGGGTGCCGGAGATGGGCTGGATTGAGTTACCACCCCGGCCTGGCACTAACCCCGCCATGCCAGCCCCACAGCAGCCCCCCAGGGACGGGCGAGGGACCCAGGCCGGGCGTTAACCCCTCGGGCGCTGGGCGGGGCGCTGGCTGGAGTTTGCGAGCGAGAAGTGGCTGCTTTCTGCCGGCAGCCCGGTCGCCCACGCGGAGCGCAGGAGAGAGCTGCAGAGCCCGGTGACTCATCCCCCTGCACCACAGCCCAGGCAATGAGACAGCACCTGCAGTGAGGGCGGGGGGCCCGCCCCCCCCGCGTCCCCCCATGCTGCGACACAGCCGGGGCTGGAGACAGGATCCCAGCCCCCTCGCCCCAGCCGCTGGTGTGTGCCGGGGGGTGGGAAGGGATGTGGTGGTGGGAGCAGTGCACAGGGGACAACATTGTGGGCTGCTGGGCTCTGATCCCCAGCCCTGGGAGCGAGGTGGCACCCAGGGGTTCATGCCCAGCTGGGGGGTGGTCCTGTCTCTGGATGCACGCAGGAGCAGGCCACACCCAGCCCCGTGGCCAGCGGCTGTGACAGCACGACATGAACCCAGCCTGGCTCTGCTCCAGCCGGGGGGGGGGGGCATTGGCAGGTTACCCCCCTCACAGAGCGGCCCAACCCCCCCGGCCCTCCCTACCTCCTGCAGCAGGTCAGCCTGCTCGATGGCTTTCAGCACGCTCTTCTTGGAGGTGTCTTGGATCTCCCCGCCCATGAGGAACTCGTCCAGGATGAAATAGGCCTTCTCGAAGTTGAAGATGATATCAAGCTCGCACACCTGGGGCAGGAGGAAGGGAGAGAGAGAGGAGTATCAGGGCTGCCCGGAGCCGGGGAGAGAACCCAGGAGTCCTGGCTCCCAGCCCCCCCTGCTCTAACCCACCAGCCCCCACTCCCCTCCCAGAGCCGGGGAGAGAACCCAGGAGTCCTGGCTCCCAGCCCCCCCTGCTCTAACCCACCAGCCCCCACTCCCCTCCCAGAGCCGGGGAGAGAACCCAGGAGTCCTGACTCCCAGCCCCCCACATCCCCCTGCTCCAGCCCCCACTCCCCTCCCTGAGCCAGGGAGAGAACCCAGGAGTCCTGGCTCCCAGACCCCCCTGCTCTAACCCACCAGCCCCCACTCCCCTCCCAGAGCCGGGGAGAGAACCCAGGAGTCCTGGCTCCCAGCCCCTGCACTCCACTAGCCCCCTGCCCTGTGCTAGGGGCTCTGTTCCCCTCTCAGAGGGAGGGGCGCATACAGCTGGGAGGGGGGTGAAAATATGACCAAGTGGGAATTTTTTGTAATGTATTTTATGTCGCCGCTGTGTGCCTCAGTTTCCCCCTATACTCCACACGGCTCCCCAGTGGGGTAACGAGGATGAAGGGAACGTCTACCCCTGCAGCGCGTGTGGTGAAGACGCTCTGGGCCGATGGGAGAGACGCTCTCACCCCAGCACAGCGCGATGCACAGGTCGGGGTAACATACGTCGCTCCGGGGGGGCGTGTGGTAGAATAGCCCCACCCCGGAGCGACACGGGTTACACCCACACCAGTGGCAGCGTCCACGTGGCCTGTGCTCCCACCGGGTGGGCCGAACGGGTCATTAAAAGGATCAACCTGCTGGGCCTGGACATTAACGCCTAGCACCCCATGCCCCAGGGGGCGAAGTATTCCCTGCCTCTCCGCAGGGAAGCTGGGCACCACCCCGGCTGGAGACCACAGGACGGAGCAGCGTAGGGCGTGCAGCGCGGGCTTTGGGAGACACTAGCTGCTTGCTGCCGGCCTGACCGAGAGCGTGAGCTGGGAAATGGGGGCCAGGTCAGCCGGGTGGGTGCACCGCGGCACGAGACACCCCTGTTCGGGAACGGCGGCTGGGCAGGAGGCTGGCGCATGGAGGCTCAGTCTAGGAGGTGTTGGGGCCCCGGGACCGGCCCTGGAGGCAGAGTGGGGCCCTGGCCTGCGGCTCCGTGACAGGGAATTAGCCGGATTAGCCCAATTAGTATTTCTATCCCCCGCGGCTCAGCGGGCAGGCGCCTGCCCGGGGGGATTAACGAGGCAGAGTTAATTCGCGGGGGATTAGCTGGGATTTGATCCACCCACCCACGGGGCTGGGCCCGAGCGCCAGAGCCAGCCACACGGATCAGAGGGTCCCGGGGTCACCCAGGCCCCTTGTCTAGGGTCAGCAAGTCCCGCTGCCCGTCTCCAGGGCACCACACCCACCCTAGGGTCACTGCCTGCCCCATACCCCCGGGACCCCAGACCCGCAGGGTGCATGTGTGTGTGTGGGGGGGCAGGGGGCCGCACTCACACTGCCGAAGTATTTGTCCAGCAGCTCCACGTATCGGTGGATCAGCTCCAGCGTGATCAGCTCGTTGTCCTGGCCTTCGATGGCGCAGCAGAAGTACAGGCTGGCGTATCTGCGGGCGCACGGCAGAGGGCTCAGCGGGGCGGGGTGTGGGGGGGAGATCCCAGCCAGCACAGGCCTGGGAGTGTACACAGGGAGGGTTGTGGCACATCCCCATGCCCCACCCCCACTACCCAAACCTCCCCCTGGTCCGGGCCGAGCCCGTTAGACCCCTGGGCAGCCTCAGCTCCAATGCCAGGGCCCCACAGGACGGGCAGAGTCAGAGACCCCCTGACCCTCCCTGTTCCCTCCCCCTACGTGCCCTGCTCCTCCCGGGCCCAGAGCAGGGCGGCGCAAGGGGAAACTGCCCCCCCACCCCAGGTTCCCCGTGGCCTGTTCAGCCCTCTGGTGCCTCTGGTCGGGCCGCCAGCGTGGGAGGTGGCAGGTGCCGACAATGCCCTGTGACGGGGCGGCTGGGCTCTGGCTCCCAGCCTGGCAACGATGACAGACTGCAGGCTACGGGCCACCGAGTGGCCTGGAGACGGGGTAAGGCTGGGGCACTGGCTGGCTCAGGGGGGCAGGGGCCTGTCCCCTCTAGGGGGCGCCGGCTCCCACCCGGCCCCAGGGCGGGCACTGGCTGGCTCAGGGGGGCAGGGAATGGGGCAGGGGCCTGTCCCCTCTAGGGGGCGCCGGCTCCCACCCGGCCCCAGGGCAGGGACTGGCTGGTTCGGGGGGGGGTGGGGGGGGGAATGGGGCAGGGGCCTGTCCCCTCTAGGGGGCGCCGGCTCCCACCCGGCCCCAGGGCGGGGACTGGCTGGCTCAGGGGGGCGGGGAATAGGGCAGGGGCCTGTCCCCTCTAGGGGGCGCTGGCATCAGGAAAATTCCCTTCTCCCCTAGGGTGGTGGCGGTGGGGGGGGAGGAGCTGTGTGTGGAGGGGATTATGGGGGGTTGTGCATTTGAGGGGGGTGGTGTCTGCTCGGGCTGCCCCCCGGGGCTGGGACCCTCACAGCTACACCAGCTGTTAATAGGCTCCTGGCGCCCCCTGATGGCCGCTTGGGCCCTGGCACGCACCAGCCAAGGACTCTGAGGGGTGATTTGTGGGGGGGCAGAAGTGGGGGGGGGGGGGGAGTACCTGGGCACAGCCTTCAGTGGTCAGATTTTCAAAAGGGGGGAGGTGGGGGGTCCCTCAAAGTCCCCCAGCCCATTAGGGCCTCTGGTCGCTGCCTGGCTGCTGGATGGGGCTATGACCGCTCCCCGGGACCTCGCCCTGGCGGGGGGGGCGGAGAGGCAGCTGCAGGTGGTGACTCACGGCAGGCACCTGGCCGTGGGGTGGGGCCGCCGCCGCTCCCAGCCCGATTGGGCTGCGGGCAGAGGGGCGGGGCCGCCAGGTGAGTGGAAGGGAGGGGGCAGGGCCGGCCTGGACGGCGGGCGGCAACGGGGGGGGGAATCACCTTTTGTAGACCACCTTGAGGTCCCGCCACTCGAGGAAGCTGCACATCTTGGGCTTCCGGGCGAGCACCACCTGCATCAGCTCCCGCACCATCTTCTTCTTCTCCTTGTCCGAGGTGGCCAGGTACCACTTCTGCAGCCGCAGCTTCCCCTGCCGGCTGAAGAGCAGCATGAACCGCATCTGCGATGGGGAGAGCGCGGGTCAGAGCAGGGCCCCGGGGGAGCCGGGACGCCTGGGTTCGATCCCTGGGTGACTCGGGGCCAGTCCCCGGCTCCGTGCCTCAGTTTCCCCACCCGGTGACACTGAGCGCAGCAGGTGGCAGACAGGAGCGTCGGGGCCGGGGCAGCAAGGGCCCTAGGCTGGCTGGCTGCTTCCCCCCCATCCCCTCAGGTCACCCTCAGGTTCACACGCAGCGAAGGGCTGGGACGCTCACAGCTAGACCAGCTGTTAACGGGCTCCTGGCGCCCCCCGAAGGCCGCTTGGGCCCTGGCACGCACCAGCTGGCTGGTGCCGCCAGCAGACCCTAACCCCTGGCGGAGGGGTGTCCCTGGAGCAGTGCCCCCCACGAGGCCTGCCCCACCAGGCCCCACGTGAGCCCTGGCAGGGCCCGGGCCCCAGCCCCGGAGGGGTTAACGAGGCGGCCCGGGCGGGCCAAGGATCCAGCGCCCGCGGCCTGGCGAGCCGGAAACAACCCGTTCCGGGCCAGGGAGCCGGATGAAGACGTCATCGTCTGAGTCTGAGCCCGACCAGCCCCGACCCGTCCCGGCCACTTCACTTAGTCACGCTGCGCTGACGCAAACCTGCCCGGCCTGTTCGCTGGGGCAGCCCCACTCCTTTCAAACGGGCTCCGAGGAGGAGCCGCTCGGACCCTGCGGCTGGCCGGACGGACGCGCGGTGCAAGCAATGCTCCTGGAGCGCAGGTCCTGTCTACACCAAGGGTTGCAACAGTGTAGTCTGATCACAGCAGTTCAGCTGCTCCCCCCCACACACACACACCACACACACGATCCCCATACGGGCCACGCAGGCCCCAGCTCCACCCGGGACAGCTCCGGTGTTTGACACCAGTCCTCCACCCCACCTTGTGACCACCGCGCTTCGACACAGCGTTGTGCCGTCCCCTCCCACGCAAAACGCACAGCGCCTGACACGTGGTGCGCAGGTCCTGTCTACACTAGGGGCGGCAATGAGCCGGCTCCTCGCGGTTGCAAATCCGCATCGACGTCAGACGCAGCCCCGCCCCCCCCGTGTGTCGCCGTATCTCAGGGGTTCAGCCACACCCACCAGCCCGGCCTCCGGCGCGCAGGTCCTGTCTACACTAGGGGCAGCAACAGTGTTCGAAGCCATTTCCCGGCCGGGATACAAAGCACGTGGCAAGTGCGTTAAGATCACGGGGCGGGGCTGGGTGGGGGGTCGTTCGGCGGCGTGGCTCTTCAGGAGACAGCGTGTGGGGCAGATGCACCCCGGGCCCCGAACCCCGACTGCGGGAACGTCGCTGATTCTACGCAAACCCAGCCCCACTGGCAACCCGCCCCCTTCGTCAGCCCTCACGGACACGGGCGCCGGGGCCGCCGCTCCCTGCCGCCCGGACGCCTGGGTCCCTGAGTGCCCAGCGGTCCCAGCCGGGGGTGCCCCCCCCAGCCCTGCCCAGCCCCCACCATGAGCTGCCACCTCTGGGCTGCCCCCCAGCTCAGCCTCCCCACTTCTCCCCCAGACCCTCTCCCCATGTTACAATGCCCCACGGGCTCCCCCCTCGCCAGGTGCTCCAGCCCCCCCACGGGCTCCCCCAGCCCCTTCCCCCCATGGGACCAGACCCCCCCCACGGGCTCCCCCAGCCCCTTCCCCCCATGGGACCAGACCCCCCCCACGGGCTCCCCCAGCCCCTTCCCCCCATGGGACCAGACCCCCCCCACGGGCTCCCCCCATGGGACCAGACCCCCCCCCACGGGCTCCCCCAGCCCCTTCCCCCCATGGGACCAGACCCCCCCCCCACGGGCTCCTCCAGCCCCTTCCCCCCACGGGACCAGACCCCCCCCCCCACGGGCTCCCCCAGCCCCTTCCCCCCATGGGACCAGACCCCCCCCCCACGGGCTCCCCCAGCCCCTTCCCCCCATGGGACCAGACCCCCCCCACGGGCTCCCCCCATGGGACCAGACCCCCCACGGGCTCCTCCAGCCCCTTCCCCCCATGGGACCAGACCCCCCCCACGGGCTCCCCCAGCCCCTTCCCCCCATGAGACCAGACCCCCCCCCACGGGCTCCTCCAGCCCCTTCCTCCCATGAGACCAGACCCCCCCCCACGGGCTCCCCCAGCCCCTTCCCCCCATGGGACCAGACCCCCCCCCACGGGCTCCTCCAGCCCCTTCCTCCCATGAGACCAGACCCCCCCCCACGGGCTCCCCCAGCCCCTTCCCCCCATGAGACCAGACCCCCCCCCACGGGCTCCTCCAGCCCCTTCCTCCCACGGGACCAGACCCCCCCCCACGGGACCAGACCCCCCCCCACGGGCTCCCCCCAGCCCCTTCCCCCCACGGGACCAGCCCCCCCCCACGGGCTCCCCCCATAGGCCCAGGCCCCCCCGCGCTCACCATGGCGCCGCCTCCCCGCGCCGGGCCGGTCCCGTCCGGTCCGCCTCGCTCAACCTGGCCAGGTACCGAGCCCGGGCCCGGCCTCCCCGCGCTGCGCATGCGCTGGGGAACGAGGGGCAGGAGCCACTTCCGGGAGGGGGAGGGGGAGCCGTTTCCATGGCAACGGGGGCAGGATGGGAGTGCGGGGGGGGTTCTGTAACCATGGCAACGGGGGCAAAACGGAGGGGGGCGAGGGACCCATAACAAGGGGCAGGAGCCACTTCTGGAAAGAGGCGGGAAGCTGTTTACATGGCAACGGGGGCAGGAGGGAGGGGGGGTGACCTGTAACCGTGGCAATGGGGGCAAGAGGGAACCGTTTCCATGGCAACGGGGGCGAGCTGGAGGTGCGGGTGACCTGTAACCATGGCAATGGGGGCAAGAGGGAACCGTTTCCATGGCAACGGGGGCTGGAGGGGTGGGTGACCTGTAACCATGGCAATGGGGGCAAGAGGGAACCGTTTCCATGGCAATGGGGGCAAGATGGAGGCGCAGGGACCTCTAACCGTGGCAATAGGCAAAAGGGAGCCTTGTCCATGGCAACGGGGGGCAAGATGGTGTGTGTGTGTGGGGGGGGGTTTGCGGGGGTGCTGTCTCCTTTCCAAGGGGGAGTGAGGTGGGGCCCAGGGGAGGGGCTGGGTGTGTCTCCATGGCAACGCGGGGAGGTTCCTAGGGGAGAGGAAGGGGGTGTTGGGGGGCAGGGATCGTGGGGGGGTTTTAAGGTGGATAGGGGAGGGTGTTGGGGGCATGAAGGTAGGGGGGATGGGAAGCAGGAGGGGCCCAGGATGGAAGTGGAGGGATGGAGGTCATGGCTGAGTCAAGGGGAGCCGGGGGGGAGAGATGGGGGCATGGCTGAGTGGGCACAGCTGGACCCGGGGTTATGCCCCCTCTGCCTCTGGGGCATCTCATCCCCCCGCCCCACCCAGCAGTTCCCGGCCACAGGGAGTCGTGTGGCAGAGCCCGCCGGCTGTACACCGGCCAGAGCCGAGGGGGTGCTGAAGGCCGCGCTGAGCCCCTCACCCTGGGGGAAGCCGCCCCCTGCCAGTCTGAGGCCGCCACCCCGCCAGCGGGTAAGAAGGCCGAGGGTCTGCCCCATAGAGAAAGGAGTGGGTGGATGGCACGCCCCTGCAATCCGTACGGACCCCACTGCTGCGCCAGGGGGCCTGTGCAACCGGGAGCAGGGCTTGGAGGAGAGGGTTCCCCTTACAGCTAGTCCTGCCCCCAATGCCAGGGGGCAGGGCTGCTCTCTCCCGGGGGCAGGGCTGACCCTACAACCCATTTATCAGACCCCGCTACAGGCCATACCCCCCACCCCAGGCCCTTTCCCACAGCCAGCGGGCTGGGATCGGGGCTCAGAGCGCAGCACGGGTGGCAGCACGTGGATCCGGAGAACGCAGGCTGCCAGGGCCGGGGATACGGAGCTGGGGCGGGCAGCGAGCGAGGCCGGGGTCATACCAAGCAGACACCGTGTTTCCATAGAGATTTTTATTGCTTTTCTTACATATGAAAAGTGGAATAAAAACCATTCAATTAAAAAAAAAAAAGTCCATATACACACCCACATCCCATGTAATTCACTGCCAAAGTACAGAAATCCTGCCTCACTGCAAAGGGGAGAGGGGGTCCCCACACACCCCAGGCTCCACAGGGGGTAAAGGGAAAAGGACGTCACCCCGCGGCACGTCCCTTTAAGGCACTGCTGAGTGGGATGCGTGGGGTATTTAAATCCCCACCCTGCGTGTTCGTTTCACACCGCCGAGGAAGCTGCTGGCGGTGAGGGGTGGGAAAACGTGACTGTCCAAGGCCAAACACCTCAGTTATTTTTAAACAGCTGCTGAGTTTTCTGGGGGGCTGCGTGCGGCTGGTGAGGGTGACTCACCGCCGGCCCTTATCTGCACACGCAGCTCTGCAGGCCGCATGTGACGATTGCTTCACCCAGCTTCCTGCGCGGTGGGGGAGTGATGCAGGCCCAGAGGAGGCCCCCCGCCCGCCCGCAGTGGGGCTGTGGCTCACGCCGAGCTCTTGGGGGCAGTGAACAAAAGCTTAGAGCGGCATCGCTCTGGCCGGCCCTTTTGGGGTGCCCCCCTCGCCCACCCACCCCACGCAGGCCCCTCAAATGCAAACAAAGCTAGGAATATATTATCTCCTCTACAATATATTACTCTCCCATACATTCATGCCCAGCCCCCTGACCGGGAACAGGGCTCCTGACACCCCCCAAAGGAGGGGGTGAGGTAGCAGCCTCCAGTGTAAACTCATTAGAATCCATGCAAGTCCCAGGGCCCAGGCATGGTAGGACCAGGGAAACTGAATCGCTGGGGGGGGGGGGGGGGGGGGGGGGGCGGGGGGGAGGGTAGATGCCAGCCCCTGGGATTCCCGGCCGTGGGGGACAGCCCAGTGACTGCCATTCTACATGGTGCCACTGCTGGGCGGAGTGGGCCCCCAAGGGGCCTGCTGCCCTGCAATCCAGGGGGGGAGAGTGGGGGGGGGACCCAGAAAGTCAAACTGAACAGGACAGGCACCTCCTCCTCAGGCAGGGGGTGGGGGTGGGGCAGAGCCCCCCACCCCCCAAGATGGCCTCGCTTCCCAGTCTGCTCCCAGCACGGGGGGTTCCCCGCACTCAGGGCTCCATCACCTGTCCCATGAAGAGGATGGCACCTGGGGGGGCAGAGAACAGGGGGTGAGTGGGTGGGGGAGTCAGGATGGTCACAGCTGGCCCCCTCCCAACCCTGCCTGCCCCACTGCTCTCTCCTTCCCTCCCCATAGGCCAGAGGGCGCAGGCCCACCCCAAGCTGTACAGCACGGAGCCCCTGGCCCATCCTCTGACAGCTGGGACAGGCAGCAGCATGCCAGGGTGGATGGGCCCCATGGCTGAGCCCCCCCTGTGATTCCTCAACTGGGCTGGGTTCTCTCCCCGGCGCTGGGAGGGGAGGGGGGGGGCTGGGAGCCAGGACTCCTGGGTTCTCTCCCCGGCTCAGGGAGGGGAGCGGGGTCTAGCTGTTCGGGACATGGGGCTGACCCTTACCTGTGGGGTTGTGCCGCACCACGAAGAGGAAGGGCCGGTCCATGATGATCTCCAGGGGGGCCATCCGCGCGTAGACGATGGCAGCTGGAAGAAAGGAACCGGACGTCACCCCCGGGAGTCGGCTGGGCTGTCCTGCTAACAGGGCTGCGAGATGTCAGCCCCACCCACCCGGGGCCACACCGCTCAGTGCCCCCATGGGATGGGTCATGGCAGACTAGAGGGGTTCTCCGGCTGGGCCCCGCTGCACCCCCTGGCTGACCAGCTCAGGCAAAGCCACGGGACGGGGAGCTCCCAGGCCAGTCCCCAGTGCACCCCCGGTACGCCTTCGACCGCTCACCTGTGGCAGAGGAGGCTTTGGTGCCGCTCTCATTCACCTCGATCTTCACCTTCTGCAGGGCCTGGGCCACGTACAGCGAGTCCTCGGCTGAGAGAGAGAGAGACAGAGAGAGAGCCATGAGACTGGGGTCTCCCCTGCCCAGCGGCCGAGAGACGAGGCACAGGCAGGTAGGAGACAGAGCGGGCGGCGGGGGCATCCCCACGTGGGGCGAGGCCCTCACCTGTCAGGCTGGTGAAGTCCGCGGCGCTGGGGTTAAAGACGTCCCTCACGCCCAGCTGCTGCAGGGGCCGGCGCAGGTCGGATTCGCTCTCCAGGGAGAACCTGTAGGGGGGCGAAGAAGGGGCTCAGTGGGAGGGGAGAAACAGCCGCAGCCCCCGTTGTCTGCCCCAGGGGTGAGGGCACAGAAAACCCCATGAAGTACGACATCGGCACCAGGGCTTCATCTAGTGCCCTGCTGCAGAAATAGAACCCAGGAGTCCTGGCTCCCAGCCCCCCTGCTCTAACCCCCCAGCCCCCGCTCCCCTCCCAGCGCCGGGGAGAGAACCCAGGAGTCCTGGCTTGAGGACAAGGGGGCGCGGGTTCTCACTTGGGAAGCACGAGCTGCCGGGGCACTTGGGTCATGTTCATCTTCCACTCGCCCACCAGCTGGGTGTCGAGGACCCGGGTCAGGGCAGCCAGGGCCACCTCTCGGCGGTAGGGGGCGGCGATGAGCATGCTGAGCGTGTCCCCGTGGTACGGCAGCTCCACCACGTCGTAGTCCACTCGGTCCGGGGTGAGGAACTCGCCTGGGCGGAGCAGGGAGAGACGGGGTTAACAGGGCAGGCCCGCCCCCGGACTGGGGATGTGTGTGATTCTTCCCCCTTCCTTGGGGAGTGGATGGAGAGAGTTGGAGACCCACCAACCACCCTCTCCCCTGCCCCCAGCAGGGGGCGCCACTCACCGTAGTTGAACTTGGCCGTCTGCTCCATCATGGGCACCACCACGCTGCTCCCGTCCGACTTGTGGAAGATGCGCTGGCGCGTGGCTGCCTCCGGGAAAGGCAGCTTCCAGAGCCCCTTGAAATACACAGCGTTCACCAGCACCAGGCGGGTCAGGTCGTCCACGGTGCCCGGCCCCAGGAAGTCACTGATCATCCTGGAACCATGGGTGGGGGGGTGGTTTCAGAGGGCAATGGAACCCAGGAGTCCTGGCTCCCAGCCCCCCTGCCCTGCCCCAACCCAACCGCCCCCACTCCCCTCCAGAGCCGGGGAGAGAACCCAGGCGTCCCAGCCGCTCACCGTGGGTGCTGTCCTTGACCCAGTCGTTGATGATAAAGCGAGCCCGCTCGCCCTCCGTGAAGTTAACCTGTTTGACGGTCTGGCGGAAGGCACGGGCGAACGTCTTCATGAACCCGGGGGCCAGCCCCAGGTCGCGTTGCACGAAGAGCGCGTCGGCGACGTCCACCTTGTCCTGGTTCTTCGGGGCCGTCAGCTCCTTGCGCAGCCACCGCAGGGCCTGGGGGATGCCCCGCTCTGCAGGGGGAGGCATGGCTTGTCAGGGCAACAAAGGGTTAATGCTATGAAGGGTCCCTTGCCCAGTGTGGAGACGGGGCAGGGCAGCGGGTTACCCAGGGACCCCTCGCCCAGCACTGAGATGCGGCCTCCTCTGGGGCGAGGCGGCCGGTTACCCAGGGACCCCTCGCCCGGCGCGGAGATGCGGCCACCTCTGGGGCAGGGCAGCTGGCTACACAGGGGCCCACTAGCACCATGCGGAGGCATTTTGCCCAGCACTGACTGTTGGGGAGAGCGCCCCCTCCCCAGCCCCTTACCATGGACCCCGTACTCCATGGCTGCCTTGATCTGACTCCGGCTCTCCCCGGCGGCCGCCATCTGCAGCATGGCCAGTACAGAGGCCACCCCAAAAGGGGAGAAGGCCACGTTACGATCCGGGGACACCTTGGCCACCTCCTGGAAAACCTTCACCCCAAAGTCGGCAGAGAGCTGGGCCACGCGGGAGCCGGTGGGGTGGCGCAGAGGGTCGGCCACACACAGGAGGGCCATGCCGGCCAGAACCACTAGTGGGAGCTGCATCCTAGAGGGAGAAGGCAGGAAGGGTTAGAAAAGAACCCAGGAGTCCTGGCTCCCAGCCCCCCCGCTCTAACAAACCAGCCCCCACTCCCCTCCCAGAGCCAGGGAGAGAACCCAGGAGTCCTGGCTCCCAGCCCCCCCCCCCCGCTCTAACCCACCAGCCCCTCCCAGCGCCGGGGAGAGAACCCAGGAGTCCTGGCTCCCACCCCCCTGCTCTAACCCACCAGTCCCCACTCCCCTCCCAGAGCCGGGAGAGAACCCAGGAGTCCTGGCTCCCAGCCCCCCCGCTCTAACCCACCAGCCCCCACTCCCCTCCCAGAGCCAGGGAGAGAACCCAGGAGTCCTGGCTCCCAGCCCCCCCCGCTCTAACCCACCAGCCCCTCCCAGCGCCGGGGAGAGAACCCAGGAGTCCTGGCTCCCACCCCCCTGCTCTAACCCACCAGCCCCCACTCCCCTCCCAGCGCCGGGGAGAGAACCCAGGAGTCCTGGCTCCCACCCCCCTGCTCTGACCCACCGGCCCCCACTCCCCTCCCAGAGCCGGGGAGAGAACCCAGGAGTCCTGGCTTCCAGCCCCCCCTGCTCTAACCCACCAGCCCCCATTCGCCCCCCAGAGCCGGGGAGAGAACCCAGGAGTCCTGGCTCCCACCCCCCTGCTCTGACCCACCGGCCCCCACTCCCCTCCCAGCGCCGGGGAGAGAACCCAGGAGTCCTGGCTCCCACCCCCCCTGCTCTGACCCACCGGCCCCCACTCCCCTCCCAGAGCCGGGGAGAACCCAGGAGTCCTGGCTCCCAGCCCCCCCTGCTCTGACCCACCGGCCCCCACTCCCCTCCCAGAGCCGGGGAGAGAACCCAGGAGTCCTGGCTCCCAGCCCCCCCTGCTCTGACCCACCGGCCCCCACTCCCCTCCCAGAGCCGGGGAGAGAACCCAGGAGTCCTGGCTCCCACCCCCTGCTCTGACCCGCCAGCCCCCACTCCCCTCCCAGAGCCGGGGTGGAACAGCAGCGCCCAGTGGCACCTCTACCAGCCCCCCATACAAACAGCCCATGGCTCCCCCTAAGCCCCCCGCTGCAGTGGGGCAGCTCCCTCCCGCAGCCAGGGGCCCCCAACCCCGGGCCGATTCCAGCCTGGACACCCCGCCATCCCCGAAGCAGGGGCTCTCCAAGGGCGCACGCCCCGGGCCGGCTCCAGGGAGCCGGGAGCCCGGCCCCCGGGGGTGGTGTGTGGTCGCTCCCCCCATCCGCTGTCCTCACCTGGAGACGTGCCGGGACCTGGAGGTTTGTGCCGAGCACCCCGGTCCCGCCGCCTTATATGCGCTCCCCGTGCGCCCAGGGCGCAGGAAGCCGGGATGAACTCATCCCTCCGCACCCCGCCTCCTCCTCCCTCTGCGGGGGGGGACACTCCTCCGCGGCTGCAGTCCCCGGGTCCTAGCGCCTGCCTGCCTGGCGGGGGGGGAGAGGCAATGCGGGGGGGTTGGGGTTCCTGTCCTGTCCCCCTCCCCTCCCCTCCCCAGGGGCGGTGGTGTCAGACGTGGCCCTGTGCCCCGAGGGGCTCACCGTGGGCCCCGGGCGCCCCCCCACCGTCCTCACCAGGGGAGTGCGGTACCCCCAAGGTAAAGGGGGGGGGGCTGAGTCCCTGTTGCTGCCCCCAGTGCACAGTGCCCCCTCCTGTTACCCCCCCCGTGCATATCCCCCCTTGCTGCCAGGTCTGGCCCCTGGTACCCGTGCCAGTGCTAGGCTGCGGGCTGTGTGTGTGTGTGTGTGTGTGTGTGTGTGTGTGTATAGAGCTGGGGACGTTGCTATGGGGAAGCTCTGGAACAAAATAAACAAAAAGCCTGTCTCGGCAGGGTGTGTGTGTGTGTGTGTGTGTGTGCTCGCGTGTCAGACAGGCTTGTTTTGGCATGGTGTGTGTTTGTGTTTGTGTGTGTGTCAGACAGGCCTGTCTCGGCAGGGTGTGCGTGTGTCAGACAGGCCTATCTCGGCAGGGTGTGTGTGAGAGAGACAGGCCTGTTTTGGCATGGGGTGTGTGTGTGTGTGTGTGTCAGACAGGCCTATCTCGGCAGTGTGTGTGTGAGAGAGACAGGCCTGTTTTGGCATGGGCTGTGTGTGTGTGTGTCAGACAGACCTGTCTTGCAGGGTGTGTGTGAGAGAGACAGGCCTGTTTTGGCATGGGCTGTGTGTGTGTGTGTCAGACAGACCTGTCTTGCAGGGTGTGTGTGAGAGAGACAGGCCTGTTTTGGCATGGGGTGTGTGTGTGTCAGACAGGCCTGTCTTGCAGGGTGTGTGTGAGAGAGACAGGCCTGTTTTGGCATGGGGTGTGTGTGTGTCAGACAGGCCTGTCTTGGCAGGGTGTGTGTGAGAGAGACAGGCCTGTTTTGGCATGGGGTGTGTGTGTGTGTGTGTGTGTGTCAGACAGGCCTGTCTTGGCAGTGTGTGTGTGAGAGACACAGGCCTGTTTTGGCATGGGCTGTGTGTGTGTGTGTCAGACAGACCTGTCTTGGCAGGGTGTGTGTGAGAGAGACAGGCCTGTTTTGGCATGGGCTGTGTGTGTGTGTGTCAGACAGACCTGTCTTGGCAGGGTGTGTGTGAGAGAGACAGGCCTGTTTCGGCATGGGGTGTGTGTGTGTGTGTGTGTGTCAGACAGGCCATGTCGGGGGGGGGGGGGAGAGGTGTCTATCAGAAAGCTCTGTGTGTGAGGGGTGTGCGCGAGGGCAGATGCAGTGTCTGCCTGGGGAGGTTCTGTGTGTGGGGTGAACGTTTGTTTCTACAGGGAGGATGTTCTCAGCATGTGAACTTGGGTGCAGAGGTGTGTGTCAGACAGGCCTGTGTGTGGCTGGGTGTCTCCGTGTGTGTGTGTGTATCTGGGTGTCTCCGTGTGTGTGTGTGTGGCTGGGTTTCTCCGTGTGCGTGTGTGTGTGTGTGTGTGGCTGGGTGTCTCCGTGTGTGTGTGTGGGGAGGGGGCTCTGGGTGTCCCAGCCCAGGGGCAGGGGGAAACAGGGTCCAGACGAAGGGGGCGGGGGGGCTCATGGGAACAACCCCACATCCTTTCCCCCCCCAGCCCTGCTGACCCCCCCCTTACAACCTCATCCTGCATGGCCCCCCTGCCCCAGTCCGGAGTCGCTCTGAGCTCCAATGGCCTCCCAGCTCCCCCCCCCCAGCTTAGCACCTGCAGGGACCCTGCCCCGCCCTGAATAGCGGGGGGGGGGGGGCTGTGAGCTTCGGGGGGCTTCCCCCCGAGGGAGCGTCACGCCCCCTCCCACCGATCTGCCCCACCCCCCTGTCATGGATGAAACCGCTGTCCCCCCGATGACCCCCCCGGGATTCCCCCCCCCCCCCCGCCGCAGGGCTGATGTCAGACCCTGTGGGGTAACAGGGAGGCCGCCCGTGGCCACATTTCGCAAAGGGGCCGGAAGGTTGGCAAAGACTGGGAGGAACATGGGGGGGGCGGGGGGGGAAAGCTGCCAGGGTGGTGTGGGGGACATGAACCGGGCAGGGGGCTGGGGGGGGGGCGTGACTCCCAGCTTCTATTTCTGCCCTTGGCTACAGCCCACTTCCAAAAATAGCCCTTGGTTTTCACTTCCCTGGATGAGAAACTCACAGCCTAGCCCCCCCTCCCCTCCCGGACACCTGGGTTCCACCCAGCTGGGCGGGGAGTGGGGTCTAGGGGTTAGAGCTGGGGGGTTGGGGCTGGGAGCCAGGACTCCTGGGTGCTCTCCCCGGCTCTGGGAGGGGAGTGGGGGCTGGTGGGTCAGAGCAGGGGGCTGGGAGCCAGGACTCCTGGGTTCTCTCCCCAGCTCTGGGAGGGGAGTGGGGGCTGGTGGGTTAGAGCAGAGGGGCTGGAGCCAGGACTCCTGGGTTCTCTCCCCAGCTCTGGGAGGGGAGTGGGGGTCTAGTGGTTAGAGCAGGGGGGGCTGGGAGCCAGGACTCCTGGGTTCTCTCCCCGGCTCTGGGAGGGGAGTGGAGGCTGGTGGGTTAGAGCAGGGGGGGCTGGAGCCAGGACTCCTGGGTTCTCTCCCCGGCTCTGGGAGATGTGTGGGGGCTGGTGGGTCAGAGCAGAGGGGCTGGAGCCAGGACTCCTGGGTTCTCTCCCCGGCTCTGGGAGGGGAGTGGGGGCTGGTGGGTCAGAGCAGGGGGCTGGGAGCCAGGACTCCTGGGTTCTCTCCCCAGCTCTGGGAGGGGAGTGGGGGCTGGTGGGTCAGAGCAGAGGGGCTGGAGCCAGGACTCCTGGGTTCTCTTCCGGGCTGCGGGAGGGGAGTGGGGGCTGGGGGGTTAGAGCAGGGGGGGCTGGGAGCCAGGACTCCTGGGTTCTCTCCCCGGCTCTGGGAGGGGAGTGGGGGCTGGTGGGTCAGAGCAGAGGGGCTGGAGCCAGGACTCCTGGGTTCTCTCCCCGGCTCTGGGAGGGGAGTGGGGGCTGGTGGGTCAGAGCAGGGGGCTGGGAGCCAGGACTCCTGGGTTCTCTTCCCAGCTCTGGGAGGGGAGTGGGGGCTGGTGGGTTAGAGCAGAGGGGCTGGAGCCAGGACTCCTGGGTTCTCTCCCCGGCTCTGGGAGGGGAGTGGGGGCTGGTGGGTTAGAGCAGAGGGGCTGGAGCCAGGACTCCTGGGTTCTGTCCCCGGCTCTGGGAGGGGAGTGGGGGCTGGTGGGTCAGAGCAGGGGGCTGGGAGCCAGGACTCCTGGGTTCTTTCCCTCTCCCTCTGGTGGGATGTTACCTAGAGTCGCCCTGACCAGCTCTGCGCTGACTGTTTGCCCCCCCCCCCCCCGGATCCATCATAGGTCTGGTTGGGGGGGCAGGAGCAAGGGGCAGGCGTGGGGGGGGGTCTGCCAGACTGAGAGAATGGGGAGCACCAGGTTTGTTACAGGGTGGGGGCAGCTGGGGGGGGCAGCTCCATGCCCCAGGCTGCCCCCGGGCCTTGTCCCCCCGGCTCCTGAGTTAGAGCTGGCCCCTGGCACCCTCAAATTCCCAGCCACCCTGCCCCGGCTCTGACCCCGGGGGGCCCCCAGCTCCAGCCTTATTCCAGGGGGTGGGAGTCAGAGGGGCTGGACCCCTCCCTTCCACACTGCCCCCCAGAGAGCCCTGGGGACTGGCTCCCCCATGGGCCCGCTGAGAAATAGGAGGCACAGGGCCCCCTTCTGTCTGCTGCACTGTGGGGGCGAGGGCGGGGCTGTGTACAGATGTGGGGTGGGTCGGGGCTGTGGTTTGGGGGTCTCTGACCCCCGCCTCGCCCCACAGCTGTGACTCAGGCCTGCGAGCCCCGTGCCTCCTGCCCACGCCAGCCCTGGGCCGCTCACAGCTGGTCCCCATCTCGCTGCGGCCGGGGCCGGCTGCCAGGGGGAGCTTGAATCCAGCCTGGTCCCCAAGGCCCCAGCAGCCCCCGCAAACGGGGATCCGACTTCGAGTGCCGAGGCCTGCTGTGCCCCCACCCCCACAGCCCCCCCTGCTGCTGTCAGTGACCCCCAGCCCCACTCCCCTCCCGCAGCCAGGGAGAGAACCCAGGAGTCCTGGCTCCAGCCCCTCTGCTCTGACCCACCAGTCCCCACTCCCCTCCCAGAGCCAGTCCCCAGGGCTCTCTGGGGGGCAGTGTGGAAGGGAGGGGTCCAGCCCCTCTGACTCCCACCCCCTGGAATAAGGCTGGAGCTGGGGGCCCCCCGGGGTCAGAGCCGGGGCAGGGTGGCTGGGAATTTGAGGGTGCCAGGGGCCAGCTCTAACTCAGGAGCCGGGGGACAAGGCCCGGGGGCAGCCTGGGGCATGGAGCTGCCCCCCCCAGCTGCCCCCACCCCGTAACAAACCTGGTGCTCCCCATTCTCTCAGTCTGGCAGACCCCCCCCCATGCCTGCCCCTTGCTCCTGCCCCCCCAACCAGACCTATGATGGATCCGGGGGTGGGGGGGGGGGGGCAAACAGTCAGCGCAGAGCTGGTCAGGGCGACTCTAGGTAACATCCCACCAGAGGGAGAGGGAAAGAACCCAGGAGTCCTGGCTCCCAGTCCCCCCTGCTCTAACCCACCAGCCCCCACGCCCCGCTCCCACAGCCGGGGAGAGAACCCAGGAGTCCTGGCTCCCAGCCCCCCTGCTCTAACCACTAGACCCCACTCCCCTCCCAGAGCCGGGGAGAGAACCCAGACGTCCGGGTTCCCAGCCCCCCGGAGGCTGAGGACTCTGTGTACGCTGGTGACTGGACGAGGGGGCGACCGGCAGAACATTCCATCCCAGCCACTCACCAGCCAGACCCCCCGGCCAGGGTCTCCCCACAGTGACCAGGGGCTGAGCCGGCATTCCTGACCCACGCGCTCAGAGCCTGGGCCTGGAGCCTAGTGGTTAGAGCAGGGGGGCTGGGAGCCAGGACTCCTGGGTTCTCTCCCCGGCTCTGGGAGGAGAGTGGGGGCTGGGGGGTTAGAGCAGGGGGGCTGGGAGCCAGGACTCCTGGGTTCTCTCCTGGCTCTGGGAGGGGAGTGGGGGCCGGTAGTTAGTGCCGGGAGCGGCTCTGGGGCTGGGCTGGATCCAAACCCCAAACCCCAGAGCTATTTCTGCCTCTGACGGTGCTGGGGGCGGGGGGGGGGGCGGTGCAGTGGAATCCCTCGAACATCAAGAACTTTCCATGTGCCCGGGAACATATTTTGGGAGCTAAAAATAGGCGGCGAGGCCGTTCCATCGGGGCCAGGCTGCGGCGGGACCCACCGAGCCAGTGACCCATTCCCTGCCCTCCCCAGCCAGCCTGGCCCCCAGCCCGGGGCCGATCAGAGCCGGCGCCCCCTGGAGGACACCACAGGCCAGCCCCGGTCCGTGGGGTTCCCCTTCGGTAACCGCGGAAGTGACCAGGAAGCTGGGGGGGAGGTGGGGGAGGAAACAGGTGATGTGGGGCGTGCGCTCAGGGGAGGACACCGACCCGGAAAAAACAGCTCCCGCGGCCCGGAGACGCTGACCCATAGCAGCCCCCCCCTCCCCCCGAGCAGCTGGCCTGGGCGGGGATCCCTAGCCTGGCGTTCCCTGGAGGCAGGGGGCGGGGGGAAGTCTGGAACCGGCTTCTGGGAAACCGCTGAGCGGTTAGCCGGGCCGGGCTTGTGGCGGGCGGGGGGGTGAGTGGGGTCAAGGGGGTCACTGGGGGGGCAGCAGGGTCAGGGTGGAGCTGGGAAGGGGGTGCTGCTGGAGCAGCAAGGTTGGGGAGTCGGGGGGGGGTTAAGGCCAACCGGGACACCCCTGGGGGGCCAGGAGGAGGGTCTGCAAAGACGTGCCCCCCGACTGCCCTGACAGCATCCCCCATGCCTGCCCCGCCCCCCCATTCCCAGACACCCCATGTCCCCACAACTCCCCAGCCGGGCTCCCGCCCCCCTGCCCCAGGGCGTGGGGCCAGCCGGATCCGTGGGGCTGTTTACCCAGCCGGGGAGTCAGGCTCCGTGGGCAGGGCTGGCAGGTCAATATTCATCCAGAGGGCGAGCCTGGCGCAGTCACCGGGGATGGGGGCAGGGGCCCAGACACCCATACGGCTGGGGCCAGGGCCTCGGGGGGGGGGGGAGAGCAGTGGGGTGGGAGCCAGGACTCCTGGGTTCTCCCCCTGGCTGCTGGGGGGAGGGGGTTAGTTCGCCCCCACACTTTCCCTGCACGCTCAGCCGGATGAGCCAGCCGTTACTCACGGCAGCTCCGGGCGCCCGCGGTCTCACCTCCACTCACGGCCACATCACCCGCGCTGCCAGACGGAGCCTGGGGGCGCCCCAGGCCGGGGGGGTCTCACAGCGGGCGTGGGAGTCTGCACCCCCGTTCCTCTCCCCTGGGTCTGTGCAGCGCCTGGCGCGACGGGGTCCCGATCCCACCTGTGTCTGGGCGGTGCCCGGCCCCACGGAGCCCCGATCTCACTTGGGTCTGGGCAGTGCCCGGCCCCATGGGGCCCCGATCTCGGCCGGCTCTGGGCAGTGCCCGGCCCCACAGGGCCCCGATATCACCTGGGTCTGGGCGGTGCCCGGCCCCATGGGGCCCCGATCTCACCTGGGTCTGGGCAGTGCCCGGCCCCACAGGGCCCTGATCTCACCTGGGTCTGGGCGGCGCCCGGCACCACGGAGCCCCGATCCCACCTGGCTGTGGGCAGTGCCCGGCCCCACAGGGCCCCGATCTCACCTGGGTCTGGGCAGTGCCCGGCCCCATGGGGACCCAATCTCGGCCGGGTCTGGGCGGTGCCCAGCCCCATGGGGCCCTGATCCCACCTGGGTCTGGGCAGCACCCGGCACCACGGAGCCCCGATCCCACCTGGGTCTGGGTGGTGCCCGGCCCCATGGGGCCCCAATCTCACCTGGGTCTGGGCGGTGCCCGGCCCCACAGGGCCCCGATCTCACCTGGCTCTGGGCGGTGCCCGGCCCCATGGGGCCCCGATCTCGGCCGGCTCTGGGCAGTGCCCGGCCCCATGGGGCCCCGATCTCGGCCAGCTCTGGGCAGTGCCCGGCCCCATGGGGCCCCGATCTCGGCCAGCTCTGGGCGGTGCCCGGCCCCATGGGGCCCCGATCTCGGCCGGCTCTGGGCAGTGCCCGGCCCCATGGGGCCCCGATCTCGGCCAGCTCTGGGCAGTGCCCGGCCCCACAGGGCCCCGATCTCACCTGGGTCTGGGCGGTGCCTGGCCCCACGGAGCCCTGATCCCACCTGGGTCTGGGCGGCACCCGGCACCACGGAGCCCCGATCTCACCTGGGTCTAGGCAGTGCCCGGCACCACGGAGCCCCGATCCCACCTGGGTCTGGGCGGTGCCCGGCTCCATGGGGCCCCGATCTCACCTGGCTCTGGGCGGTGCCCGGCCCCACGGAGCCCCGATCCCACCTGGCTCTGGGCGGTGCCCGGCCCCACGGAGCCCCGATCCCACCTGGCTCTGGGCGGTGCCCGGCCCCATGGGGCCCCGATCTCGGCCGGCTCTGGGCGGTGCCCGGCCCCACGGAGCCCCGATCCCACCTGGGTCTGGGCGGTGCCCGGCTCCATGGGACCCTGATCCCACCTGGGTCTGGGCAGCACCTGGCACCACGGAGCCCCGATCCCACCTGGGTCTGGGTGGTGCCCGGCCCCATGGGGCCCCGATCTCGGCCGGGTCTAGGCAGTGCCCGGCACCACGGAGCCCTGATCCCACCTGGGTCTGGGCGGTGCCCGGCCCCATGGGGCCCCGATCTCACCTGGGTCTGGGCGGTGCCCGGCCCCACAGGTCCCCGATCTCGGCCGGGTCTGGGCAGCGCCCGGCCCCACGGAGCCCCGATCTCACCTGGGTCTGGGCGGCGCCCGGCCCCATGGGGCCTCGATCTCGGCCGGGTCTGGGAGGCGCCCGGCCCCACGGGTCCCGAGCCGTGGGGCCAGATGGGAGCTGGCGCCCCCTAGAGGGGACAGGCCCTTGCCTCATTGGTGCGGCATGAATCAGAATGAAATTCCCCGCGAGGGGCCGGGTGGGAATTCCCGGCGCAGGGATGGGTCACGTCACGGGCGCGCGGTTCCCGACTCAGCGCCCCCCACCCCCCGTTAGCTCATCTCCCGGCCAGACACCGACCCTGGTTTCCTCTCCCCGGTGGAGACGCTTCCTGCCGGGCACCGCGCCAGAGCCAGACGCTGGGAGCCACCAGCGGCCTTTCCCCAAGAACCCAGGTGTCCGGGGGGCGAAGACAGAGGGACCGCAGCACCCATGGTGTTTGCACCCTCCAGCTCCAAGGGGGCGTCTGCGATCCCGGGTGTGTTCCCCAAATCTGCAGCTCCCGCAGTCACGGGAACCGGGCCTCGCTCCGCGGTCAGACAGAGAGGCCCTTTCTCGCCCCGCGCGGTGCGGGGAAAAGCTGAGGGACGTGGCGCCAAGATCGGGGAGCGTGTGTGTGGGGGTTGTCACACCCAAATCCTTCAGCGGGGCGGGGTCGGGGGTCAGAAATTGTCCTTAAAAATCGCTGGGGTTTCGTCCCCCAAACTCTGATGCTTTGGGGTTTGGGCACCGGGACGTTTGCAGCGGAAACCCAGTATTTTGGAAAAAGAACAAGAGTACTAGTGGCACCTTAGAGACTAACAAATTTATTAGAGCATAAGGTTTCATGGGCTACAACCCACTTCTTCGGATGCTCCTGAAAGCCCTTCCCCTGCCCCACGTCCCTCCTCCTCACCCTTCCCCTGCCCCACATCCCTCCTCCACCCCCCATCTCCCCACCCTTCCCTGCCCCACATCCCTCCTCCACCCCATCTCCCCACCCTTCCCTGCCCCACGTCCCTCCTCCGCCCCCATCACCCCACCCTTCCCTGCCCTACGTCCCTCCTCCACCCCATCTCCCCACCTTCCCTGCCCCACATCCCTCCTCCGCCCCATTACCCCACCCTTCCCTGTCCCACGTCCCTCCTCCACCCCATCTCCACACCCTTCCCTGCCCCACATCCCTCCTCCACCCCCCATCTCCCCACCCTTCCCTGCCCTACATCCCTCTTCCTCACCCCATCTCCTCACCCTTCCCTGCCCCACATCCCTCCTCCACCCCCATCTCCTCACCTTTCCCTGCCCCACATCCGTCCTCCGCCCCACATCTCCTCACCCTTCCCCTGCCCCACGTCCCTCCTCCCCACCCTTCCCTGCCCCACATCCCTCCTCCACCCCCATCTCCCCACCCTTCCCTGCCCTACATCCCTCTTCCTCACCCTTCCCGCCCCACATCCCTCCTCCACCCCCCATCTCCCCACCCTTCCCTGCCCTACATCCCTCTTCCTCACCCCATCTCCTCACCCTTTCCCTGCCCCACTTCCCTCCTCCATCCCTCATCTCCTCACCCTTCCCTGCCCACGTCCCTCCTCCACCCCCATCTCCTCACCCTTCCCTGCCCCACGTCCCTCCTCCACCCCATCTCCTCACCCTTCCCTGCCCCACGTCCCTCCTCCTCACCCTTCCCCTGCCCCACATCCCTCCTCCACCCCCCATCTCCCCACCCTTCCCTGCCCCACATCCCTCCTCCACCCCCATCTCCTCACCCTTCCCTGCCCCACGTCCCTCCTCCACCCCATCTCCTCACCCTTCCCTGCCCCACGTCCCTCCTCCTCACCCTTCCCTGCCCCACGTCCCTCCTCCACCCCATCTCCCCACCCTTCCCTGCCCCACGTCCCTCCTCCACCCCATCTCCTCACCCTTCCCTGCCCCATGTCCCTCCTCCTCACCCTTCCCCTGCCCCACATCCCTCCTCCACCCCCCATCTCCCCACCCTTCCCTGCCCCACGTCCCTCCTCCACCCCCATCTCCTCACCCTTCCCTGCCCCACGTCCCTCCTCCACCCCAGCCCCTTCCCTAGGCCCCTCCCAGCACGTGGCCCCCAGTTTGACCCACGCGCAGGGGCAGAGGCCAGGCCCACGCTCGGCTCCCAGCTGCTGAGTCACGTCCCCCGGAGCCGAGTGCGAGTCGGGGGCTGAGTCACGGTTCCCAGCGCGGGCCAATGCCAGGCTCAGCTGGGCTGGGCGGGGCGCCTGCCCCTGAACCCCGCTCCTGAGGCCCCCGAACCTCCTGACCCCCTGAGCCCCCCACCCCCCCGAACTCCTCTCCCCCAGAACCTCCTGCCCCCTGCCCCCTCCTGAGCCCCCTGAACCCCGCTCCTGAGCCCCCCTGAACCTCCTGAACCCCCCTCCTGAGCCCCCCAACTCCCCTCCCCCAGAACCTCCTGCCCCCTGCCCCCTCCTGAGCCCCCTGAACCCCCCTCCTGAGGCCCCCGAACCTCCTGAACCCCCCTCCTGAGCCCCCCAACTCCCCTCCCCCAGAACCTCCTGCCCCCTGCCCCCTCCTGAGCCCCCTGAACCCCCCTCCTGAGGCCCCCGAACCTCCTGACCCCCCTGAGCCCCCCACCCCCCCCGAACTCCTCTCCCCCAGAGCCTCCTGCCCCCTGCCCCCTCCTGAACCCCCCTGAACCCCCCTCCTGAGCCCCCGTGAACCTCCTGAACCCCCTGCTGAGCCCCCCAACTCCCCTCCCCCAGAACCTCCTGCCCCCTGCCCCCTCCTGAGCCCCCCTGAACCCCCTGAACCCCCCTCCTGAGCCCCCCGAACGCACCTCCCCCTGAACCTCCTGCCCCCTGCCCCCTCCTGAGCCCCCCTGAGCCCCCCACCCCCCCGAACTCCTCTCCCCCAGAACCTCCTGCCCCCTGCCCCCTCCTGAGCCCCCCTGAGCCCCCCACCCCCCCGAACTCCTCTCCCCCAGAACCTCCTGCCCCCTGCCCCCTCCTGAGCCCCCCTGAGCCCCCCACCCCCCTGAACTCCTCTCCCCCAGAACCTCCTGCCCCCTGCCCCCTCCTGAACCTCCTGAACCCCCTGCTGAGCCCCCCAACTCCCCTCCTCCAGAACCTCCTGCCCCCTGCCCCCTCCTGAGCCCCCTGAACCTCCTGCCTCCTCCTCAGCCTCCCACCCCCTGAACCCCCCCTCCTGAGCCCCCCGAACCCTCCTCCTCCTGAACCTCCTGCCCCCTGCCCCCTCCTGAGCCCCCTGAACCTCCTGCCCCCTGAACCCCCCCTGAGCCCCCCGAACCCTCCTCCTCCTGAACCTCCTGCCCCCTCCTGAGCCCCCCCTGAGCCCCTCACCCCCCCTCCCCCTCCTCCCCCAGAACCTCCTGCCCCCTGAACCCCCCCCGAGTCCCCCACCCCCCTGAACCTCCTGAGCCCCCTGCCCCCTCCTGAGCCTCCCACCTCCTGAACTCCCCTCCTGAGCCCCCCGAACCCTCCTCCCCCTGAACCTCCTGCCCCCTCCTGAGCCCCCCGAACCCTCCTCCCCCTGAACCTCCTGCCCCCTCCTGAGCCCCCCGAACCCTCCTCCCCCTGAACCTCCTGCCCCCTCCTGAGCCCCCCGAACCCTCCTCCCCCTGAACCTCCTGCCCCCTCCTGAGCCCCCCGAACCCTCCTCCTCCTGAACCCCTGAGCCCCCCAGCCCCCGAACCCTCCTCCCCCTGAACCTCCTGCCCCCTCCTGAGCCCCCCGAACCCTCCTCCTCCTGAACCCCCCCTGAGCCCCCCGAACCCTCCTCCCCCTGAACCTCCTGCCCCCTCCTGAGCCCCCCGAACCCTCCTCCTCCTGAACCCCCCCTGAGCCCCCCGAACCCTCCTCCCCCTGAACCTCCTGCCCCCTCCTGAGCCCCCCGAACCCTCCTCCTCCTGAACCCCCCCTGAGCCCCCCGAACCCTCCTCCCCCTGAACCTCCTGCCCCCTCCTGAGCCCCCCGAACCCTCCTCCTCCTGAACCCCCCCTGAGCCCCCCAGCCCCCGAACCCTCCTCCCCCTGAACCTCCTGCCCCCTCCTGAGCCCCCCGAACCCTCCTCCTCCTGAACCCCCCCTGAGCCCCCCAGCCCCCGAACCCTCCTCCTCCTGAACCTCCTGCCCCCTCCTGAGCCCCCCGAACCCTCCTCCCCCTGAACCTCCTGCCCCCTCCTGAGCCCCCCGAACCCTCCTCCTCCTGAACCCCCCTGAGCCCCCCAGCCCCCGAACCCTCCTCCTCCTGAACCTCCTGCCCCCTCCTGAGCCCCCCGAACCCTCCTCCTCCTGAACCCCCCCTGAGCCCCCCGAACCCTCCTCCCCCTGAACCTCCTGCCCCCTCCTGAGCCCCCCGAACCCTCCTCCTCCTGAACCCCCCCTGAGCCCCCCAGCCCCCGAACCCTCCTCCCCCTGAACCTCCTGCCCCCTCCTGAGCCCCCCGAACCCTCCTCCTCCTGAACCCCCCCTGAGCCCCCCAGCCCCCGAACCCTCCTCCTCCTGAACCTCCTGCCCCCTCCTGAGCCCCCCGAACCCTCCTCCCCCTGAACCTCCTGCCCCCTCCTGAGCCCCCCGAACCCTCCTCCTCCTGAACCCCCCTGAGCCCCCCAGCCCCCGAACCCTCCTCCTCCTGAACCTCCTGCCCCCTCCTGAGCCCCCCGAACCCTCCTCCTCCTGAACCCCCCCTGAGCCCCCCGAACCCTCCTCCCCCTGAACCTCCTGCCCCCTCCTGAGCCCCCCGAACCCTCCTCCTCCTGAACCCCCCCTGAGCCCCCCAGCCCCCGAACCCTCCTCCCCCTGAACCTCCTGCCCCCTCCTGAGCCCCCCGAACCCTCCTCCCCCTGAACCTCCTGCCCCCTCCTGAGCCCCCTGAACCCTCCTCCCCCTGAACCTCCTGCCCCCTCCTGAGCCCCCCGAACCCTCCTCCTCCTGAACCCCCCCTGAGCCCCCCGAACCCTCCTCCCCCTGAACCTCCTGCCCCCTCCTGAGCCCCCCGAACCCTCCTCCTCCTGAACCCCTGAGCCCCCCAGCCCCCGAACCCTCCTCCCCCTGAACCTCCTGCCCCCTCCTGAGCCCCCCGAACCCTCCTCCTCCTGAACCCCCCCTGAGCCCCCCAGCCCCCGAACCCTCCTCCTCCTGAACCTCCTGCCCCCTCCTGAGCCCCCCTGAACCTCCTGCCCCCTCCTGAGCCCCCCGAACCCTCCTCCCCCTGAACCTCCTGCCCCCTCCTGAGCCACCCGAACCCTCCTCCCCCTGAACCTCCTGCCCCCTCCTGAGCCCCCCGAACCCTCCTCCTCCTGAACCCCCCCTGAGCCCCCCGAACCCTCCTCCCCCTGAACCTCCTGCCCCCTCCTGAGCCCCCCGAACCCTCCTCCTCCTGAACCCCCCCTGAGCCCCCCGAACCCTCCTCCCCCTGAACCTCCTGCCCCCTCCTGAGCCCCCCGAACCCTCCTCCTCCTGAACCCCCCCTGAGCCCCCCAGCCCCCGAACCCTCCTCCCCCTGAACCTCCTGCCCCCTCCTGAGCCCCCCTGAACCTCCTGCCCCCTCCTGAGCCCCCCGAACCCTCCTCCCCCTGAACCCCCTCCTGAGCCCCCCGAACCCTCCTCCTCCTGAACCCCCCTGAGCCCCCCAGCCCCCGAACCCTCCTCCTCCTGAACCTCCTGCCCCCTCCTGAGCCCCCCGAACCCTCCTCCTCCTGAACCCCCCCTGAGCCCCCCGAACCCTCCTCCCCCTGAACCTCCTGCCCCCTCCTGAGCCCCCCGAACCCTCCTCCTCCTGAACCTCCTGCCCCCTCCTGAGCCCCCCGAACCCTCCTCCCCCTGAACCTCCTGCCCCCTCCTGAGCCCCCCGAACCCTCCTCCCCCTGAACCCCCCCTGAGCCCCCCGAACCCTCCTCCCCCTGAACCTCCTGCCCCCTCCTGAGCCCCCCGAACCCTCCTCCTCCTGAACCCCCCCTGAGCCCCCCGAACCCTCCTCCCCCTGAACCTCCTGCCCCCTCCTGAGCCCCCCGAACCCTCCTCCTCCTGAACCCCCCCTGAGCCCCCCAGCCCCCGAACCCTCCTCCCCCTGAACCTCCTGAGCCCCCCGAACCCTCCTCCTCCTGAACCCCCCCTGAGCCCCCCAGCCCCCGAACCCTCCTCCTCCTGAACCTCCTGCCCCCTCCTGAGCCCCCCTGAACCTCCTGCCCCCTCCTGAGCCCCCCAAGCACTCGCCCCCTCCTGAGCCCCCCACCTCCTCCTGAGCTCCCCTGCCCCCTCCCAAGACCCCTGCCCCACTCCCTGCAGCCCAGCCCCTCAATTGCCCCCCATAAAGTCCCAAGCTCTCTGCCCCCTTGTGGCCTGGAGCCCGTCGCCCCTCCCCCCTCGTGGCCTGATCCCACCCCCCAACTGATCTCCTGCCCCCTGCTGGCCCCCCGCCCACCCCCAGCACAGAGTCACCAGCTCCAGAATAAAATCCATCTCTTTATTGGTGGGTCGTTCTGGTTTTACACCGCGAGACACAGGGCGGGTGGGACAGACAGACAGCCCCCCTGCCCGCCATTGGTGCCCCCCTCCGAGACCCAGCCGCAGCGGGGCAACTCCCCCTGCCCCGGCCAAGCCCCTCACACCCAGCCCCACTGAGACGCCACCGCTTCAGGGCACCAGGGGGCGGGTGCCAGGACCCCAGCCCTCGCGGGGGGGGGTTGCCCGGGGTTTGGGGGTCTTCCCCGATAGCCCCCGAGGCAGGAGCCTCAGTGGGGGGATCTGCCCTGGACGACATGGGGGGGGGCAGGGCACGGTCTGTGGCACGGGGACCCGGGGGGTGGAGAGAAAGTGGGCTGGGCTGAGGGGGCAGGGATGGGGGTCTGCCCCCCCACCTCCTTTCCTGGGACCCTGCCCAGAAAAATGCCAGGCTGAGCCAGGAGGGGGCACTGTGCCGCCCCGGGGGCCACAAACCAGCCTGGCATGCGCACAACAGGGCAATCCCTCGCACACTCAGCCACAAGCACAGCACACACGGGTGCACGCTCAGCGCACATTCACATGTGTGTGCTCACACTGACACTAACACACTAATTGCAGACACACAGACACTCCTCAAATATTCCCACTCACAGATCACACAGACACACTAATGCACTGACACACACACACTAATGCACGCACACACACACACACACACTAATGCATGCACTAACACACACTAATGCATGCACTAACATACACACAAACACACACACTAATGCACGCACTGACACACACACTAATGCACGCACTAACACACACACTGACACACACAAACACTAATGCATGTACAAACACACAAAAACACGAATGCATGCACAACCACACACACACTAATGCATGCACTAACACACACACAAACACACACAAACACACTAATGCATGCATTGACACACACACTAATGCATGCACTAACACACACACAAACACACTAATGCACGCACTAACACACACACTAATGCACATACTGACACAAACACTAATGCTCGCAATGACACACACAAACACACACACTAATGCATGCACTAACACACAAACACACACACTAATGCATGCACTAACACACAAACACACACACTAACACACAAACGCATGCACTGATACACACACAAATGCACTCACTGAGACACACACACACTAATGCATGCATTGACACACACACACACCAATGCACACACACACAAACACACTAATGCACACACTGACACACACACTAATGCATGCAATGACACACACAAACACACACACTAATGCATGCACTAACACACAAACACACACAAACGCATGCACTGATACACACACAAATGCACACACTGACACACACACACACATAAATACATGCACCAACAGAAACTAATGCACACATCCACACACACACACTCTTCTCAGCTCCCCCGTCCCCGTGCTCCCCCCGCTCACTGACCCGGGTACTGGATGCGGAAGACGTGGACGGTGCCGTCGCTCAGTGCCACGGCAAAGTGCCCGTCCCCGGTGACGGTGGCCACCCGGGCTCTCTCGATGCCGTGCCGGGTGGTGAGGAAGGGCCCCAGCGCCTCCCCGCCCAGCCCGAACGCCATCACCTTGTTCAGCTCCCGCAGGGCCACGTAGAAATGGCCCCTGTCGTCGGCGCAGACGGCCCCTGGCTGGCACCGCTCCAGCCGCTCCTCGCCCAGCTCCGCCAGCAGCTGCCCATGCCCGTCAAACGCCACCACGCTGCGCCGGTGCCAGTCCGAGGCCACGTAGCGCCCGCGCCGCCCGGCCACGAACACCATGGCCAGACGGTCGTGCCCATCCGGGAAAATCTTCTCCACCAGCTCCCCCCGGGCGTCGTAGACCTCCAGGTGCCCCGCCACGCTCACCGCCACGGCGTCACCCCCCTCCGCCGCCGGCGTGACGGCATGGCTGGCCTGGGTGGGGCGCAGGGCCTTCTGCCAGACCAGGGCGCCGTCCCGCTCCGCCAGGTAGAGCCGGGACCCGGCGGTGTAGGCCACCCGGCTGCCCACAGACGCCACGCTGCAGGGGGCCGCGCCGCCGTGCACCGGGACGGCACCCCGGAAGTCCCCCTGTAGCGAGAAGCGCTTGAGGCTGCGGTTCTCCTCGTCGGCCAGGAGCAGCTCCCTGGGGCCCAGGGGGCAAAGGCCCGTGATCCGGGGCCGATGCTTGTCCACGGGGACCCGCACCGAGAAGCTGCAGGAGAAGCGGGCGGTGGGGGGCAGCCGGCACGACAGTGGATCTGGGGCAGGGGCCGGCAGCTCCGGGGCAGCGGCTGACGGCTCCAGGGCAGAGGCCGGCGGCTCCGGGGAAGGGGCCGGCGGCTCCAGGGTAGAGGCCAGTGGGTCCGAGGAAGGGGCTGGTGGCTCCGGGGAAGGGGCGTCATGCTGGGCCCTGTCCTCCCCTCGGCCCTCCAGCTCAGCCTCGCCCAGGTCCAGCTGGAAGAGGCTGCTCAGGTTCTGGAGATCGGCGCGGACGACCAGCCGGGGGCGTGGCCCCCCAAGCGGCTCCCAGCGGAAGCCCCGGAGCCGGCCGAGCCGCTGGGTGATCAAGGCCTCCAGCGAGACGATCTCCACTGGCCGGCCCAGGGCCAGCACCTTGCGGGCGACGTCGGCCGTGCCGCAGGCCAGCTGCTCCTGCAGCTCCAGCTCGGTCCGGAGCAGGCCGGCCGCCTTCTCGCGCCCTTCCATGTGGCGCCGCAGGGCGGCCAGCACCTCCTCCTGCTGGGCCAGCAGGCGCTGGGCCGCGTCAGCGCAGGCGCGCTTCACCACATCCCGCAGGCCGGCTTCGTGCCGCCGCAGCTGCTCCAGCTCCTCCTCCAGTGCCGCCCGCCCCTGGGCCACCCGCCCCGCCATCTCCTCCACGCCGGCCAGCAGCTCGGCCACCAGAGGCCGCCGGGCCTCGGCCGCCTCCTCCAGCGTCTCGCAGGGGTGCTCCAGGTGCGGGCCCAGCCGGCACTCCCGGCAGATGGGGCCGGCGCAGGGCCGGCAGAGGAAGCGCAGCTCCTCGGCCGGGTGCTCGGGGCACCGCACGGACTGGCGCTGCCGGATCTCCTCGTCGTGCTCCCCGGAGAGGTAGCCCTGCAGGCTCACCAGCTGGTGGGCGTGGGTGAGCCGGGAGCAGCGGTGCCCGGTGGCGCAGGCCTGGCACAGGCTGTCGGCGCAGTCCAGGCAGTGGGAGACGGCCGGGCGGCCGCCCTCCTGCCCGATCAGCGGGCACAGGGCGCAGGTCAGCCCCGCCTCACCCACCGGCCGCACCAGCTCCAGCAGCCCGTTGACAAAGAAGTTGGTCTTGAGGCCGGTCACTCCCTGCGGCAGGGACACGTCCTCCCGGCACTCGGGGCACCGCAGCCCCGGCCCGTCGCCCAGCAGCCCCTCCAGGCAGCCCTGGCAGTAGGTGTGCAGGCAGGGCAGGATCTTGGGCCGGCGCAGCCGCTCCAGGCAGATGGGGCAGGTCAGGAAGTCGGTGGCGATCGCGTCCGAGAGGGATGGGGCGTCCGAGGCCATGACGTCACGGCAAAGGGCGGGGGGCGGGGGGCGGGGTCGTACCCGCGGGGCCCAGACACCAGCAGAGAGACAGCGGCAGGGAGTCTGCTGGAAGCACCTAGGATGGGTAGAGGGAGGTTACGGGACTCGGAGCCAGGACTCCTGGGTTCTCTCCCCGGCTCTGGGAGGGGAGTGGGGGCTGGTGGGTTAGAACAGGGGGGGCTGGGAGCCAGGACACCTGGGTTCTCTCCCCGGCTCTGGGAGGGGAGTGGGGGCTGGTGGGTTAGAGCAGGGGGAGCTGGGAGCCAGGACTCCTGGGTTCTCTCCCCGGCTCTGGGAGGGGAGTGGGAACTGGTGGGTTAGAACAGGGGGGGCTGGGAGCCAGGACTCCTGGGTTCTCTCCCCGGCTCTGGGAGGGGAGTGGGGGCTGGTGGGTTAGAGCAGGGGGAGCTGGGAGCCAGGACTCCTGGGTTCTCTCCCCGGCTCTGGGAGGGGAGTGGGGGCTGGTGGGTTAGAACAGGGGGGGCTGGGAGCCAGGACTCCTGGGTTCTCTCCCCAGCTCTGGGAGGGGAGTGGGGGCTGGGAGCCAGGACTCCTAGGTTCTCTCCCCGGCTCTGGGAGGGGAGTGGGGGCTGATGGGTTGGAGCAGGGGGCTGGGAGCCAGGACGCCTGGGTTCTCTCCCCGGCTCTGGGAGGGGAGTGGGGGCTGATGGGTTGGAGCAGGGGGCTGGGAGCCAGGACGCCTGGGTTCTCTCCCGGCTCTGGGAGGGGAGTGTGGGCTGTTGGGTGCAGCAGAGGCTCCAGCTCTGTTTGCAGTGGGGTGGGGGGTGTCGGGGGGAGCCCTGGGGGAGATGCGGCTGGGCCTGCGGGGGGCCGGGGGTGTTACCTTAGCCCGGGGGGTTCTGGCCTCTCGGCTCCGAGCTGCAGGTGTCACAGCAGAGAAACGAAAGTGAAACCTGGGCTCTGGGGCCGGGCTCTGCCTGGGGCTGGTGTTTCTTTCCCTTAGATCCCTCCAACCCGCATGGGAGAGCGACCCCCGGGCTGCCAAACACTGGCCCCCCAGCTCCCAGCCCCTCCCTCCATGGCTCCCCACCCCAGTGCCCTACACAGCCCCAGAAATCCACCCCATGGCTCCCAGCCCCCCCCCTGCCCTGCACAGCCCACCCCAACCCCTCCCCCAGCTCCCAGCCCCACGAGACCCCGCACAGCTCAAAGCAACATCCTCCCCCCAGCCCCTGCTTCCACATCGTGGCAAGCCCCCCCCCCCCCCGCCAGCCCCCTACACAAACTCCCCAGCCCCACAGGGCTGCGTGCACCCATTGTTTTGCCCCCATCCCCGTGCCTCAGTTTCCCCATCTGGGCAGTGGGGGTGACCCCCCCCGGCCAGCCTGGTCCCAGCAGACGGTCTCTGTGCACAAAGAGCTTTGAGATTAACGGAGGGGGGGGGGGTTGCTGCAGCTCTGGGCACCTGACCTCTGGGCTCTGGCTGAGGGGGGTGAGCCTGGGGTGGCCTCCCCACACCCCCAAAATCGCAGCCCCCCCCGGCTCTGTGCCCCCACCTGGTGCTGGAGGGGAGAGTGCAGCACGCACAGCTGTGTCTGGGGAGGGGCTGGGGGTGCGTTCGCACGGCTGCGTTTGTCTCTCCTCGTGCACGCAAGTGTGTCCGTGGCCAGGTGCATTTGTGTTGCCCTGCATGGCTGTTTGTGCGCATGGGGGTCTGTGGTTTGTGCGTGTGTGTCACGGGCCCCATGGGGGTGCAGGTGTGTGGTGAATTTCTGTGTGCAGGGGGTGCGTGGCTGCGGGTGGCTGTTAGCCTGTTTGCACCTCTGTACGTCTCACTGTGTTATGTTGCCACGTGTGTGTGTGAGCACGTGGCTCTAGGGTTTCTGTAATGTGTGTGTGTCACGGAGTGTGGGGGACTCAGGGCCCTGCACCCCCGGCTTCCTGCGATTCACCAGGACTCTCAGCCAGCCAGTAAAGCAGAAGGTTTATTCAGATGACAGGAACACAGTTCAAGACAGGTCTTGCAGGCACAGGCAACAGGACCACCCCCCCAATTAGGTGCATCTTGGGGGGGCAGGGAGGCCAGAGCCCCATCTGGGCTCCCCTCCATTTCCCCAGCCAGCTCCAAACTGAACCCCCCCCATCATCCCCCCCGGCTCCTCCCCCAGCCTTTGTTCATTTCCCGGGCAAAGGTGTCACCTGGCCCCACCCGCCTCCTGGTTCTCACCTTACATGCTCAGGTATTCTCCGTCGGTCAGTCTCCCATCCCCCAATGCAGACTATCCTAGCCACACTCCCCTGCAACCTTCCCAGCCAACACTCCCCACTCAGCATTCACAGACCACATTAAGAACAGTCCCAGTTCATCACAGTGTGCAGCTGTGTTTGTGTAACAGCTTAATTTGTCGGTGTGGTTTGTGTGTGTGTGTGTGTGTGTGTGTGTGTGTGTGAGCAGACGTGCGTGGGTTAGTGTCAGTGTGTCTGTGTGGTCCGTGTATGTGTGCAGAGGTGTGTGCGTTAGTGCCAATGTGTTAGTGTGTCAGTGTGTGCACATATATGTATGTTAGTGTCAGTGTGTGTGTGCGGTTAGTGTGTCAGTGTGGCATGCAGATGTGTGTATGTTACTGTCAGTGTGTCTGTGTGCAGTTGTTGGCCTGTGTCCGTGCGGCCATGCGAGGTCTCCGGGGGCGCGTGTGTCTCCACGTTGGCACTGGGTCGCCGTGCGAGCCAGACTCCCCGGCTCTGTGCTTGTGTTGCTGGCTTCTCGGGGCCATGTGTCTTTGTGCCCTGGGGCTGGGGCCTGCGCCGCGGTTTCTCTGCGTCCCTCCAGGCATGCAGGGCTCGGGGAGGGTGTTTCTCTCCGGGACGCTGGCGTGCCGCGTTGCACGTGTCTCCGGCGCAGGGCGCGCGTTTGCACACCGAGGTGTGCAGCAGCATCTGTCTCTCGGGGCAGCACCGTGGCCCCACCGGGTCTGTGCCGTGCTCCGGCCAGACCCTCAAGGGGTCCCGCTCGTCCATCCCCCGCGGCCTCCAACCCCCCGGGGCAGGACCTCCGGGCTCCTGCCCACCTGCTCCTGGGGGTGAGCTCCGGGCAGCCGGCCTGGCCCGCGGACCACGTGCTTGGGGGCTCGGTGTGCGGATCCGGCTCGGAGAACGGCCACGGGAAGGATTCGAAACCCGGGCAGAGTGCGGGAGCCACCCGGAGCTGAACCCAGAGCCGGTGCAGGGGCGACGCAAGGCCAGTGCGAATACCACCGTGGTGCGGGAGCAAATATTTAATAGCCGGCTCTGGCGTCCGGCCCAGACAGCGTGACCCCGGCCAAGGGGGCGAGACACGTCTCACAGCGACCGGAACCGCCCCCCGGGGGCAGGCGGACTCTCCGTCAGCCACAACTGGGCTCGGCTCTGGGGAGGACTTGGGGCAAGTCTGTGGCCCTGGGCGCTACCGGGGGGGTCCGACCAGTGGGTCACAAAGGTGACGTTGTCAAGTATCAAAGGGGCAGCCGTGTTAATCTGGATCTGTAAAAGCAGCAAAGAATCCTGTGGCACCTTATAGACTAATAGACAAAGACAAAGGTGATGTTAGGATTCAGAGGGGCCAGGGCCAGGGCTCTGCTGGCAGGATCCGCTCGCTCGCCGCGTCGGTCTCTCTGCCCCCTTTTCCTCGGGGTCCCGTATGAGCCCCCCCGTGGGTCTGACGGCCCTTTTAACGTGGGTCCTCTGGCCTCCTGCTCCATCAACCCCAAACCTACCTCAGTGCCTGCCATTAACCCCAAACCTACCCTCACCCCCTGCCGTTAGCCCCAAACCTACCCCAGCTCCTGTCGTAACCCCAAACCTACCCCCAGCTCCCGCAGTAACCCCAATTCTCCCCCAAGCTCCCGCCATAACCCCAAGCCTAACCCCAGCCCGTCATAACCCCAAACCTACCCCTGCTCCTGTCACTAACCTGAGCCTGTCCCCTGGTCCCACCCCGTCCTCCCCATTGATGGATGGGGCCATGCCTGGCTATTTGCCAAGAGGGTTGGTGGCGCATCCCCCTGCTCGGGGTGCCCCGAAACCTCTGTCTGCCCGGAGCTGGGGCAGGACGACGGGGGCTGGATCCCTCGGCGAATCGCCTGGCTCTGTCTGCTCCCCCCCGAAGCACCGGGGGGGGGGGGGTGTCCCTGCACGGCCAGTGTTATGCTCGGTCTGCGTCCCAGGGCCGACGGTCCCAGGGGGCGGGGTCCGGCTGAGACGCGTCGAGCGCCCACGAAAACCTCCCTCCCCAGAAGTCCCCGCTGTCAGCCCATGTGGTCGGCGGTCGGCATTACAGCGGCTTCCCGTCCACTCGTGAAAGCAGCTCTGCGGTGGGGATCTTGGCAGATCCTAGCGGCCCCAGCCGAGACCCGGGGTTCCCCGTCGCGCCAGGTGCTGTACAGACCCCAGATAGGACATGTGCCCCCCTCACCGTGGTGTTGGGTGACCCAGCCCAGGTTCCAGTCAGCGTCGGTCAGCTGCATGGGGCTCTCCTCCTCCTGCGGGGCCGGGCCCATCGGCTCCCCTGGGGGCCAGGCCAGGGGGGAGGCGGTGACGTCAACGCCCCCAATGGCAGCACAGGCACGCCCTGACCTTTGACCTGTAGGTCTGCAGCCAAAAGCGGGGAAGGGGGGGACACAGAGAAGAGTTGTGAGATCTTGCAAGGAAGGAGCATTAACAGAAAAGTGCCCCCCCCGCCTCCATGGGGGAGGAGTCAGCCGCAGGGTTCCCCCCCCTACAGCTCCCCAGGGGCCAGCTGCAGAGTCCCCCCCACTCCTCCCCGGGGGGGGCAGCCACAGGGTCCCTCCCCACCACCCCAGGGGCCAGCCTAAGGGTCCACCCCACTCCTCACTGGGGGGGCAGCCACAGGGTCCCCCCCCCACACTACCCCAGGGGAGCCAGCCGCAGGCCCCACACACACCTCCCTGGGGTGTCCAGCTGCAGGGTGTCCCCCCCCACCTCCCCAGGGGTCCAGCCACAGCCCCCCCCCGGGCCGGGCGGGGTCTCTCACCAGCAGGAGGGCGCCGTTGAGCAGCACGAAGGCCGCGATGACGACGATGCCGACGGTGCCGCCAACCTGGTCAATTTGCACCTCGCAGCTCGCTCCCAGGTACCAGAACCGGCCGCTCGCCGGGCAGCTGGGGGGGGGGCAGACGCTGCAAGTGAGAAAGGGCCCCGAGCCCCTTCCCCAGGCTGCCCCACCCCCTCAATGGGGCTAGAGTCAGGGGTTATGGCTGGGGGCGAGACAGAGACTTCCCCGCCCAAGGGAGAAGCGGGGTGAGGGTTACGGGTTTAAGATTTGGGTTGGGGTCAGGGTTAGGGTTGGGGTCAGAGTCAGGTTAGGGGTCAGGATCAGGGTTAGGGTCAGCGTTAGGGGTCAGGGCTTAGAGTCAGGGTCAGGTTTTTTTGTCAGGGGTCAGGGGTTAGGGTCAGAGGTTAGGTAGGCTTGGAACAATTTGAGTTTTCAATCGGTAAAGGGTTAGGGTCAGGGGTCAAGGTTAGGGTCTAGGGTCAGGGGTTAGGGTTAGAGGTCAGGGATTAGGATCAGGGTAAGGGTCAGGGGTTAGGGTTAGGGTTAGAGGTCGGGGGTCAGGGCATAGGCAGACTTGGAACGATTCGAGTTTTAAATCGGCAAAGGATTAGGGTCAGGGATCAAGGTTAGGATCTAGGGTCAGAGGCCAGGGATTAGGATCAGGGTAAGGGTCAGGGGTTGGGGTTAGGGTTAGAGGTTGGGGGTCAGAGCATAGGCAGACTTGGAACGATTAGTGTTTTAAGTCGGTAAAGGCCCGTTTCACGGGACGCCCGCGCCATTCCCCTGGCCCCGGTGCAGATGGGTGAAGCTGGCAGGACGCTGGCCGAGGGCTGATGCGTTAAGGCCGGGGGCCTTGTGGCTTTTGACCTGTTGTGACGCTGACAGTGGCTGGTTTCTGGTGGTTATAAAAAGCTTCACGCTCTGCCCCTCGGCGCCTATTGTCATTAAAACAGCGGCTGTCTCACCCTGCCGTGGTCCGATCCCCCGAAACGTCAGGGATTCAATTCCAAGGCCGGACGGGACCATTGTGATCCTCTCGTCTAAGGATGGCCGAAGGTCCCGATATTAGGGGCTTTGTCTTATATAGGCAACTATGCACCCCACCCCCCAAAAAAACCTGTCCTGAATTTTCACACATGGTGTCGGGTGACCCTAATCTAGTCTGCTCCCCTTACCTGCCTCCACATAATCCCCGCGGCAGATCCGTTGGAAACAGCCGGTCTGGAGTTAAAACTTGCCCATGACAGAGACTCTAGCAGGACCCCAGGGAAAATTGTTCCCGTGGTTAATAACCCTCCCGGTTGGGAATTTGGTGCCTTATTTCTAGCCGGCGTTTGTCTTGCGTCAGCCTCCGGGCTTAGGGTGACCAGACGTCCCGATTTTATAGGGACAGTCCCGATATTTGGGGCTTTTTCTTAGCTAGGCGCCTATTACCCCCCCACCCCCGGTCCCGATTTTTCACACTTGCTGTCTGGTCACCCTAACCGGACTGGACCTTTGTCTGCTAGCGACCGTGAATATGTCAACGGATCCAAACCGAAAAAGAAAACGCTTCAAAACAGACATCGCCAGTCGCTGTCGACCTTGGCCAGGCCTAGGCACGGAGCAAGGGTGGGGGAGGATCCCCTCCGAGAGGGGAACGGGGGCTAGGGCACGGGGCCGGGGGGTGGGGGATACGGGTTGGGGTTATGGACAGGGCCGGGAAGGGGGAGCTCCCTGGCCAGGGCGGGACCCGGGCTGTGTGTCTCATTTCCCCGCTGTACAGGCGGGACCCTTGCCGCGGGGGCGGGGGATGACACTTACCGGCAGTGGGCGCCGGCACGGGACACCCGGCACTGTCCTGCGTTGCAGCCGAGGGCGCCCGGCACCCCCCCACTGCACAGGGAGGCGCAGGTGAAGCCGGCGGGTGTCGGGCGGGGGAAGAAGTGGGCGTTGTATCCGGGGGGCAGCGTCTGCCTGCAGAGCTCTGGGGAAGGGAGAGGAGGGGCCGGTGAGAGAGCGCTGGAGGAGGAGGCAGTTCTGGGGGTGCGACACCCCACAAGGGAGCAGGGTGAGGGGCTCACCTGCACCGTTGAACTCTGTCGTTGTCCAGCCCGTCACCTCGGTGGAGGAGGGATTGAAACACAGAGCCCCTGGGGATGGAGAGAGACCGAGAGGGACGCCCTGGGTGTCTGGCGGCTGGGGACGTCCCGGGCAGCGAGGGGGCAAACCGCCCCCCTCCCGGCTTTGCCAGAGCGTCCCTCTGCCCGTCCCACCCCAGATACGTCCCGCTGTCCCTCCATCCTCCCTCCCCCCTTCCCAGATACGTCCTGCTGTCCGTCCATCCACCCATCCGCCCCCGCCATCCTCCTTCCCCCTCTCCATCCCTCTGCCCGTCCCGCCTCAGATACGTCCTGCTGTCCGTCCATCCACCCATCCGACCCCCACCATCCTCCTTCCCCCTTTCCATCCCTCTGCCCGTCCCACCCCAGATACGTCCTGCTGTCTGTCCATCCACCCATCCACCCCCACCATCCACCCCTCCCTCCCTCCTCCCCAGATACGTCCCTCTGTCCATCCAACCCCCCATCCATCCCCCACCCCCTCTACCCCTACCCCCTCCATGCACCCTCCCTCCCCAATCACTGCCGCGCCGGTGCAGTCTGAAACGTGCCCCTCCCAGGACAGGAAGGGGGTCGAGGCCTGTGGGGGGGGGGGTTCCCTGCCCTGCGTGTCTTCCCCCCCCCCGCTGGGGGCAGAGACTCACGCGAGCTGCTGGTGCAGACGACCTGGTCGCGGGCCGCCAGCCTGATCTCTTCCGCCAGCCGCCGGGGCAGGTTCTCCAGCGTGGCCTCGAGCTGGGCGGTGACGGGGACGGCCAGGGCCACCCTGTGGGCCACCACGACGCTGCCCGGCCTGGGGGAGCAAACGCCCGGGGCCCATCAGCCTGCGCCCGCCTCCCCTGCCCCGCCCATGGGGACCTGCCAGGAGAGAGTCCTGGGGACCCGGGAGCTGCTCCCGCTGTGTGGGGTGCCCCCCGTCCCTGGCCCGGGTCAGCCTCCGTCATCGCCCCACGTGTGGCTGGGGAGTGGTGCACCCGGGGTAGCAAGGTAGCAGCACACACATGTGCACACACACGTGCTCGCACACACACGTGCATGGACATGCACATACACACACTTGCATAGACATGCACACATATGCTCGCACACACACACTTGCAAGGATGCACACACACACACTTGCATAGACAGGCACACACACATACACACACACACATGCACACACACGCACAAGGACACATGCTCGCACACACACAAGCAAGGACACACATGTGCTCACACACGTGCAAGGACACACACACACACACATGGATCCCTCCCTCTCTGTGCAAGCAGCCTGCTATGCCCCCCCACCCTGGCCGTTTTCGACATGTCGGTGCTGGCGGGGGGTGGGGGGGGATCTTAGCAGGAACATCTGCCACCCACCCGGGGGTGCCAGTGATCGGGGCCCGTGGGTGACGCCGGGGGTCCCAGGTTTCTGACACTCACGTGAGCTCCAGGATCTCCAGGTCCTGAAACCCCGGGATCTGGCTATAAACCGGCTTGATCTGGAAGGGAAAGGGGACACGCATCACCGGCCGGGGCTGCCCTGGCCCACGTGCACTGAGCTGGGGAGGGGGGGAGCCCAGGGGGCCGGTGGGGCTCCCAGCCACACCACGGATGCTGCCAGTGCCCCCAGCTCGGCCCTCGCCAGCAAACCAATGCTGGGAACCCCCCCCCGACTCAGGTCCATTCCTCCCCATTACACAGCTAAGGAAACTGAGGCAGCGCTTGGCTCTGGCCCCAGCCGGAGGCCTCTCACCCTGACACCCCCCCACCAGGTTTTCCTCTCATCCCGGTTTCTCCCCCGGGGCTCACCTGTTGTGTGAACAAGGCCCCGAACCCTCGCCAGGCCGGGGAGGAGGCGTCGGCCAGGTCAGCAGTGAACTCGCGGTTGGTCACCTGCAGCTTCACGTCCATCGTCACATTCACCTCTTGGCGGGGGAGAGACCAGAAACCACAGTGAGAATCCCCAGGAGCCAGGCACCCACTTTGCGCCCTGCGGGACCGGGACCCCCCACTACAGAAGGGATGTGGAGAAATTGGAGAGAGTCCAGTGGAGGGCAACAAAAATGATTAGGGGGCTGGAGCACATGACTTATGAGGAGAGGCTGAGGGAACTGGGATTGTTTAGTCTGCAGAAGAGAAGAGTGAGGGGGGATTTGATAGCTGCTTTCAACTACCTGAGGGGGTTCCAAAGAGGATGGAGCTCGGCTGTTCTCAGTGGTACCAGATGGCAGAACAAGGAGCAATGGTCTCAAGTTGCAGTGGGGGAGGTCTAGGTTGGATATTAGGAAACACTATTTCACTAGGAGGGTGGTGAAGCACTGGAATGGATTCCCTAGGGAGGTGGTGGAATCTCCTTCCTTGGAGGTTTTTAAGGCCCGGCTTGACAAAGCTCTGGCTGGGATGATTTAGTTGGCGGTTGGTCCTGCTTTGAGCAGGGGGTTGGACTAGATGATCTCCTGAGGTCCCTTCTAACCCTCATCTTCTATGAGTCTATGATGCTGGGCTCTGGGCTGCCGGATCCCACAGGGGGACGTGGGTCCATGGAGGTGGGGGTCAGAGAAGAGTCTCAACTAGTTCGATCAAATTAGCTCAACACAGAGCAGGTGAACGGGTGACACGGTCCCGGTCCGGAAGTACCGACAGGGGGAACAAACATTTAACAGCCTCGCCAGTCCAGGTCCAACTCGAGCCAAGGGCTGGGAGTCGAAGCCAGACAAATTCAGACTGGAAATCCGGGGCCAATTCTTTTCCGGATCAGGGGAACGAACCCTCAGAACAGCTTCCCATGGGTCGGGCTGGCGTCTCTGTCACAGGCGATGTTTAAGTCACGGTGGGAGGCTTTTCTGACCACTCGGCTCTGGGAATTTCTCTGGGGCTGGGCACTATGGGGCGGAACTGGAGCCTCCAGGGGTCCTGCCCACAGTGGTAAGTGGGTGACTGGGGGGCTCCAGCCTGGACTGGACGGAGCAGCAGGGCCCTCGAGTGACTTGAAATATCACTGACATTTCACAGCCACCTGAAGTCTTTCTTGTCTGACATTCTTGGGTGGTTTTTTTTTTCTGATTTGTTTAGATTTTTGGTTCAAAAATTGGAATTTCTGGAGACAAAAGTGTTTTGATTTTGGAAAACCCAAACTGGCCCTATTGGAAAATGTTTTCCCGCCGTGTGATAAAAAAAATAATCAAACCAACCATCGACACTGGCACTGGGAGTATGTGTGTGTGGGGGTGGGGCCGCGGGGGAGACACCTGAATATGAAACACAAACACAACATTCGGCAACTTAGTGGAAAACGGGGAATTTTGGGAGGGGGAATCAAAATGTTCCTGTGAATTATTTTTGTTTCCATAAAAAAAGCCCTTTTCGGTGCCAGATAAAACTTTGGTTTTATGAAGGAGCCAATGGGGGCTCTGAATGGGGGGTGTCCCAACTATTATAAGCAGTTACCCGTCTCCCTACCCACCCTCCATGCGGTCCCCATCCTTAGCAGACCAGGAATTAAACTGGTTTATCCAACACAGACAGGCCTGGGGTGACCAGAGTGCAAGTGTGAAAAATCGGGAAAAAGGGGATAGTTGCGTGTATAAGACAAAGCTTCTAATAACAGGATGGTCCCGATAATATCAGGATGTCTGGTTGTGACGGAGCAGGGAGCGAGGCAGATTTGACCTGGGAATGTTGCAGGGGGGTTGCATTGAGGATGGGGGACTTCCCTTGAAGGAAGCTACCTGAGCTGTAACCTGAGCCAGGAGGGGGTTGGGAGAAGTGACACCTTCTGCCCAGGAGACTGAACAAAGGAGAGGAGGAGCAGAGGGGAGGGGGGAGAAAGCTGCTGGAGGAGTTTCGGTTTGGTTTCAGTTTGGGCTGGGTGGTGCAATGCAGGGAACCCCAAGCTGGGGTCTAAGCTCCCTAAACCCCCCAGAAGGACTTGATTGAGGGGTTCTGGTTGTACCTACACGCTCTGCTTGGGACTGTGTTCCTGTCATCTAATAAACCTTCTGTTTTACTGGCTGGCTGAGAGTCATGGTGAATCCCAGGAAGAGGGGTGCAGGGTCCTGACTCCCCCACACTCCGTGACAATTGGTGGTAGCGGTGGGATGTACTGCACCCCGTGGATGGCGCTTCCTGCAGTAAGTGACTGGGGAGCAGTAAAACGAAGGGGGATTGACAAGGACCAGGCGTGCTGAAGAGTCAGCGAGAGACGGTTTCAGGGGGCGATTCACCCCTGGGAGTGTGACCCCAGCGAGAAGGCCTTCTGCAGTAACAGGGTCCCCCGGGGGATCGCAGCGAGTGGTCCCAGGGGCAGAGGAGTCTGCAGCTCGACCCTGGCAGAGAGGTGGTGACCTCGAGAAGGGCTGGCACACTAGGGGTTCTCCTTGGAAACTGGGGAGCGGTGAGCACCCAGGCCTGTGAGTGGCCATCAGGAAGATGTATGCCAAGCGGCTTAAGAGCGACCTGGTGGAGCTGTGCAAGCAGAGGGGGCTGCGCAGTGGGAGGCTCACCAAAGAACAGCTCATTGCCCAGCTGGAGGAGGGAGATCGCTCGAATGAACTGATCCCTGTCTCTGAGGGAAGCAGCCTGGCAAATGCAGCGCAGGCCCCAGTGTCTGTCCCAGCTGGGAGTGGTCAGCCGGCTGCTGAGGGCTTCCTGAGACCCCTCCTTCCTATGCCTAGGGGAAGGGTGGGGAGGAGCCCAGCAAATACCGAGGGCGCCGTGACCCCCCCGGCCAGCAGGGGATCCTCCTGGTGAAGCTCACCGGCCAGCAGACGATCCTCCCGGCGATGCGCGGCATCCGTGGAGCGGAAGTGGCTGGAATGGGAGAAAGAGCTAAAACTGAGAGAGCTGGAGGATCATGAACAACAGAGACAGCATGGACGGGAGCTGGCGAGGCTGAGGGGCAGCGAGCAAGGGGGGACCCAGGACTGCACGGAGCTTTGATAAGTGCATCCTGGCCCCACGTAAGGAGGGGGAGGACATGGATGACTTCCTGGATGCCTTTGAGACGGCCTGCGAGCTACACCAGGTTGATCCTGCGGACAGACTCTGGGTTCTCACCCCCTTACTGGACCCCAAAGCCGTGGCATTGTACCGCCAACTGGAAGAGGCGGAGAAAGGGGACTACAAACTGTTCAAAAAGGCCCTGCTATGTGAGTTTGGGCTGACTCCTGAGATGTACCGGGAAAGGTTCCGGAGTCAGGATAAAACCCCTGAGATCTCATATCTGCAACTAGCCGTCCGCATGGAGGGATACACCAGCAAGTGGGCAGATGGGGCCCAGACGAAGGAGGACCTGGTTAAACTGCTGGTACTGGAGCAACTGTATGAGCGGTGCCCATCCGACCTGAGGCTGTGGTTGGTGGACAAAAAGCCAGAGAACCCGCGACACGCAGGGCGGCTGGCCGATGAGTTTGTGAAGAGCCGGTCAGGGGGTGGCAGGGAGGAGGCCCAAAGGAACAGGCCCGCCGTGATGCAGAGAGAGAGTCACCCGGGTACCTCCCAAAGGGGGAATATGGGGAATCCCCTCCCAAGGGGAATGCCCAGCGTCAGGGACAACCGACCGGCTCGAGGGGACCCACGAGACATGAGCTGCTATTACTGCGGCCGAAGAGGCCACATTCGGGCCCAGTGCCCCAAGCTCAAGGGCAGACTGAGCAGACCGAACCCACACCGGGTTAACTTGGTAGAGGCCCAGACGGACGAGGGGCAGGCTTCTCACGCAAGAGGGGCTGGCAGCTTATCAACTGCTCAGGAGAGAGAAGGGCCCCAGGCCAGCTTCTCTGGGGGGCCGGATGCTCCGGACTCAAAGTTCTCCGTTTACAGGGTGGGTGCGGGGCTGTCCCTGCGGAGCGAGTGCCTTGTTCCCCTGGAGGTGGATGGGAGAAAAGTTTATGGATACTGGGACATGGGCGCAGAGGTGACACTGGCCCAGCCCGAGGTGGTGGCCCCAGATCGGGTGATGCCCAACACCTACCTGACCCTGACAGGGGTGGGCGGGACCCCATTCAAGGTGCCCGTGGCAAGGGTACACCTGAAATGGGGGGCCAAGGAGGGCCCCAAGGACATGGGAGTGCACCACCATTTGCCCACTGAGGTGTTGATGGGGGGGGACCTAGAGGACTGGCCAAGCAACCCCCAGACCGCCTTAGTCGTGACCCGTAGCCAGAGCCGGCGAGGGGCACTACGCCCTGACCTCGGGAAGGATGTCACACCGGAGGCACCGAACCCTACCCTGGTGGGGAGGGAACACCCAAGGACAAGGCTCGGGGTGGCTGTGGCTTCCGACCCAGCCGACGAGAGGGAGCAGGTCCCCGTCCCTTCCCCAGCTGCCGAGTTCCAGGCTGAGTTGCAGAAAGACCCCTCCCTGCGGAAGCTAAGCGGCCTGGCTGACCTCAGTGTGGTACAGACCATGATGAGAGGTTGCAAGGAGAGGTTCCTGTGGGAGAAGGGATTCCTGTACCGAGAGTGGGCTCCCCCAGGGGAAGTGAAGTCCTGGGGGATCAGGAGGCAGCTGGTGGTTCCCCAGAAGTTTCGCCACAAGCTACTGTACCTGGCCCATGACATTCCTCTCGCAGGGCACCAGGGAATCTGGCGCACCAGGCAGAGGCTGCTACAGAACTTTTACTGGCCTGGGGTCTTTACCGACGTCCGACAGTACTGCCGATCCTGTGACCTCTGTCAGAGGGTGGGGAAGGCCCGGGACAAGGGGAAAGCGGCGTTGAGACCTTTGCCCATCATAGAGGAGCCTTTCCAGAAGGTGGCCATGGACATAGTGGGACCTCTCAGCAAGACGACCCGGTCAGGGAAGAAATACATTCTGGTGGTGGTGGATTTCGCCACCCGCTACCCTGAGGCAGTGCCCTTAGCGTCCATCGAGGCAGACACTGTGGCAGATGCGCTGCTGACCATTTTCAGCCGAGTGGGGTTCCCCAAGGAAGTCTTGACGGACCAAGGGTCCAACTTCATGTCGGCCCTACTCAGGTGCTTGTGGGAGAAATGTGGGGTCCGGCACAACTGGGCCTCAGCATATCACCCCCAATCCAACGGGCTGGTGGAGAGGTTCAATGGGACACTAAAGATGATGCTGAAAACATTTATGAATCAGCACCCGCAGAACTGGGACAAGTACTTACCTCACCTGCTGTTCGCGTACAGGGAGGTACCCCAGGAGTCTACCGGGTTTTCGCCTTTCGAACTGTTATATGGAAGGCGGGTAAGGGGGCCCCTGGACCTGATGAGAGACGAATGGGAGGGGAAGGCCACTCCCGATGGAGAGTCGGTGGTGGAGTATGTCCTGACCTTCCGGGAAAGACTTGCAGAGCTCATGGGCCTGGCCAGGGAGAATCTGGCCCGAGCCCAGAGGAAGCAGAAGGTCTGGTATGACCGCACAGCGCGGGCCCGCGCCTTCGCCACCGGGGATCAGGTGATGGTCCTCATCCCCGTGAGGAAAAACAAACTCCAGGCCGCCTGGGAAGGGCCCTGCAAGGTTGTCAAGCAACTAAACGAGGTAAACTATGTGGTGGAGCTGTCGAACCGGGCGCACCACCGCCGGGTGTACCATGTGAATATGATGAAGCCATATTATGACAGGGGGAATGTGGTATTGGCCATGTGTGGACATTGGAAGGAGCAGGGAGATGACCCTTTAGTAGATCTATTCCCTGGGACAAGAGCTGGTTTCCCCCTGGAAGCAATTCCCCTCTCGGATCAGCTGACCCCGGCCCAGCAAGCTGAGATCAGAGGGGCGTTGCATCTGTACCAACAGCTGTTTTCCAACCAGCCTGGACGCACTAATCTGACTGTCCACCGGGTGCAGACAGGATCGCACCCGCCTATAAAATGCTCCCCCTTCCGGGTCACAGGAAAAACTGCTCAGGACCTGGAAAGAGAGGTCAATGACATGCTGGCTTTGGGGGTGATCCAGCCATCTTCCAGCCCTTGGGCCTCGCCGGTGGTGCTGGTCCCCAAAAAGGACGGGTCGATCCGGTTCTGTGTGGACTATCGCAAGCTCAATGCCATCACGGTAGCCGATGCCTACCCCATGCCCAGGCCTGACGAGCTCCTAGACAAGCTGGGAGGCGCTCGGTACCTTACCACCATGGATCTTACAAAAGGCTACTGGCAAGTGCCGCTGGATGCCGATGCCAGGCTGAAATCGGCCTTTATCACCCCTCTGGGGCTCTATGAGTTCCTGACCCTGCCTTTCCGCCTCAAAGGGGCGCCGGCCACCTTCCAGCGCCTGGTGGATCAGCTACTGAGGGGGATGGAGAGTTTTGCCGTGGCGTATATTGACGACATCTGTGTCTTTAGCCAGACCTGGGAGGACCACGTGTCCCAGGTTAGACAAGTGCTGGACCGACTCCAGGAGGCTGGGCTGACCGTAAAACCGGAGAAGTGCAAGATGGGGATGGCTGAGGTATCCTACCTAGGCCACCGGGTAGGGAGCGGCTGCCTAAAGCCAGAACCAGCCAAAGTGGAGGTGATCAGAGACTGGCCCGCTCCCCAGACCAAAAAGCAGGTCCAAGCCTTTATTGGGATGGCGGGATACTATCGAAGGTTCGTGCCCCACTTTAGTGCCATAGCCGCCCCCATCACTGAGCTGTGCAAGAAGGGGAAGCCAGACAAGGTGGTCTGGACCGAGGAATGCCAGGGGGCTCTCCAGGCGCTGAAGGAGGCTCTGGTCAGTGGCCCAGTTCTGGCAAACCCAGACTTTGACAAGCCCTTTATGGTGTTCACTGACACCTCCGACACGGGACTGGGGGCGGAGTTAATGCAGGAGGATGAAAACGGGGAGAGACACCCCATCGTGTACCTGAGCAAGAAGTTGCTACCCCGGGAGCAGAACTACGCGGCCATCGAGAAGGAATGCCTGGCCATGGTGTGGGCCCTCAAGAAACTAGAGCCATATCTCTTTGGGCGACACTTCACCGTGTACACCGACCACTCTCCCCTGACCTGGCTGCACCAGGTGAAAGGAGCCAACGCCAAGCTCCTGAGGTGGAGCCTGCTCCTGCAGGATTATGACATGGACGTGGTCCATGTGAAGGGAAGTGCCAACCTGATAGCGGACGCGTTGTCCCGGAGAGGGGGCCCTGAACTTCCCCAGGTCACTGGGCAGAGTGACCCCGCTCAGTTCAGTCTCCAAGGGGGGAGAGATGTGACGGAGCAGGGAGCGGGGTGGATTTGACCTGGGAATGTAGCCTGGGAGTTACATTGAGCTACCTGAGCCAGGAGGGGGGTTGGGAGAAGTGACACCTTCTGTCCGGGAGATGGACAAAGGAGAGGAGGAGCAGAGGGGCGGGGGGGAAAAAGTGGCTGGAGGAGTTTTTAGTGTCAGTTTGGGCTGGGAGGTGCAATGCAGGGAACCCCAAGCTGGGGTCTAAGCTCCCTGCACTCCCCAAGAGGACTTGATTGAGGGGTCCTGGTTGTACCTACACGCTCTGCTTGAGACTGTGTTCCTGTTATCTAATAAACCTTCTGTTTTACTGGCCGGCTGAGAGTCACGGGGAATCGCAGGAAGTGGGGGGTGCAGGGTCCTGACTCCCCCACACTCCGTGACACTGGTCACCCTAGGATCCAGGCACCAAACCTTTATTCCCCCAGGTGAGGGAGGACGGGCCTGGCTCATGGCCTGGCCGGGATGCTCCAGTCTGGACTTGACAGGGCACTCGGAGGGCACAGAGCTGGGCTGGTTTAACCCGGACACTGAGGCAGAGCTTCCTACCGACTTCGAGTGTGATGGTGCCCACGGCGAATTCGCATTCTGGCCCCTGGAAGAAGGGGGGGCATTTGCATTCTGCCCCGGTCCAGACCCCCCCGTTCTGGCAGAACCTGGTATCCAGTAACTCACAGCGGGGGCCGAAGTAGCCAGCCAGGCAGAGGCACTCGGTGCCGTTTGGGGTGCCACCGTTCTGGCAGGGCGCTGAAAGAGACAAACCGTCATCCAGCGGCTCAGCACCAGGTGGGACAGGAGCTGCAACTGACAACCCCAGTGCCCCCTCCCAGGCAGCCCCAGCCACAGACAGCAAAGCAGCCTACAGAGGTTGGTCACCGTCATTAGTGCTGGTACGTGGGGGAGAGAACAGAGAAATCAGTGACCTACCACCAAGAGACCATGGTAAAGCCGGGAGAGAACCCAGGAGTCCTGGCTCCCAGCCCCCCCTGCTCTAACCCACCAGCCCCCACTCCCCTCCCAGAGCCGGGGAGAGAACCCAGGAGTCCTGGCTCCCAGCCCCATGCTCTAACCCACCAGCCCCCACTCCCCTCCCAGAGCCAGGGAGAGAACCCAGGAGTCCTGGCTCCCAGCCCCCCCTGCTCTAAGCCACCAGCCCCCAATCCCCTCCCAGAGCCGGGGAGAGAACCCAGGAGTCCTGGCTCCCAGCCCCCCCTGCTCTAACCACCAGACCCCATTCCCCTCCCAGAGCTGGGGAGAGAACCCAGGAGTCCTGGCTCCCAGCCCCCCTGCTCTAACCCACCAGCCCCCACTCCCCTCCCAGAGCTGGGGAGAGAACCCAGGAGTCCTGGCTCCCAGCCCCCCTGCTCTAACCCACCAGCCCCCTCTCCCCTCCCAGAGCCAGGGAGAGAACCCAGGAGTCCTGGCTCCCAGCCCCCCCTGCTCTAAGCCACCAGCCCCCAATCCCCTCCCAGAGCTGGGGAGAGAACCCAGGAGTCCTGGCTCCCAGCCCCCCCTGCTCTAACCCACCAGCCCCCTCTCCCCTCCCAGAGCCAGGGAGAGAACCCAGGAGTCCTGGCTCCCAGCCCCCCCTGATCTAACCCACCAGCCCCCCCTCCCCTCCCCTCCCAGAGCCAGGGAGAGAACCCAGGAGTCCTGGCTCCCAGCCCCCCCTGCTCTAACCCACCAGCCCACCCTCCCCTCCCCTCCCAGATCCAGGGAGAGAACCCAGGAGTTCTGACAGGAGTTAGGATTTACACTACTGAGGAGTCACTCTGATGTCACTCCAATCTGAATATGCCCTGGGGAATTTGTTCTTAATGCACAACATAAAAATACATGGTATAAATGTGTAAGAGCAAAATGTCCATACATGGCTATATGGCTCGTCACAACATTCACCCTATGAGACAGTCACCCACCTGCTGTCATGGTGCTCCAGGATGGGCTGGGTGAGGACACAGCAGTGCTTGTGCTCATAGTGGTAGTGGGTGTAGCACTGGTGGTGGTAGTTGTGGAAGTGGGTGTGTTGGTGGCAGTGGTAGTAGGTGTTGTTGTAGTTGTGAGGGTAGCTGATGTAGTGGTGATGGGTGTAGTGTCAGGTGTAGCTGTGGTTGGTGTAGTTGGGGTGATGGGTATAGTTGTGGTGGAGGTGGCGAGTGTAGTGCTAGCTGTAGTGATGGTGGTGGTATCAGGAAGAGGTGGAGTGTCAGGTGTAGTTGCAGAGGTGGCGGGTGTAGTTGTAGATGGTGTAGTTGTGGTGGAGGCAGTGAGTGTAGTGTTAGGTGTACTTGTGTTGGTAGCGAGTGTGGTGTTAGGTGTAGTGGTGATAGTATCAGTAAGGGGTGAAGTCTCAGGGGTAGTTGTGGAGGTGGTGGGTTCAGTTGTTGATGGTGTAGTTGTGGTGTTGGTGGTGAATGTAGTGTTAGGTGTAGTTGTGGTGGTGATTATGTCAGTAAGGGGTGGAGTGTCAGGTGTTGTTGTGAAGGTGATAGGTGGAGTTGTAGATGGTGCAGTTGTGGTGGAGGCAGTGAGTGTAGTGTTAGGTGTAGTTGTGGTGTTGGTAGCGAGTGTAGTGTTAGGTGTAGTGGTGATGGTATCAGTAAGGGGTGAAGTCTCAGGTGTAGTTGTGAAGGTGATAGGTGGAGTTGTAGATGGTGTAGTTGTGATGGAGGTGGCGAGTGTAGTGTTAGGTGTACTTGTGGTGTGGGTAGCGAGTGTGGTGTTAGGTGTAGTGGTAATGGTATTAGTAAGGAGTGAAGTGTCAGGTGTAGTTGCGGAGGTGGAGGGTGTAGTTGTAGATGGTGTAGTTGTGGTGGAGGTGGCAAGTGTAGTGTTAGGTGTAGTTGTGGTGTTGGTGGTGAGTGTAGTGTTAGGTGTAGTTGAGGTGGTGATTATGTCAGTAAGGGGTGGAGTGTCAGGTGTTATTGTGAAGGTGCCAGGTGGAGTTGTAGATGGTGCAGTTGTGGTGGAGGCAGTGAGTGTAGTGTTAGGTGTAGTGGTGATGGTATCAGTAAGGGGTGAAGTCTCAGGTGTAGTTGTGGAAGTGGTGGGTTTAGTTGTTGATGGTGTAGTTGTGGTGTTGTTGATGAATGTAGTGTTAGGTGTAGTTGTGGTGGTGGTGGTGATTATGTCAGTAAGGGGTGGAGTGTAAGGTGTAGTTGTTGGTGTAGTTGTAGGGATAGCTGAGGTGTTGGTGGTGGGTGTAGTGTCAGGTGTTGCTGTGGTTGAGGTGGAGAGTGTAGTGTTAGGTGTAGTTATGGTGGTGTCAGTACGGGGTGAAGCGTAAGGTGTAGTTGTGGGGGTAGCGGAGGTGGTGATAGGTGTAGTTGTGAGGATGAGGGTAGTGGCGGTTGTACTTGAGGTGGCGGTAGTGCTTGTGGCGGTGATGGGTGTCACTGTGGTTACAGCAGCGGCGGGTGTAGCCGTGATTACGGCAGAGACAGTGGCGGGTGTAGCAGGGGTGTGGGGGGTGATGGCGGCCGAGGCCCTGGGGCTGGCAGCCGGGACGGGTGTGGCCGAGGCGTTAGCTGGAGGAGCTGGCCTGGCCGCGGTGCCGGGGCCCTGGGGGACAGGCGGTGGCCTGGCCGCGGCGGGGCTGCCGGGGGAGCCCGTGAAGTCGCTGGTGTCATGTCTCTCTCCTGGCACTGGAGTCCTGCGCTCGGTCTCCTCATGCTTTGCCGGGTGCCGGGGGTTCCCGGCCTCTACCCTCACGCCGGGTGCGAGATCACCCCAAACGCCTGCTCCGGCACCCGTGGGCACCCCAGCACCCCAGCCCCTGGCTGGTGCGTAGCCTCCTTCCTGCAGCGTTTCCCTCTCCGGCCGCCATGGGGGTCCTGCGGGAAGAACATTGCACGGCTGGGTTCGGGTCTCTCCTACGCCGAGCCCCGGGAGAATAGATCAAAGGATTTCGGGGGGACAACACGAGTGACGGGTGCAAACGACCCACCTCCGAGTCTGTCCTTTCCAAGCTGTGCTGCGGGAGCCCCGTTTCCCCTGCTCCCGGGAACTCCAGCTCAAAGACCTACAGTAGCTCCGTGGCAACTTGTAACTGCTGGCAAATTACTGGGCTCATGCAGGGGGAAGCGGGTGAAATCGGCTGACATGGGCTAGACGGTGAAAATGTCCCTAAGTCCTGGATCCTGGCAGCAGAGGATTCACCTTCCCCCTCACCCAGAAACACCTGCCTTGGTGCCGGTCCCCTTCCCGTTCCTGGAATCTCCCAGCAGAACCATGCTGTCCCCTTCTCTTTCCCCGTACGCCGGGGGAGCGCGCAGAACAGGGCAGGTAGAGAGAGATTCCCTCCCGCTTCCCCGCCCATCCACAACACACGTCTGGACAGATGACCGAAACTTTCAGAGATTTCACAACTTCAACCTCCTCCATCAAGCTCGCCCGTGCCAGCGTCAGCTTCCTGGACACAATCAGCTTTAATAGTGGAATCCGACAGATAACCGTCTCCAAGAGCCCCCCGGATCGCCCCGCCTACCTTCCCAGACCCCGTTATCACCCCGAATGCACTAAGACACCGGTGATCTGCAGCCAGGCCCTCCGAGGCCGCAGAATAAGCGCCGAGGAGAAAGTCCGGGATACGCACCGTCACACGCTCAATCCCACCTTCACCAAACAGGGCCACTCACCCGGAGAAGTAGATCGCAGCACGGAACTGGCCATCCACATACGCTGAGAGAAATAACCTCCCACTTCCGACCGCACACCCCTAGCGTCACCCACCACCCATACGGGGTGTCATCAAACAATTACAACCCAGACCCCGCCCTGGAAGAAATCTTTCCCGAACCCCCTCTTCTGGCCTTCGAACAACCCCGAACCTCTCCAGACTCATCATCGGGTGCCAGCACCCCGCAGACCAGGACCCACCAACTCCAAGCGGCGCCAGCCCTGCCGGAACAAGGGGCACAACCCCCCCCTTCATTTCCAGATCCAGGGGTCCCATGCCTGCCTGGGGTACTGCCTCCAGGGCACTAAATACCCCACCAGCCATTACATGGGGGGAACCAGGCCAGCACCCCCAGGGTTGAACTCATGCAGGAAAACAATCAAAGACAAAAACCGCCCGGTCACCGGTGGGCGAACCCTTCTCCCAAAGCGATCGCCTCCCGTCTGAGCTCTCGGGCCTGGTCTGCAAAGCAAACCTGCCCCCCACCGCCCAGAGACGAGCCGGGAGCTGAAACTCGTCACTCCGCCAGACACCAAACACCAGGGAGCACTAACCCCCCTGTATTGTCCTATGACTGCTGTGGTGTTAACGGGCCACTTCCCCTTGAATGGTCCCTTACAATACACGCTACACAATCGGCCCCACCTTGCATTTCGCTGTGACACTGGGAGTCCCTTTCCCAGGCCTGGAACCAAGCTCTGTGTAAGCTCGTCTCTCTCCCCAGCAGAAGCAATTACCTCCCCCATCTTGTCTCTCTTGTATCCTGGGCCCAACACGGCTCCGACCACACCGCAAACTCCCAGCTTCCAGTAGCCAGAGGTTTCGGGTCGCCCTGACCCTCTTGGCCATCAGCCATCGATGGTCCGATCCTCCGTGAACTTATCTAGTTCTCTTCAGACCCCAGTTATGCTTTTGGCCATCACAATATCCTGTGGCAGGGAGTTCCACAGGCGAGTTACGTGTTGGGTGAAAAATGACTCCCTCTTGTTTGTATGAAACCTTTTCACCCCTCTTGCCCCCCTGCCACAGCTCTCCTTGCCTCTGTGCCCTGGACCCCGTCTCACCGGGACCCTAGAGGGGGCAGAGGGGTATCTGGATCTGGGATGGTAAATGACGAGGGGACCCGGAGGTCCTGTGGAGACCTCACGGCTGCATCCCCGGCGTGGGAACTTCCGGAGAACTTAATGAACTCAGTAAACACCAGATGCGCTTGAGACAGGAATCTCACCACTGGCTGCACTCACCTCCTGGCCGGTGCGAAGAAGCCAAGCGCCTGAGGAAGAGGAGGAGGACAAGGGCCAGCAGCTTCTTCATCCTTTACCCTGAGCGTCAGGGGAGCAATGCCCAATGGCGCTGCCCCTCTCCCGTCCCTGTGCCCATCCTCACCCCACTGCGCCGGGAACCTTTGCCTCACACTTTGGCAAGCGATTAACAGGAGATTGAGCTCCGCCTTTCGCTTTCACAGGCCGAAGGGCGACGGAGGGGCAATAAATCAGCCTCTTGGGCACGGGACGGCTCCCCGCTGCGCATCGGGCTAGAGATCACAGGGCCGGAGGCAGGCACGTGTCCCCCCAGCGCTGCCCAGCCCGTCGGGTTAGACGGATACGCTGTGGTCCCCGCTAAAACCCTCCTCATCTCGCTCTCTGGCCTTGATAGACGCACCCTGGCTCTGCCCAGAGCCAGCCGAGCTTCCCACGGCAAAAAGGGGGGTGTATCTGACCCCCGGTCTCATTCCTTCTCCGCCTTCTTCCCGCAAGGAGATACGCAGCTCATCACTCGTCCCCGGTGACATGAAAGGTTCGGCTGCTTATCTGCACAGCCTACAAGAGCTTCTTTGTTACCTGACTTCCCCGTCCAGCCGGCCCACGTAGATAGCGGTTTATTGCTCCAGGCACTGGCTGTCTGCGCCAATCGGCTGCACACCTGCTATCTGGAGAGGGCGGTGGATGTCACCGTCTGGCAAGCCCACAACGCTCCCCAAGGACAATAGAGCTGCTTTTATCTTATCTGGCACTGAACTTGGCAAAGTTTCAAGAGCCCTTCGAGGGTTCGGTCCCGGCAGGAGCTGTTGGGAAACCGGGTTTGCGGCCACAGCAAATCCCCAGCCACACGCATCCTTCTCCGGCGAAACTGGCTCCCGTCAGAGGCACCCCCGCAAACCAGAACACGTCTCCGCTGGTGCCCCCGGGGAGGTGCCGTTTGGGTCCCATTCTCCTCTGCTGGCCAGGTCCCCCAGGCCATGCTGCATCTCCCACGGACATCTCAGCCGGTGGGGCGACCCTGGTGTCACGAAGCTCTGGGACTGCTCGGTATGAAGCCAGACAGGACTCTGGGTGGCGTGACTACCCTCGGGGCTGGCTGGCTAGGGCACCAGCTACAGCTGTCCCGGGTCTGACCACGGAGCATTCAGCCACCCAGACAGGACCCCTGGGGAAGCCAGAGGGGCCCTGCCCCCCAACTCTGCAGCCAGCCGGGTCTCCCAGCCAGCGTGTGACACAGATGGGTCATTAGCCGTCAGGAACACAGCACAGAAGAGAGCTGCTTAGCACTGGGAGCAGGGACCTGCAGCAAAGTCCGTCTGCCCCACATCCACCCATCCTCCCTACATTGCCCCTAAGATCCCTGCCCCATATCTCCCCAGCTGGGACCCACCTGAGCCCCTCCCCCAGAGTCCACCTCCGCAGCCCCTCCCCCTTTCAGCTGGTCTGGGTTCGGCCCCCAACCCAGGGACCATTCCAGACACCTCCACTCTCAGAGCCCTTCCCAGCTGTCCAGCCCCCCATCTGCCGCGCGCGCCCCAGCGCCGGTCTCACCCACGGCCGGTTACAGCAAGACCTGGGCTGGGATGCTCAGTTCAGGGACGATGGGTCAACCGAGGCCTCGTTCGCATGGCGATGGCTGCAGTTCTCCCGTCGCCCAGCTGCACCACCTCCCCGAGAGGCAGGAGAACTCTCCCGCCCCGTCCACCGAGCGCTGTCTGCACTAGGGTCAGATCAGTTTTAACGGCGTCACTCGGGGTTTTCACCCCTCTGAGTGTGTGTGTGTGGGTTTCTACTGACCTCGTGTCCTAGTGGAGACCGGGCCGGGGAAGGGTTAGATTATTGGCCAGCGTCGGTTTCACCGGGCTGGCCAAACATAAAATATTTCCATCAATATTCCACCGATTCGGCAAAGGCAGAAAAATGCCTCTTGGGAACCGACTGCCACTCGATGGAAGGGCGTCCTCTCCGTTCATTTTGACACGTGATACAATTTGTTTTTGAACGGCGCATAGCACTTGCCCTTTCCGAACTGCGTCTCCTGTCATCCGATAGTGTCTGAAACCCCCCACCCAATTTGCCCCCACTGTGAAAACTTTGATCCATAAACATTGGGAAAAGTGTGAACCCCATAATTCTGCACCACTGTAAAAACAGATTCACATTTTTTAAAATGCTTCGCAATAAACATTGTTACTGTCGAAATTATAAACAAAATTGAGTTTGGCCGTGCCTAATTATGGGGGGGGAGGAAGGGGGAAAAGCATTTTCTCTCTCTGCCCATATTAGTTAACATTTTTGCCCAGGCCGGTTCAGAGACTCTGCCAGATTTTGTTCCAGGATGCAAACACGTGTGGTTTGCCCTAGATGTGATTTGCCCCAGTGAACGTGTCCTGCATCAAACCCTGCCGTGGGTCCAAATCTGCAGGTAGAACAGTGTTAGCGGATTTACTCAGCATCCCTGGGGTAAAGCCGGAGCACGCCGGGTTGACCGCGGTGAAGAGCGACTCTGGATTTAGACAGTCACCGTGAGGTATATCTGGAGTAGTTTTGCAATTCCACCAAGGGGAACCCCTCCCCGTCTCAATCTGGTCTCAATCCGGAGTAAGCTCCGGAATGACTAAACCTACCAGCGAAATTCACCATCACGGTCTCCTACGGCCCCGGGGCCTTTGTCTTCTCGATCCCAAGAGACGCCCTGGCCAGACTGGGCCAGAGAACGGGAGCCTGATGGCACTGCCGCCTTCCCCAGCTCCATCTGGCTCCCAGCCCCACCTGGGACGAGCCAGGGTCGGACGTTAACAATCAGAGCAACAAGGGGCTGCTCCCTCCCGTCCCAGCTCCTCTCTCTGCCCCTACTCGAGATTCCCCGGTTTATACAGCCCAGGGTCGCATCAGCCCTTTTGGTCACAGCCTCGCCCTGGGAGCTCATGTTCAGCCCCCCCAAATTGGTTTCAGAGTCGCTGCTCCCTAGGAGAGAGGCCCCCGTCCCATACGGCCGGCTGGCGCACTTTGTTCCTGAATCTATATATTTACATGGAGCCGTATGAACACACCTATTGCTGGCTTGTGCCTGGTTTACCCAGCGATCCAGATCCGTGCCCTGCCCTGCCCCCTTCCTTATTTCCCACTCCCCCGCTTTCTGTGTCATCGGCAAACTTTACCAGGGGTGATTTTATGTTTCCTTCCGGCTCATTGATAAAAACGTGAAAGAGCGCAGGGCCCAGAGCCGACGCCCGCGGGACGCCACTTTACACCCCCCTGCTCAGTGACGATTCCCCACTCACAATTCTGGTTTGAGATCGATCAGCGAGCCAGGTTTTAATCCAGTTCCTGGGGGCCAGGGTCATTTAATACTGTTCCAGTGGTTATTAAATCAAAATGTTTAAAGAAGCAGCGGATGCAGCACAAACTTTTTGTAATTGTTTTGGTTTTTTAAATGTTTTTTCTCCTGGTTGTTTTTGCAATGTTTTTGTTGTTCTGTGTGTTTGTGATGGTTCTGTTGTTGTTGTTCTGTTTGTTTTCAATGTTTGTGCTACTGGTTGTGTGTGTGTTTGCCATGTTTTTGTTGTTCTGTGCATTTGCAATTTTTTTATTACCGTTTGTGTGTGTTTGCAATGTTGCTGTTGTGTGTGTGTTAGCAACAACAACATTGCAAACACACGCAGCAGCAACACAAACATTGCAAACACACACACACACCACAGCAACAACAGCAACGTTGCAGTTGTGTGTGTGTGTGCAATGTTTGTGTTGTTGCTGCGTGTGACGAACTGAGGCTGTTCTTAAAGTGGTCTGTGAGTGCTGACAGGGGAGTGTGGCTGGGATAGTTTGCATTGGGGGATGGGAGGCTGACCGAAGGAGAATACCTGAGCAGGTAACATGAGAACCCAGGAGGGGGCTGGGGCCAGGTGACACCTTTGCCCGGGGAAACTGAACAAAAGGCGGTGGGAGGGGTCGCTGAAGGCAGAGTCTGGGAAGCTGGCTGGTGAGGTGGCTGGAGGGGGCAGAGAGACGGGACTCTGACCTCCCAGGGGGGCTAGGGTGCCCGGGGACCCCCAGATGGACCTAACTGAGGGGCATCCTGTTGTCTGCGCCTGCAAGACCTGTCTTGGACTGTATTCCTGTCGTCTAAATAAACCTTCTGCTTTACTGGCTGGCTGAGAGTCATGGTGAATCACAGGAAGCCGGGGGTGCAGGGCCCTGAGTCCCCCAACACTCCGTGACAACTGGTGGCAGTGGCGGGATCTACTGCACCCCGTGGACGGCGCTTCCTGCAGTAAGTGACTGGGGAGAAGTAAAACGAAGGGGGATTGACGGGGACCAGGCGTGCTGAAGAGTCAGAGAGAGACGGTTATTACCCCTGGGAGTGTGTGACCAGCGAGAAGGACTTTTGCAGTAACAGGGTCCCCCGGGGGATCGCAGCGAGTGGTCCCAGGGGCGGAGGAGTCTGCAGCTCGACCCTGGCAGAGAGGTGGTGACCTCGAGAAGGGCTGGCACACTAGGGGTCTCCCTGGAAACTGTGGGGAGTGGGGAGCACACAGGCCTGTGAGTGGCCAGCAGGAAGATGTATGCCAAGCGGCTTAAGAGCGACCTGGTGGAGCTGTGCAAGCAGAGGGGGGTGCGCATTGGGAAGCTCACCAAAGAACAGCTCATCGCCCAGCTGGAGAAGCGAGATCGCTCGAATGAACTGATCCCTGTCTCTGAGGGAAGCAGCCTGGCAGATGCAGCGCAGGCCCCAGTGTCTGTCCCAGCTGGGAGTGGTCAGCCGGCTGCTGAGGGCTTCCCGAGACCCCTCCTTCCTATGCCTAGGGGAAGGGAGGGGAGGAGCCCAGCAAATACCGAGGGCGCAGTGACCCCCCCGGCCAGCAGGGGATCCTCCCGGCCACGCTCGCCGGCCAGCAGGGGATCCTCCCGGCCACGCGCGCCATCCGTGGAGCGGAATGGGCTGGAATTGGAGAGAGAGCTAAAACTGAGAGAGCTGGAGGATCGTGAACAACAGAGGCGTCATGAACGGGAGGAGAATGAGAGACAGAGGCAGAATGAAGAGAGACAGAGACAGCATGAACGGGAGGAGAATGAGAGACAGAGGCAACATGAAGAGAGACAGCGTCAGCAGGAACTGGAGCTGGCGAGGCTGAAGGGCCGCGAGACCCCGGCTGCGGTGAGTGAGGGGGGACCCAGGATTGCACGGAGCTTCGATAAGTGCATCCTGGCCCCACGTAAGGAGGGGGAGGACATGGATGACTTCCTGGATGCCTTTGAGACGGCCTGCGAGCTGCACCAGGTTGATCCTGCGGACAGACTCCGGGTTCTCACCCCCTTACTGGACCCCAAATCCGTGGCATTGTACCGCCAACTGGAAGAGGCGGAGAAAGGGGACTACGAACTATTCAAAAAGGCCCTGCTACGTGAGTTTGGGCTGACTCCTGAGATGTACCGGGAAAGGTTCCGGAGTCAGGATAAAACCCCTGAGATCTCATATCTGCAACTAGCCGTCCGCATGGAAGGATACGCCAGCAAGTGGGCTGATGGGGCCCAGACAAAGGAGGACCTGGTTAAACTGCTGGTATTGGAGCAACTGTATGAGCGGTGCCCATCCGACCTGAGGCTGTGGTTGAGGGACAAAAAACCAGAGAACCCGCGGCATGCCGGCCGGCTGGCCGATGAGTTTGTGAAGAGCCGGTCAGGGGCTGGCAGGGAGGAGTCCCAAAGGAGCAGGCCCGCCGCGATGCAGAGAGAGAGTCACCCGGGTACCTCCCAAAAGGGGAATGTGGGGAATCCCCTCCCATGGGGAATGCCCAGTGTCAGGGACAACCGACCGGCTCGAGGGGACACATGGGACATGGTCTGCTATCTCTGTGACCAGAGAGGTCACATACGGGCCCAGTGCCCCAGACTCAGGGACAGACTGAGCAGACCAAACCCACAGAGGGTTGACTGGGTAGAGACCCAGCCGGGCGAGAGGCAGCACTCCCAGGGAAGGGGGGCTGGCAGAATACCACCTGCTAAGGAGGAAGGAGAGCTCCAGGCCAGCTCCTCTGGGGGGCTGGATGCTCCAGACTCAGGGTTTTTGGTTTATACGGTGGGCGCGGGGCGGTCCCTCCGGAGAGAGTACCTTGTTCCCCTGGAGGTGGATGGGAGGAAGGTCGATGGATACTGGGATACAGGCGCAGAGGTGACACTGGTCCGGCCCGAGGTGGTGGCCTCAGATCGGATGGTGCCCAACACCTTCCTGACTCTGACGGGGGTGGGTGGGACCCCATTCAAGGTACCTGTGGCGAGGGTACGCCTGAAGTGGGGGCCCAAGGAGGGCCCCAAGGACGTGGGGGTACACCCGTATTTGCCCACGGAGGTGTTGATGGGGGGGGACTTGGAGGACTGGCCAAGCAACCCACAAAGTGCACTGGTTGTGACCCGCAGTCAGAGCCGGCGAGGGGCACTGCACCCTGGCCTGGGGGAGGGTGCCCTGCCCAAGGCGCAGGGCCCTAACCTGGTGGGGAGGGAACGCCCAGGGACACGGCTCAGGGAGGCTGCGGCTTCAGACCCAGCCGGCGAGAGAGAACAGGTGGCCATCCCTGTCCCAGCTGCTGAGTTCCAGGCCGAGGTGCAGAAAGATCCCTCCTTGCGGAAGATAAGGGACCTGGCCGACCTCGGTGCGGTACAGACCATGGGGAGAGGTGGCCGGAAAAGGTTCCTGTGGGAGAAGGGGTTCCTGTACCAAGAATGGGCTCCCCCAGGGAAGATGGGGTCAGGGGGGATCAGGAGGCAGCTGGTGGTACCCCAGAAGTATCGCCGCCAGCTGCTGTACCGGGCCCATGACACCCCCCTCCCAGGGCACCAGGGAACCTGGCGTACCCAGCAGAGGCTGCTACGGAGCTTTTACTGGCCTGGGGTCTTTGTTACTGTCCGGCAGTACTGCCGATCCTGTGACCCCTGTCAGAGGGGGAGGAAGGCCCGGGACAAGGGGAAAACGGCTTTAGGACCCTTGCCCAGCATAGAGGAGCCTTTCCAGAGGGTGGCCAAGGTTAAAAGGGGGGCTCTGAACCAAGAGAGCCCGAAGCACAGACCTCCAGACTGGAACGCTGGGAGAAGACCACAGCCCAGTTGGAACCCCAGGGGTATTGGGGTGGGAAAAGGGCACAGGCCGCATGACCCTTCCCACACGCGAACTGCGAATGCCCTCAAGCACCCCCGACCTAAGGGGGGGCGTGAAACTGGAGGGGCCTGGTGTAATTCTCACCGAGGGAAGGAAGGGATGCTGGGGCATCCATGGGAACGGGGGGAGGTTCAAACTTCCCCGGGTCACTGGCTAAAGTGACCCCGCTCAGTTCGGTCTCGGAGGGGGGAGAGATGTGACGAACTGAGGCTGTTCTTAAAGTGGTCTGTGAATGCTGACAGGGGAGTGTAGCTAGGATAGTTTGCATTGGGGGATGGGAGGCTGACCGAAGGAGAATACCTGAGCAGGTAACATGAGAACCCAGGAGGGGGCTGGGGCCAGGTGACACCTTTGCCCGGGGAAACTGAACAAAAGGCGGTGGGAGTGGTCGCTGAAGGCAGAGTCTGGGAAGCTGGCTGGTGAGGTGGCTGGAGGGGGCAGAGAGACGGGACTCTGACCTCCCAGGGGGGCTAGGGTGCCCGGGGACCCCCAGATGGACCTAACTGAGGGGCATCCTGTTGTCTGCGCCTGCAAGACCTGTCTTGGACTGTATTCCTGTCGTCTAAATAAACCTTCTGCTTTACTGGCTGGCTGAGAGTCATGGTGAATCGCAGGAAGCCGGGGGTGCAGGGCCCTGAGTCCCCCAACACTCCGTGACACTGCGTGTGTGTGTGTGTGTGTGTGTGTGTGTGTGTAATGTTTGTGTTGTTGCTGTTGTGTGTGTTTGCAATGCTGTGTGTGTGTGTGTTTGCAATGTTTGTGTTGTTGCTGTTGGGTGTGTTTGCAATGCTGTGTGTGTGTGTGTTTGCAATGTTTGTGTTGTTGCTGTTGGGTGTTTGCAGTGTTTTTACAATGTTGTTTCCTGTTTTGTTTTCGGTATCAGTGGTGTTTGTTGTGGTTGTTCTGGGTGTGTCAGACAGCCCAGTGCCAGCCTTGCGGGTTGGTTCTCCGCCACGGGCTAAGTGGCCACATTGGTCTCCCAGACTAAAAACACCTGCGAATTCTGCCCCTCTTTGGGCCTTGCGAACGGCTCCTGAATGCTGAGGGGATCCAAAGGAGGAGGAAGAAACGCCGTGAGAGTGAACATTTCTCCCTCCAGCCACTTGAGTGCGACAGGTTCCCGTGTAAATAGACACAGGTTAAACTGGGATTTCCCCCCCAATCTTTCCCCATCCTGGGCATGCATCCAAGGAAGTAACCCGGTCATAGGAGGTCACAGGAACCTGCAACCTGCCAGCACCGACGGCCCGAAAGGGAGACAGACGGACTCAGCTCCCGGCGCAGCTCAGGGGCCAGGGGGAACTGAGCCCTGGTAAACAAGGGAAGTGGGAGACCAGAATGCAGTGACCCAAAACAGAGAGAGAGAGAGGGGGGTGTGTGTGAGAGAGAGAGAGAGAGAAACTGGGCCTAATTGGAGGATAAAATAACAAGGGGTCGGGCTGCTCCACACACCACTTCGTGGGGCCTTGAAGAAAGAGACTTTGGGGAGAAAAATGGGCTACTGCGTGAATTTCGCTGTCATGTCTGCCACCTCCACCATCTCCTGGGGCACTGGGGCTTCATCTTCCGATCCCGAGAGACGCCCTGACCAGACCGGGCTGGAAAGCTGGACCCAAACGACACCACCGCCTTTCTCGGCTCCAGCTGAATCGCACCCCCTCCCCCTGCTCTAACCCACCAGCCCCCACTCCCCTCCTAGAGCAAGGGAGAGAACCCAAGAGTCCTGGCTCCCAGCCCCCCCTGCTCTAACCAGTAGACCCCCCTCATCTTCCCGATCCCAAGAGATGTCCTGACCAGACTGAGCCGGAGAGCGGGACCCAGACACCGACACCTTCTCTGGCTCCAGCTGGCTCCCAGCCCCACCTGGGACAAGCTGGGGTCGGACGTTAACAACAGCAGTAGAAACGAGGCATCTCGGCTAACTTCTCCTCTGCTCCCCGAAAGACTAGTTCTCAACGTCATCGATCGGCTCTGGAGCCTGCCAAGCGCGGGACTTTACTCCGACGGTCTCCCCAGCTGACGGGAGCGAGGGGGGGTTGCTCTGATGGAAGCCAGGCTGAATACCCCACGTTTCGGAAGCGCTCAGTGATTTTCCTGCCGGGCTGCAGCACTAATGGAAAGATGACCAAGGTGTTTAGAGGGGGGCGCTTTGCCCGAGCGCTCTGGATTCCAAGCCCCAGACCTGGCTTAACATTGGCCAGACACCAGGCTCTGTTCCCCCCCCCCCTCGCCCCCGTATTCCAGCCACCGCGACGTCACGGCCAATTTACACCAGGGCAGCGTCACTCTGGATTGATACAAGGATTCTGGAGTGACTCCAATGCAAGCCAGCAGGCCCAGGACGGATCGACGCCTCCGGTGGTACCCGCAGCCGTACGCACATTGTGTGCACGGGTGGCGTGGGGGGGTGTAGCGAGGTCGTGACTCGCCGGCGTGGCGCCTCCTGCTGGTCATTCTGGGAATTAGCTCTTTTCCAGCCTTGGAGCGCCCTCTGCTGGGCGGTGGCTCACCTGCCTCAGGCCCCCCTATCCCTTCTGGACCCTGGTGCCCTTTATCTCAGGGCTCTGCCCCCAGCAGTCCCCCCACACTCTGGGTCTCCCCTCCCAGGGGAACCCCCAACCCTTTAAACCCACCTTGTCTCAGTGGCTACTGCCAGTCGTCATCCAGCCCCCGCTCCCTGGGGCAGACTGCAGTCTGTCATGGCCACTCACCACTGGCAAGGGGGCTGGACCAGCTGCCTCTGCCTATCCCCGGGTGCACCTCCCAGCCCCAGTACCTGCGTAGGCCTTCACCAAGGCCTCAGCCTCGGGGCTTGCCAGGCTGGAGCTCCCCAGCTCCTCCGGCCTTTCCCCAGCACTGCTCTGCTCCGGGTACCCTGAGCTCCCAGGCAGCCAGGCCCTTCTCCCTCCAAGGCTGGAGAGAGACTGCGACACAGGGCCTTCTTATACTCCCAGCCCGGACCTGATTGGCTGCATCAAACCTGCTCCTGATTGGCTGCCCCAGGGCCGCCCTTCCCCGGGGGTGTTTTTAACCCCTTCCACACCGGAGCGGGGTGACCGCCCCGCTACAGGGGGGCAGAGCAAAAGGGGCACGTTGCCCCAAAACAAGCAGCTTTGCAACCCGGCCCGCTCTGGTTGGGCCTGCTGGGTGAGCCAGAGACCTGCGAGAGAGAGCCGGGCCCAGCGGGACAAGAGCCTCTGCCAGGGGCCGTGAGCCGCTCAGCTGTGCATCTCCTGCGACAACTTGCTGGGGGCCCCTCTCACTGGCTCCCCACGGTCGGTGTGAGGCCCTCGCCGTGGGGCGCAGCTCACCGATTGGCTGGGGGCAGTCACCTGTCAGTGGGTCAATGCAGATTTCCCCGCGCACCCAGAGAGACAGAAATATTTCCATCAGGAGCCATCAACACGTATAGCTCCGAAAAACGCTGCCCGAGAATCTGTCGGTGTCCCACTCCAGCGGCTGGTGGGTTCCCGACGGACCAGGCAGGAATGAACAATGAAAACACGGGCGGTCTGGCAAGATGCGGCCGTTTGCTTGGTGTATTTTGCCAGGGGAGGGTGACAGGGTGGGTGTGAACAATCACAAACCTTTAACTCAACCTTGACTGACATTAAGCAGCGAGACAAGCCCTACTTCCCCACACACATTTCCCACACCCGTGAACATTTCAATCAACTAAAACATTCTTAAATATGCGTCAGAATAATCAATTCTCCACCAAAATTCGACATGTACAGATATAAATAAAGCCACAAACATTACAGGTCACTGAGAGAGACAAGTCCCTGGTGATTTGAGACAGGCTTGCAATGTAGCTGAGAAACATGGAGCGGGCGAGAGAACCCAGGAGTCCTGGCTCCCAGTCCCCCTGCTCTAACCCACCAGCCCCCACACCCCTCCCAGAGCCGGGGAGAGAACCCAGGAGTCCTGGCTCCCAGCGCCCCCCTGCTCTAACCCACCAGCCCCCATTCCTCTCCCAGAGCAGGGGAGAGAACCCAGGAGTCCTGGCTCCCAGCCCCCCCTGCTCTAACCCACCAGCCCCCACACCCCTCCCAGAGCCGGGGAGAGAAACCAGGAGTCCTGGCTCCCAGCCCCCCCCTGCTCTAACCCACCAGCCCCCACTCCCCTCCCACAGCCAGGGAGAGAACCCAGGAGTCCTGGCTCCCAGCCCCCCCTGCTCTAACCCACCAGCCCCCACTCCCCTCCCAGAGCCGGGGAGAGAACCCAGGAGTCCTGGCTCCCAGCCCCCCCCTGCTCTAACCCACCAGCCCCCACTCCCCTCCCACAGCCAGGGAGAGAACCCAGGAGTCCTGGCTCCCAGCCCCCCCTGCTCTAACCCACCAGCCCCCACTCCCCTCCCAGAGCCGGGGAGAGAACCCAGGAGTCCTGGCTCCCAGCCCCCCCCTGCTCTAACCCACCAGCCCCCATTCCTCTCCCAGAGCCGGGGAGAGAACCCAGGAGTCCTGGCTCCCAGCCCCCCCTGCTCTAACCCACCAGCCCCCACTCCCCTCCCAGAGCCGGGGAGAGAACCCAGGAGTCCTGGCTCCCAGCCCCCCCTGCTCTAACCCACCAGCCCCCACTCCCCTCCCACAGCCAGGGAGAGAACCCAGGAGTCCTGGCTCCCAGCCGCCCCTGCTCTAACCCACCAGCCCCCACTCCCCTCCCAGAGCCAGGGAGAGAACCCAGGAGTCCTGGCTCCCAGCCCCCCCTGCTCTAACCCACCAGCTCCCACTCCCCTCCCAGAGCCGGGGAGAGAACCCAGGAGTCCTGGCTCCCAGCCCCCCTGCTCTAAACACCAGCCCCCACTCCCCTCCCAGAGCCGGGCAGAGAACCCAGGAGTCCTGGCTCCCAGCCCCCCCCTGCTCTAACCCACCAGCCCCCACTCCCCTCCCACAGCCGGGGAGAGAACCCAGGAGTCCTGGCTCCCAGCCCCCCCTGCTCTAACCCACCAGCCCCCACTCCCCTCCCACAGCCAGGGAGAGAACCCAGGAGTCCTGGCTCCCAGCCCCCCTGCTCTAAACACCAGCCCCCACTCCCCTCCCAGAGCCGGGCAGAGAACCCAGGAGTCCTGGCTCCCAGCCCCCCCCTGCTCTAACCCACCAGCCCCCACTCCCCTCCCACAGCCGGGGAGAGAACCCAGGAGTCCTGGCTCCCAGCCCCCCCTGCTCTAACCCACCAGCCCCCACTCCCCTCCCAGAGCCGGGGAGAGAACCCAGGAGTCCTGGCTCCCAGCCCCCCCTGCTCTAACCCACCAGCCCCCACTCCCCTCCCACAGCCAGGGAGAGAACCCAGGAGTCCTGGCTCCCAGCCCCCCCTGCTCTAACCCACCAGCCCCCACTCCCCTCCCAGAGCCAGGGAGAGAACCCAGGAGTCCTGGCTCTCAGCCCCCCCTGCTCTAACCCACCAGCCCCCACTCCCCTCCCAGTGCCGGGGAGAGAACCCAGGAGTCCTGACTCCCAGCCCCCCCTGCTCTAACCCACCAGCCCCCACTCCCCTCCCAGTGCCGGGGAGAGAACCCAGGAGTCCTGACTCCCAGCCCCCCCTGCTCTAACCCACCAGCCCCCACTCCCCTCCCAGAGCCGGGGAGAGAACCCAGGAGTCCTGGCTCCCAGCCCCCCCTGCTCTAACCCACCAGCCCCCACTCCCCTCCCACAGCCAGGGAGAGAACCCAGGAGTCCTGGCTCCCAGCCCCCCCTGCTCTAACCCACCAGCCCCCACTCCCCTCCCAGAGCCGGGGAGAGAACCCAGGAGTCCTGGCTCCCAGCCCCCCCTGCTCTAACCCACCAGCCCCCACTCCCCTCCCACAGCCAGGGAGAGAACCCAGGAGTCCTGGCTCCCAGCCCCCCCTGCTCTAACCCACCAGCCCCCACTCCCCTCCCAGAGCCAGGGAGAGAACCCAGGAGTCCTGGCTCTCAGCCCCCCCTGCTCTAATCCACCAGCCCCCACTCCCCTCCCAGTGCCGGGGAGAGAACCCAGGAGTCCTGACTCCCAGCCCCCCCTGCTCTAACCCACCAGCCCCCACTCCCCTCCCAGTGCCGGGGAGAGAACCCAGGAGTCCTGACTCCCAGCCCCCCCTGCTCTAACCCACCAGCCCCCACTCCCCTCCCAGAGCCGGGGAGAGAACCCAGGAGTCCTGGCTCCCAGCCCCCCCTGCTCTAACCCACCAGCCCCCACTCCCCTCCCACAGCCAGGGAGAGAACCCAGGAGTCCTGGCTCCCAGCCCCCCCTGCTCTAACCCACCAGCCCCCACTCCCCTCCCAGAGCCAGGGAGAGAACCCAGGAGTCCTGGCTCCCAGCCCCCCCTGCTCTAACCCACCAGCCCCCACTCCCCTCCCAGAGCCGGGGAGAGAACCCAGGAGTCCTGGCTCCCAGCCCCCCCTGCTCTAACCCACCAGCCCCCACTCCCCTCCCAGAGCCGGGGAGAGAACCCAGGAGTCCTGGCTCCCAGCCCCCCCTGCTCTAACCCACCAGCCCCCACTCCCCTCCCACAGCCAGGGAGAGAACCCAGGAGTCCTGGCTCCCAGCCCCCCCTGCTCTAACCCACCAGCCCCCACTCCCCTCCCAGAGCCAGGGAGAGAACCCAGGAGTCCTGGCTCTCAGCCCCCCCTGCTGTAACCCACCAGCCCCCACTCCCCTCCCAGAGCCGGGGAGAGAACCCAGGAGTCCTGGCTCCCAGCCCCCCCTGCTCTAACCACCAGCCCCCACTCCCCTCCCCGAGCCGGGGAGAGAACCCAGGAGTCCTGGCTCCCAGCCCCCCCTGCTCTAACCACCAGCCCCCACTCCCCTCCCAGAGCCGGGGAGAGAACCCAGGAGTCCTGGCTCCCAGCCCCCCCCTGCTCTAACCCACCAGCTCCCACTCCCCTCCCAGAGCCGGGGAGAGAACCCAGGAGTCCTGGCTCCCAGCCCCCCCTGCTCTAACCCACCAGCCCCCACTCCCCTCCCAGAGCCGGGGAGAGAACGCAGGAGTCCTGGCTCCCAGCGCCCCCTGCTCTAACCCACCAGCCCCCACTCCCCTCCCACAGCCAGGGAGAGAACCCAGGAGTCCTGGCTCCTAGCCCCCCCCCGCTCTAAGCCACCAGCCCCCACTCCCCTCCCAGTGCCGGGGAGAGAACCCAGGAGTCCTGGCTCCCAGCCCCCCCTGCTCTAACCCACCAGCCCCCACTCCCCTCCCAGAGCCAGGGAGAGAACCCAGGAGTCCTGACTCCCAGCCCCCCCTGCTCTAACCCACCAGCCCCCACTCCCCTCCCAGTGCCGGGGAGAGAACCCAGGAGTCCTGACTCCCAGCCCCCCCTGCTCTAACCCACCAGCCCCCACTCCCCTCCCAGAGCCGGGGAGAGAACCCAGGAGTCCTGGCTCCCAGCCCCCCCTGCTCTAACCCACCAGCCCCCACTCCCCTCCCACAGCCAGGGAGAGAACCCAGGAGTCCTGGCTCCCAGCCCCCCCTGCTCTAACCCACCAGCCCCCACTCCCCTCCCAGAGCCAGGGAGAGAACCCAGGAGTCCTGACTCCCAGCCCCCCCTGCTCTAACCCACCAGCCCCCACTCCCCTCCCAGAGCCGGGGAGAGAACCCAGGAGTCCTGGCTCCCAGCCCCCCCTGCTCTAACCCACCAGCCCCCACTCCCCTCCCACAGCCAGGGAGAGAACCCAGGAGTCCTGGCTCCCAGCCCCCCCTGCTCTAACCCACCAGCCCCCACTCCCCTCCCAGAGCCAGGGAGAGAACCCAGGAGTCCTGGCTCTCAGCCCCCCCTGCTCTAACCCACCAGCCCCCACTCCCCTCCCAGTGCCGGGGAGAGAACCCAGGAGTCCTGACTCCCAGCCCCCCCTGCTCTAACCCACCAGCCCCCACTCCCCTCCCAGTGCCGGGGAGAGAACCCAGGAGTCCTGACTCCCAGCCCCCCCTGCTCTAACCCACCAGCCCCCACTCCCCTCCCAGAGCCGGGGAGAGAACCCAGGAGTCCTGGCTCCCAGCCCCCCCTGCTCTAACCCACCAGCCCCCACTCCCCTCCCACAGCCAGGGAGAGAACCCAGGAGTCCTGGCTCCCAGCCCCCCCTGCTCTAACCCACCAGCCCCCACTCCCCTCCCAGAGCCGGGGAGAGAACCCAGGAGTCCTGGCTCCCAGCCCCCCCTGCTCTAACCCACCAGCCCCCACTCCCCTCCCAGAGCCAGGGAGAGAACCCAGGAGTCCTGGCTCTCAGCCCCCCCTGCTCTAACCCACCAGCCCCCACTCCCCTCCCAGTGCCGGGGAGAGAACCCAGGAGTCCTGACTCCCAGCCCCCCCTGCTCTAACCCACCAGCCCCCACTCCCCTCCCAGTGCCGGGGAGAGAACCCAGGAGTCCTGACTTCCAGCCCCCCCTGCTCTAACCCACCAGCCCCCACTCCCCTCCCAGAGCCGGGGAGAGAACCCAGGAGTCCTGGCTCCCAGCCCCCCCTGCTCTAACCCACCAGCCCCCACTCCCATCCCAGAGCCAGGGAGAGAACCCAGGAGTCCTGGCTCCCAGCCCCCCCTGCTCTAACCCACCAGCCCCCACTCCCCTCCCAGAGCCGGGGAGAGAACCCAGGAGTCCTGGCTCCCAGCCCCCCCTGCTCTAACCCACCAGCCCCCACTCCCCTCCCAGAGCCGGGGAGAGAACCCAGGAGTCCTGGCTCCCAGCCCCCCCTGCTCTAACCCACCAGCCCCCACTCCCCTCCCACAGCCAGGGAGAGAACCCAGGAGTCCTGGCTCCCAGCCCCCCCTGCTCTAACCCACCAGCCCCCACTCCCCTCCCAGAGCCAGGGAGAGAACCCAGGAGTCCTGGCTCTCAGCCCCCCCTGCTGTAACCCACCAGCCCCCACTCCCCTCCCAGAGCCGGGGAGAGAACCCAGGAGTCCTGGCTCCCAGCCCCCCCTGCTCTAACCACCAGCCCCCACTCCCCTCCCCGAGCCGGGGAGAGAACCCAGGAGTCCTGGCTCCCAGCCCCCCCTGCTCTAACCACCAGCCCCCACTCCCCTCCCAGAGCCGGGGAGAGAACCCAGGAGTCCTGGCTCCCAGCCCCCCCCCCGCTCTAACCCACCAGCCCCCACTCCCCTCCCAGTGCCGGGGAGAGAACCCAGGAGTCCTGGCTCCCAGCCCCCCCTGCTCTAACCCACCAGCCCCCACTCCCCTCCCATAGCCGGGGAGAGAACCCAGGAGTCCTGGCTCCCAGCCCCCCCCCGCTCTAACCCACCAGCCCCCACTCCCCTCCCAGTGCCGGGGAGAGAACCCAGGAGTCCTGGCTCCCAGCCCCCCCTGCTCTAACCCACCAGCCCCCACTCCCCTCCCAGAGCCGGGGAGAGAACCCAGGAGTCCTGGCTCCCAGCCCCCCCTGCTCTAACCCACCAGCCCCCACTCCCCTCCCACAGCCAGGGAGAGAACCCAGGAGTCCTGGCTCCCAGCCCCCCCTGCTCTAACCCACCAGCCCCCACTCCCCTCCCAGAGCCGGGGAGAGAACCCAGGAGTCCTGGCTCCCAGCCCCCCCTGCTCTAACCCACCAGCCCCCACTCCCCTCCCACAGCCAGGGAGAGAACCCAGGAGTCCTGGCTCCCAGCCCCCCCTGCTCTAACCCACCAGCCCCCACTCCCCTCCCAGAGCCAGGGAGAGAACCCAGGAGTCCTGGCTCTCAGCCCCCCCTGCTCTAACCCACCAGCCCCCACTCCCCTCCCAGAGCCGGGGAGAGAACCCAGGAGTCCTGGCTCCCAGCCCTCCTGCTCTAACCCACCAGCCCCCACTCCCCTCCCAGTGCCGGGGAGAGAACCCAGGAGTCCTGACTCCCAGCCCCCCCTGCTCTAACCCACCAGCCCCCACTCCCCTCCCAGAGCCGGGGAGAGAACCCAGGAGTCCTGGCTCCCAGCCCCCCCTGCTCTAACCCACCAGCCCCCACTCCCCTCCCAGAGCCGGGGAGAGAACGCAGGAGTCCTGGCTCCCAGCCCCCCCTGCTCTAACCCACCAGCCCCCACTCCCCTCCCACAGCCAGGGAGAGAACCCAGGAGTCCTGGCTCCTAGCCCCCCCCCCGCTCTAAGCCACCAGCCCCCACTCCCCTCCCAGTGCCGGGGAGAGAACCCAGGAGTCCTGGCTCCCAGCCCCCCCTGCTCTAACCCACCAGCCCCCACTCCCCTCCCAGAGCCAGGGAGAGAACCCAGGAGTCCTGGCTCCCAGCCCCCCCTGCTGTAACCCACCAGCCCCCACTCCCCTCCCAGAGCCGGGGAGAGAACCCAGGAGTCCTGGCTCCCAGCCCCCCCTGCTCTAACCCACCAGCCCCCACTCCCCTCCCAGAGCCGGGGAGAGAACCCAGGAGTCCTGGCTCCCAGCCCCCCCTGCTCTAACCCACCAGCCCCCACACCCCTCCCAGAGCCGGGGAGAGAACCCAGGAGTCCTGGCTCCCAGCCCCCCCTGCTGTAAGCCACCAGCCCCCACTCCCCTCCCAGAGCCGGGGAGAGAACCCAGGAGTCCTGGCTCCCAGCCCCCCCTGCTCTAACCCACCAGCCCCCACACCCCTCCCAGAGCCGGGGAGAGAACCCAGGAGTCCTGGCTCCCAGCCCCCCCTGCTCTAACCCACCAGCGCCCACTCCCCTCCCAGAGCCGGGGAGAGAACCCAGGAGTCCTGGCTCCCAGCCCCCCCCTGCTCTAACCCACCAGCCCCACTCCCCTCCCAGAGCCGGGGAGAGAACCCAGGAGTCCTGGCTCCCAGCCCCCCTGCTCTAACCCACCAGTCCCCACTCCCCTCCCAGAGCCGGGGAGAGCAGAGGGTCTGTGAGGAACCAGCCCTGTTTTTCGGGTGCCACAGTCAAGCCCTGAGTCCTGGCTGCCTGGAAGCTGTTCCCCCGCTGCTCCCACGTGCCACCAACTCCCCGGGCCAGCTCCGGCTGCTGGGTTCATTCACCGCCACAGGCACCGCCCGCGTCACCGCCTCCTCCGCAGTCACCGCCACCGCCAGCGTCACCCCCGAAGTTGCAGTCCCCGCCGCCGTCAGCGCTGGCCTCCAGCCAATAGGCAATGCCGCTGCCCCCTCCGTAGTCAACACCCGTCTCGCCGCTACAGTCACGGCAACAGCCACAGCACGTGCCCATCCTCCAGCGCTGTATCGGGGCAGGGAAGAGGGGCCGTGAGATCCCCCCGTGGCTCTCTGGGGGTGTGTCTGCACCGTGTCCCTCCGATAACTCTACACCCACCTGCCGGAGCCAGGGTACGTCCGGATGTCGAGGGCCGCGCAGAACAGCGAGGGGGGGGAGGGCATTGTGCCTGTCCCCGCTCTGTTCCCCCTCCCAGGCAGGTCGAGACCCCCCCTCACCCCGAGGGGTGGGCAGTTCCCTGGTCCATCTGCACCTACACCCGGAGGGCGGCCAAATTCACCGCGTTCCTGCAGGAGGGGGCTGCTCTAACCCACCAGCCCCCACTCCCCTCCCAGAGCCGGGGAGAGAACCCAGGAGTCCTGGCTCCCAGCCCCCCCTGCTTTGATAAGTGCTTGCTGGCCCAGCGTAAGGAGGGGGAGGACATGGATACCTTCCTGACGGCCTTTGAGAATACCTGCGAGCTGCTCCAGGTTGACCCTGCAGACAGGCTCCAGTTTCTCATTCCCTCACTGGACCCCACAGCCAGGGAGGTGTACAGCCGACTGAAAGGGGCGGAGACAGGGGACTACGAACTGTTCAAAAAGGCCCTGCTCCGCGAGTTTGGGCTGACCCCTGAGATGTACCGGAAAAGGTTCCGGAATCAACGTAAAACCCGTGAGGTCACATACCTACAACTGGCCAACCGGGCGCAGGGGTATGCCCGCAAGTGGACAGCTGGGGCCCAAACTAAAGAGGACCAGCTTGACCTATTCGTACTGAAGCACCTGTATGAGCAGTGCCCACCCGACCTGAGGCGATGGTTGATGGACAAAAGCCAGAGAACCCGCAGCACGCAGGCCAGCTGGCCGACGAGTTTGTGAACAGTCGGGCAGGGGATAACAGGGAGGAATCCCAAAGAAACAGGCCCGCCACAACACAGAGAGAGAGTCACCATGGGACCTCCCGGCAGGGAAATATGGAGAACCCCCACCAAAGGGGAACATCCAGCGTCAGGTCCATCCGACTGGCTCGAGGGGACCCACGGGACATGGGCTGCTATCACTGTGGCCAAAGAGGCCACATAAGGGCCCAGTGCCTCAGGCTCAGGGACAGACTGAGCGGACCCAACCCACAGAGGGTTGACTGGGTAGAGACCCAGCCGGACGAGGGGCAGCATTCCCAGGGAAGGGGGGCTGGCAGAATACCACCTGCTAAGGAGGGAGGAGAGCTCCAGGCCAGCTCCTCTGGGGAGCCGGATGCTCCAGACTCAGGGTTTTTGGTTTATACGGTGGGCGCGGGGCGGTCCCTCCGGAGAGAGTACCTTGTTCCCCTGGAGGTGGATGGGAGGAAGGTCAGTGGATACTGGGATACAGGCGCAGAGGTGACGCTGGCCCGGCCTGAGGTGGTGGCCCCAGATCAGGTGGTGCCCAACACCTACCTGACCCTGACGAGGGTGGGCGGGACCCCAGTCAAAGTGCCCATGGCAAGGGTACACCTGAAGTGGGGGGCCAAGGAGGGCCCCAAGGATGTGGGGGTACACCCGTATTTGTCTACTGAGGTGTTGATGGGGGGGGGACCTGGAGGACTGGCCAAGCAACCCCCAGAGTGCACTGGTTGTGACCCGCAGTCAGAGCCGGCGAGGGGCACTGCGCCCTGGCCCTGGGGAGGGTGCCTTGCCCAAGGCGCAGGACCCTAACCTGGTGGGGAGGGAACGCCCAGGGACACGGCTCAGGGAGGCTGCGGCTTCAGACCCAGCCGGCGAGAGAGAGCAGGTGGCCATCCCTGTCCCAGCTGCTGAGTTCCAAGCCGAGTTGCAGAAAGATCCCTCCTTGCGGAAGATAAGGGACCTGGCCAACCTCGGTGCGGTACAGACCATGGGGAGAGGTGGCCGGAAAAGGTTCCTGTGGGAGAAGGGGTTCCTGTACCGAGAATGGGCTCCCCCAGGGAAAATGGAGTCAGGGGGGATCAGGAGGCAGCTGGTGGTACCCCAGAAGTATCGCCGCCAGCTGCTGTACCGGGCCCATGACACCCCCCTCCCAGGGCACCAGGGAACCTGGCGTACCCAGCAGAGGCTGCTACGGAGCTTTTACTGGCCTGGGGTCTTTGTTACTGTCCGACAGTACTGCCGATCCTGTGACCCCTGTCAGAGGGGGAGGAAGGCCCGGGACAAGGGGAAAACGGCTTTAGGACCCTTGCCCATAGAGGAGCCTTTCCAGAGGGTGGCCAAGGTTAAAAGGGGGGCTCTGAACCAAGAGAGCCCGAATCACCAACCTCCAGACTGGAACGCTGGGAGAAGACCCCAGCCCAGTTGGAACCCCAGGGGTATTGGGGTGGGAAAAGGGCCCAGGCCGCATAAACCTTCCCACATGCGAACTACGAGTGCCATCGAGCACCCCCGACCTAAGGGGGGGCGTGAAACTGGAGGGGCCTGGTGTAATTCTCACCAAGGAATGGGAGGGATGCTGGGGCATCCACGGGAATGGGGGTAGGTTCGAACTTCCCCGGGTCACTGGCTGAAGTGACCCCGCTCAGTTCGGTCTCGAAGGGGGGAGAGATGTGACAAACTGGGACTGTTCTTACTGTGGTCTTTGAATGCTGACAGGGGAGTGTGGCTAGGATGGTCTGCATGGGGGGATGGGAGACTGGCCGTGAGGGAGAATACCTGAGCATGTAACATGAGAACCCAGGAAGGGGTTAGAGGCCAGGTGACACTTCTGCCCGGGAAACTGAACAAAGGCTGGGGAGAGAGGTTCAGAGCTGGCTGGTGGAATGGAGGGGAGCCCGGACGGGGCTCTGACCTCCCAACAGGGCTGTGGTGCCCTGGGACCCCAAGATGGACCTAACTGGGGGGGGGGTCCTGTTGTCTATGCCTGCAAGACCTGTCTTGGACTGTGTTCCTGTCGTCTGAATAAACCTTCTGCTTTACTGGCTGGCTGAGAGTCATGGTGAATCGCAGGAAGCCGGGGGTGCAGGGCCCTGAGTCCCCCACACTCCATGACACCCCGCATAGGGCATATTTTTCTAGACTTTTCATCATTTTTGTTGCTTTTCTCTGGACTTTCTGCAATTTGTCCACATCTTTCCTGAATGTGGCGCCCAGAACTGGACACAATACTCCACTTGAGGCCTAATCAGTGCGGAGTAGAGCGGAAGAATGACTTCTCGTGTCTTGCTTACAACACTCCTGCTGATACAGCCCAGAAGGATGTTCCCTTTTTTTGCAACAGCGTTACACTGTTGACTCATATTTAGCTTGTGGTCCACTGTGACCCCAGATCCCTTTTTGCAGCACTCCTTCCTAGGCAGTCATTTCCCATTTTGTGCGTGTGCATCACTGGGCTTCCCCAGCCACCGCAAATCCCCAGCCCCACGCCGGCCGCTCTAGCTCCAGCCCCACCCAGCAGGCTTCCTGGAAAAGCCCTGTTCGCTACGGCATCTGCACCCCCTACGCCCTGTCTGGGAGAGTTTGGGGCCAAGCGATGAGGAATCTCCCCGCCAAACCCCATCACCTTCCCCAGGACCTCCCGAGCCTCCCGACTGCTGAGAGTCTCACGGCTGCTGCCTTGGCAATCCGGCTGGAACTAGGCCATGCTCTGGGTCAGAGCCAGCAGCTCCCGGAGCAGATCATCAAACGTTGCCTGGAGTTTGGTGCTGACGGTCAGAGCCAGGAGGACCCGGTGATCCACCACCATGCTGCCCGGGCTGAGGAGACAAGCCAAGGGTACGTCAGGGCACCCCCAACATCCCTGCCCGGCACCCCTGCCTGCTCCCTCCCCTCCAGCAGAGCATGACTGACTCCCATACGGGGCGTCCATCCCTGCTGCACCCGACACACATCCAAGGTCAGTTGCATCCAGCAGTGCCCTGCACGCCAGCTGGGAGATTTTGGACCCAGGGTGTCAGGAACTGAAATTCACACGCCTGGACCCCTCTCCCTGCCTGTGCCACTGGCTTGGCCACCCCTCCAGCCTGCGTCCCACGAGGGGGCGTTTCTGGTACTCACCCCAGAGCCAGAATCTCTGTCTCGAATCCCCGGCACCGGGCTGTAAATCATATTCATCTGAAAGGGAGAAGGGTGCCGGAGCATCACCGACCCTTCCATCGCCCCCTCAACTCAGATAGGGCCCTGGGGAGTGGAGGGTTGGAGGAATGCAGGGAATTCCCCCAGGCGGGCAGCTGGATCGCCCCCTCATCTATTCATAAAGGCTTTCTCTAACCCTAGTTCTTAACACTTCCACTAATATCCAGCAGAATACCCCCTCCTGCCCCAATCCAGCACAGCTAATTCTCATCCCCTCGGGCCCCTCCGAGGCCCACCCACCACCGAACACGTCTCTTGCTAATGCTTCAGCCAGGGTTTGCCCCTGTCCCGGTGGCCTCTCTGGGTCTTGCCTGCCGCGTGAAATTGTCCTCAGAGGAGGGAGCTGCCAGGTTGGCAGTGAAATTGTGGTTGGTGACCTGCACCGTCACACTTGCTGTCACGTTCACCTCTGATTCGGGGACAAAAGAAACCCGCTGAGACTCGGCAGCGAGCAGGGTGTGTGTGTGTGTGTGTGTGTGTGCGCGCGTGTGTAAATAAAATTGGTCTCAGAAACTCTGACATGGGATTAAGTCGACCAGGCAAACTGATGCCACAGAAAATCCCAAACCTCCAAAAGCCAAGGAAGGAAAAGATCACCAAATCAGAAAAACCAGAGCCGGGGAGAGAATCCAGGAGTCCTGGCTCCCAGCCCCCGCTGCTCTAACCACCAGCCCCCACTCCCCTCCCAGAGCCGGGGAGAGAACCCAGGAATCCTGGCTCCCAGCCCCCCCTGCTCTAACCACCAGCCCCCACTGCCCTCCCAGAGCCAGGGAGAGAACAATAGAGAGACATCAAAAAACCCAACTTATATTTGGCCAATATGTTGTGTTCATAGAGTCTAAGGGTAGATTTCAAACTGTTAACGACCGACTCGGGCCAGATGCTTCCGTGAACGCCGGGCATGATGGGTCACGTAGCAATAAAACCCACAGGCCAATTTAGCATACGTACCTGCCATTAGATCTCTGTTGTGTCCTCAGTGCATCCCGATACATGCCTGACACGTCCCATACATCACTCGACATAATCGCCTAGTCCGACCCCCTAAAAGTCAGAGAGTTCCCCCCGCCCTCAAGTAGTCCCCGTGGGAACCCGAGCAGATCTGTCAGAACAGCCCGTCTCGCTTCAAAAGTTACCAGGGATGGAGAACCCCCTGGGGAAATTGTTCCACTGGCTAATTACACACATGGTGACAAATTGATGCCTCATTTCAGCTTCAACTCCCAGCCCTTGGGTGGCGTTATTACTTTGTCTGCTACGTCAGAGAGTATGTATCAAAGGTGTGCTCCGGGAATCTCACTCCGAGGCAGGGTTTCAAATCCTTCTCTGGCCCCTCTCCGATTTAACCACCACCCTGCTGGAACTGCGGGGGCCAGAATGGGGCACGGGATTCCCCCGGGCCAAAGAACAGAAATTCATTGCCATGGGCTGGAGCTGTTCAAATCTGATCCCGCTTCATCCCAGCTGGTGCCGCTGGAGGTGGCACCTGGCTCCCTGTCTCTGGCCCGGGCTATTGGAAGATCTCTTGGCTCAGGGGGACCAAAGCCCGGGGTCCCCGAACACAGCAGCAGCCACCACGGCGAAGCTCACGGCAAACAGCTGATTTGTCAGGGTTCCTTCCCCACTCTGAACTCTGGGTACAGATGTGGGGACCCACATGAAAGACCCCCCTAAGCTTATATTCCACCAGCTTAGGTTAAAAACTTACCCAAGGCACAAATTCCTTGCCCTAGAATGGTATCGCTGCCACCATCAAGTGAGTTAGACAAAGATTCAGGAAAAGGACCACTTGGAGTTCCTGTTTCCCCAAAATATCCCCCCAAACCGCTTCACCCCCTTTCCTGGGGAGGCTTGAGGATTTCCCTCTAGGCAAAACATTAAAGTTACAAAAAACAACCAAAAAAACAAACCAGGAATAAACCTCCCTCTTAGCACAGGGAAAATTCACAAGCTAAAACAAAAGATAATCTAAGGCATTTCCTTGCTATTATTTACTATTTCTGTAATATTAGATGTATCATTTCAGTAGGTCTCTCTCTTTGTCTCAGAGAGAACAACACACAGAGCACAAAGCAAAAACCTTCCCCCACAGATTTGAAAGTATCTTCTCCCCTTATTGGTCCTTTTGGTCAGGTGCCAACCAGGTTATTTGAGCTTCTTAACCCTTTACAGGTAAAGGAGGGATTTTATGCTACCCTTAGCTGTATGTTCATGACACCCCAAAAGGGAGGGGTGGGGAGGAGGGTCCATCCCCTCGTCCGTTTGTCCCCTGCCTGTTGGCACAAAGATGTTCCCAGCTCACAGCTGGGGCTGGCTGCTTCCCTTGCCCTGCAGTTGTTGCCTCTTCTTGATGCGGCATCGGGGGAGCTCGTACCCGCAGTAACCCACTTTCAGGCACCGGAAGCAGAAGGAGCACGGGCACTCAGCACACCACACCGTGGGGCAGCCCTTCTGGGTGTGGCTCACCAGAGCCCCACAGTCGGGGCAGGCCCGCAGCGCCGGGCACTCGTGCACCGTTGAGTTGCGGTCATTGATTTTGGGTGCCCCATCCAGGGCGGTCTGCAGCAGGCACCTGAGGTCAGCGTCAGGGGAGGAGGCCATCCAGGCAGTTGGGCGGGGTCCAAACAGGCCAGGCAGGGCCCCTAGGACACCTGAGTCTGGATCAGATGCTGTGGGAATGGGGGAGACGGAGCATTAGCCATCGGCAACACCTCTGAGGTTCCCAACACGACCCTCTTTCTTCGTAGGTCCCCGGTAGGGCATCCCCCAGGCCCGGAGATGAATTGAGCTCCGTGGCCAGAGGCCCCAGATAACGCCCGGCCCCAGGACAAGACCCGCCCCTGAGGGCTCGCCAAGTGACTGAGCTGCCTGGCGCGTCTGCCCGTCCCTGTCCCGCTCTGGTTCCTCTTGCCACAGCATCTCCCGGCACATGCCACGTCCCCATGGTGCCCTGAAGAGCCAAACGCCGGCTGTGCCTGTCACTGCTGGGGTGGAGCCAAAGAACCAGCTCTCGGGGGAAAGAGAAACGGGGCCCCGGGGAGGCCATGAGGCCTGCAGAAGCTGCTGGAGTCACCCAAGAGCCAATGAATGAACCCGGGTGTCTCAGCACCTCCTCCCCACCCCCCGCTTGACCCCATTAAACTCCCCTCCTCCCCCAAAGCTGGGGAGAGAACCCAGGAGTCCTGGCTCCCAGCCCCCCTGGACCAGCGGTACCTGTTTAGCTGCAGGAAGTCGCCCCCCAGACAAGTTTCTGACTGCTGGCGGCGCCGTCAGGGGAATTTCCCAGCGACTCGGCTCGGCGTTTCGCTTTCACTTGCCAAGGATGCAGCGGGGGAGGCGCTCGAGGGCCAGGCACTGAGCGGCTGGGTGGGAGGGCTGAGCCGTGTCTCCCCACCCGAGCATACACCAAGAGAGCTGAGGGGCACAGTCAGATGGGGCAGTGCAGCGTTCACACCAGTAGAACCAGTTCGGTTCGGAGTGTGGTCCTGATGGTTATACCAGCACCAGCCATGCCAGGCACAGGGAAAGAACCCAGGAGTCCTGGCTCCCAGCTCCCCTGCTCTAACCCACCAGCCCCCACTCCCTGCCCAGAGCTGGGGAGAGAACCCAGGAATCCTGGCTCCCAGCTCTCCCCTCACCCACTAGCCCCCATTCCCCTCCCTGAGCCGGGGAGGGAACCCAGGAATCCTGGCTCTCAGCCCCCACTGCTCCAACCCACCAGACCCCGCTCCACTCTCGGAGCCGGGGAGAGAACCCAGGAGTCCTGGCTCCCAGCCCCCCCTGTTCTGACCCACCAGACCCCACTCCCCTCCTAGAGCTGGGGATAGGACCAGTAGTCTGGCTCCCAGCCCCCTGTCCTCTGACCCACCAGACCCCACTCCCCTCCCAGAGCCAGGGATAGGACCCAGGTATCCTGATTCCCCTCCCAGAGCCGGGGAGAGCAGGGTGCCGCGGTGAAGGGCTGAGTCCTGGTTGCCTGGAAGCTGCTCCCACGTGCCACCAAGTCCCCGGGCCAGCTCTGGGGGAGTTTAGCAGTCACCACCTCTGCCCCAGCCACCGCCACGGATCCTGGGAGCTGTCCTGCACAGAGATCCGTCCCTGGCATCATCCCAGTCACTGTCGCTGAAGCACGCGCCCATTTCCCAGAGCTGTAGCACTGAGAGAGAGAGAGGGGGGCTGTGAAATCTCTGCTTGGCTCTGTGTGCCGCAGGGGGCCCATGTCTGCACTGCACCCCTCCACCTCGTGGCATGGCCCCCTGAAGCCAGGGGCACTTGGTGGCTAGGAGACCACATATAGGGCCCCCAGCCTGCAGGGCCCACCTTGGGCAGATCTCCCCCTTACCACGATGGCAATGAGGGTCCCAGCCAGCCCGTGGCTGCAGAAACTCAGCTCTGTCACCCACGCCGCCCTCCCCGACACGGGCCCCACGGCCCTCCCCACTGCGCCGGCCACAGCCCATGCCCAGGACAGTTGCGGAGAGTCAGAACCAGTGCAAAGGGTCTCCCCATCCCTGCCCCATTGTGCCCCTTTCCCGGCCTCCCCCCAGCCTCCCCCGACCCCTTCACCAGCTTGTCCCGGCCCCTGCCTCCAAACCACCTACAACCCTCCCAGCTGGGTGGTCTCTGCACAAGTTTTACGTGCATCCTCCGCTGTGTTATCCAGATGTCTCGCGATAGCCATTGTGATGTTGTACTCCAGAATGTTTGATGGAAATATGCTAATGAGTGTGAATATCATGTAACTGGAATATGCTTTAGGCAAAAGGTCTCTTGTAAGGTATCATTAGAAAGCTTATAATGTACTGAGTGTGGTCATCCTATTTGTATGAATGCATCGTTCTTGCATCTGAAACTAGAAATATGAAATATAACTCTGAGGTCCTATTGTAACTACGCAAAGTGTGGGCCATTAATGGTGGTTTGGAAGCTTGATGGCTCCCATTGAGTAGGACAATTGGCTGTAAATGGCTCTGTTTACTTACAGACCTTCCGGGGTACGTGTGGGCCAGCCCTGGAAGAATGGAGGCTTGGGTCTCACAGGACATGTGATCCTGTCACCTGAACTGGAATCCATCATAAACCTGGTACTTTTCCATTTAGAAGGACGAGTGGGGACCCAGAGAGACAAAAGATTCACGCCTTGTACCAAAGCTATAAAAGGGGGTGGAGCAGGACAAAGGGGGCTGCCAGTCATGAGAAATCCCCTAGCTACCACCTGAGCTGGAACAAGGGGAAAGGATTGGTCCCAGACTAGGAAGGCGTCCAGTCTGTGAAAGAAGCTTATTGGAACATCTCTGAGGGTGAGATTTTACCTGTAATCAGTTTCTTAATGTATTAGGCTTAGACTTGCATGTTTTTGCTTTATTTTGCTGGGTGACTTACTTTGTTCTGTTATTATTTGAAACCACTTAAATCCTACTTTTTATACTTAATAAATCACTTTTGTTTATTAATGAACCCAGAGTAAGTGATTAATACCTGGGGGAGCAAACAGCTGTGCATATCTCTCTATCAGTGTTATAGAGGGCGGACAATTTATGAGTTTACCCTCTATGAGCTTTATACAGAGTAAAGCGGATTTATTTGGGGTTTGGATCCCATTGGGAACTGGGTGTCTGGGTGCTGGAGATAGGTGAGCTGCTGAGCAGTTTTTGGTTAAAGCCTGCAGCTTTGGGGGCATGGTCCAGACCCTGGGTCTGTGTTGCAGCAGGCTAGCATGTCTGGCTCAACAAGACAGGGTTCTGGAAGTCCCAAGCTGGCAGGGAAAATGGGCTCAGAGGTAATTTCAGCACGTCAGGTGACAGTCCCAAGGGGGTCTCTGTGACCAAACCTGTCACAGTGGTGTAGTCGGCAGGATCTGTGCACAGCTGATTGCGCTGAGACACTGGTAGGGATTTTAAATGAGTTTTAAGCGAGGTGGCTGGAGGACAGACAAAGTGGTTCCTGGTTTGTTATTTTCTGTTTGCTGATTTTGAGAAAGAGAAGTCGGAAGAGAAAAACAGGACAATGCGTGAAAGCAATTGTGAAGTTGGAGCTTTTTAGGCTGCAAGTTACAGAAAAGAGCGGGAGCACCAGAGACGATTGCAACTGAAACAACTGGAGAGAAAAGAAGAAAAGCATCAGCCAGAGAGGAGGCTGCACACCGAAACGGCTAGGGCAGCCCAGCGGTTAGCACAGCAAGCTGCTCAGGAGAAGGAAAGAGAGAGGCGGCAAGCCCTGGAGTTAAAAGGCAAAGAAATTGAGGCCCACACTGTGACCCAGAAGCATGAACTGGCTGTAATGGAGTGGAAGAGACAAAGCCCTTCAGCAGCTGGCTCCACTTCCCCAAAAATCCACAAATGGGAATGATTATGCCCGCAACATGCTGAATCCAGTGATATTGCCGAATATTTCATCACTTTTGAGAGACTGTGCACTCTCCAGGCGATTCCTGAAGATCAAAAAATGACCACATTGGTTGCAAAATTGACTGGCAGAGCTCTGGACATATTCAATAAGATGCCTATTGCTGATGCGTCAAACGACGGTAAATTTAAGGAACTAATTTAAAAACAGTTCCAGATTACACCTGAAAGCTACAGGGTAAAATTCAGGAGTCTTAAGAGGGGATCTGCATTAAGTAATGTGGCCTATGTAAATGAAATGAGAGATCTGGTAGATAAGTGGGTGAGGGGAAAAGGCATTACAAGCTTGGAAGAAATGTGTGATCTGGTTACTCAGGAACAATTCCTGAATACGTGCAGTGATGATGTAGAACAGTATTTGTGGGACAAAAAGGTAAATGCAGTGTGTGAATTAGCTGGGTTTGCTGACTCTTATGAGCAATCCCAAACTGCAATTAAACACAAACCACTGGCAGAAGGGTACAGGGTTGGGGGAAAGCAGAATCACCATTTTACCCCTGGGAAAAAGGAGGCTGGGCGTTCACCTCCCCATTCCCCTGTTACTCATCCCAAGTCTCCTGTACAAGCAGAGGAGCCCAGAAGGTGCTATCATTGTAAGTCCACCGAGCACCTCAGGAATAAATGTCCTTGGCTGAGTAGGAACAGGCACCAGGTAACACATGAAGCTGCTGCTTCTCAGAGCACAGGGGTATCCCAGGCTACTGCCTCTTACCACACAGGATTTGTAAAGGTTGCTTCTACACAACCAAGCAGGGAGCATGTGCATGCTGTTAAACTTAATGACAAAGTGCTCTAAGGTTGGAGAGATACTGGTGCAGAAATTTCTGTGGTCAGGAGCAACAGAGAGTCCTGTGGCACCTTTAAGACTAACAGATGTATTGGAGCATAAGTTTTCGCATGCGTCTGACGAAGTGGCAGGCATTCACCCACGAAAGCTTATGCTCCAATACATAGATTCATAGATTCATAGATTCTAGAACTGGAAGGGACCTCGAGAGGTCATCGAGTCCAGTCCCCTGCCCGCATGGCAGGACCAAATAGTGTCTAGACCATCCTTGATAGACATTTATCTAACCTACTCTTAAATATCTCCAGAGATGGAGATTCCACAACCTCCCTAGGCAATTTATTCCAGTGTTTAACCACCCTGACAGTTAGGAACTTTTTCCTAATGTCCAACCTAGACCTCCCTTGCTGCAGTTTAAGCCCATTGCTTCTTGTTCTATCCTCAGAGGCTAAGGTGAACAAGTTTTCTCCCTCCTCCTTATGACACCCTTTTAGATACCTGAAAACTGCTATCATGTCCCCTCTCAGTCTTCTCTTTTCCAAACTAAACAAACCCAATTCTTTCAGCCTTCCTTCATAGGTCATGTTCTCAAGACCTTTAATCATTCTTGTTGCTCTTCTCTGGACCCTCTCCAATTTCTCCACATCTTTCTTGAAATGCGGTGCCCAGAACTGGACACAATACTCCAGCTGAGGCCTAACCAGAGCAGAGTAGAGCGGAAGAATGACTTCTCGTGTCTTGCTCACAACACACCTGTTAATACATCCCAGAATCATGTTTGCTTTTTTTGCAACAGCATCACACTGTTGACTCATATTTAGCTTGTGGTCCACTATAACCCCTAGATCCCTTTCTGCCGTACTCCTTCCTAGACAGTCTCTTCCCATTCTGTATGTGTGAAACTGATTTTTTCTTCCTAAGTGGGGCACTTTGCATTTGTCTTTGTTAAACTTCATCCTGTTTAACTCAGACCATTTCTCCAATTTGTCCAGATCATTTTGAATTATGACCCTGTCCTCCAAAGCAGTTGCAATCCCTCCCAGTTTGGTATCATCCGCAAACTTAATAAGCGTACTTTCTATGCCAATATCTAAGTCGTTAATGAAGATATTGAACAGAGCCGGTCCCAAAACAGACCCCTGCGGAACCCCACTCGTTATGCCTTTCCAGCAGGATTGGGAACCATTAATAACAACTCTCTGAGTACGGTTATCCAGCCAGTTATGCACCCACCTTATAGTAGCCCCATCTAAATTGTATTTGCCTAGTTTATCGATAAGAATATCATGCGAGACCGTATCAAATGTCTTACTAAAGTCTAGGTATACCACATCCACAGCTTCTCCCTTATCCACAAGACTCGTTATCCTATCAAAGAAAGCTATCAGATTGGTTTGACATGATTTGTTCTTTACAAATCCATGCTGGCTGTTCCCTATCACCTTACCACCTTCCAAGTGTTTGCAGATGATTTCCTTAATTACTTGCTCCATTATCTTCCCTGGCACAGAAGTTAAACTAACTGGTCTGTAGTTTCCTGGGTTGTTTTTATTTCCCTTTTTATAGATGGGCACTATATTTGCCCTTTTCCAGTCTTCTGGAATCTCCCCCGTCTCCCATGATTTTCCAAAGATAATAGCTAGAGGCTCAGATACCTCCTCTAGTAGCTCCTTGAGTATTCTAGGATGCATTTCATCAGGCCCTGGTGACTTGCAGGCATCTAACTTTTCTAAGTGATTTTTAACTTGTTCTTTTTTTATTTTATCTGCTAAACCTACCCCCTTCCCATTAGCATTCACTATGTTAGGCATTCCTTCAGACTTCTCGGTGAAGACCGAAACAAAGAAGTCATTAAGCATCTCTGCCATTTCCAAGTTTCCTGTTACTGTTTCTCCCTCTTCACTAAGCAGTGGGCCTACCCTGTCTTTGGTCTTCCTCTTGCTTCTAATGTATTGATAAAAAGTCTTCTTGTTTCCCTTTATTCCTGTAGCTAGTTTGAGCTCATTTTGTGCCTTTGCCTTTCTAATCTTGCCCCTGCATTCCTGTGTTGTTTGCCTATATTCATCCTTTGTAATCTGTCCTAGTTTCCATTTTTTATACGACTCCTTTTTATTTTTTAGATCATGCAAGATCTCGTGGTTAAGCCAAGGTGGTCTTCTGCCACATTTTCTATCTTTCCTAACCAGCGGAATAGCTTGCTTTTGGGCCCTTAATAGTGTCCCTTTGAAAAACTGCCAACTCTCCTCAGTTGTTTTTCCCCTCAGTCTTGATTCCCATGGGACCTTACCTATCAGCTCTCTGAGCTTACCAAAATCCGCCTTCCTGAAATCCATTGTCTCTATTTTGCTGTTCTCCCTTCTACCCTTCCTTAGAATTGCAAACTCTATGATTTCATGATCACTTTCACCCAAGCTGCCTTCTACTTTCAAATTCTCAACGAGTTCCTCCCTATTTGTTAAAATCAAGTCTAGAACAGCTTCCCCCCTAGTAGCTTTTTCAACCTTCTGAAATAAAAAGTTGTCTGCAATGCAGTCCAATAATTTGTTGGATAGTCTGTGCCCTGCTGTGTTATTTTCCCAACATATATCTGGATAGTTGAAGTCCCCCATCACCACCAAATCTTGGGCTTTGGATGATTTTGTTAGTTGTTTAAAAAAAGCCTCATCCACCTCTTCCACCTGGTTAGGTGGCCTGTAGTAGACTCCTAGCATGACATCACCCTTGTTTTTTACCCCTTTTAGCCTAACCCAGAGACTCTCAACACTTCCATCTCCTATGTCCATCTCTACCTCAGTCCAAGTGTGTACATTTTTAATATATAAGGCAACACCTCCTCCCTTTTTCCCCTGTCTATCCTTCCTGAGCAAGCTGTATCCATCCACTCCAACATTCCAATCATGTGTATTATCCCACCAAGTTTCAGTGATGCCAACAATGTCATAGTTGTATTTATTTATTAGCACTTCCAGTTCTTCCTGCTTATTACCCATACTTCTCGCATTTGTATATAGGCATCTAAGATACTGGTTTGATCTTGCCTCCCAGTTTTGTCCTGACCCTCCTTTCTGTCTGCCAATATAGCCCACACTCCCTCTCGTTTCCGACCCATCTCCCAGGTCTCCATGTTCCCCACTTACCTGCGGGCTTTGGTCACCTCTCCCCATCGAACCTAGACATGTTAGTCTTAAAGGTGCCACAGGACTCTGTTGCTTTTTACAGATCCAGACTAACACGGCTACCCCTCTGATATGTGGTCAGGAGGGAGCTGATCCATGAGAAGGATTTGTTGCCAGGGAAAATGGCATAATTAGAATTGGTGGGAGGTTATAAGGTCCTTGCACCTTTAGCTAAGGTACACATGGAAACTGGTGATTTTGGGGCTGAACTGACTGTTGCAGCGGTGGCACGTAATTTTGCACTGTTTCTACTGGGGAATGATTTTTTTTGTTGTGGCAGAATCTGTCCCAGGGCTTGTTAACAGCAAGAAGGAATCTTGTGCTGAAAGCCCCAGAGGGGAGGGTAAAGTCACATGTGCTGCTGGGGAAATAGGAGAGAGTGTCTCTTTAATGCCTCGGTAGCAGTGTGTAGCATGCCGCCGACTTACTGGGGCGGCACCTCCTGTTGGTCAGTCCTGGAATTAGCTCAGTCCAGCCTCGGAGCGCCTCCTGCTGGCTGGTGTCTCTCTACCGGTACCTGCTTCCTGGTCTCCGCCACTGGACTTCAGGCCCCGCGTCCCTCCCGGCCCACGGTGCCCCTTATCTTGGGTGCTGCCCCACAGCAGTGCCCCCACACTCTGGGTCTCCCCTCCCAGGGAAACCCCGCTCCCCCTATGCCCCCCTTGCCTCAGTGGCTACTGCCAGTTGTGATCTAGCCCCGGCTCACTGGGGCAGACTGCAGTCTGTCATGGCCACTCCCCACTGGCAAGGGGGCTGGACCTGCTGCCTTTCTAGCTCAGCTGTCTCCCTGCAGCCCCAGTCCCTCCTTAGGCCTTCCTGCCAGACCTCAGCCTGGGAGGTAGCCAGGCCTGAGCTCCCCAGCTCAGCCTGCCCCTTCCCCAGCATTGCTCTCCCGAAGGTACCCTGTCTCTCCCAGGCAGCCCGGTCCTTCTCACTCCAGGGCTGGAGTGAACTCTCACGGCTCCTTACTCACAACCCTCTTATCCGGGCCAGCTGTGCCCCGATTGAGCTGGCCACACAGCCTCCCTCCGCTGCTCTCACTCCTTTTATCCAAGGAGCAGGGTAACTGCCTCACTACACACCCTATTTCCAAGCTGAATTAGTCCCCAGTGCCAAACACACAGATAAAATCACCTCTCCCCATTCCTCTCTGCACATGGGAGCTGACACAGATCCAGCCATCGCAATCCAAGTGTCCAGAGCGGCAAAGTAAGACAAACGCTGCCCAGGGATGTGTTGGAGTCAGACCTCAGGGACTGAGGCTTGTCAAGCAGACTTGTCCCACGTGGACCAGCCAGAAATGAACAATAAAAACACGGGCGATTTGGCCATTCACGGCTGTTTACTTTGTGTGTTTCGACAGGGGATGGTGACAGGTTGTGTGTGCACAATTCCACAGATTTAACTCAATCTAGATGGATATTAAACAGCAACACCCCCCCGCCCCCCGCATTTCCCATACCCATGAACATTCCAATCAATAAAAAAATCTTTAAAATCCTTCAAAGAATCAATATTCTCCGCCAAAATGCTACACGTACAGATTAAAAAAAATCGGTCCAGTTCTGTCTTGCCTCATTAGCCAGCAAAGTGCCCCAGTTCAGCAGCACCCCAGCCCAGCGAGGCTGGATTGCCTCTCCCTCCGCAGCCCACCTCTGGGGGGGTTCCTAAAATAGCTGGATTCCTCCCCCAGCCAGCTCCCCTCCCAGAGCCAGGGAGAGAATCCAGGAGTCCTGGCTCCCGGCCCCCCCCCTGCTCTAACCCACCAGCCCCCCTGCCCCTCGCTGGGGTGAGAACCCAGGACTCCTGGCTCCCAGCCCCCCCTGTTCTAACCCCACCAGCCCCCAATCCCCTCCCGGAGCCAGGGAGAGAACCCAGGAGTCCTGGCTCTCAGCCCCCCCCGCTCTAACCCACCAGCCCCCACTCCTCTCGAATTGCTGGGGAGAGCAGGGGGTCCGTGAGGAGCCAGCCCCGTTCTGCTGGTGCTACGGTGAAGGGCCGAGTGCTGGCTGCCTGGAAGCTGCTCCCACGTGCCACCAACTCCCAGGGACGGCTCTGGGGGATTTTAGCAGTCGCCCCCTCCGCAGTCGCCCCCGCCACAGTCGCCGCCGTGGTCACCGCAACTGGGACTATCCCAGCCACTGCCGTGGTCACCGCCATGGGGACTATCCCAGCCATAGTCACCACTGCTGGGAGCTGTCCTGCACCGAGAACTGTCCCCGACATCATCCCAGTCACCGCCGCTGCAGCAGGCACCCATCTCCTTGGCTCTCTGTGCCCCAGGGGGCCCCTGTCTGCACTGCGCCCCCTCCCAGCTGGGTGGTCTCTGCACACGTTTTATGTGCACCCTCCCTTCCATTATCCAGATCTCTAGCGAGAGCAGAGAGTAGCCCCAGAGCCAGGACTGAGCCCCCAACCCCCACGGGACCCCACTGCACCCGCCCACCCGCTAAGAGCCACTCTGGGATGATGGCCGGTCAACCCCGGTCATGCTCCTGCCTTATGGGGGGGGGTTCACCTCGAGCCCATCTCCCTCGCTGCCTTCCGAGACCCTCCTGCAGCGCGGCGTCGAACGCCGGACTCAATTCAAGGTCTAGCAAGTCTACGCTTCCCCCCCCATCCACCAGGCCAGTCACCTGGAGGGGCGAAGAGCAGCACTGGGGCAGAACCATGTAATAACTAGCCCATCCCTGACAAGCGTCTGTCTAACCTCCAGTGCCAGAGATCCCACAGCCTCCCTGGACAATTTGTTCCCAGGCTTAACCACCCGGACAGTTGGGAAGTTTTTCCTGATGTCCAACCCAAACTACCGTGTCGCGTTCACGTCTTCCGCCCCCCCCCAGCCCCCCAGAGAGCTGCTGGGGCTGCCTGGCCTCAGAGGGGGGTAAGAAACGGTGCAGAGGGCGGATGGGTGGGGGGAGGCAGCCACCTGTGGCGGGGGGGGGCATGGTAGATTGACATAACACGGGCCCTAGCAAACACCCCGGGAGGATCTCAAGAGATCTGGGCACTCCAGGGAGCTGGATACCCCGAAATAGGAAGGGAGCCTGGGTGTTAACCAGCTCCCGGGGGCGGCCCCCACTCCCCTACCGACACCCAGTGTAAGAAGTGGAGGAGAAGGGACAGGAGTCTCCGATTCAGCCCAGCCAAGGGGCATCACCGACACTGAGCTGGGCAGCGCCGATCCGGGACCTTTGCCCCTCAGAGGGCAGGTTCTCGGCATGCACGGGGAGGGGCTGGGGCGGAAAAACGAGTCAGGAATTAACGAGAGAGCATTCTGTGTGCATTTGGGTGTGCAGGGCCAAGGCGTGAAGAGAGAACGGATTATAAGTGGCGCAATCTCCAGCATGAGCGGCCTGCCAAGGTGCCATTTGTGGCTTTTAGAAGTGAGGGGGGGATAAAACCTGGCTTCTGGCAGGCTGGATAGACGGAACTTCTCATCTCCCGTCGCTGCAGCTCGGCCCAGGCCTTTGTCACGCCTAGGCAGGAGGCGGTTTAGGGTTTGCTTTTAGGAGGTTACTATAAATGCATATGGAATGTGTAAGATAAACCCTGGGGAATATGAGTCACCTTGAGCTAATGATACAATGGTCCCTGCTGGTCTTGGAATCTCTGACTTAACCCACGATCTCCTGGGGCACCGATTTTCTGCTCACTGCCGTGTTGCCAACTCTTATGGTACTTGCTATTTTTCCTTAAAGCCCCAGCTCCTGGAGTCACTGGACTATGCAAGGATTTTAGCTTTCATTTTTGTTAAGTGTCATGCAATGAAAGGTGCAGAGACCCCACTCCCCTCCCAGAGCCAGGGAGAGAACCCAGGAGTCCTGGCTCCCAGCCCCCTGCTCTAACCCACCAGCCCCCACTGCCCTCCCAGAGCCAGGGAGCGAACCCAGGAGTCCTGGCTCCCAGCCCCCCCTGCTCTCACCCACCAGCCCCCACTCTCCTCCCAGAGCCAGGGAGAGAACCCAGGAGCCCTGGCTCCCAGACCCCCCTGCTCTAACCACCAGCCCCCACGCCCCTCCCAGAGCCGGGGAGAACCCAGGAATCCTGGCTCCCAGCCCCCCCTGCTCTAACCACCAGCCCCCACCCCCCTCCCAGAGCTGGGGAGAACCCAGGAGTCCTGGCTCCCAGCCCCCCCCCTGCTCTGACCCACCAGCCCCCACTCCCCTCCCAGAGCCGGGGAGAACCCAGGAGTCCTGGCTCCCAGCCCCCGCCCTCTAACCCACCAGCCCCCACTCCCCTCCCAGAGCCGGGGAGAGAACCCAGGAGTCCTGGCTCCCAGCACCCCCTGCTCTAACCACCAGCCCCCACTCCCCTCCAGAGCCAGGAAGAGAACCCAGGAGTCCCGGTTCTCAGCCCCCCCTGCTCTAACCACCAGCCCCCACTGCCCTCCCAGAGCCGGGGAGAGAACCCAGGAGTCCTGGCTCCCAGCCCCCCCTGCTCTAACCACCAGCCCCCACTCCCCTCCAGAGCCAGGAAGAGAACCCAGGAGTCCCGGTTCTCAGCCCCCCCTGCTCTAACCACCAGCCCCCACTGCCCTCCCAGAGCCGAGGAGAGAATCCAAGAGTCCCGGTTCTCAGCCCCCCCTGCTCTAACCACCAGCCCCCACTCCCCTCCAGAGCCAGGAAGAGAACCCAGGAGTCCCGGTTCCCAGCCTCCTATCTCTAACCCCCCAGCCTCCCAGAGCAGGGGAGAGACCCCAGGAGTCCTAGCTCCCAGCCCCCACCTCCCAGGACGCAGCGGTACTTGTTGAGTCCCCGGCTGCTGGATGGGGGGAGCCTCCGGCAGGGGAATTTCCCAGCGACTCGGCTCCGCGTTTTGGTTTCAGTTTCGCTTACCAAGGGCTCAGCTGGGGAAGCGCCCCGGGGCCAGATGGCAGGATTGAGCCGGGGGCTCCCGGTTGTGCAGGACGGCCCAGGGCCTCGCTGGGCGGATCAGTGTGTGACCCCGCCCGAGCTTAGCCAGGAGGCCAGAGGGGCGTGGTCAGATGGGGCTGTGCAGCGTTCACACCGCCACAAACAATTCGATTCGGAGCGTGGTCGTGACGGTTCGGTTATACCAGCAACAACCCTGGCTCAGGCATAAGGAGAGCCCAGGAATTCTGGCTCCCAGCCCCCCCTGCTCTAACCACCAGCCCCCACTCCCCTCTCAGAGCCGGGGAGAGAACCCAGGAGTCCTGGCTCCTAGCCCCCGCCCGCCTGCCTGCCTGCCCCCGAGCCAGGAAGAGAACCCAGGAGTCCTGATTCCCAGCCCACCCGCTCTAACCCACCAGTTCCCACTCCTCTCCCAGAGCCAGGGAGAGAACGAGAGTGAGACATAAAAAAACCTGACTTATATTTGGCCAATATGTTGTGTTCATAGAGTCTAAGGATAGAGGAGAGCCTTGTGACTGTTGAGAAATTGCAGAGTCAGTTGCTGACCCTACTTCGGCTCAGTGCGAAACACACTCAAGAGACCAAATAACTGACTCCAGGCAGGTTTATCACTACGAGCCAATCACAGGGTGCAGGACAACCGTTCTCTGCAGTATCAGTCTCCGGGAAGCCGGCCCGTGCGGCATCAAAGGTGCGTCCCCCCATGACACATTTCAGCCGGAGGTATTTATATCACAATTTCACAAGCGACCTGTTGCTAATCCCCTACCCAGCCGCTTGGCCCAGTTCCCTCACTGGTTCTGTTCCTTCCTTAGCTGGGTTTTGGATCCCGGTGCTCCAGGTGCTGGGCGACGGAGGGGCTTCCCTGGCCAGTCCGAAGCCGTAGGATGAATCTAGCTTGATTTCAAACCGTTAACGACCGACTCGGGCCAGATGCTTCCGTGAACGCCGGGCGTGATGGGTCGCTTAGCACAGATGAGCAGAGTTGTATAGAACACACCGGCCAATTTAGCGTACGTACCTGCCATTAGATCTCCGTTGTGTGCTCAGTGCATCCCAATACATGCCTGACACGTCCCATACATCACTCGACATAATCGCCTACTCCAGAGGTGAGCAAACTACGGCTCGTGGGCCACATCCAGCCTGCAGGACCATCCTGCCCGGCCCCCGAGCTCCTGGCCCGGAAGGCTAGCCCCTGGCCCCTCCCCGGCTGTCCCCCCTCCCGCGTAGCCTCAGTTCGCTCGCTCCGCCGCTGGCACAATGCTCTGGGAGGTGGGGCTGTGAGCTCCTGGGGCAGCACCGCTGCAGAGCCCGGCCTGCCCCGGTCTCTGTGCTGCGTGCCAGCAGCGGTGGCGGCCGTGTGGCCCAGCTCCAGCCACCGGTGCTCCAGGCAGCACGGTAAGGGGGCACAGAACAGGGGGGTTGGATAGAGGGCAGTGCAGTTCGGGGTGGTGGTCAGGGGGCGGGGGTGTGGATAGGGGTCAGGGGAACAGGGGGTTGAATGGGGGTAGGGGTCCCAGGGGGGCAGTCAGGAAGGAGGGGGGGTTGGATGGGATGGCAGGGAGCAGTTGGGGGCAGGGGTTCCAGGGGCAGTTAGGGGACGGGGATAAGGTGTGGTTGGATGGAGCAGGGGTCCTGGGGGGGCCGTCAGGGAACAGGGGTGGTTGGATGGGGCAGGAGTCCTGGGGGGGCCAACAGGAGGGGGGGCCGGGCCATGACCTCCTCCCCTAACTGGCCCTCAACCCGCTCCCCTAACCGGCCCTCCATACAATTTATGAAACCCGATGCGGCCCTCGGGCCAAAAAGTTTGCCCGCCCCGGCCTAGTCCGACCCCCTAAAAGTCAGAGAGTTCCCCCCGCCCTCAAGTAATCCCCATGGGAACCCGAGCAGATCTGTCAGAACAGCCCGTCTCGCTTCAAGAGTTACCAGGGATGGAGAACCCCCTGGGGAAATTGTTCCACTGGCTAATTACACACATGGTGACAAATTGATGCCTCATTTCAGCTTCAACTCCCAGCCCTTGGGTGGCGTTATTACTTTGTCTGCTACGTCAGAGAGTATGTATCAAAGGTGTGCTCCGGGAATCTCACTCCGAGGCAGGGTTTCAAATCCTTCTCTGGCCCCTCTCCGATTTAACCACCACCCTGCTGGAACTGCGGGGGCCAGAATGGGGCACGGGATTCCCCCGGGCCAAAGAACAGAAATTCATTGCCATGGGCTGGAGCTGTTCAAATCTGATCCCGCTTCATCCCAGCTGGTGCGGCTGGAGGTGGCACCTGGCTCCCTGTCTCTGGCCTGGGCTATTGGAAGATCTCTTGGCTCAGGGGGACCAAAGCCCGGGGTCCCCGAACACAGCAGCAGCCACCACGGCGAAGCTCACGGCAAACAGCTGATTTGTCAGGGTTCCTTCCCCACTCTGAACTCTGGGTACAGATGTGGGGACCCACATGAAAGACCCCCCTAAGCTTATATTCCACCAGCTTAGGTTAAAAACTTACCCAAGGCACAAATTCCTTGCCCTAGAATGGTATCGCTGCCACCATCAAGTGAGTTAGACAAAGATTCAGGAAAAGGACCACTTGGAGTTCCTGTTTCCCCAAAATATCCCCCCAAACCCCTTCACCCCCTTTCCTGGGGAGGCTTGAGGATTTCCCTCTAGGCAAAACTTTAAAGTTACAAAAAACAACCAAAAAAACAAACCAGGAATAAACCTCCCTCTTAGCACAGGGAAAATTCACAAGCTAAAACAAAAGATAATCTAAGGCATTTCCTTGCTATTATTTACTATTTCTGTAATATTAGATGTATCATTTCAGTAGGTCTCTCTCTTTGTCTCAGAGAGAACAACACACAGAGCACAAAGCAAAAACCTTCCCCCCCAGATTTGAAAGTATCTTCTCCCCTTATTGGTCCTTTTGGTTAGGTGCCAACCAGGTTATTTGAGCTTCTTAACCCTTTACAGGTAAAGGAGGGATTTTATGCTACCCTTAGCTGTATGTTCATGACACCCCAAAAGGGAGGGGTGGGGAGGAGGGTCCATCCCCTCGTCCATTTGTCCCCTGCCTGTTGGCACAAAGATGTTCCCGGCTCACAGCTGGGGCTGGCTGCTTCCCTTGCCCTGCAGTTGTTGCCTCTTCTTGATGCGGCATCGGGGGAGCTCGTACCCGCAGTAACCCACTTTCAGGCACCGGAAGCAGAAGGAGCACGGGCACTCAGCACACCACACCGTGGGGCAGCCCTTCTGGGTGTGGCTCACCAGAGCCCCACAGTCGGGGCAGGCCCGCAGCGCCGGGCACCTGTGCACTGTTGAGTTGCGGTCATTGATTTTGGGTGCCCCATCCAGGGCGGTCTGCAGCAGGCACCTGAGGTCGGTGTCGGGGGAGGAGGCCATCCAGGCAGTCAGGAGGGGGCCAGGAAGGGCCCCTAGGACACCTGGGTCCAGAACAGGTACTGGGGGAACGGGGGAGACGGAGCATTAGCCATTGGCAACACCTCTGAGGTTCCCAACCCAGCCCTCTTTCTTCGTAGGTCCCCGGTAGGGCATCCCCCAGGCCTGGAGATGAATTGAGCTCCATGGCCAGAGGCCCCAGATAACGCCCGGCCCCAGGACAAGACCCGCCCCTGAGGGCTCGCCAAGTGACTGAGCTGCCTGGCGCGTCTGCCCGTCCCTGTCCCGCTCCGGTTCCTCTTACCACAGCATACCCCGGCACATGCTACGTCCCTACGGTGCCCTGCAGAGCCAAACACCGGCTGTGCCCGTCACTGCTGGGTTGGAGCCAAAGAACCAGCTCTCGGGGGAAAGAGAAACGGGGCCCCGGGGAGGCCATGAGGCCTGCAGAAGCTGCTGGAGTCACCCAAGAGCCAATGAATGAACCCGGGTGACACAATGCCTCCTCCCCTCCTGACCCCATTTAACTCCCCTCCTCTCCCAAAGCTGGGGAGAGAACCCAGGAGTCCTGGCTCCCAGCCCCCCCTGCTCTAACCCACCTGCTCCCTCTCCCCTCCCAGAGCCGTGGAGAGAACCCAGGAGTCCTGGCTCCCACCCCCCAAGAGGACGCAGCGGTACCTGTTTAGCTGTGGGAAGCTGCCCCCCAGACAAGTCTCTGGCTGCTGGAGGCTCCATCAGGGGAATTTCCCAGCGACTCAGCTCCGTGTTTCACTTTCGCTTGCCAAGGGTGCAGCGGGGGAGGCGCCCCAGGGCCAGGCACCGAGCGGCCCAGGTGGGAGGGCTGAGCCATTGGGCGGATCAGCGTGTGGCCCCGCCTGAGCATATGGCAGGGGAGCGGTCAGATGCGACTGTGCAGCGTTCACACTGGTTTGGAGTGTGGTCCCGACGGTTATACTAGCACCAGCCATGCCGGCACAGGGAGAGAACCCAGGAGTCCTGGCTCCCAGCCCCCCCTGCTCTGACACACCAGACCCCACCCCTCTCCCAGAGCTGGGGAGAGAACCCAGGAGTCCTGGCCCGTAGCCCCCTCTGCTCTAACCCATCAGACCCCCTTTGCAGAGCTGGGGACACAGACTGTATGTTCTCTCCCTGTGCTTGTGTCGGCGTGAGAGCTCCTGCTCTATCAGAGGCATGTCAGACCAGAAGGGACCTCAGTTGTCCATCTCGTCCAGTCCCCTACACAGAGGCAGGCCCACGTAATAGCTAGACCATCCCTGACAAGTGTTTGTCTAACCTGCTCTTAAAAAGCTCCAGTGCTGGAGATCTCACAGCCTGGCTGGGCAATTTGTTCGAGTGCCAGACTGCAGCGCAGCGCGACTCACCTGCTGGTCGTCTCAGGAATTAGCTCTCCAGCTTCAGAGCACCCTCTGCAGGACGGTGTCTCACCTGCCGTTGGCCCCCATGTCCCTCCCAGACCCCCGTGCCTCTTTACCTTGGGGTGCTGCCCCCTGGCAGTACCCCCACACTCTGGGTCTCCCCACCCAGGGGAACCCCCAACCCTCTTTCCCCACCTTGCCTCAGTGGCTACTGCTAGTCGCCATCCAGCCCCCGCTCCCTGGGGCAGACGCAGTCTGTAAACCACTCATCATCGGCGAGGGGGGGTTGGACCAGCTGCCTCTGCCTACCCTGGGCTGCACCTCTGCAAGCCCAGTACCCTTCCCAGCCTGGGGGTTTTTCAGGCCAGAGCTCCCCAGCCCTGCTCCACTCTAGGTACCTTGCTCGGCTCCCAGGCCCATCTCTTCCCACAGCCAGAGAGAGACTTTGCTCACAGCCCTTTTATAGGGCCAGCTATACCCTGATTGGGGCATGGTCCCAGCTGTGGCTGCTTCCCCGATCAGCCTAGCCTATTGGCTCCCAGGGCCAGGCCTTTCCCAGGTTGTTTTAACCCCTTCAGGGCCAGAGCGGGGTGACTGCCCTGCTACACAGCCATTAAGCTGTCTGGATTTCTTTCAAGCATCGTGGTGCTTGAAGGGCTATCCCTGAGCTCCTGCCTCAGTTTCCCCAGCAGCGCTACCTCCATGCCTGGCAGGGCCCATTCAGCAGCAGCGTCCAAGCATGCGACCATTAAACCGAAGTCTTTACACGCGTGACAACGAACAGGTTGCAGCGCAACTTTGGGTGGCAACCCCCCCACACACCCTGAGGACGCCACCTAGCGCTACACATGCCACTGACCTGGGCCGAGGTGTAGCCTGTAAAGTCATAGCACCTAGATACACTCCTGAATAACTTCGCTTAACTACAATACTCATGAATAGCTTAATGGCCACGTCAGTTCTTGGAGTCGAGCCAGGCATGGCAGATTCAATTTTTGTGTCAGAATTACGACGGATATTATCCATGTTTATTTTAAAACTCTGCTCCCAGCCCTCCCAATTTTATCACATTCAAATTCCAGTGGTGCAAAAGCGTGGGTTTTAAGCGTTGTGTTCCATTGTTAACTATTTTAATTTGCACACTTGTGGGAGATGGGGGCAGGGGGTCAGACAATTAGTTAATGACAATAGACGTTGAGATATAAACGTAACCTTGATAACTGTTAAAGCACAAATTGTCACCACCCCGTGTTGAAATATCCTGACATGAAGCTCTGATTGGTTCTCAAGCAGCATTTCTCCTGCTTTGCCTCTCTGGAAAATATTTCCATCAATAATCAACATGTACTCAATTTGTGTGTGTGCGCTGAAAGCGCTGTTTACTGACACATATGGATAAAAATCGAATCTTTCCAAGCCCTGGTGTAGCTTGCATGCAAGATTTCAGTTACTTGTAACCACCTGGAGATTTTTGCGTTACTCTGTTAACATCAGTCAGGGCAAGCAAGAGCGACACCTGCTGTTCCATTTCTTCAAGGATCCAGTTTCTACTTATGTGACGTTATGAGTGTAATATATCATCTCATTGAAAGGAGACAGGGCCAGAAAGAGTTAATTAACTCACACACTGACCTGACCCATGGCCAAACTTCCAAAGACTTGTTAGGAAGGTATGTAAAGGAATAGAGCTTTGAAATGCAGCCGGCATTGTTAGAGATAGAAGGGGAGATGTTTGTCCAGGTCTTGTGATGTGAGCAAACAAGTCTTGTCTATTACTATGGCTTTGATTCAAAGATCAAAAAAGGAATATTAACATTTAGGAAGATACTTGAGTGAAATAGTATTATTGTCTCTATGTCTCTTTGAAGGTTGTGGTAACCTGGATCTGAACTGTGTAATGGATAAATTACCCTGTGCTAATTGCCAGGATGTTTGGGAGAAGGAGAGTTAAGCTTATTGTTTTCTCAGGCCAAATGGCTGCTGGAAATGTATAAGAACCCTGGGACACGATCCTGCTTCATCTCAGATCTGCTTTGGATTTCAAGGGGAAACCCTAAACCATAAGAATTGAGATTCCCAGTCACTGACTGGAGTCACCCTGAATATGGACATTGGACTATAACCTCTGGAGTATTTCTAAAAGAACTTTTGGCAACTACAAACTCACCATCTCTGCTATGTTACTGGACCTCAGTAAATTGAACTCAAGTCTGTCTGTATATTGATCTTTTAACCAACACTCTCTCTCTTTTCTTTTTTAATAAATTTTAGTTTAGTTAATAAGAATTGGCTATAAGCATGTATTTTGGGTAAGAGCTAAGTTATCATTTGACTTGGGTCTGGGGCTTGGTCCTTTGGGATCAGAAGAACCTTTTTTTTTCTTTTACTGGGGTATCAGTTTTCATAAACAGTCATCCCCATAAGGAGCGGTGCCGGTGGCGATACTGGGAAACTGGAGTGTCTAAGGGAATTGCTTGTGTGACTTATGGTTAGCCATTGGGGTAAAACCAAAGTCCTCTCTAATAATAATAATAAAGGACACCCAACTTTGGGCTGTAACTGCCCTGCTCTAAGCAATTTGTCCTGAATTAATACTCTCAGTTGTGTCCTACCAAAGCCAGCATCGTTACAGAGGCGTAGTCGGCAGGATCCACAGAACCAGGGCAATGAAGCTTTGGGTCAGAACCCCACGCTATCCACGTTTGAATTTTGATTTTGAGAGTTTGGTTGATGAAAGAGCAGTTGCAATGGGTGAGCAAAGAGCATATGAGGGACTTGACAAGAAAGCCCTGGAAGATTTGTGTTCAGAGAAGGGGATAAGCTTTAGAAAGAAAGCTACAAATCAAGAACTGAGAGATCTGTTAATGGCCAGTGATCAGGAGGCAGGAGCACAGCCCTTACCTGGTACAACAGAAGCTGCAGAAAAGGTTGGAATGCAAAAGGCAGCAAGTAAACTGCAGCTTGAGCATGAACAGAAACTAGCAGACATTGGATGGCTGCCGAATTAGAAAGAGAAGCTGCTGAAGAAAGAAGGAAGCTGAGGAAGGGGCTCATAAAAGGCACATGGAGTGTATAGCTGCTGGGGAGAAGGCTCACCAACTTCAGCTCCAAGTGTAGAACCAATGTGAATGAAATTGTTTTTAGTTATTCACTGTACCATTGTAACTTCTGTTCACCATTTCATTACACCTGCCATTTTGCCTACATTGTAACTTCTGTGCAATATTGTAACTCAAAACCCATTTTAAAATGCTAACTCCATTTTGTAAAAGGCTTGTGCTGCAGCCTCTATTTTTGCAAGCTATACTGTAATTTTATTAGTCTAGTTGAGATGTGTGAATGAGGGATGCATGGGTGATGGAATCAACCTCCAGCACCAGCCCGTCCTGATGAGATAAAGTTCAAATACCAACGGCTGAAGAACTAGACAACAGCCCTAACTCAAGCAAGAAGCATCCACCCTAAAAAGAAAGAAACAACAAAAGGAAGATCAAAGCCAGGTCCCAGGCTGACAGTCACACCTGCAATTGACGGGTGATCAATCACCAAACCCAGAGGTGGCGTGACACAGCGAGACCTAGGAACTTTGAATCCAAACTAAACTCCTATAAAAAAGGAAGGGTGAGAGGAGAGACTTTGGGTAACGTTCTGCTATCAACATCAAGGAGCATCGGTGCGCGCCCGACAGAGACCCGGCTCCTCCTCGTGCTCAGCTTTCCTGGCCAGTTAGCTGCCACGAGCTACGATCCCAAGCTGTGAACTCAAACTACAATCAGGACTGGTAACTATCCAGCAGCTGCAGAACATTTTGGGGTGTGTGTGTGTGAGTGAGTCTATGTGTATAAGCATTAAGGTATTTGCTAATAGTTACAGTTTAATAATAAATGTGGCATCTTTGTCTTGACCCCTAAAACGATCCTGTGTAAGTTTGTGGGACAACATTATTGGTGGAGAATGCGAAAGGGGGAGCAAGCATAAAATCCACAGTTATTATAAAACTGGTGTGCACACCGCCAGCTTTAGCAAGCCTGGCACTATAGGGAAAAGAGTGTAAACTTTCAGTTAATTAACCAAACTCTGAAGGATATAGGAGTTTAGGTTTAAATTGTGTTATAAAGGTACATAATCCGGGGAAGGATTAACCAAACTCTGAAGGATATAGGAGTTTAGGTTTAAATTGTGTTATAAAGGTACATAATCCGGGGAAGGATTAACCAAACTCTGAAGGATATAGGAGTTTAGGTTTAAATTGTGTTATAAAGGTACATAATCCGGGGAAGGATTAACCAAACTCTGAAGAATATAGAAGTTTAGGTTTAAATTGTGTTACCGTAGCATAACTAAGCTAAAGAGAAAAACTTAGTGTTTCTCACTCTGATCCGGGGAAGAATTAACCAAACTCTGAAGAATATAGGAGTTTAGGTTTAAATTGTGTTATAGAGGTACATACACCCTCAGCCGTAGCAAGACTAAGCTAAAGAGGAAAACTTAGTGTTTCTCACTCTGATCCGGGGAAGAATTTGTATAATTGGTGTATGAACCCTCGGTGGTAGCAGACCGAGTAATACAGAGGGAGACTTAGTGTCTCTCCCTCTGGCCCAAAGTGGGTTAAGGACATGGGATGCAGATCTTGTTCTGTTGGACCAAACTCTGAAGGATATAGGAGTTTGGGCAGTGTAGTGTGGTTTATGTTTGTTTGTTTTGGTTTGGTTTTTTTGTAAGTAATATTGTGGTAATTTCACAATTTTAAAGAAAATGTTTAAAAAATGGGACCAGGAAGGGTGGGGGCTAGTTGGAAAGCCCACCCTCCTTGCTAAATTGGTAGTGGAACAAGGCTTGTACCCATGGAAAGGAACTGTTTATTGAAAAAAGCAGAATCAGGCCCAGGCAAGCAACAGATAAAGAAACTGGAAAACAGGTTGGGTACAAAAAGTTAAAACAGCACTCTCAAATCTTACAGCAGCAGTAACATCAGGAGAAGAAACATTTGAGACCCCAGAAGGGGGCAGACCTTTGGGACCCCTCTGGAGATTGGGAAGGGGGGATATTTGGAATATTTGGGTAAATTCCTCCTCCCAGGGCCAAAATGCCATTAAAACAGTTAACAACAGTGCCTGCTTCTGCCTCAGATCTCCAGGCCATGGCAAAATGGCTGAAGATTTTAAAACATAAATTTTTTTTCTAGATGGAGTGTTAACGCCCTTTTACTGAGAGAAAGGGAGAATTTACACTCACAAGAAATGCACCACTTGATTAGCATTTGTGCAGCCCCAAGTACCAAACACACTGTGGCAGAGACCAAGCAGGTTCTGCCATGGTGAAAGCACTGTGCTAATTTGTTTCCAAGCTTTTATCTTTCAGGCTCTAAACCAGAACATCAGGAGAGCTGGTACCAGCTGAAGAGTTATAAAATACCATGGTTATAGTGTCATGACAAAGTCTGTGTTCAGTGTTCTGTGTTGCATGTTCTGTGTCTGTCTCTAGTGGTGTCCTGTGCTAGCATTGGGTCCAGAAAAAGAGGGGATACTACACTAGACAGGGCAAATGTCTTTTCCTCTCTCTACTTCCCCCATGTCCATCCAATTTATCAATCACCACTTGTGTCCAAAGGACTTTGGTCCCCAGTGCATCAGGTTTATTTTTTGTTAGGTTCTCTAATAGTCACTTTGTTGTTAATTTTTGTTATTAATACATTTGTATTGTTAGTTACATTTGCTTGTATTGTTAATTCCACACTTTCCTCTATGCACTCTGGTTCTGCTTCCCCAAGCCCTAAAGGGTAGTTCTTGGGCCCCCATAAGCTGTAAAACCTTGGCCCATGATTGTAGGGCCCCATCTTTCAGGTCCCCAGAAACCTCTTAAAAACAATTGTTAAAAATAAAAAATTCTGCAACAGTTTAGCAACTAAATGTTAGTTTAAGTCCAAATCAGCTTAACCTTGCATAACAACTGTGGTACTCCTACAAAATCTTATTTGTTGTGTGTGCTTAAGAAGGTCCTGACCTCAGTGACTTTTATTGTTTGATGGCTATTGCAGCATCAAACTTGGGCCTCATCTTGTTTGTCAATGTACCCAATTATTGTAATGGTAATGGTTTTATAATTGTTTGGTTTGTTTGCAACAGATCACCTGTGCCCTACAATAACAACAACTGCTGTAATAATCATAAATAAAGGGGCAGAGTGTTGTAGGAGCAGCCCACCTGGTCAGCAGTTCTAAATATAATTTTTCATCCCATCATTGTCCTATTAGTAATCCTAACTGTTATGTTGGTTCTGCCTTAAAACAATTACATAAAGTGTGACCCATTCAATACCCCTGGATTGAAGGGTCAAAAGGGGGACAATGTAGAACCAATGTGAATGAAATTGTTTTTAGTTATTCACTGTACCATTGTAACTTCTGTTCACCATTTCATTACACTTGCCATTTTTCCTACATTGTAACTTCTGTGCAATATTGTAACTCAAAACCCATTTTAAAATGCTAACTCCATTTTGTAGAAGGCTTGTGCTGCAGCCTCTATTTTTGCAAGCTATACTGTAATTTTATTAGTCTAGTTGAGATGTGTGAATGAGGGATGCATGGGTGATAGAATCAACCTCCAGCACCAGCCCGTCCTGATGAGATAAAGTTCAAATACCAACGGCTGAAGAACTAGACAACAGCCCTAACTCAAGCAAGAAGCATCCACCCTAAAAAGAAAGAAACAACAAAAGGAAGATCAAAGCCAGGTCCCAGGCTGACAGTCACACCTGCAATTGACGGGTGATCAATCACCAAACCCAGAGGTGGCGTGACACAGCGAGACCTAGGAACTTTAAATCCAAACTAAACTCCTATAAAAAAGGAAGGGTGAGAGGAGAGACTTTGGGTAACGTTCTGCTATCAACATCAAGGAGCATCGGTGCGCGCCCGACAGAGACCCGGCTCCTCCTCGTGCTCAGCTTTCCTGGCCAGTTAGCTGCCACGAGCTACGATCCCAAGCTGCGAACTCAAACTACAATCAGGACTGGTAACTATCCAGCAGCTGCAGAACATTTTGGTGTGTGTGTGTGTGAGTGAGTGTATGTGTATAAGCATTAAGGTATTTGCTAATAGTTACAGTTTAATAATAAATGTGGCATCTTTGTCTTGACCCCTAAAACGATCCTGTGTAAGTTTGTGGGACAACACAAGTAATGGAAGAGCAGAGAAAGTCATCGCCGCCTGGTGCTCCACTTCCCCCCCATAACAAAGGAAACTGGGAAAGGATGTGTCCCATTTACAAAGATACTGAAGGCACAGAGGAGTTTTTGTCTACCTTTGAACATCTATGCAGATCTATCATAGGATCCCAGATGAACAGCGAATGCCTGTCCTGCTGACCATATTGACCGGGAAAGCCAGGGAGGTATTTAATGAATTAAGGGAACAAGAAGCCTTAGATTATGTGCTGTTTAAAAATTCTGTGTTAAGGTGATTTAAGGTCACTCCTGAGTCTTACAGGGTTAAGTGTAGAAAGTTTAAAACGTCTAATGATTGTACTTTTGTAGAATGTGCTCATAAGCTGAGGGGTTTTGTTAAAAAGTGGGTTGTGGGAGCAAAGGCGCAGGGGAGTTTTGAAAAACTGCTGGATTTAATAACTTTGGAACAGTTCTTAGACATTGTGCCTGACCATGTGTGATAGGGACCCTGAGTCAGTCCTATGGGCTGCAGAGATTGTGGATGCCCATACCCAAAACAGGGCTCGGGAAGGGTGTAAACCCCTGGGGGAAATTAATCACCATACTCCCCAGTTTAAGAGGCGAGAAGGCGGACACACACAACCTGCGGCAAAGCGGGAGTGCATTCAGTGAGCCATGCTCGGGGGGAAGGGGGGGCATTTTGCACCAGAGTCAGGTGGACCACAGGGAGGTGGGAGGACGAAGTGGCAGTGGATGTGAGCCGCTAACCCATCACCCTGATCTTGGGGCTCTGCTGGTCACGGTGATACTTCTCTGGGGTGTCCTGTCACAGGAGGAACGGGAACGCCCCTCGTGTCCCCCAGTAACATGGGAGCCGGCATCCCCTTGCCACCCTACTGACTTCCCCAGGGTATTTGGGCTCCCAGCTTACCTGGGCATGTTGGAAAATCCCAGCCCAGCTGCTGGAGCCATGGGAAAGGCCAAGGGACCCCCTGTCTGCTGCTCCCCCCAGCCAGATTCCCACCGCCCCTCCCACAAAACCCGCTCCATTCCCAGCTGGGCTTGATAAAGGTGCAGGGCCAACTGGCCCCCAGAAAGGGGCAGAGACCGTGTCAGACCCTCCTTAAAATGCTCCCACACCCCGGTGCCCACCCAGAACTCGCCAGCAGGGAGGCCGCTGGTGTGCGGAGACCCCTGCTCTGTATCGGCCCTCTCGTCCTCAGGTACTGGTCTGGCCGGCTCCCTCGGGGGCCACTCGGCTGAGACTGAGCTTGCCGGCTCCGTGGGGCGGTCAGCGGCTCTTTGTTCTGAGTCTGTGCAGCTCCTAGCACCACGGGGGCCGCAGCCACAACGGAGGTGCCAAAGCGCTACCATAATACACCTCATAAATAACATACAGCACCTAGCGTAGCGAGGCCCTGGGACTTCTACCCCCTTCAGAGCTCTAGGCCTGCTCCTCTCTGGTTTAGTGCAGCTTCATGCACCTACCCCAGGCCCCAGCCCCTCCATACCTCGGTCCCTCTGTGCATGGCAGGGGCCTTATCTTCCCAAGCCACCCCCCCAGCCTGGAGCAGGCTTGCTGAGATCCTCTGCAGGGCCCCTGCCCCTTGAAATCCCTCTGCGAGACTCGTCTCTGCCACGTGGCTTGCAGGGTTTTCTTGTTTGAGGATTCCCCTTTCTTGTGCCCCTGCCCGCCAGCCTCTGGCTGCTTGCCCGTCCTTCCTGCAGGGGCAGGGGTGTCCTCTGGGCAGAGGCTGCCTGGGCAGTAGCTAGCACACTATGGATGGGGTGTGTGTGCTGAAATAACAACAATACGAAGGCATCATCAATCATCATCATTTTATTGCAGAATCAAGACTTCTCATTAAAAGAGCGACAGAGTGCGAGAGCAGGACGAGGGACACGCCCTCCCCACCCCAGACCCGTCCCCGTGGGCTGCTGACGACACTCACCAGCCTTAACTGGGCCGGGGCAGGTGCCAGACGTGAGCTAAAGTGCATGTGCTGGGCAGGGCCAGCCTCAGGGGTAGGCGATGTGGGCGACGGCCCAGGGCGCTGTGGTCAGGGGGCACCGCAGTGTTTAATTTGTAATGGAAGTGGTGCTAAGGACTTAGCCCGGCACAAATTAAGCACTGGCTGGACGGCCGGAGAGCTGCAGCTGCTGGCGGGGTGCCCAGGATGGAAGGCAGCGTCGCTGCCAGCAACAGCTCACAAGGACAGGTGGCATTGGCATGGTATTGTCACCCTTCCTTCTACGCTGCTGTGGGCAGCGGCGCTGCCTTCAGAGCTGGGTGGCTGGAGAATGGCGACTGCTGGCCAGGAGCCCAGAGGTGCTGCGGTTTCACAAATTAAGCACTGGGGTGCCGTGGTCAAGAGGCAAGGAGTGGGGTGTGCCTGGGGTGTGAGGCTGCAGATGGGAGCTCAGGAAAATGGCAGGGGGACCTCAGGGAGGCAGCAGGGGCCAGGTGGGATGGGTGGGAAACCCAGGGAGGCAGCAGGGGCTGGGGAGCCTGGGGAGGCAGTGGGGGAAGGGGGATGGTTGGGGAGCTGGAGGAAGCAGTGGGGGCCAGGGGGATGGGTGGGGAGCCTGGGGAAGCAGCAGGGGCCAGGGGGGATGTGTGGGGAGCTGGGGGAGGCAGTGGGGGCCAGGAGGATGGGTGGGGAGCCGGGGGAGGTTGTGGAGGCAGGGGGGAGCCCGGAGAAGCAGTGGGAGCCTGCAACACCAAAATACACGCTCACCCAGGGCATCATTTTCCCTAAGGCTGGCCCTTGTGCTGGGGTCGGCGGGGCGAGGGTGGAGGCGGACGGGAAGATCTGCATCGTGCCTGCGGAGATCAGCTGGGCTGTCGCTGCAGCATCAGCCTCTGGAACCGCTAAAGCTCCCATCCCGCCAGGGGCAGGCAGCTGGGCAGGGCGAACACCCCTGCTGGAGGGGCCTGATTCAGAGCTCACGTTGCCTGTGCTACACCAGGGCAAGCGCGGGGGGAGGGGGGGAGAACCAGCCTCATAGACCCCAGCAGAGTTACTCCTGATTTACCCTGGGGGAGCGAGAGGGGAATCGGCTCCTCCAGAACCCCATCTCAGTAACCATTCCTGGGGGCTGCGCGGGGCCATCAGGCAGCGCCACCGACACCCCAGCAGCAGGGCCCTGGTGTCCCAGACAGGGGAGCCGGGACTGGGGACCGGGCGGATGTGGAGGGTGGTCGCTGAGGGAGGAGGATGTTTGAGGCGAGGAGACTCCCCGAAGATGATGCCCTGCAGCTGTCCAGCCCCTGTGCTGCCTGGCCTCCCCTCCTGGCCCTCCTCCATCCTCCCTGGGCTGCAGTGTGGAAACATTTCTGCTCTTCTCCGGGGGTCCGTGGTGCCTCGGGCTGCATCCCCCGCTCCTCCCTAGTGCCCTGGGGGCCTGGGACCGGCTCACAGCTGGGTCACGACAATCTCCGGCCTCTGGATGTGCACCTGGGATGGCGAGAGGTGGGGGGGGGGACCATAAGCAGAGCTGGTCACAAAATGGCCAACGCGTCCGTGTTCTTAAGTGACGATATTGGTGAGGAAGTTTTCATTCCCATTCACGTTTTTTTGAGGGAGGGGTGAGGGGATATTTTTACTTTTTTTCATTTCATTTCCCATCTGTTTTTTTTCCATTGAAAAAAAAACACCACCACCCCAAAAAAAACCTCTTTCTTTTTGGTTCCAGCAGCGGTTGCACCCAGGCCAAATTCAAAGGTAAAAATCACCCATGTCCTGCCCCTCTTTATGCATCCCAGGGTCGCATTGGCCCTTTTGGCCACAGCGTCGCACCGGGAGCTTGCGTTCAGCTGATTATCCAGCCCCCCTAAAATCTTCTGCAGAGTCCCAGCTTCCCAGGAGAGAGGCCCCCATCCGGAAAGGGACGCGTCTCTCTCCGGGCTGCCTGAGCAGGTTAGTTGTGCACCGGAGTGGCTTAGCCAGCCAATGGCTCCCTAATGCTCATGTCTCCCATCCAGCGCAGAATGTGCTGCCCGTGGGCAGCTGCAGGCGGGAGGAGGAGGGGACCGATATGGCTGAACCTACCGGGAGAGAGGTGTCGACGGATTCCATGTTAACCTTGAAGGAGCCGGTGCCATCCGAACCTGGTGAGAGAGCAGGGTTAGGAAGGTGGAGGATTCGGCTGGCAGATGCACGGCCAGGACCTTCACCCCCTCGAAGGAGTCCCTTGGACCCACCCTCCCAGGCTGATGGTGCTGACCTGGTCTCCGTGGGCTGCTGTCATTGGCCCAGGGGTTCCCACCAGCCCGTCTCGCCCAGCCCAGGATGGATCCAGCGTTACCTTTGTCAGAGTCAGCTCCTTCGTTCCTGATGCAGAAGCTCCCGGCAATGTTCCATTCGCTGTAGTCGTTCTCGTACCACTTCTCAACGCTGCCATCGTCGGAGTGCAGGCTGCGGGGGGAGCAGTGACAGCCGTGCCTGTCAGCGCCGGGCTGCTTGGTGCACAGGGTCCCCTGGGTATCTGACTCGACCTCCCTCTGCCCCATGTCTGTGGGGCATCCCCTCTGATCCCACCTTCTGCACCTGCCCCCGAGTTAAAGGGGCGAGGGTCTGACTCAGACCAACCCCAACCCCCACTGTGGATACCGGGGCCCCTCAGAGCTCACAGCAAACCTTCCTCGGTGGAGCCTCGCGACCCACACTCTGCCCCGGGGAAAGAACATTATCCCCACTTGGTACAGACATGGTGGGCAGAGCTTGGAATAGAGCCCAGGCATCTGGACTCCCAGCCCCTCTGCTTTAATCTACCAGGACCACCCCCCCAACCCTCTCCTCCCAGAGCCAGGGAGAGAACCCAGGAGTCCTGGCTCCCAGCCCCCCCTGCTCTAACCCACCAGCCCCCACTCCCCTCCCAGAGCCGGGGAGGGAACCCAGGAGTCCTGGTACTGAGTCCCGTGCTCTAACCACAGGCTCACACCATCTCAGTTGCAGGCTGGGCCCACCCGTGTGTTCCCGGCCCAGTTACCTGAACTGGTTTTTCGTCCTCTTGGCTCTGAACAGAAAGACACCGAGGACAGCACTCACGATCACCAGCACTGCGATGGCCATGCCCAGACCAATGCCCAATTTACTGATGCGGGTGGCACAGCGCTCGGTGGGGTACCAGTACAACTCCGGCTCTGAGCAGCTGTGGGGGAGACACAGGGGTTGAGAACAGCCCCACCCCAGCCCCTTCCCCACCCTGCCCCATCCTGTCCCCGGAGCCACTTCCCTGGGGTCCCCCATCCAGTCTGGACTCTCCATCTCCAGTGAGTGATCCCGGCTGTGCCCAGGTCCTTCTGCATGGATCCGAGTCATAAGAACATTAGGACAGCCATCCTGGGTCAGACCAACTGTCAATCTAACCCAGTATCCTGTCTTCCGACAGTGGCCAATGCCAGGTGCCCAGAGGGAATGAACCAAACAGGGGATCACCAAATGATCCATCCTCTGTCGCCCATTCCCAGCTCCTGGCAAACAGAGGCCAGGTACACCATTCCTGCCCATCCTGCTAATAGCCATCGATGGACCTATCCTCCATGAACGTATCTAGTTCTTCTTTGAACGCTGGTATAGTCTTGGCCTTCACAACATCCTTTGATGAGGAGTTCCACAGATTGACTGTGCATTGTGTGAAAAAATACTTCCTTTTGTTTGTTTTAAACCTGCTGCCTATTAATTTCATTGGGTGTCCCCTAGTTCTTGTGTTATGAGAAGGAGTAAACAACACTTCCTTATTTACTTTCTCCACACCCGTCATGATTTTATAGACCTCTCTCATATCCCCCTTTAGTTGTCTCTTTTCCAAGCTGAAAAGTCCCACTCCTCATATGGAAGCCGTTCCAGACCCCTAATCATTTTTGTTGCCCTTTTCTGTTCCTTTTCCAATTCCAATATGTCTTTTTTGAGATGGGGCAACCACATCTGAATGCAGTATTCAAGATGTGGGCATACCATGGATTTATATAGCGGCAACATGATATTTTCTGTCTTATTATCTATCCCTTTCTTAATGATTCCCAACATTCTATTCGCTTTTTTGGCTGCCGCTGCACATTGAGTGGATGTTTTCAGAGAACTATCCACAATGACTCCAAGATCTTTCTTGAGTGGCAACAGCTAATTTAGACCCCATCATTTTATCTGTATAGTTGGGTTTATATTTTCCCATGTGCATTACTTTGCATTTATCAACATTGAATTTCATCTGCCATTTTGTTGCCCAGTCACCTGGTTTTGTGAGATCCTTTTGTAGCTCTTCGCAGTCTGCTTTGGACTTAATTATCCCAACTCTTAGCTATCCCATGCAGACTGTGCTATCCCAATCATGGGTTTTCCAGTTCAACAGCCACTTGAGCAAATACAAAACAGAAATAATTGTTTTGGATTGAGCCAAAGCTGAGTTGGTCCCAAAATTGCGGGGGTCAAATAGAAAAGTAGGAAACAAAACCTCTGTGACCTGACCCAACATTTTTCATTTCTCAGTCAGGTGTTTGTAACAGAAGCAAAAGAGGACGAGCGTCACAAGGTAGCTGGAGGAGGAGGAGAGGGTGCTGGGGCCGTCATTCATAATGACAATTAATAGTCACCGAGCCAGTGAAAGCGAGCGAGAATGACTCTACAGTCTGGTGGTTGGGGCCCCTTGGTCGGCTGTGGAAGGCTTGAGTTCAAATCCCTTCTCCAACGGCTAGTTAATTATTTATACAATTTGGAACAACTGCACCAGGAGAGCCCGAGAAGGCCCCACATGGGAATAGCCTATCGCCTCTCCCCTGCAGTGCTACAGACCCAAATTCAAATCTCTCTTCCCTTGGAAAACCCCTGTCAGGGATGGAGATAATTTTTAGTCCTGGCATGAGTGCAAGGGACTGGAGTACACGCCCTCCCGAGGTCCCTTCCGGTCCTACAAGTCTATATCCAGCAGAGGGGAGAATTGACCTGCCGGACCCCAGGGCGTTTCCCCCTCACCCTTGGGCTAAAGGGTTACCAAGTGGGCGCCACCTCCGGCTACTTTGCAAGTCCAGTCCTCCTTTGCTTCTGGTAAAGTGCCCAGAACGGAACCCAAAACAGCTTGGAGTCGGGTCGAAACGAGATGGCTCGGCCTGACATTTCCGAAGCAGTTGGGGTTTCTTGGGGGTTGGTCAAAATGATTCAGTGAACTCGACACACAGGACTGCATATGTGTGTGCACGCATGTGCATATGCTTATGTGTATGTATTTGCCTGTGTGTGCGTGTGTACGTGGGCGTGTATGCGCACAACTCACATGCACTGGGGGCCGGCTTTCGTCAGCTGGCACTGCCCGTAGTTGCACTTAATGAAGCCGGGGGTGCTCTTGGTGCAGTTGGAGATGCAGGAGAAGCCAGACTTGGTGAGGTTAGGGAAATAGAACTGGCTGTAGCCTTCGGGGGCAACTTTCTGGCAGTACTCTGCAGAGGAGAGAGTTGGGTCAGCGGGGGGCTGGCTGGAGAGGCCGCACCGACGCCCCGGTCCCACCCCAGCACCGCTTCCCCACCGGGCGGCTGTGGGTCACTCACCGGTGCCGTTGAACGTTGGCATTGTCCCCTTAGAGACTTCAGCGGAGGAGGCGTTGAAACACATCATGGCTGGAAGACACGTGATGGGCAGTTCTTAGTGAGCCAACCCGGGACCGGCCGGGAGCAGGAGTGAGAGACGGGGACGCCCTTCAGCTGCACACACCCCCACTTGCGGCCCCCAAAGCTCCCCAAGCTGCACAGGCCTTGCCATTGACTTGGGGGTTGGAAAAGGCCTGGCCAACGACCTGACCCCTGTCTGGGCCTGTGAAAGGCTGTCCATAGGGTTCGAGGTGTGGGGGAAAGGGAGAAAGCTGTTCTCTGCGACCTCAGGCCAACCACTGAAATCACAGAGGTCAACGCTTTTCTCTCCATCCATCCCCCCACAGCCCTCCATCCATCCCCACAAACACCGCTACATCCATCCCTCCATCCTCCATCCATCCCCACAAACATCCCTCCACCCATCCCTTCATCCTCCATCCATCCCCACAAACACCCCTCCATCCATCCATCCCTCCCTTCCCACACACACCCTCTAGCCATCTCTCCAACCCTCCATCCATCCCCACAAACACCGCTACATCCATCCCTCCATCCTCCATCCATCCCCACAAACACCCCTCCATCCATCCCTCCATCCTCCATCCATCCCCACAAACACCCCTCCATCCATCCCTCCATCCTCCATCCATCCCCACAAACACCCCTCCATCCATCCATCCCTCCCTTCCCACACACACCCTCTAGCCATCTCTCCATCCCTCCATCCATCCCCACACACACCCCTCCATCCATCCATCCCTCCCTTCCCACACACACACCCTCTAGCCATCTCTCCATCCCTCCATCCATTCCCACACACACCTTACAGCCAACTCTCCATCCCCACAAACAACCCTCCATCCACCATCCATTCCCACAAACAACCCTCCACCCATCCCTTCATCCTCCCTCCATCCCCACAAACACCCCTCCATCCATCTCCACAAAAACCCCTCCATCCATCCCCCCTTCCCACAAACACCCCTCCATCCATTCCTCCCTTCCTCCATCCCCCATCTTCTTCCCATCCTCTCCATCCATCCCCATACACATTCCCATCTATCTATCCATCCATCCACCCCCCCATCTATCCATCCAGTCTCCAGCCCCCCTGGCAGAGATTGGGGGTGGAGCTATGGAGAATCTTCCTCCCAGGACCATGGATCTGTCCCCTCTCCGCCCAGCCCTCCCTCGCCCTCACCGCACAGAGACTCACAGGAGCTGTCACAGTTCTGGTTCTCAGCTGCCGTCTGTATCTGCGTCTTCAGCTGCCCAGCCACTTTCTCAAAGTTTGTGTCGAGTTCCTCAGTCACAGGTAAAGCCAGGATGACAATGTGATCCACCACGACGCTGCCCTGCCTGAAGGAACAAACCCACCTCGGGTCGGTGTGTCCCTCCTTCCTGGGGTGTCCGCTCACATCCCCAACGCAGAGCATGTGCATGGAGATTGTCACCCAGGCACAGAGGGGTGAGGCACCAATGCCCATTGAATTTGATTAATAAATGAGCAGTGACTCATCTCATCCGACCTTCTGTGTAACCCAGGCTGGAGAAACGTACCAGCTCAATAACTTGTGTTTAGATAAAGCACCTTCCAGAGAGGCGGCCATCCGAAAACAGGAAGAGATGGAGAAGCCACCACTTCCCTTTGGCGTTTGTTAATCACCGTCACTTGGAAAACATTTTGCTTTATTTCTAAGTTGAATTTATTTGGCTTTAATGTGATTCTTGTGCTGCCTTTCACTGTTAAATCAGAGAGCCCCTTACTACTTGTTATCTGCTCCCCTCGGAGGTACTTAGCCACCATAGGCATGCCTGGGTGTGGTGGGTAAGTACCTCTGGATCGTCTTCCTGATAAACTAACCAGATCAAGCTCCAAGTCTCTCACTGTCAGCCCTTAAAATAATTTTTGTGGCTCTTCTCTGCACCCTCTCTGATTTTTCAACTTCCTTTTGAAAATGCGGATGCCAGAACTGGACCTAATGAAACCCTCATCCCCAGAAGTGGGTGTCGATCAGCTTGAAATTCAAAAGGACCCTCCTTTCCACATCAACACTCTTAACTGTTTCTACACAGGGAAGGATGGACAAGGATGGACAAATATTGTTCATGCTGAACATACTGAGCTGAAAAGTGCCACCAGTTGCCGGGAGGGGGCTCTGAGATCCAGCGACAATCAAAAACCTCATTAAAGCCAATGGCTGTTTCAACTACCCTCTTTCAGAGTCAGTGGAATGAGCAATTAAGCCCCATTATGCAGCAGAGAGAGCTACAAACAATGGAGGCTACTGCCCAAGGCACACTGCCAGTAAGCCATGTGGGCTGAGTGGGGGGTTTCCCTGGTTGCAAAAGCAGGAGCTAGGATATTGATTTGCAGGCAGTGGGTGCCAGGAGAGGCAGTCATGAGTTGGCCCTGAGAAGACAGAGAGAGAGACAGCGCTTTTTGGGCACAGAGCCCACAGGAGCGGTAGATGTGAGGCTTTCTGAGCAAGAGAAATACATGCTGGTGCATTCAGGGAAACTGGACTGGGTGGACATTTTTTTTCTTGGTAGATAAACAGGACTGCACCAAGAACAGACCTGACCCGTAGCACCAATGTCTCCTCCTAACAGACGCAGCCCGGAAAGGCTCTGAACACTGGTGAACCGCTGGTGCTAAAGAGCCAACCACACAACCAACACACACACACGTCTACTGCGGGTGGAGTCTCCTTTAGGAGTCTCACAGGGATGGGTCATGGCTTGTGGGTGGAGCTCAGGTTAAGGGCAGAGCTTTGGGGGTACCAAGTTCTGGGGTGTTCCTGATACTCACGTCAGTTTCAGGATCTCCACGTCTTTGTACCCCAGGACGTTGCTGTAAACCAACTTCATCTGGAAGGGAATAGTGCACATGTCACCAGCAGGGGCTGCCCTGAACCTCCCCGCCCCATTGAGATGGGGCCTGGCGAGCCCAGGGGGCTGGTGAGGTTCCCAGCCATGATACCTAAGCAGCGAATGTGCTCCCACCTGGACGCTCCCAAGGAAACCAGTGCTCAGTACTGGGTGTGACGCAGTAGGGAGTGGGGCGGATTGACCTGGGAATGTGTCTAGTTTTACTGGGACTGTCTGCATGGGCGATGGGATAGCAGGGTGCGACTTTACTTGAGGGATGATACCTGAGCCTGTAACCTCAGCCGGGAGGGGGAGGGGGCCAGGTGACACCTTTGCCTGGGAAACTGGAAAAAGGCTGGGGGAGGAGCCGGGGGGAGGCTGGGTGAGATGTCTGGAGGGAGTTTAAGTTTGAATCAGGCTGGGGAAAAGGAGGGAACCCCCAGGGTTGGGGTCTAAGCTCCCTGCCCCCCAGAGGGACCTGGCTGAGGGGTCCTGGCTGTACCTACAAGCTCTGCTTGGGACTGTGTTCCTGTCATCTAATAAACCTTCTGTGTTACTGGCTGGCTGAGAGTCACGGGGAATCGCAGGAAGAGGGGGGTGCAGGACCCTGACTCCCCCACACTCCGTGACACTGGGAAAGACCCATTAAAGTCTATTCCCCTCTGGTGGGCTGGGATTGTCCCATTCCCCAGTGTTGTGCCCAGTCCTAGCTCCCAATGTCTCCAGCAATGGGCCTCCCAGCCCTTCCCCTGGGGGACAATCCCCCGATCTCACGCCTCTCTTGGGAAGTCCCCCCAAATCTCCCTGACCTCCCACCCCATCCCCCCTCTCTGGGGGCCTCTCTCTCACTAACTCCCCCTTCCTGATCGCTCCTCTGGGTCCCACCTGCAGTTTGAAGTCCAAGGTAAACTTTTTGTACTGTTGAGTTGTGTTGTCCGCCAGCTCAGGGGTGAATTTGTGGTTGGTGATCTGTAGCTTCACGTCCATGGTTACGTTCACCTCTTCATCGGGGCATGGGTGTGAGGGGGGGGAAGAAATATAATGAAAATTGGCAGCCACTGTGGGAATGGCAGAGGGGAATTGCCTTTTCCCCCCGGGGGTCCTTGTTAGCTCTCCTGATGCTCACATCCCAGGACCCCCAGAATCCAGGGCGAGGGGAAAGGACTCTACTGCCCTTCAGAACCCATCACATAGAATCATAGAATATCAGGGCTGGAAGGGACCTCAGGAGGTATCTAGTCCAACCCCCTGCTCAAAGCAGGACCAATTCCCAACTAAATCATCCCAGCCAGGGCTTTGTCAAGCCGGGCCTTAAAAACCTCCAAGGAAGGAGATTCCACCACCTCCCTAGGTAACCCATTCCAGTGCTTCACCACCCTCCTAGTGAAATAGTGTTTCCTAATATCCAACCTAGACCTCCCCCACTGCAACTTGAGACCATTGCTCCTTGTTCTGTCATCTGGTACCACTGAGAACAGCCGAGCTCCATCCTCTTTGGAACCCCCCTTCGGGTAGTTGAAAGCAGCTATCAAATCCCCCCTCATTCTTCTCTTCTGCAGACTAAACAATCCCAGTTCCCTCAGCCTCTCCTCATAACTCATGTGCTCCAGCCCCCTAATCATTTTTGTTGCCCTCCGCTGGACTCTTTCCAATTTTTCCACATCCTTCTTGTAGTGTGGGGCCCAAAACTGGACACAGTACTCCAGGTGAGGCCTCACCAATGTCGAATAAAGGGGAACGATCACGTCCCTCGATCTGCTGGCAATGCTCCTACTTATACAGCCCAAAATGCCGTTAGCCTTCTTGGCAACAAGAGCACACTGTTGACTCATATCCAGCTTCTCGTCCACTGTGACCCCTAGGTCCTTTTCTGCAGAACTGCTCCCTAGCCATTCGGTCTCTAGTCTGTAGCAGTGAATGGGATTCTTCTGTCCTAAGTACAGGACTCTACACTTGTCCTTGTTGAACCTCATCAGGTTTTTTTTGGCCCAATCCTCTAATTTGTCTAGGTCCCTCTGTATCCGATCCCTACCCTCTAGTGTATCTACCACGCCTCCCAGTTTAGTGTCATCTGCAAACTTGCTGAGAGTGCAGTCCACACCATCCTCCAGATCATTAATAAAGATATTAAACAAAACCGGCCCCAGGACCGACCCCTGGGGCACTCCGCTTGAAACTGGCTGCCAACTAGACATGGAGCCATTGATCACTACCCGTTGAGCCCGACGATCTAGCCAGCTTTCTATCCACCTTACAGTCCATTCATCCAGCCCATGCTTCTTTAACTTGGCATCATTCATTATCTAGCCAGAGGGGGCCAGCAAGGAGGGACACTTGTCATTACACTACCCACCATCCTGCAGCTGAACATGTTTCTTCCCTGTTCTGTTCCTGGGCTGGGGGAGGGTGGTGTTGTCCCACCTGGCCAGGCCTGCTAGGTTAGGACTCCAGGATTAAAGACCCCACTTTTCCACAAGCCAGCCCTGCTGCCTTACTGGTTCTGGCTCACAGCCCCAGCCACATGACCCCCTCGGATGCTAACGGTGTTCCTGGATGGGATCAGTCATCCTGGCTCATGGGCCAGATGGGACATCCCTGTTCGGGTTTCCAAGGGTCTCATGGAGTGCTTGAAAACCTGCCTTAGTGTGAGAAACTCCAGGAGCTCAATCTATTTATCTTAGAAAAAAGATGGTGAAGGTGTGACTGATCCCAATCTGTAAGTACCAGCACGGGGAGCAAATATTTAACAATGGGCTCTTCAGTCTAGCAGAGGCAGGTCTAACCCATCCTAGGGCTGTAAGTTGAAGCTAGACAAATTTGGCTTGGATATAAGGTGTCAATTTTTAACAGTGAGAGTCATTAATCATGGGAACCATTTCTCCAGGGTCATGGTGGGTTCTCCATCAGTAGCAATTTTAAAATCAAGAGGGGATGTTTTCCTAACAGATCTGCTCTTGGAATTACTGTGGGGCAGGTCTCCGGCCTGGGTTATAAAGGAGGTTGGACTAGATGGTCACAATGGTCTCATCTGGCTTTGATGTCATGACCCATGGCTCTCAAACCCAACCCCACAGTGTTCACAGGAGCAGCCACATACCAACCCTGCTCCTGCTCTCCTGGCTTAATTTCCAACCCAGATTGACTCCTGTCCTCTGATTTGTGGTTCCTGAGCTCCTGTTTGTCTCTTGCCTCTCACCCCTGTTATCTTGACCCAGCTGATTCTTGGCTCCTGTCCCCTGACTGTGGCCGGGTCTGGCCACCCATGTCCCGGCCATGACACTTGGAATCTATGAATCTATTGGGAGAGTCTAGGCCCCAGACACAGGGATCGATTTACACAGGTTTTCATTACCGGCTTTGACCTCGATGACTTCTGTGGCGTATTCACACTTTGGTCCCTGGAAACTGGATGTGCATTGGCATCCACCATTCATCCAGGTTCCCCCATTCAGGCAGATGGGGGTGGCATCTTGCGTAGTTGTACTTCGGGTAGTGGTGGTGGTGCTACGTGGAGTGGTGGTTGTGGTGGTTTTCTGGGATGTGGTGGGAGGGGACACAGTGCTTGAGGTGGAAGTGACAGGAGGCCTGGTAGTGGTGGAGCCGGTGGTGCTGATATTCAATTCACACCGGGGGCCGTCGTGCGCAGGTGGGCAGAGGCACTCGATTCCCACCGGAGTGCCCCCGTTCTGGCAGTCGCTGGAGGCATTATAGAATTCACACAGTTCACCATAGTGACCCGGTGGGCAGATGCATTTGGTGCCAATGGGAGTGCTGCCATTCTGGCAGGCCTTGCTGGGGTCTACAGAGGCACACAGAGGACTGGAAAAACCAGGCTGGCAGATGCACTCGATCCCATTGTACGTGCCGCCATTCTGGCAGGAAACTGAAAGGGACAAACATCCATAAACATCATTAGTGAGAGCCAGGATAGTCTCCCAATGGCTATCTCAGAGACACACACCTCCTCCCAGAGACGGGGGTCCCAGCCCGACTGCTCTAACCCACCAGACCCCATTCCCCTCCCCTCCCTCCCCTCCCCTCCCCTCCCAGAGATGGAGAGAGAACCCAGGAGTCCTGGCTCCCAGCCCCCCTGCTCTAACCCCCCAGCCCCCACTCCCCTTCCAGAGCCGGAGAGATAACCCAGGAGTCCTGGCTCCCAGCCCGCCCTGCTCTAACCCCCAAGCCCCCACTCCCCTCCCAGAGACAGGGAGAGAACCCAGGAGTCCTGACTCCCAGCCCCCCCTGCTCTGACCACCAGCCCCCACTCCCCTCCCAGAGCCGGGGAGAGAACCCAGGACTCCTGGCTCCCAGGGCCCCCTCTAACTAGTAGGCCTCACTCTCCTTGCTCAGGGTCAGACTCCTTAGGCTTCTATACACAAAAGATATTTGCCCCAGTGTAAGGTATTTGGGTCTTGTTTGGGTGAAGTGCATCTACATTAGGAATCTGCACCAAGTCCACTACACTAATCTGCTTACACCAGTGAAATTTCTATAGCATTTACAGGGTCTTAAAATCAGGGTTGGGATCTGATCTCAATTACAGCAGTGTAGCAGCTCTGAAATTGGAGAAATTCACTCCCAGTTTTACCCTGGTGTAAATGAAATTACTCAGCCCAGTGGGCCTCAGAAGGGACCTTCAGCATCTGGTCTGACAACCTGTATAAAAGAGGCCAGAGCATTTCATCTTGGATTAACGCACCTTCTACAACGGCATCCAAACTGAATTGGACAGCGTCAACAGACCGGGACTCCACCACTGCTCTTGGGAGATTGTTTCAATGGCTCATTAACCTAATTGTTAAACATTTGTGCCAAATATCCAGGTTGAATTTGTGTGGCTTGAACTGTAGGCAGCTAAAGAGCTGGTTGAAAAATTTCTGTAAAAATTAAACTTTTCGGCCAGGAAATGTCTCTTTTCATAGAATTTTTTTACCAGCCCTATTCAATGTTCATTGATGAGGAGATACAATGGGGTGAAACAAGCTAGCGGTTAAACTGGTTGCAGACTGGTAAAGGGTGACTGCATATTTACAAGAGTCAGAAATGGCGCTGGGGACTTCGATGGTTGTACACAGTGACTACACAATATAAAACAAGCTGACATCAGCAATAGACCAATCCAGAAGCTGTGTGAACACTCACCTGGGGTAGTGCTGCCCCAGTTTGGGGTACTCCAGTCCTGAGTAGGAACGACGCACGTAGTTGGGACGACACAGGTAGACGTGACAGGACATGTGCTGCTTGGGGTAGTGGACGGCCATGTGGACGGTGTGGTCATTATGCAGTTAGGGGGTGTCGGGCTTCTGGTGATAGTGGAGGAGGTGGTGGTTGCACCGGTGGGGGTGGGGGTGGGGGTGGAGGAGGTGCTGGTTGTGCCGGTGGGGGTGGAGGTGGAGGAGGTGGTGGTTGTGCCAGTGGGGGTGGAGGTGGTGGAGGTGCCAGTGGGGGTGGAGGTGGGGGAGGTGGTGGCCGTGCCTGTGGGGGTGAAGGTAGGGGAGGTGGTAACAGTGTTGGTGGGAGTGGAAGTGGGGAAGGTGGTGGCCGTGGTGGTGGGGGTGGAGGTGAGGGAGGTGGTCGCTGTACTGGTGGGGGTGGAGGTGGGGGAGGTGGTCACTGTGCTGGTGGGGGTGGAGGTGGGGGAGGTGGTCACTGTGCTGATGGGGGTGGAGGTGGGGGAGGTGGTCACTGTGATGGTGGGGGTGGAGGTGGAGGAGGTGGTGACTGTGCTGCTGGGGGTGGAGGTGGGGGAGGTGGTGGCTGTGGTGGTGGGGGTGGAGGTGGGGGAGGTGGTCACTGTGCTGGTGCGGGTGGAGGTGAGGGAGGTGGTCGCTGTGCTGGTGGGGGTGGAGGAGGTGGTGGCTGTGCTGGTGGGGGTGGAGGTGGGGAAGGTGGTGGCTGTGCTGGTGGGGGTGGAGGAGGTGGTCACTGTGCTGGTGGGAGTGGAGGTGGGGGAGGTGGTCACTGTGCTGGTGGGGGTGGAGGAGGTGGTGGCTGTGCTGGTGGGGGTGGAGGAGGTGGTCACTGTGCTGGTGGGAGTGGAGGTGGGGGAGGTGGTCACTGTGTTGGTGGGGGTGGAGGTGGGGGAGGTGGTCACTGTGCTGGTGGGGATGGAGGTGGAGGAGGTGGTGGCTGTGCCGGTGGGGGTGGAGGTGGAGGAGGTGGTGGCTGTGCTGGTGGGGGTGGAGGTGGAGGAGGTGGTCGCTGTGCTGGTGGGGGTGGAAGTGGAGGAGGTGGTGACTGTGCTGGTGGGGGTGGAGGTGGTGGAGGTTGTGGCTGTGCTGGTGGGGGTGGAGGTGGAGGAGGTGGTGACTGTGCTGATGGGGGTGGAGGTGGGGGAGGTGGTGACTGTGCTGGTGGGGGTGGAGGTGGAGGAGGTGGTGGCCATGCTGGTGGGGGTGGAGGTGGAGGAGGTGGTGGCCGTGCTGGTGGGGGTGGAGGAAGGAGAGGTGGTGGCTGTGCTGCTGGGGGTGGAGGTGGAGGAGGTGGTCACTGTGGTGGTGGGGGTGGAGGTGGAGGAGGTGGTCACTGTGCTGGTGGGGGTGGAGGTGGGAGAGGTGGTGGCTGTGCTGCTGGGGGTGGAGGTGGAGGAGGTGGTGGCAGTGCTGGTGGGGGTGGAGGTGGAGGAGGTGGTGACTGTTCTGGTGGGAGTGGAGGTGGGGGAGGTGGTCACTGTGCTGGAGGGGGTGGAGGTGGAGGAGGTGGTCGCTGTGCTGGTGGAGGTGGAGGTGGGGGAGGTGGTGGCTGTGCTGGTGGGGGTGGAGGTGGAGGAGGTGGTGACTGTGGTGGTGGGGGTGGAGGTGGAGGAGGTGGTGACTGTGCTGGTGGAGGTGGAGGTGGAGGTGGGGGAGGTGGTGGCTGTGCTGGTGGGGGTGGAGGTGGAGGAGGTGGTCGCTGTGCTGGTGGAGGTGGAGGTGGAGGAGGTGGTGACTGTGGTGGTGGGGGTGGAGGTGGAGGAGGTGGTGACTGTGGTGGTGGGGGTGGAGGGGGAGGAGGTGGTGACTGTGCTGGTGGGGGTGGAGGTGGGCGAGGTAGTGGCTGTGGTGGTGGGGGTGGAGGTGGGGGAGGTAGTGACTGTGGTGGTGGGGGTGGAGGTGGGGGAGGTGGTGGCTGTGCTGGTGGAGGTGGAGGTGGAGGAGGTGGTCACTGTGCTGGTGGGGGTGGAGGTGGAGGAGGTGGTCACTGTGCTGGTGGGGGTGGAGGTGGGGGAGGAAGTGACTGTGGTGGTGGGGGTGGTGTTGGGGGAGGTGGTCACTGTGCTGGTGGGGGTGGAGGTGGAGGAGGTGGTGGCTGTGCTGGTGGGTGTGGAGGAGGGGGAGGTGGTGGCTGTGCTGGTGGGGGTGGAGGTGGAGGAGGTGGTGGCTGTGGTGCTGGGGGTGGAGGTGGAGGAGGTGGTCACTGTGCTGGTGGAGGTGGGGGTGGAGGAGGTGGTGACTGTGCTGGTGTGTTTGGAGGTGGGGGAGGTGGTGGCTGTGCTGATGGAGGTGGGGGTGGAGGAGGTGGTGGCTGTGCTGGTGGAGGTGGAGGTGGGGGAGGTGGTGGCTGTGGTGGAGGGGGTGGAGGTGGAGGAGGTGGTCGCTGTGCTGGTGGAGGTGGAGGTGGGGGAGGTGGTGGCTGTGCTGGTGGGGGTGGAGGTGGAGGAGGTGGTGACTGTGGTGGTGGGGGTGGAGGTGGAGGAGGTGGTGACTGTGCTGGTGGAGGTGGAGGTGGGGGAGGTGGTGGCTGTGCTGGTGGGGGTGGAGGTGGAGGAGGTGGTCGCTGTGCTGGTGGAGGTGGAGGTGGGGGAGGTGGTGGCTGTGCTGGTGGGGGTGGAGGTGGAGGAGGTGGTGACTGTGGTGGTGGGGGTGGAGGTGGAGGAGGTGGTGACTGTGGTGGTGGGGGTGGAGGGGGAGGAGGTGGTGACTGTGCTGGTGGGGGTGGAGGTGGGCGAGGTAGTGGCTGTGGTGGTGGGGGTGGAGGTGGGGGAGGTAGTGACTGTGGTGGTGGGGGTGGAGGTGGGGGAGGTGGTGGCTGTGCTGGTGGAGGTGGAGGTGGAGGAGGTGGTCACTGTGCTGGTGGGGGTGGAGGTGGAGGAGGTGGTCACTGTGCTGGTGGGGGTGGAGGTGGGGGAGGTAGTGACTGTGGTGGTGGGGGTGGTGTTGGGGGAGGTGGTCACTGTGCTGGTGGGGGTGGAGGTGGAGGAGGTGGTGGCTGTGCTGGTGGGTGTGGAGGAGGGGGAGGTGGTGGCTGTGCTGGTGGGGGTGGAGGTGGAGGAGGTGGTGGCTGTGGTGCTGGGGGTGGAGGTGGAGGAGGTGGTCACTGTGCTGGTGGAGGTGGGGGTGGAGGAGGTGGTGACTGTGCTGGTGTGTTTGGAGGTGGGGGAGGTGGTGGCTGTGCTGGTGGAGGTGGGGGTGGAGGAGGTGGTGGCTGTGCTGGTGGAGGTGGAGGTGGGGGAGGTGGTGGCTGTGGTGGTGGAGGTGGGGGAGGAGGTGGTGGCTGTGGTGGTGGGGGTGGAGGTGGAGGAGGTGGTGACTGTGGTGGTGGAGGTGGGGGTGGAGGAGGTGGTGGCTGTGGTGGTGGGGGTGGAGGAGGAGGAGGTGGTGGCTGTGGTGGTGGGGGTGGAGGTGGAGGAGGTGGTGACTGTGGTGGTGGAGGTGGGGGTGGAGGAGGTGGTGGCTGTGGTGGTGGGGGTGGAGGTGGAGGAGGTGGTGGCTGTGCTGGTGGGGGTGGAGGTGGAGGAGGTGGTGGCTGTGCTGGTGGGGGTGGAGGTGGGGGAGGTGGTGGCTGTGCTGGTGGGGGTGGAGGTGGGGGAGGTGGTGACTGTGGTGGTGGGGGTGGAGGTGGAAGAGGTGGTGGCTGTGCTGGTGGGTGTGGAGGTGGTGGAGGTGGTGGCTGTGCTGGTTGGGGTGGAGGTGGAGGAGGTGGTCGCTGTGCTGGTGGGGGTGGAGGTGGAAGAGGTGGTGGCTGTGGTGGTTGGGGTGGAGGTGAGGGAGGTGGTGGCTGTGCTGGTGGGGGTGGAGGTGGGGGAGGTGGTGGCTGTGCTGGTGGAGGTGGAGGTGGAGGAGGTGGTGGCTGTGCTGGTGGAGGTGGAGGTGGGGGAGGTGGTGGCTGTGGTGGTGGAGGTGGGGGTGGAGGAGGTGGTGGCTGTGGTGGTGGGGGTGGAGGTGGAGGAGGTGGTGACTGTGGTGGTGGAGGTGGGGGAGGAGGAGGTGGTGGCTGTGGTGGTGGGGGTGGAGGGGGAGGAGGTGGTGACTGTGCTGGTGGGGGTGGAGGTGGGCGAGGTAGTGGCTGTGGTGGTGGGGGTGGAGGTGGGGGAGGTAGTGACTGTGGTGGTGGGGGTGGAGGGGGAGGAGGTGGTGACTGTGCTGGTGGGGGTGGAGGTGGGCGAGGTAGTGGCTGTGGTGGTGGGGGTGGAGGTGGGGGAGGTAGTGACTGTGGTGGTGGGGGTGGAGGTGGGGGAGGTGGTGGCTGTGCTGGTGGAGGTGGAGGTGGAGGAGGTGGTCACTGTGCTGGTGGGGGTGGAGGTGGAGGAGGTGGTCACTGTGCTGGTGGGGGTGGAGGTGGGGGAGGTAGTGACTGTGGTGGTGGGGGTGGTGTTGGGGGAGGTGGTCACTGTGCTGGTGGGGGTGGAGGTGGAGGAGGTGGTGGCTGTGCTGGTGGGTGTGGAGGAGGGGGAGGTGGTGGCTGTGCTGGTGGGGGTGGAGGTGGAGGAGGTGGTGGCTGTGGTGCTGGGGGTGGAGGTGGAGGAGGTGGTCACTGTGCTGGTGGAGGTGGGGGTGGAGGAGGTGGTGACTGTGCTGGTGTGTTTGGAGGTGGGGGAGGTGGTGGCTGTGCTGGTGGAGGTGGGGGTGGAGGAGGTGGTGGCTGTGCTGGTGGAGGTGGAGGTGGGGGAGGTGGTGGCTGTGGTGCTGGAGGTGGGGGAGGAGGTGGTGGCTGTGGTGGTGGGGGTGGAGGTGGAGGAGGTGGTGACTGTGGTGGTGGAGGTGGGGGTGGAGGAGGTGGTGGCTGTGGTGGTGGGGGTGGAGGTGGAGGAGGTGGTGGCTGTGGTGGTGGGGGTGGAGGTGGAGGAGGTGGTGACTGTGGTGGTGGAGGTGGGGGTGGAGGAGGTGGTGGCTGTGGTGGTGGGGGTGGAGGTGGAGGAGGTGGTGGCTGTGCTGGTGGGGGTGGAGGTGGAGGAGGTGGTGGCTGTGCTGGTGGGGGTGGAGGTGGGGGAGGTGGTGGCTTTGCTGGTGGGGGTGGAGGTGGGGGAGGTGGTGACTGTGGTGGTAGGGGTGGAGGTGGAAGAGGTGGTGGCTGTGCTGGTGGGGGTGGAGGTGGAGGAGGTGGTGCCTGTGCTGGTTGGGGTGGAGGTGGAGGAGGTGGTCGCTGTGCTGGTGGGGGTGGAGGTGGAAGAGGTGGTGGCTGTGGTGGTTGGGGTGGAGGTGAGGGAGGTGGTGGCTGTGCTGGTGGGGGTGGAGGTGGGGGAGGTGGTGGCTGTGCTGGTGGGGGTGGAGGTGGAGGAGGTGGTGGCTGTGCTGGTGGAGGTGGAGGTGGGGGAGGTGGTGACTGTGGTGGTGGAGGTGGGGGTGGAGGAGGTGGTGGCTGTGGTGGTGGGGGTGGAGGTGGAGGAGGTGGTGACTGTGGTGGTGGAGGTGGGGGAGGAGGAGGTGGTGGCTGTGCTGGTGGGGGTGGAGGTGGGGGAGGTGGTGGCTGTGCTGGTGGGGGTGGAGGCGGAGGAGGTGGTGACTGTGCTGGTGGGGGTGGAGGTGGGGGAGGTGGTCACTGTGCTGGTGGGGGTGGAGGTGGAGGTGGGGGAGGTGGTGGTGGGGGTGGAGGTGGAAGAGGTGGTCACTGTGCTGGTGGGGGTGGAGGTGGAGGAGGTGGTGACTGTGCTGGTGGGGGTGGAGGTGGAGGAGGTGGTGGCTGTGCTGGTGCGAGTGGAGGTGGAGGAGGTGGTGACTGTGCTGGTGGGGGTGGAGGTGGGGGAGGTAGTGGCTGTGCTGGTGGGGGTGGAGGTGGGGGAGGTGGTGACTGTGCTGGTGGGGGTGGAGGTGGGGGAGGTAGTGGCTGTGGTGGTGGGGGTGGAGGTGGGGGAGGTGGTGGTGGGGGTGGAGGTGGAGGAGGTGTTGGCTGTGCTTGTGGGGGTGGAGGTGGAGGAGGTGGTCACTGTGCTGGTGGGGGTGGAGGTGGAGGAGGTTGTCACTGTGGTGGTGGGGGTGGAGGTGGGGGAGCTGGTGGCTGTGGTGGTGGGGGTGGTGTTGGGGGAGGTGGTCACTGTGCTGGTGGGGGTGGAGGTGGAGGAGGTGGTGGCTGTGCTGGTGGGTGTGGAGGAGGGGGAGGTGGTGGCTGTGCTGGTGGGGGTGGAGGTGGAGGAGGTGGTGGCTGTGGTGCTGGGGGTGGAGGTGGAGGAGGTGGTCACTGTGCTGGTGGAGGTGGGGGTGGAGGAGGTGGTGACTGTGCTGGTGTGTTTGGAGGTGGGGGAGGTGGTGGCTGTGCTGGTGGAGGTGGGGGTGGAGGAGGTGGTGGCTGTGCTGGTGGAGGTGGAGGTGGGGGAGGTGGTGGCTGTGGTGCTGGAGGTGGGGGAGGAGGTGGTGGCTGTGGTGGTGGGGGTGGAGGTGGAGGAGGTGGTGACTGTGGTGGTGGAGGTGGGGGTGGAGGAGGTGGTGGCTGTGGTGGTGGGGGTGGAGGTGGAGGAGGTGGTGGCTGTGGTGGTGGGGGTGGAGGTGGAGGAGGTGGTGACTGTGGTGGTGGAGGTGGGGGTGGAGGAGGTGGTGGCTGTGGTGGTGGGGGTGGAGGTGGAGGAGGTGGTGGCTGTGCTGGTGGGGGTGGAGGTGGAGGAGGTGGTGGCTGTGCTGGTGGGGGTGGAGGTGGGGGAGGTGGTGGCTTTGCTGGTGGGGGTGGAGGTGGGGGAGGTGGTGACTGTGGTGGTAGGGGTGGAGGTGGAAGAGGTGGTGGCTGTGCTGGTGGGGGTGGAGGTGGAGGAGGTGGTGGCTGTGCTGGTTGGGGTGGAGGTGGAGGAGGTGGTCGCTGTGCTGGTGGGGGTGGAGGTGGAAGAGGTGGTGGCTGTGGTGGTTGGGGTGGAGGTGAGGGAGGTGGTGGCTGTGCTGGTGGGGGTGGAGGTGGGGGAGGTGGTGGCTGTGCTGGTGGGGGTGGAGGTGGAGGAGGTGGTGGCTGTGCTGGTGGAGGTGGAGGTGGGGGAGGTGGTGACTGTGGTGGTGGAGGTGGGGGTGGAGGAGGTGGTGGCTGTGGTGGTGGGGGTGGAGGTGGAGGAGGTGGTGACTGTGGTGGTGGAGGTGGGGGAGGAGGAGGTGGTGGCTGTGCTGGTGGGGGTGGAGGTGGGGGAGGTGGTGGCTGTGCTGGTGGGGGTGGAGGCGGAGGAGGTGGTGACTGTGCTGGTGGGGGTGGAGGTGGGGGAGGTGGTCACTGTGCTGGTGGGGGTGGAGGTGGAGGTGGGGGAGGTGGTGGTGGGGGTGGAGGTGGAAGAGGTGGTCACTGTGCTGGTGGGGGTGGAGGTGGAGGAGGTGGTGACTGTGCTGGTGGGGGTGGAGGTGGAGGAGGTGGTGGCTGTGCTGGTGCGAGTGGAGGTGGAGGAGGTGGTGACTGTGCTGGTGGGGGTGGAGGTGGGGGAGGTAGTGGCTGTGCTGGTGGGGGTGGAGGTGGGGGAGGTGGTGACTGTGCTGGTGGGGGTGGAGGTGGGGGAGGTAGTGGCTGTGGTGGTGGGGGTGGAGGTGGGGGAGGTGGTGGTGGGGGTGGAGGTGGAGGAGGTGTTGGCTGTGCTTGTGGGGGTGGAGGTGGAGGAGGTGGTCACTGTGCTGGTGGGGGTGGAGGTGGAGGAGGTTGTCACTGTGGTGGTGGGGGTGGAGGTGGGGGAGCTGGTGGCTGTGGTGGTGGGGGTGGAGGTGAGGGAGGTGGTCACTGTGCTGGTGGGGGTGGAGGTGGAGGAGATGGTGACTGTGCTGGTGGGGGTGGAGGTGGGGGAGGTTGTCACTGTGCTCGTGGAGGTGGAGGTGGGGGAGGTGGTCACTGTGCTGGAGGGGGTGGAGGTGGAGGAGGTGGTCAATGTGCTGGAGGGGGTGGAGGTGGGGGAGGTAGTGGCTGTGCTGGTGGGGGTGGAGGTGGGGGAGGTAGTGGCTGTGCTGGTGGGGGTGGAGGTGGGGGAGGTGGTCACTGTGGTGGTGGAGGTGGAGGTGGGGGAGGTGGTGACTGTGCTGGTGGGGGTGGAGGTGGAGGAGGTGGTCACTGTGCTGGTGGGGGTGGAAGTGGAGGAGGTGGTGACTGTGGTGGTGGGGGTGGAGGTGGAGGAGGTGGTGGCTGTGCTGGTGGGGGTGGAGGTGGGGGAGGTAGTGGCTGTGCTGGTGGGGGTGGAGGTGGGGGAGGTGGTCACTGTGGTGGTGGAGGTGGAGGTGGGGGAGGTGGTGACTGTGCTGGTGGGGGTGGAGGTGGAAGAGGTGGTCACTGTGCTGGTGGGGGTGGAGGTGGGGGAGGTGGTGACTGTGGTGGTGGGGGTGGAGGTGGAGGAGGTGGTGGCTGTGGTGCTGGGGGTGGAGGTGGAAGTGGTGGTCACTGTGCTGGTGGGGGTGGAAGTGGAGGAGGTGGTGACTGTGCTGGTCAAGGTGGAGGTGGGGGAGGTAGTGGCTGTGGTGGTGGGGGTGGAGGTGGTCACTTTGCTGGTGGGGGTGGAGGTGGAGGAGATGGTGACTGTGCTGGTGGGGGTGGAGGTGGAGAAGGTAGTGGCTGTGCTGGTGGGGGTGGAGGTGGGGGAGGTAGTGGCTGTGCTGGTGGGGGTGGAGGTGGGGGAGGTGGTCACTGTGGTGGTGGAGGTGGAGGTGGGGGAGGTGGTGACTGTGCTGGTGGGGGTGGAGGTGGAAGAGGTGGTCACTGTGCTGGTGGGGGTGGAGGTGGGGGAGGTGGTGACTGTGGTGGTGGGGGTGGAGGTGGAGGAGGTGGTGGCTGTGGTGCTGGGGGTGGAGGTGGAAGAGGTGGTCACTGTGCTGGTGGGGGTGGAAGTGGAGGAGGTGGTGACTGTGCTGGTGGGGGTGGAGGTGGAGGAGGTGGTGACTGTGCTGGTGGGGGTGGAGGTGGAGGAGGTGGTGGCTGTGCTTGTGGGGGTGGAGGTGGGAGAGGTGGTCACTGTGGTGGTGGAGGTGGAGGTGGGGGAGGTGGTGACTGTGCTGGTCGAGGTGGAGGTGGGGGAGGTAGTGGCTGTGATGGTGGGGGTGGAGGTGGGGGAGGTGGTCACTGTGGTGGTGGGGGTGGAGGTGCGGGAGGTGGTGACTGTGCTGGTCAAGGTGGAGGTGGGGGAGGTAGTGGCTGTGGTGGTGGGGGTGGAGGTGGTCACTGTGCTGGTGGGGGTGGAGGTGGAGTAGGTGGTCACTGTGCTGGTGGGGGTGGAGGTGGAGATGGTGGTGTCTGTGATGGTGGGGGTGGAGGTGGGGGAGGTAGTGGCTGTGCTGGTGGGGGTGGAGGTGGGGGAGGTGGTCACTGTGCTGGTGGGGGTGTAGGTGGAGGAGGTGGTGGCTGTGGTGGTGGGGGTGGAGGTGGAAGAGGTGGTCACTGTGCTGTTGGGGGTGGAGGTGGGGGAGGTGGTGACTGTGGTGGTGGGGGTGGAGGTGGAGGAGGTGGTGGCTGTGGTGCTGGGGGTGGAGGTGGAAGAGGTGGTCACTGTGCTGGTGGGGGTGGAAGTGGAGGAGGTGGTGACTGTGCTGGTGGGGGTGGAGGTGGAGGAGGTGGTTGCTGTGCTTGTGGGGGTGGAGGTGGGAGAGGTGGTCACTGTGGTGGTGGAGGTGGAGGTGGGGGAGGTGGTGACTGTGCTGGTCGAGGTGGAGGTGGGGGAGGTAGTGGCTGTGATGGTGGGGGTGGAGGTGGGGGATGTGGTCACTGTGGTGGTGGGGGTGGAGGTGCGGGAGGTGGTGACTGTGCTGGTCAAGGTGGAGGTGGGGGAGGTAGTGGCTGTGGTGGTGGGGGTGGAGGTGGTCACTTTGCTGGTGGGGGTGGAGGTGGAGGAGATGGTGACTGTGCTGGTGGGGGTGGAGGTGGAGAAGGTGGTGACTGTGCTGGTGGGGGTGGAGGTGGAGGAGGTGGTGGCTGTGCTTGTGGGGGTGGAGGTGGGAGAGGTGGTCACTGTGGTGGTGGAGGTGGAGGTGGGGGAGGTGGTGACTGTGCTGGTCGAGGTGGAGGTGGGGGAGGTAGTGGCTGTGATGGTGGGGGTGGAGGTGGGGGAGGTGGTCACTGTGGTGGTGGGGGTGGAGGTGCGGGAGGTGGTGACTGTGCTGGTCAAGGTGGAGGTGGGGGAGGTAGTGGCTGTGGTGGTGGGGGTGGAGGTGGTCACTGTGCTGGTGGGGGTGGAGGTGGAGTAGGTGGTCACTGTGCTGGTGGGGGTGGAGGTGGAGATGGTGGTGTCTGTGATGGTGGGGGTGGAGGTGGGGGAGGTAGTGGCTGTGCTGGTGGGGGTGGAGGTGGGGGAGGTGGTCACTGTGCTGGTGGGGGTGTAGGTGGAGGAGGTGGTGGCTGTGGTGGTGGGGGTGGAGGTGGAAGAGGTGGTCACTGTGCTGGTGGGGGTGGAGGTGGGGGAGGTGGTGACTGTGGTGGTGGGGGTGGAGGTGGAGGAGGTGGTGGCTGTGGTGCTGGGGGTGGAGGTGGAAGAGGTGGTCACTGTGCTGGTGGGGGTGGAAGTGGAGGAGGTGGTGACTGTGCTGGTGGGGGTGGAGGTGGAGGAGGTGGTGGCTGTGCTTGTGGGGGTGGAGGTGGGAGAGGTGGTCACTGTGGTGGTGGAGGTGGAGGTGGGGGAGGTGGTGACTGTGCTGGTCGAGGTGGAGGTGGGGGAGGTAGTGGCTGTGATGGTGGGGGTGGAGGTGGGGGATGTGGTCACTGTGGTGGTGGGGGTGGAGGTGCGGGAGGTGGTGACTGTGCTGGTCAAGGTGGAGGTGGGGGAGGTAGTGGCTGTGGTGGTGGGGGTGGAGGTGGTCACTTTGCTGGTGGGGGTGGAGGTGGAGGAGATGGTGACTGTGCTGGTGGGGGTGGAGGTGGAGAAGGTGGTGTCTGTGATGGTGGGGGTGGAGGTGGGGGAGGTAGTGTCTGTGCTGGTGGGGGTGGAGGTGAGGGAGGTGGTCACTGTGCTGGTGGGGGTGTAGGTGTAGGAGGTGGTGGCTGTGGTGGTGGGGGTGGAGGTGGAAGAGGTGGTCACTGTGCTGGTGGGGGTGGAGGTGGGGGAGGTGGTGACTGTGGTGGTGGGGGTGGAGGTGGAGGAGGTGGTGACTGTGCTGGTGGGTGTGGGGGTGGAGGAGGTGGTGGCTGTGCTGGTGAGGGTGGAGGTGGGGGAGGTGGTCACTGTGCTGGTGGGGGTGGAGGTGGGGTAGGTAGTGGCTGTGATGGTGGGGGTGGAGGTGGGGGAGGTGGTCACTGTGGTGGTGGGGGTGGAGGTGCGGGAGGTGGTGACTGTGCTGGTCGAGGTGGAGGTGGGGGAGGTAGTGGCTGTGGTGGTGGGGGTGGAGGTGGTCACTGTGCTGGTGGGGGTGGAGGTGGAGTAGGTGGTCACTGTGCTGTTGGGGGTGGAGGTGGGGAATGTCCCATTACAAATTTCACATCGTGGCCCACCGTACCCTGGGGGGCAGGTGCATTCCATGCCTACTGGCGTGCCTCCATTCTGGCAGGCCTCGCAGCTGTCCCTGCAGTCGCAGCGCTCCCCGCCATATCCCGGGGGACAGAAGCAGAGGCGACCAATGGCCGTGCCTCCGTTCTGGCAGGCCTTGGCTGGGTCGTAGCACTCGCAGTTGTAGCCCCACCAACCCCGTGCGCAGATACACTCTGTGCCGTTGGGAGTTCCCCCGTTCTGGCAGTTCACTGAAAGAAACAAGCCCCCACTCTGCTTTTTACAGTGTCTTGGACACACATGATCCCCTTTCTGAGCTGGGTAGAAGCCAAGATTCCAGGCTCCCAGCCCTCCTGCTCTAACCCACCAGCCCCCACTCCCCTCCCAGAGCCGGGGAGAGAACCCAGGAGTCCTGGCTCCCAGCCCCCCTGCTCTAACCCACCAGCCCCCACTCCCCTCCCAGAGCCGGGGAGAGAACCCAGGAGTCCTGGCTCCCAGCCCCCCTCCTCTAACCCACCAAATCCCACTTCTGTGCCAGAGCCGGGGAGAGAACCCAGGAGTCCTGGCTCCCAGCCCCCCTGCTCTAACCCACCAGCCCCCACTCCCCTCCCAGAGCCGGGGAGAGAACCCAGGAGTCCTGGCTCCCAGCCCCCCTCCTCTAACCCACCAAATCCCACTTCCGTGCCAGAGCCGGGGAGAGAACCCAGGAGTCCTGGCTCCCAGCCCCCCTGCTCTAACCCACCAGCCCCCACTCCCCTCCCAGAGCCGGGGAGAGAACCCAGGAGTCCTGGCTCCCAGCCCCCCTCCTCTAACCCACCAAATCCCACTTCCGTGCCAGAGCCGGGGAGAGAACCCAGGAGTCCTGGCTCCCAGCCCCCCTGCTCTAACCCACCAGCCCCCACTCCCCTCCCAGAGCCGGGGAGAGAACCCAGGAGTCCTGGCTCCCAGCCCCCCTGCTCTAACCCACCAAATCCCACTTCCGTGCCAGAGCCGGGGAAAGAACCCAGGAGTCCTGGCTCCCAGCCCCCCCGCTCTAACCCACCAGCCCCCACTCCCCTCCCAGAGCCGGGGAGAGAACCCAGGAGTCCTGGCTCCCAGCCCCCCCGCTCTAACCCACCAGCTCACACTCCCCTCCCAGAGCCGGGGAAAGAACTGAGGCATCCTGGCTCCGATCTGCTCTTTCCCCTCTGACCACTAGACCCAATTCCCCTCCCAGAACCGGGGAGAGAACACTTTCTTAAGGAGCGGATCGCATTTTCATGTTCTCTTGTGTTCTTTTGTAACATGGCACAGACAGCCCCAGCTGCACAGTCCCTCAGCAGTTACACCAGTTCCAGGTCTGCTGAGTTCTTTATTCACCAAACTCAGGTGCCTGGAAGCCTCATGTAATAGTGGAGAAGTGCCACCATGATAGGCGGAGTTAGGTCAGTTAGATAAAAAATTATTGGCCAAATCTCAGCTGGGGTCCATTGGCCATTGCTCCGTGGGAGTCAATGGGGCTGGATGCCCAGTTGATGTAACTGGGCTGTTTCACCAGCTGAACTGATCGAAAGCAGCTGAGTAACCGGGTGACAATGTCCGGTTCTTTCCACTCACCTGCCACACCCGGAATGCCGGTGGCATTGTCTGTGCTGGCTCCTTTGGCGTTACCCACACTGTCCGCTCCCTTTGCCGGCTGCCCAGAGCTCATAGCCAGGAACCTCATGTCGACAGGGAGGCCGTGTCTATCACCTGTTCCTTCATCTGCAGGAATCCCGGCCTCCCAGCCCTGGCCTGTCATTTCTCCTCTTGTCTCTTTGGTTTCTGCCCTCCATCTGCCTCTGAGCGCTGCAGAGAGAAAGTGGCACAGGTCAAGTAGCAGACTGGTGCTCATCCCAGGCCGTGACCCTAGTATCTAACGTCCAGCTGGGGGTGGCCTCCCGAGAAGCGCAGTGGGTAGGAATTGCTTCTGTTTCCAGCTTGGCGGATGGGAAACGTAATGAACATCTTTATTAGCCCAAGAGAAAAAAACCTCCATGGAAGACTGGAAATAATGTTGAGAGGCAATCGCAGTAATTTAAGGGTCTAAGCACATCACAGAGATCTTGTAATGATCCCAACACCAAGGCTTATACACTGAGGAAATTCCAAGTCAAGGTTCTACTTGCAAGAAAGCCAACCATGCTACGGCTGGAAAAGCACCCAAAGAGAGACACCACCGTACAAATAAGCGATGGCCACATTAACACCACCCTATACCGAAAACCCACCGACCGCTATGCCTACCTTCATGCCTCCAGCTTCCACCCCGGTCACACCACACGATCCATCGTCTACAGCCAAGCACTGAGGTACAATCGCATCTGCTCCAACCCCTCAGACAGAGACCAACACCTACAAGATCTTCACCAAGCATTCTCAAAACTACGATACCCACACAAGGAAATAAAGAAACAAATCAACAGAGCCAGACGTGTACCCAGAAGCCTCCTGCTACAAGACAGGCCCAGAAGAGAAACCAACAGAACTCCACTGGCCATCACCTACAGTCCTCAGCTTAAACCTCTCCAACGCATCATCAGTGATCTACAACCCATCCTGGACAATGATCCCTCACTTTCACAGACCTCGGGAGGCAGGCCAGTCCTCGCCCACAGACAACCTGCCAACCTTAAGCATATTCTCACCAGCCACCATGCACCGCACCATAACAACTCTAACTCAGGAACCAACCCATGCAACAAACCTCGATGCCAACTCTGCCCACATATCTACACCAGCAACACCATCACAGGACCTAACCAGATCAGCTACAACATCACCGGCTCATTCACCTGCACGTCCACCAATGTTATATATGCCATCATATGCCAGCAATGCCCCTCTGCTATGTACATTGGCCAAACTGGACAGTCACTACGCAAGAGGATAAATGGACACAAGTCAGATATCAGGAATGGCAATATACAAAAACCTGTAGGAGAACACTTCAACCTCCCTGGCCACACAATAGCAGATGTAAAGGTAGCCATATTACAGCAAAAAAATTTCAGGACCAGACTCCAAAGAGAAACTGCTGAGCTCCAGTTCATTTGCAAATTTGACACCATCAGATCAGGATTAAACAAAGACTGTGAATGGCTATCCAACTACAGAAGCAGTTTCTCCTCCCTTGGTGTTCACACCTCAACTGCTAGCAGAGCACCTCACCCTCCCTGATTGAACTAACCTCGTTATCTCCACACTGATTTATACCTGCCTCTGGAGATTTCCATTACTTGCATCTGAAGAAGTGAGGTTCTTACCCACGAAAGCTTATGCTCCCAATACTTCTGTTAGTCTCAAAGGTGCCACAGGACCCTCTGTTGCTTTTTACAGATTCAGACTAACACGGCTACCCCTCTGATCCCAAAGAGAGAGAGGATGATGAAGGCATTTGAGCGTTTTTGCTCCTTCCATAGATGGCCTTAATGAACCCATTACTGGATACCGCATCCATTAATTTTTAGGGGTGCTAGGGCTTGGGGTGTGTTCACCTGCCGAAGAGACGGAGGATGCGAGGTGGGCGAGGAGCAGGGAGACCGAAAGTGTCTTCATCCTTTGGGAGAAGAGTCTGGGGCATAATCCATAGAGGTGGTAACGGAGGGAGGCCGTGCGCACCTTGCGAAGGCTGGGAGTGCACTGAACAGGGGGGCCGGAACCAGGAACCTTGGCTCCCAGGGACGTGGGAGGGGGCACTTGGATTCCTCAGGCTAGGCGGAGGAATACAGGGAATTGTTCTCGTGAATTTCAAAGGTCAATTAGGCTAATAAATTGGCAGCTGGGAAATTCATATCAGTGCCAGAAGCGGGGGAGGGTGGCATGAGACTATGAGTGCCACACCTGAAGTGGGAAGAGACACATAGGATCAGTCGAGAGCCCGTCCCTCGTGCCGTACATGCCGAAGATCTCAGAGGAGGGAAATGTGGAGAGCCTTTCTGGCTCTCAGGGGAGCTCGGCTCCAAAAGGTGCCACATGAAGCCGAGGGGTCACCATCACGGGAGAGTTCTCAGAGCAGGTTGGACAAACGCCTGCCAGGGATGGTCTAGGGTTACTTGGCTCTGCCTCATTGTGGGGAGCTGGACTGGATCCCCTCTCGAGGTCCCAACCAGCCCCACTTCTCTACAATTAGACAGACAGACAGAGAGACAGATAGCCATTTGGATAGATGGCTAGAGGGCTGTGGGGATAGAAAACTACCTAGATAGCTAGGGTGTATGGGGATAGATAGATAGATAGATAGATAGATAGATAGATAGATAGATAGATAGATAGATAGATAGATAGATGTAGAAGAGAGGGGTGTATATAGGAAATCTCTTGTCTGTCCATCTGTCTATCCATCCTCATGAACCCCTTGTCTTTATCTATCCCTCTCCACAAACAGCCCTCTATCAGTCTATGATGAGTGATGGAATTTTCAGAAATATATTATGAGTGCTATGTGTGCCTCAGTTTACTCTGCTCACCTTGTGCTGTGATGCACTGAGTGTAAATGGGAGTTAGGCACTCGGGGGGGTGGCACGTACGGGACCAGATATGTTCACATAAATGAACGGCCTGCAGCTATCTGAATGGAAGGCCCAGCCTTGACCACGAAGGCGCCACCGGCCTGGACATTCACCTCTATCCACCATGAGCCAAGAGCCGAGGACTGTGGCAAATGCCCCGCGGGGAAGCCGAGGGGAAAGGCGGGACCGAACGAGGCAGCTGGAGGCTGGTTCTGAGGTTGCTGTGGTGACTAGATGTGAACACATGGAGGGAGGTTGAAGCACGGCCGGAGCGCGTCGAGCTGGATGGAAGTGCCTGGGATCTGGGGGCCATGGCTGCAGTGTCTAATCCATGAGCTGTGCCCAGCTGCTCACCCCGCCCAGCCTTGGCCAGTTCGGGCTACGGTTCCAGCTAGCTCACTTTGTACCGTGCTCTCTCCTCGCTGCCTCGCCCAGAGCACACAGAGAACAACGCAACTTCACCCCAGAGCCCTTTCTGTTTCGCTTCTGAGCTGGTGAAATCAGCTGGTGCCAGCCGCAGGCAGGGAGACGAGGTCATTCTCCACCACCTCTGCCTGGTGGGGGCATGGTTAGCTCTCTTGCATGGGAAGAACCACGCCCCTGTCCAAATCTGCCCCCACCAAAAGACCTAATTCCTGTTGGCACCCAGGGCAGCAGAGGGACAGAGTGAGGCTGGCAGATGCAGAGCTGAGAGGGGAGGGGAGGTGGGGGTACCCAGGGTATACAATGGGAGATTGCAGCTCTCACAAGGTTCACAGTGCTGTAACCTGGACAAGCACCGAGATTTACCTCGATTGCCATGAAATAATGGGGAAACCAACTCAGGAGGCTGGAACGTCAGAGCTTGGCACTGTGAAATACCAGGAAAGCTCCCAGACTGTAATTGGAAACCAAGAAACTTTTACTCCAATCCTCTTTCCATCATCTGAACACCAAAGATTTGAGTGGTCCCGGAACAGAGCAGAGCAGTGCCTAGAGGGTAAAATCTCGTACAACGTTTGTGCTGCAAAAACGGAGCTACTTGGATGAGAAATTGGCTAGTGAAGGTTCCCTTTGAGCCAGCAGGAAAAGAATTTAGCAAGAGCCTCTGGCCGGAAGTTGAAGCAAGACAAAAAAAAAAGTCACACTGGAAACAAGATGTACATTTTTATCATGGAGGCTAATTAACCCTTAGGACAATATCCCAAGGGGCCTGGCGGATTCTCCATTGCTGACAATCTTGAAATGGAGCTGCGGTGGTTTTGACACCGACCTGCTGAAGTGGAGTTAATTCAGCCCGGGGTCTCTGGCTTTATACTCTTGATGTCAGGGGTAGGCCAGTAGATGCACTTCTAGATTTTCAAGTTATAGAAGACACATCGGCTGCATCTGTGACAACCCACATCTTAGAAGAGTTAAATGCTTGTCAAATGGACCCCAAACAGATGGCTGCTTGTGCATTTGATGGAGCTGCAAACATCTCTGGAAGACATGGTGGAGGACAAGCTTTGCTCAGAGAAAAGTGTAACCCTGATCTCTCCTACTCCAACTAGCACTAGTATGAGCTGCAGACTCTTCAAAAGACATTTAAAAAGCTATACATTTAATGTCTTCTGTGACGGGTTGGATCACAGAAACCCCCTTGGGAACTGACAACTGAGGCCCAGTGTTCAGCCTTTCTGGGCAATTTGCAACTTGTGTAGTTCTAGCTTCTTCTGATCTTCACTCTTACTTATTTTGCTTCCTTTTCTGTCCCTTCTTCCCTTACCCGACATCAGCAAACAGAAAATAACAAACCAGTAACCACTTTGTCTGTTCTCCAGCCACTACACTTAAAACTCACTTCAAATCACTACCAGAGTCTCAAAGCAATCAGCTATGCACAGACCCTGCTCAACTACGCCACTGTGACGGGTTGGATCACAGAAACCCCCCATGGGAGCAGCCAACTGATGTGCAAAGACTACCCCTGCTCCTGTTTTCCCTGCCAGCTCAGGACTCCAGCACCCTGTCTTGCTGAGCCAGACACTCCCGTCTGCTCCAACGAAGACCCAGGGTCTGAATCACGTGCCCCAAAGCTGCAGACTTTCCTGAAAGCAGTTTAAGAAATGTTCCTGTCTTTAACACTCATATGCCCAACTCCCAATGAGGTCCAAATCCCCAATAAATCCATTTTACTCTGTATAAAGCTTATACAGGGTAAACTCAAATTGTTCACCCTCTATAACACTGATAGAGAGATATGCACAGCTGTTCCCCCACCCCCAGGTATTAAAGCATACTCTGGGTTAATTAATAAGTAAAAAGTGATTTTATTAAACACAGAAAGTAGGATTTAAGTGGTTCCAAGTAGTAACAGACAGAACAAAGTGAATTACCAAGCAAAATAAAATAAAACATGCAAGTCAAAACCTAGTACAGTAATAAAACTGAATACAGATAAAATCTCACCCTCAGAGATGTTCCAATAAGTTTCTTTCACAGACTGGATGCCTTCCTAGTCTGGGAACAGTCCTTTCCCCTGGTACAGCTCTTGTTCCAGGTCAGGTGGTAGCTAGGGGATTTCTCATGATGGCCGCCCCCTTTGTTCTCTTCCACCCACTTATATCTCTTTTGCATAAGGCGGGAATCCTTTGTCCCTCTGGGTCGTCCCCCCCTTCTCAATGGAAAAGCACCAGGTTAAAGATAGATTCCAGTTCAGGTGACATGGTCACATGTCACTGTAAGACTTCCTTACCCACTTGCCAGCACACACGTATACAGGAAGACTTACAGGTAAAACAGAGCCATCTGCAGTCAATTGTCCTGGTTAATGGGAGCCATTAAAATTCCAAACCACCATTAATGGCCCACACTTTGCATAACTACAATAGGACTTCAGAGTTATATTTCATATTTCTAGTTTCAGATACAAGAATGATACATTTATACAAATAGGATGACCACACTCAGTAGATTATAAGCTTTGTAATGATACCTTACAAGAGACCTTTTGCACGAAGCATATTTTAGTTACATTATATTCACACTCATCAGCATACTTCCATAAAATCATATAGAGCGCAATGTCACATCTTCATTATATTCTTTTTTCAGCAAGAGTCCAAAAAGACTGAATATCTTGGAAAATATAGAAGATACACTGGGACTGAAGTTCAAATTAGTCCAACCTGGGAAAACCCTCTGGCTTTCTCATGAGCGATCCTTGGCTGTTGTCTTAAAATTACTCCAGCCGTTATTACTGGCTTTGGAAAGTATCTACCAAGATGGGATGGATCTAAGTACTGAGGCTGGTGGATTACTTTTACTACTACGTTCAGAGAAGACTATTGCCATTCTCTCTCTTGTAAGTCTACTATTGAAACCACGTGGGTCATTAAACATTGCCATCCAGGCATCTGCTACAACAGTAGTAGATCTTTGTCCAGCAATAGAAGCTACATTTGGGTCAATCAGAGAGCTATCCATTGAACAAGTACTGGAAGAAGCAAAGACTTCAGTCCAGAAGTTGACTAATGATGGCATTTATATTGAATCCTTAAGTGAAGAGGACAAGAAGTGTTTGTTAAGACAACTGAAAAAGTACACAGACTTGATTCTTAAAAATCTACAACAGTGACTTCCAGATTCTACTCAACCTCTACATAGCTTTTACAGATCCCTGTCCTATAAAACACCAACAGCTGAGTGGAGTGAGGCAGTACCAGGAATGGGGCTGCCATGTGCTCAGGACAGAACAGAAAATTTGAACACAGAGTGGAAAATCATACGACGAATGAATGAAGATTTGACTTCAACTTCTTTATCATCATTGCTAGTGGCTCGACCCGATCTTTATGCTATGTTTCCTGGGATGAAAGAAGTAGGAATTCATCTCTTGCTACTCCCAGTCACAACAGCTAAAGCTGAGCGTTCTTTTTCATCATGGAATAGAATTTTGTGTTCTGAAAGAAGTCGCCTTCTGCCTGATCATGTGAATGAACTAATGAGCATATCAACTGAAGGAATGGAAGTACTGGACACACGAGAAGCCACCAAAGATGAACGCGTTGCATTCAACAAGTTCATTAACAGAATTGTGCAAAATTATAACAAGAAAGCAAGAAGGATGTAGACGTAGTGCTTCATAGAAGACTTGAGTGGCCAACTTTAATTTGTGTGATGATTTCAAAACATGAGTTAAATCCAATAAAATGGTCATGAAACTTTTTTTCAGTTTTTACTATGGTGCCATACAGCCCACCTTCACCCTCACGGTCTCACCCGTCATCGGCCCTGACCCCCCCCCCCCCGTAAATTTGAACACACCCCACTCTCAGCAGCTGGGAGATTTCATATCAGTGCCAGAAGCGGGGAAGGGCGGCATGAGACTGTTAGTGCCACACCTGAAGTGAGAAGAGACACATTCCCTGGGTGGATGGGGCCAGTCGAGAGCCCAGGACTGTACTGGATGCCCTCTCGAGGTCCCATCCAGCCCCACTTCTCTATGATTAGACAGACAGACAGTCATTTGGATAGATGGGTAGAGAGTTGTGGGGATAAATAATTAGCCAGCTAGATAGCTAGATAGCTAGGTAGCTAGGGTGTCTGGGGATAGATTAGATAGTTACATAGTTAGGTAGCTAGGGTGTACAGGGATGGATAGATAGATTTTTATCATGGAGGCTAATTAACCCTTAGGACAATTTCCCAAGGGGCCTGGCAGATTCTCCATTATTGGCAATCTTGAAATGGAGCAGGGCTGGTTTTGACATCGACCTGCTTAAGTGGAGTTAATTCACCCTTCCTGGCAGGGACCATGAGCCACACCCCACTCTGTAAGGAGAAGCTAAATGGTCTGGCGCTCCTGGGCCCCACTCACCTGCCGAAGAGACAGAGTTAGTCTCTAAGGTGCCACAAGTACTCCTGTTCTTTTTTAGAGTATGCGAGGTGGGCGAGGAGTGGGGAGACCCAAAGCGTCTTCATTCTTTGGGAGAAGAGTCTGGGGCGTAATCCATAGAGGCGGTAACGGAGGGAGGCCGTGCACACCTTTTGAGGGCCAGGAGCGCACTGAACGGGGGGGAGGGAACTAGGAACCTTGGCTCCCAGGGGTGGGGGTGGGAGAGCACTCAAATTCCTCTGTCTGGGCGGAGGAATAGAGGAAATTGTTCTGGTAAATTTCAAAGGTCGATGAGGCTAATAAATTAGCAGCTGGGAGATTTTATATCAGTGCCAGAAGTGGGGGGCAGGGGGGAGTGGCGGGGGCATGAGACTGTCAGTGCCACGCCTGAAGTGGGAAGAGACACATTTCCTGGGTGGATGGGGCCTGTCGGACCCCGTCCCTCGTGCCCTGCGTGCCAAAGATCTCAGAGGAGGGGAATGTGGAGAGAGAGAGAGAGAGACCAGGAAACACTTTCTGGCTCTCAGGGGAGCTCTGCTCCGGAGGGTGCCACAGGAAGCCAGGGGGGTCACGGGAGAGTTTTCAGAGCAGGTTGGACAAACACCTTCCAGGGATGGTCTAGGGTTACTTGGCTCTGCCTCATTGTGGGGAGCTGGACTGGATCCCCTCTCGAGGTCCCAACCAGCCCCACTTCCCTACAATTAGACAGACAGAGAGACAGATAGCCATTTGGATAGATGGCTAGAGGGCTGTGGGGATAGATAACTACCTAGATAGCTAGGGTGTATGGGGATAGATAGATAGATAGATAGATAGATAGATAGATAGATAGATAGATAGATAGATAGATAGATAGTGTGACAAAGTTCCTCCTCTATCTTGGTGGGTCCTGCGCTTATTGGCGGATTTTCTTGCCTCAGAGATTCACCATGTGGGTTGGAGAACAGCCCAGAGACCTTCCCCTCTGGAAGAACCCACAGTCCAGGTCAATTGGGAGGTTTGGGGGGAACCCGGGCCCACCCTCTACTCCGGGTTCCAGCCCAGGGCCCTGTGGACTGCAGCTGTCTATAGTGCCTCCTGTAACAGCTGCATGACAGCTACAACTCCCTGGGCTACTTCCCCATGGCCTCCTCCAAACACCTTCCTTATTCTCACCACAGGACCGTCCTCCTGGTGTCTGATAACGCTTGTGCTCCTCAGTCCTCCAGCAGTACACCCACACCCGCACCTCTTGCTCCCAGCACCTCACACTCACACCACAAACTGAAGTGAGCTCCTTTTAAAACCCAGGTGCCCTGATTAGCCTGCCTTAATTGATTCTAGCAGCTTCTTCTTAATTGGCTCCAGGTGTCCTAATTAGCCTGCCTGCCTTAACTGGTTCTAGCAGGTTCCTGATTACTCTAGTGCAGCCCCTGCTCTGGTCACTCAGGGAACAGAAAACTACTCATCCAGTGACCAGTATATTTGCCCTCTACCAGACTCCTGTACCCCACTGGTCTGGGTCTGTCACATATCCCTCCCCCCTGCTCAACGCCAAGGGGTTGGGCAGCTTGGGACGCCAGACAGTGCACACGTGACAAGCCATCGGCGTTGCCATGACGGCTCCCTGCTCTGTGTTGCACATGGAACTGGAAAGGTTGGAGGGATAAGAACCATCTGGTCACCCTTGTGTTCTTCTCCTTGTTCCGCTGCATCCATTGAAGAGGGGCATGGTCGGTCACGAGGACAAATCTGCGCCCGAGCAGGTAGTAACGCAATGTTTCCATGGCCCATTCTACAGCGAGGGATTCTCTCTCCACCACTGCATATTTTTGTTCCCTTGGAAGGAGTTTCCGACTGAGGTATAGAATTGGGTGTTCCTCCTCCCCGACCATCTGTGATAGAACGGCCCCCAAGCCTAATTCCGATGTATCCGTCTGCAGGATAGCCCCTGATTTCACCAAGGAGTTTATCAGTACGAGGTTACTGCAGAGGGCAGTCCGTAGGTCTGTGAATGCTTCCTCTGCTGTGTCAGACCATCTCACCAGATCAGGTCCACGGGCTTTCACTAGGTTTGTCAGGGGGCTTGCCCTTGTGGCAAAGTGGGGGATAAATTGTCGGTAATACCCCACCACACCTAGGAACGCCCGGACTTGTTTCTTGCGACTTGGTCGGGGCCAGTTTTGGATGGCCTCTAACTTGTTCACTTGGGGTTTTACCAGACCTTTTCCCACAATGTAGCCAAGATATTTGGCCTCCGTAAATCCTACAGCGCACTTGGCAGGGTTTGCTGTAAGGCCAGCTCGCCTGAAGGTATCGAGGACTGCCTCCACCTTCTCCAGGTGGGTTTCCCAGCCTGGGGTATGAATGACCACATCATCCAAGTAGGCAGCAGCATAACTGTTATGTGGGAGTAATAGCTTGTCCATGAGGCGCTGGAAGGTAGCTGGGGCCCCATGTAGTCCAAAAGGGAGGACAGTATATTGAAAAAGACCCTCTGGTGTAGAGAACGCAGTCTTTTCCTTTGCGTCTTCTGCAAGGGGAATCTGCCAGTACCCCTTTGTCAAGTCTAGGATAGTCAAGTACCGGGCATTACCCAGACGGTCCACTAGCTCATCTATGCGAGGTATGGGGTACACGTTGAACTGGGATACTTCATTTAGTCGCCAGAAGTCGTTGCAAAATCTTGTGGTGCCATCAGGTTTGGGCACCAGCACGATTGGGCTGGACCACTGACTGTGGGATTCTTCGATGATCCCAAACTCCAGCATTTTTTTTACTTCTGCTTTTATTTCCTCCCTTTTTGCCGCTGGCACCCGATAGGGCCTCATTGTTACTCTGGCCCCAGGGTTCGTGACGATGTGGTGATATGTCTCGGTTGTTCGACCCGGTTTTGTCGAGAACACATCTTGGTTCCGGAAGATCATCTCAGACACCTCATTCTTCTGGTCTGGTGTTAAATCGGGAGACACTCTCACCTGTTTGGAAGGCTTGTTTTCCTGGGTTAGGTCTTTTTGGACCGTTGTGCATGCCTCTTGTGCATGCCAGGGTTTCAGAAGGTTAACGTGATAAATCTGTTCTTGTTTTCTGCGTCCTGGCTGCCGCACCTTGTAGGTTACTTCCCCCACGGGTTCAACCACCTCATAGGGCCCCTGCCATTGGGCCAGAAGCTTGCTTTCTGCCGTGGGTACCAACACCATAACCCGATCCCCTGGTTGGAACTGTCGCACTTTTGCCTGGCAATTGTAATGGGTTCGCTGGGCCTCCTGGGCCTTCTCCAAATGTTCCCATACAATAGGGGTAACCCGGGCTATCCGGTCTCGCATCTGCATTACATGCTCTATTATATTTCTCCCCTTATTGGGTTCCTCTTCCCAGATCTCTTTGGCGATATCTAGTATGCCACGGGGGTGACGCCCGTATAATAACTCGAAGGGGGAAAACCCAGTTGAGGCCCGTGGTACCTCCCGGATAGCGAACATAAGGTAGGGTAGTAGGGTGTCCCAATCCTTCCCATCCCGACTTACCACCTTCCTTATCATAGCCTTGAGGGTTCGGTTAAACCTTTCTACCAACCCATCAGTCTGTGGATGGTAGACCGAAGTTCTCAGGGTATGTATATGGAGCAGCGTACAGAGGTCCTTCATTAGCTTCGACATAAATGGGGTTCCTTGGTCGGTTAATATCTCCTTCGGTAGCCCCATTTGGGCAAAGTTCCCCACCAGCTCTTTGGCTATAGTTTTAGAGGCCGTGTTCCGCAGGGGGACGGCTTCTGGGTAGCGAGTAGCATAGTCCAAAACAACAAGTATATATTGGTGGCCCCGAGCCGTCTTCTCCAGGGGTCCTACTAGGTCCATGGCTATTTGCTCGAAGGGGACCTCTATGATGGGAAGGGGTACTAAAGGTGCCCTCAAGTGGGGACGGGGACTGTGCAGCTGACACTCCGGGCAGGAGGCACAGTACCGCCGCACTTCTTCATGTACTCCGGGCCAGAAGAACCATCGTAGGACTCATGCCAGGGTCTTCTCTACCCCCAAATGCCCCCCCAAAAGAGGAATATGAGCAAGACTTAATACAGCGTTCTAGTGTTTTTGAGGTACCAGGATCTGCTGTACCTTCTGCCCCTGTACTGGTGCAACCCGGTATAAGAGATCCTTCTTCATTATGAAGTAGGGTCCTGGTCCCTGGGTTTTCCCTTCCACGGGGACCTCATCTATTTCAGTCACCTCCTTCCTAATGTTGTCATACCTTGGGTCTTCTGCCTGGTCCCGTCCAAAATTTCCTCTCCTGGGGCTAATCTGCCCAAGATCTAGGGGCCCAGTCTCTGTTGCCTCTACTGATTCAGAAGCATTAGGGTGGGGGTCAGACTCAGGTGCTGCTCCCTCCTGCGTGGCCTCCTTTTCAGCTGCGCGGATCCGCCTACCTACAAGAGCGACCCTCTGGCTTTGGGTCAGTATTCGGGTTCCCAAGGCCTTAGCTGACCTTCTTTCCCTTTTTGTCTTTCTACCCTGTCTGGGAATGGAGAACAAATCTGGGGATATTTCAGAGAAGATTGGGGGTTGACAGTCTGCTGTGGATGCCTCACCAATTTTAGGGTCCCCATCTTTCTCCAATCCCCCTACTGGGAGTAAGTTTCCAAACCCTGGAAAGTCCCTCCCTATGAGCACCGGGTATGGGAGTTTAGGGACTACAGCTGCTGCTACCTCAGTAGTGTTCCCTTGGATCTCGATTTTTACTGGGATGGTGGGGTAGTAACTAACCGTCCCATGGACACATGTTATCTCCATACGTTTAGCCTGTAGCAGCTGACTACGCTTCACGAGCTTCCCTGAGATAAGCGTGATAGCACTCCCCGAATCAACCAGTGCCGTGGTCCCTACCCCATTTAGTTTCACTGGTCTGGTATACATATGTGGGGTTAGTGAGACCCCCACAAGGTGGATTAGGGAGCATGGATCTGCCCAGTTCCCCAGGTTACACTGCATAGGCTCCTCAGCATTGGGACACTGTGCCGCTATGTGTCCCCACTCCCCGCAGGCATAACATCTGTATAGAGCCCTAGGAGTTCCCCGGTCTCTTGGTTTGGGCAGTCTAACATCACGATCCTCTTCTCCCTCAGTGCTCCGACTCTTTGTGGCCTCTGATGGGCCTTCAGCCTCTCTCTTTTTCCACCTGGGCCCTCCTGGTGGCCCAGTCACCCGAACTTTAGGGCTTGGTGCTGCTAGTTTAACCCGGGGTGCCTCTTCCTTAACTGGTCGGGTCAGCTCCCTCGCTGCCCTTCACCTCTCTACCAGGGCGACAACCTCGTCATAGGTGGAGGGTTCATTCTGGCTTACTCAGGCACGAAGGTCTGGTGGTAGTCCCCTCATATATCGGTCGATGACCAGAACCGCTAGTATCTCTTCCAGACTCCGGGACTCTGTTTGCAACCACTTTCGTGCGAGATGGATGAGGTCATACAATTGGGACCGCGGGGTTTTGTCTTCCTGGTACCTCCAACCGTGATACTGCTGGGCCCGCACTGCTGTCATTACCCCAGATCTGGCCAGGATCTCTGCTTTCAGCTGGGGGTAGTCTGCCGCAGCCTCTTCAGGCAGATCATGGTAGGCCTTCTGGGCCTCCCCACACAGGAATGGGGCAAGGATGCCAGACCACTGATCTCGAGGCCAGGCCTCCCGTAGGGCTGTCCTCTCAAAGGCCAGAGGGTATGCTTCTACATCATCCTCCCGTGTCATTTCTGCAGCCAATGGCTGGCCCGTATGAGCCGCGTCCCATCATGGCCGCGATTCAGCTCTGTAAGGGACTTTACCTGGTTTACCAGTTCCCGCAACATAGCTCGGTCTTGAGCAGCCTGGTCCATCAGCAGGCGATTAGTCTCTTGCTGCAGCCGCATTGCCTCCTGTTGGGCGGCTGCCTGGACACGGGTAGCCTCCTGCTGGGCTGCCGTAGCTTGTATCAGTGCCCGCACTACGTCATCCATTGTGGTGAAAAAAAATAAACCCTCTCCTTTTTTGTTGTTGTTTTTGTTGTTGTTGTTGTTTTAAATCACCCTCCTTCTTCCGCCACGCTGTGCACCCCAAGATCCCACCCCTGACACCAGTGTGACAAAGTTCCTCCTCTATCTTGGTGGGTCCTGTGCTTATTGGCGGATTTTCTTGCCTCAGAGATTCACCATGTGGGTTGGAGAACAGCCCAGAGACCTTCCCCTCTGGAAGAACTCATAGACTCATAGACTCATAGACTTTAAGGTCAGAAGGGACCATTATGGTCATCTAGTCTGACCTCCCGCATGATGCAGGCCACAAAAGCTGACCCCCCCACACTTTCCCTTAACTCAGCTGTTGAAGTCTCCAGATTGTGATTTAAAGACTTCAAGTCGCAGAGAATCCTCCAGCTTGCGACCCCTGCCCTATGCTGCGGAGGAAGGCGAAAAACCTCCAGGGCCTCTGCCAATCTACCCTGGAGGAAAATTCCTTCCCGACCCCAAATATGGCGATCAGTAGAACCCCGAGCATACAGGCAAGATTCTCGAGCCAGACCCTCATTTTACCAGCGATGGCACGTTATTGCCTAATTGACTAATCCCATCAAACCATTCCCTCCATAAACTTATCTAGCCTAATCTTGAAGCCAGAGAGGTCTTTTGCCCCCACCGTTTCCCTCGGAAGGCTGTTCCAAAATTTCACCCCTCTGACGGTTAGAAACCTTCATCTAATTTCAAGCCTAAACTTCCCCACGGCCAGTTTATATCCATTCGTTCTCGTGTCCACATTAGTACTGAGCTGAAATAATTCCTCTCCCTCCCTGGTATTTATCCCTTTGATATATTTAAAGAGAGCAATCATATCCCCCCTCAGCCTTCTTTTGGTTAGGCTAAACAAACCGAGCTCCTCAAGTCTCCTTTCATAGGAAAGGTTTTCCATTCCTCGGATCATCCTAGTGGCCCTTCTCTGTACCCGTTCCAGTTTGAGTTCATCCTTTTTAAACATAGGAGACCAGAACTGCACACAGTACTCCAAATGAGGTCTCACCAGCGCCTTGTATAACGGAAGCAGCACCTCCTTGTCCCTACTAGAAATACCTCGCCTAACGCATCCCAAGATCGCATTAGCTTTTTTCACAGCCACGTCACATTGCCGACTCATAGTCATCCTGCGATCAACCAGGACTCCGAGGTCCTTCTCCTCCTCTGTCACTTCCAACCGATGCGTCCCCAGCTTATAACTAAAATTCTTGTTAGTCATCCCTAAATGCATCCCCTTACATTTCTCACTATTAAATCTCATCCTATTATTATTACTCCAATTTACAAGGTCATTCAAGTCTCCCTGCAGAATATCCCGATCCTTCTCTGAATTGGCAATACCTCCCAACTTTGTGTCATCCGCAAACTTTATCAGCTCACTCCTACATTCAGTTCCGAGGTCAGTAATAAATAGATTAAATAAAATCGGACCCAAAACCGAACCTTGAGGAACCCTACTGGTGACCTCCCTCCAACCTGACAGTTCACCTTTCAGTACTACCCGCTGCAGTCTCCCCTTTAACCAGTTCTTTATCCATCTCTGGATTTTCATATCGATCCCCATCCTTTCCAATTTAACCAATAATTCCTCATGCGGTACAGTATCAAACACTTTACTAAAATCGAGGTATATTAGATCCACCGCATTTCCTTTATCTAGAAGGTCTGTTACTTTCTCAAAGAAGGAGATCAGGTTGGTTTGGCACGATCTGCCTTTCGTAAACCCATGTTGTAATTTGTCCCAATTGCCATTCACCTCAAGGTCCTTAACTATTTTCTCCTTCAAAATTTTTTCCAAGACCTTGCATACTACAGAAGTTAAACTAACAGGCCTGTAGTTACCCGGGTCACTTTTTTTCCCCTTCTTGAAAATAGGAACCACATTAGCTATTTTCCAGTCCAATGGTACCACCCCCGAGTTTACAGATTCATTAAAAATTATCGCTAAGGGGCTTGCAATTTCTTGCGCCAGTTCCTTCAGTATTCTAGGATGAAGATCATCCGGTCTGCCCGATTTAGTCCCGTTTAGCTGGTCAAGTTTGGCTTCCACCTCTGATACTGTAATGTCAACCCCCCCTCCTTTATTCCCCTCTGTCCTGCTCCCTCTATTCCTAAGCCCTTCATTAGCCTTATTAAAGACCGATGCAAAATATTCATTTAGATATTGTGCCATGCCTAGATTATCCTTAATCTCCACTCCATCTACATTCTTCAGCGGTCCCACTTTCTCTTTCTTTGTTTTCTTCCTATTTATATGGCTATAAAACCTCTTACTATTGGATTTTATTCCCCTTGCAAGGTCCAACTCTACACGGCTTTTGGCCTTTCTCACCGCATCCCTACATGCTCTAACCTCAATAAGGTAGGTTTCCTTGCTGATCCCTCCCCTCTTCCATTCTTTGTACGCTTTCTGTTTTTTCTTAATTGCCCCTTTGAGACGCCCGCTCATCCAGCAAGGTCTAAATTTCCTGCCTACTAAATGTTTTCCCTTTCTCGGGATACAGGCCTCGCACAGCACGTGTAACTTCAACTTGAAATAATCCCAGGCCACATCTGCCTTTATATCCCTAAGTATGTTAGCCCAATCGACTTCCCTAAGTAGTTGCCTTAATTTATTAAAGTTGGCCTTTTTGAAATTGTAAACCTTAGTCACAGTTTTATTTCTGTTAATCCTTCCATTTAGTTTAAACCGAATTAGCTCATGGTCACTCGAGCCAAGGTTGTCCCCTACAACCATTTCCTCAACGAGGTCCTCACTACTCACCAGCACCAAATCTAAAATTGCATCCCCCCTCGTCGGTTCAGTTACTACTTGATGAAGGAATTCATCTGCTAGCATGTCTAGGAACATCTGAGCCCTATTATTGTTACTAGCATTTGTTCCCCAATCTATATCTGGGAAGTTAAAGTCCCCCATGATTACACAGTTCTTATTTGTTTTTACTTCCCTAAAAACATTAAATAGTTCTCTGTCCACATCCAGGCTAGATCCCGGCGGTCTATAGCACACCCCAAGCACTATCTCAGGGGAGGCTCTAGTAGTTCTTTCACCCAGTGTAATTATTGCCCAGACAGACTCCGTCTTATCCATTCCATCAGTTATTATTTCTTTACATTTTACCTCATTATTGACATACAATGCCACTCCCCCACCTTTACCTTTTTTCCGGTCATTCCTAAACAGCACATACCCTTCCATACCTGTACTCCAGTCATGACTACCGTTCCACCACGTTTCGGTTATTCCTACAATATCAGGTTTCATTTTTTGGACCAGGAGCTCCAATTCCTCCATTTTGTTACCTAGGCTTCTCGCATTGGTGTATAAACATCTTACCGTATGCTGTTTATCCTTTCTCCCATTAGTTATGCAATTTGGTATGGACCCCGTACTGTCCATCCGCCCCCTCCTTCTTATGTCCAATCCCTTACCCCTACCTATATCTGTGCTTATCTCTTCACCCTCCTTTTCAGTGTTGGAATCTGGCGTGGAGACTAACTGGACATCTCCCAACCGTCTCCCCCAACTTCCTAGTTTAAAGCCCTTTTGATGAGATGAGCCAGCCTCCCTCCCAGAAGTCTATTTCCTTCTCTACTCAGGTGAAGTCCATCCCGTGAGAACAGCTGTCTGTCCCCGAAAGCCTCCCAGTGGCCATACATCCCAAAGCCCTCCTTATAGCACCACTCCCTTAGCCAGCTATTTATCTTCATAATTCTGTCAGCCCTTTGCTGTCCTTCTCTAGGAACAGGCAGAATCCCACTGAAGATAATCTGAGCCTCGACTTCCTTAACCGTCTTCCCCAGTCTGGCATAATCTCCCTTGATTCTCTCTAGCGAGAACCTAGCCGTATCGTTCGTTCCTACGTGAAGGATGATCAAGGGGTTCTTACCCGCTCCTTTTAGAATCCTTTTCAACCGCAGGTCCACATCCCGTATCTTAGCGCCCGGTAGACAGCACACTCTTCTGTTTTCTGGGTCTGCCCTGGTCACAGGCCTGTCTAACCTCCTCAGTAAGGAGTCTCCAATCACATAAACCTGCCTTTGCCTGGTGACAGTGCGATCTACTAGTCTATCCCCTGTTCCCTGTAGTCGTAACTCCTGTGTCTTTCTAGTTTCCCTTATAGTCCCCCTAGTGACATCCTGTATCCTCCCGGGGCCGAGTATTGATGCTGTCTCCATCAACTCCTCCCCTCTCTCTGTTGGACTAGCCGCTCTCCTTTTCTTCCTCTGCCTCCCACCATCAGTTACCACCTGCTGTGTCCCCTCCTCGTTATCCAAACACCCAAACCTGTTCCTGAGTTCTATTTCCCCCTCACTAGCCCTCCTTTTCCTTGGCCTGCTCCTCACGGTCACATGCTTCCACTGCTCTTGTTCTCCCCCCACGACTTTCCCCCCTCACAGACCATAGCCCCTGCTTCTACCTGCACCTCCGAGCATTCCCCTTCCGCCATTCCCTGCCTTTGCTCCAGTAGCTGCTCGAATCCCCTTCTAAACTCCACCAGGGTCTCTACCTGCATCTCCAACCCACGGACCTTTTCCTCTAACAGGTCAATTAGGCGGCATTTCATACAGACATACCTCTGTTCAGGTGCTCCTGATAGAACCATGTACATACCACAGTTGCCACATGCAATCATCTGCATTGTGTCCCCCGCTGCTAGGCTCATGGCTGCTATGGTCTCAGCCCACCGCTTCTGGGGACACAGAACACACGCCCCTCTGCGCCCTCCTGCCACCCCTTCCACCTCCCCCTGTAAACTCCCACTTAAACTCCCCTGTTAGCAGCCCTGTTTGCCGGCTCCTGGGTGCCGCTGCTCGCTGCTTGGCTGGGAGGCCTCTTTTATAGGCCCCCTAATCAGCCAAGCTCCGCCCCCTAATCAGGGCTCTGGGCTCAGCAGCCCTCCCAGCACACTGCCCCTACAGGCCTCTACACACACAAGCACTACAAAGACAGACGCAAGTACAGATCCCTTCTCCTCCAATGAGACTCACTCCCACTTCAACTCCCCTGTTAGCAGCCCTGTTTGCCGGCTCCTGGGTGCCACTGCTCGCTGTCCAGGTCAATTGGGAGGTTTGGGGGGAACCCGGGCCCGCCCTCTACTCCGGGTTCCAGCCCAGGGCCCTGTGGACTGCAGCTGTCTATAGTGCCTCCTGTAACAGCTGCATGACAGCTACAACTCCCTGGGCTACTTCCCCATGGCCTCCTCCAAACACCTTCCTTATTCTCACCACAGGACCTTCCTCCTGGTGTCTGATAACGCTTGTGCTCCTCAGTCCTCCAGCAGCACACCCTCTCACTCTCAGCTCCTTGCGCCTCTTGCTCCCAGCTCCTCACTCTCCCACCACAAACTGAAGTGAGCTCCTTTTAAAACCCAGGTGCCCTGATTAGCCTGCCTTAATTGATTCTCAAGCTTCTTCTTAATTGGCTCCAGGTGTCCTAATTAGCCTGCCTGCCTTAACTGGTTCTAGCAGATTCCTGATTACTCTAGTGCAGCCCCTGCTCTGGTCACTCAGGGAACAGAAAACTACTCATCCAGTGACCAGTATATTTGCCCTCTACCAGACTCCTGTACCCCACTGGTCTGGGTCTGTCACAATAGATAAATGTTGTGTGTGTAGATAGATAGATAGATAGATAGATAGATAGATAGAAGTTGTGTGTGGAGATAGATAGATAGATAGATAGATAGATAGATAGATAGATAGATAGATAGATAGATAGATAGATAGATGGGGTGGGTGGGGATAGATAGATAGATAGATAGATAGATAGATAGATAGATAGATAGATAGATAGATAGATAGGGTGGGTGGGGATAGATAGATAGATAGATAGATAGATAGATAGATAGATAGATAGATAGATAGATAGGGTGGGTGGGGATAGATAGATAGATAGATAGATAGATAGATAGATAGATAGATAGATAGATAGATAGATAGATAGATAGATAGATAGATAGATAGTTGGGGTGGACGGGGATAGATAGATAGATAGATAGATAGATAGATAGATAGATAGATAGACAGATAGAAGTTGTGTGTGGAGATAGATAGATAGATAGATAGATAGATAGATAGATAGATAGATAGATAGATAGATAGATAGATAGATGGGGTGGGTGGGGATAGATAGATAGATTAGATATATTTATACAAATAGGATGACTACACTCAGTAGATTATAAGCTTTGTAATGATACCTTACAAGAGACCTTTTGCACGAAGCATTTTTTAGTTACATTATATTCACACTCATCAGCATACTTCCATAAAATCATATAGAGTGCAACATCACATCTTCATTATATTCTTTTTTCAGCAAGAGTCCAAAAAGACTGAATATCTTGGAAAATATAGAAGATACACTGGGACTGAAGTTCAAATTGGTCCAACCTGGGAAAACCCTCTGGCTTTCTCATGAGCGATCCTTTGCTGTTGTCTTAAAATTACTCCAGCCGTTATTACTGGCTTTGGAAAGTATCTACCAAGATGGGATGGATCTAAGTAGTGAGGCTGGTGGATTTTTGCTACTATGTTCAGAGAAGACTATTGCCATTCTCTCTCTTGTAAGTCTACTGTTGAAACCACTTGGGTCATTAAACATTGCCATCCAGGCATCTGCTACAACAGTAGTAGATCTTTGTCCAGCAATAGAAGCTACATTTGGGTCATTAAGAGAGCTATCATTGAAAAAGTACTGGAAGAAGCAAAGACTTTTGTCCAAAAGTTGACTAATGAAGGCATTTATATTGAATCCTTAAGTGAAGAGGACAAGAAGTGTTTGTTAAGACAACTGAAAAAGTACACAGACTTGATTCTTAAAAATCTACAACAGCGACCTCTAGATTCTACTCAACCTCTACGTAGCTTTTACAGATCCCTGTCCTATAAAACACCAACAGTTGTGCGGAGTGAGGCACTACCTGCAATGGGGCTGCCATGTGTTCAGGACAGAACAGAAAATTTGAACACAGAGTGGAATATCATACAATGAACGAATGAAGATGATACATCTGAGGGAAGGGAGCAGAAGGAGACTCCACCGATTGGAAGGCATGAGATGCACTGTCCTAGGGATGGGGGTTCCATGACCACTGCTCCCAAGAGAAGGAGGCGGGTTGTGGTGGTCGGAGACTCCCTCCTCAGGGGGACTAAGTCATCTATCTGCCACCCTGACCGAGAAAACAGAGAGGTCTGCTGCTTGCCAGGAGCTAGGATTCACGATGTGACGGAGAGACTGCCGAGACTCATCAAGCCCTCGGATTGCTACCCCTTCCTGCTTCTCCATGTGGGCACCAATGATACTGCCAAAAATGACCTTGAGCGGATCACTGCAGACTATGTGGCTCTGGGAAGAAGGATAAAGGAGTTTGAGGCGCAAGTGGTGTCCTCATCCATCCTCCCTGTGCAGGGAAAAGGCCTGGGTAGAGACCGTCAAATCCTGGAAGTCAACGAATGGCTACGCAGGTGGTGTCGGAGAGAAGGCTTTGGATTCTTCGACCATGGGATGGTGTTCCAAGAAGGAGGAGTGCTAGGCAGAGATGGGCTCCACCTAACGAAGAGAGGGAAGAGCATTTTCGCAAGCAGGTTGGCTAACCTAGTGAGGAGGGCTTTAAACTAGGTTCACCGGGGGAAGGAGACCAAAGCCCTGAGGTAAGTGGGGAAATGAGATCCTGGGAGGAAGCACGAGCAGGAGAGTGCAAGAGGGGAGGACTCCTGTCTCAGACTGAGAAAGCGGGACAATCAACGAGTTATCTTAAGTGCCTATACACAAATGCAAGAAGCCTGGGAAACAAGCAGGGAGAACTGGAAGTCCTGGCACAGTCAAGGAACTATGATGTCATTGGAATAACAGAGACTTGGTGGGATAACTCACATGACTGGAGTACTGTCATGGATGGATATAAACTGTTAAGGAAGGACAGGCAGGGCAGAAAAGGTGGGGGAGTTGCGCTGTATGTAAGAGAGGAGTATGACTGCTCAGAGCTCCGGCATGAAACTGCAGAAAAACTGGAGAGTCTCTGGATTAAGTTTAGAAGTGTGAGCAACAAAGGTGATGTCATGGTGGGAGTCTGCTATAGACCACCAGACCAGGGGGATGAGGTGGACGAGGCTTTCTTCCGGCAACTAGCAGAAGTTACTAGATCACAGGCGCTGGTTCTCATGGGAGACTTTAATCACCCTGATATCTGCTGGGAGAGGAATACAGCGGTGCACAGACAATCCAGGAAGTTTTTGGAAAGTGTAGGGGACAATTTTCTGGTGCAAGTGCTGGAGGAACCAACTAGGGGCAGAGCTCTTCTAGACTTGCTGCTCACAAACCGGGAAGAATTAGTAGAGGAAGCAAAAGTGGATGGGAACCTGGGAGGCAGTGACCATGAGATGGTCAAGTTCAGGATCCTGACATAAGGAAGAAAGGAGAGCAGCAGAATATGGACCCTGGACTTCAGAAAAGCAGACTTTGACTCCCTCAGGGAACTGATGGGCAGGATCCCCTGGGAGAATAACATTAAGGGGAAAGGAGTCCAGGAGAGCTGGCTGTATTTTAAAGAATCCTTATTGAGGTTGCAGGAACAAACCATCCCGATGTGTAGAAAGAATAGTAAATATGGCAGGTGACCAGCTTGGCTAAACAGTGAAATCCTTGCTGATCTTAAACGCAAAAAAGAAGCTTACAAGAAGTGGAAGATTGGACAAATGACCAGGGAGGAGTATAAAAATATTGCTCAGGCATGGGGAGGAGGTGACCAGCCCTCTGTGGAGAAAGAAGTGGTTCAGGACTATTTAGAAAAGCTGGACAAGCACAAGTCCATGGGGCCGGATGCGCTGCATCCGAGGGTGCTAAAGGAGTTGGCGGATGTGATTGCAGAGCCATTGGCCATTATCTTTGAAAACTTGTGGCGATCCGGGGAGGTCCCGGATGACTGGAAAAAGTCTAATGTAGTGGCCATCTGTAAAAAAGGGAAGAAGGAGGATCCGGGGAACTACAGGCCAGTCAGCCTCATCTCAGTCCCTGGAAAAATCATGGAGCAGGTCCTCAAGAAATCAATTCTGAAGCACTTAGAGGAGAGGAAAGTGATCAGGAACAGTCAGCATGGATTCACCAAGGGAAAGTCAGGCCTCACTAACCTAATTGCCTTCTATGAGGAGATAACTGACTCTGTGGATGAGGGGAAAGCAGTAGATGTGTTATTCCTTGACTTTAGCAAAGCTTTTGATAAGGTCTCCCATAGTATGCCGGCAAGTTAAAGAAGTATGGGCTGGATGAATGGACTATAAGGTGGATAGAAAGCTGGCTAGGTCATCAGGCTCAACGGGTAGTGATCAATGGCTCCATGTCTAGTTGGCAGCCGGTTTCAAGCGGAGTGCCCCAAGGGTCGGTCCTGGGGCCGGTTTTGTTCAATATCTTCATTAATGATCTGGAGGATGGTGTGGACTGCACTCTCAGCAAGTTTGCAGATGACACTAAACTGGGAGGAGTGGTAGATACACTGGAGGGTAGGGATAGGATACAGAGGGACCTAGACAAATTAGAGGATTGGGCCAAAAGAAACCTGATGAGGTTCAACAAGGACAAGTGCAGAGTCCTGCACTTAGGACGGAAGAATCGCATGCACAGCTACAGACTAGGGACCGAATGGCTAGGCAGCAGTTCTGCAGAAAAGGACCTAGGGGTTACAGTGGACAAGAAGCTGGGTATGAGCCAACAGTGTGCCCTTGTTGCCAAGAAGGCTTCCAGCATTTTGGGCTGTGTAAGTAGGGGCATTGCCAGCAGATCGAGGGATGTGATCGTTCCCCTCTATTCAACATTGGTGAGGCCTCATCTGGAGTACTGTGTCCAGTTTTGGGCCCCACACTACAAGAAGGATGTGGAAAAATTGGAAAGAGTCCAGCGGAGGGCAACAAAAATGATTAGGGGGCTGGAGCACATGAGTTATGAGGAGAGGCTGAGGGAACTGGGATTGTTTAGTCTGCAGAAGAGAAGAGTGAGGGAGGATTTGATAGCTGCTTTCAACTACCTGAAAGGGGGTTCCAAAGAGGATGGATCTAGACTGTTCTCAGTGGTGGCAGATGACAGAACAAGGAGTAATGGTCTCAAGTTGCAGTGGGGGAGGTTTAGGTTGGATATTAGGAAACACTATTTCACTAGGAGGGTGGTGAAGCACTGGAATGGGTTCCCTAGGGAGGTGATGGAATCTCCTTCCTTAGAGGTTTTTAAGGTCAGGCTTGTCAAAGCCCTGGCTGGGATGATTTAGTTGGGATTAGGTCCTGCTTTGAGCAGGGGGTTGGACTAGATACCTCCTGAGGTCCCTTCCAACCCTGATCTTCTATGAAGATTTGACTTCAACTTCTTTTTTATCATTACTAGTGGCTCGACCCAATCTTTATGCTATGTTTCCTGGGATGAAAGAAGTAGGAATTCATCTCTTGCTACTCCCAGTCACAACAGCTAAAGCTGAGCGTTCTTTTTCATCATGGAATAGAATTTTGTGTTCTGAAAGAAGTCGCCTTCTGCCTGATCATGTGAATGAACTAATGAGCATATCAACTGAAGGAATGGACGTACCGGACACACGAGAAGCCACCAAAGATGAACGTGTTGCATTCAACAAGTTCATTAACAGAGTTGTGCAAAATTATAACAAGAAAGCAAGAAGGATGTAGACGTAGTGCTTCATAGAAGGCTTGAGTAGCCAACTTTATTTGTGTGATGGTTTTAAAACATGAATTAAATCTAATAAAATGGTTATGAAACATTTTTCAGTTTTTACTATGGTGCCATAGAGCCCACCTTCACCCTCACGGTCTCACCCTTCATCGGCCCCGACCCCGCCCCCCCCCGTAAATTCAAACACCCCCCCCCCTAATTTCAATTCCTGGGGAAAACACTGCACTCAGATTCCTCAGGCTGGGCGGAGGAATACAGGGAATTGTTCTGGTGAATTTCAAAGGTCGATGAGGCTAATAAATTAGCAGCTGGGAGATTTCATATCAGTGCCAGAAGTGGGGGGCAGGGGGGAGTGGCGGGGGCATGAGACTGTCAGTGCCACACCTGAAGTGGGAAGAGACACATTCCCTGGGTGGATGGGGGCCAGTCGAGAGCCCATCCCTCATGCCCTGCATGCCAAAGATCTCAGAGGAGAGGAATGTGGAGAGAGAGAGACCAGGAAACACTTTCTGGTGCTCAGGTGCCACGGGAAGTCGAGACACGGGAGGGTTTTCAGAGCAGGTTGGACAAACACCTGCCAGGGATGGTCTAGGGTTACTTGGCTCTGCCTCACTGCGGGGAGCTGGACTGGATCCCCTCTCGAGGTCCCATCCAGCCTCATAGACAGACAGCCATCTGGATAGATGGGTAGAGAGTTGTGGGGATAAATAATTAGCCAGCTACATAGCTACGTAGCTTGGGTGTTTGAGGATTAGATTAGATAGCTACATAGCTACGTAGCTGGGGTGTACGGGGATGGATAGATAGATTTTTATCATGGAGGCTAATTACCCCTTGGGACAGTTTACCAAGGGGCCTGGCAGATGCTCCATTGTTGGCAATCTTGAAATTGAGCAGGGCTGGTTTTGACACCGACCTCCTGTAGTGGAGTTAATTCAGCCCCGGGGTCTCTTTGGCTTTATACTCTGTGATTTTTAGTGGTGCTGGGGCTTGGAGTGTGTTGGGAACCCCTCAGCCGCCCTTTCCCTTGTGGCTCAGGGACCATGAGCCGCACCCTACTCTGCGAGGAGAAGCCAAACGGTCCGGCGCTCCCGGCCCCACTTACCTGCCGAAGAGACGGAGGATGCGAGGTGAGCGAGGAGCAAGGAGACCCAAAGCGTCTTCATTCTTTGGGAGAAGAGTCTGGGGCGTAATCCATAGAGGCGGTAACGGAGGGAGGCCGTGCACACCTTGCGAGGGCCAGGAGCGCACTGAACGGGGGGGAGGGAACTAGGAACCTTGGCTCCCAGGGGTGGGGGTGGGAGAGCACTCAAATTCCTCTGTCTGGGCGGAGGAATAGAGGAAATTGCTCTGGTGAATTTCAAAGGTCAATGAGGCTAATAAATTAGCAGATGGGAGATTTTATATCTGTGCCAGAAGTGGGGGGCGGGGGAAGTGGTGGAGGCATGAGATTGTCAGTGCCACACCTGAAGTGAGAAGAGACATATTTCCTGAGGGGATGGGGCCAGTCACGGGCCTGTCCCTTGTGCCCTGCGTGCCAAAGATCTCAGAGGAGGGGAATGTGGAGAGAGAGAGAGAGACCAGGAAACACTTTCTGGCTCTCAGGGGAGCTCTGCTCCGGAAGCTGCAACAGGAAGCCAGGGGGTCACCATCACAGGAGAGTTCTCAGAGCAGGTTGGACAAACACCTGCCAGGGATGGTCTAGGGTTACTTGGCTCTGCCTCATTGCGGGGAGCTGGACTGGATCTCCTCTCAAGGTCCCAACCAGCCTCACTTCTCTACAATTAGACAGACAGACAGAGAGACAGACAAGCATTTGGCTAGATGGGTAGAGCGTGGTGGGGATAGATAATTAGCTAGATAGCTAGGGTGTATGAGGGTAGATAGATAGATGTAGAAGAGAGGGCTGTATATAGGAAATCTCTTGTCCATCCATCCATCCTCATGAACCCCCTCTGTTTATCTATCCCTCCCCACAAACACCCCTCTATCTCTCTATGATGAGTGTGGACATTTTCAGAAAGATTTTAGGAGTGTTATGTGTGCCTCTGTTTACCCTGCTCACCTTGTGCTGTGATGCACTGAGTGTAAACAGGAGTTAAGCATTCAGGGGGCAGCACGTATGGGACCAGATATATTCACATAAGTGAATGGCCTGCAGGTATGTGAATGGAAGGCCCGGCCTTGACCACGAAGGCGCCACCGGCCTGGCCATTCACCCCTAGCCACCATGAGCCAAGAGCCGAGGACTGTGGCAAATGCCCCACAGGGAAGCCGAGGGGAAAGGCGGGACCGAACGAGGCGGCTGGAGGCTGGTTCTGAGGTTGCTGTGGTGACCAGATGTGAACACACGGAGGGAGGTTGAAACATGGCCGGAGCGCGTCGAGCTGGATGGAAGTGCCTGGGATCTGGGGGCCATGGCTGCAGTGCCTAATCCATGAGCTGTGCCCAGCTGCTCACCCCGCACAGCCTTGGCCAGTTCGGGCTATGGTTCCAGCTAGCTCGCTTTGCACCGTGCTCTCTCCTCGCTGCCTCACCCAGAGCACACAGAGAACAACGCAACTTCACCCCAGAGCCCTTTCTGTTTCGCTTCTGAGCTGGTGAAATCAGCTGGTGCCAGCCGCAGGCAGGGAGACGAGGTCATTCTCCACCACCTCTGCCTGGTGGGGGCATGGTTAACTCTCTTGCACGGGAAGAACCACGCCCCTGTCCAAATCTGCCCCCACCAAAAGACCTAATTCCTGTTTGCAATGGGAGATTGCAGCTCTCACAAGGTTCACGGTGCTGTAACCTGGACAAGCACCAAGATTTACCTCGATTGCCATGAAATAATGGGGAAACCAACTCAGGAGGCTGGAACGTCAGAGCTTGGCACTGTGAAATACCAGGAAAACTCCCAGACAGTAATTGGAAACCAAGAAACTTTTACTCCAATCCTCTTTCCATTGTCTGAACACCAAAGATTTGAGCGGCCCGGGAACAGAGCAGAGCAGTGCTGAGAGGGTAAAATCTCTTACAACGTTTGTGCTGCAAAAACTGAGCTACTTGACCGAGAAATTGCCTAGCGGAGGTTCCCTTTGAGCCAGCAGGAAAAGAATTTAGCAAGAGCCACTGACCCAGAAGATGAAGCAAGACAAAAAAAAAAATCAAACTGGAAATAAGATGTAAATTTTTATCATGGAGGCTAATTAACCCTTGGGACAGTTTACCAAGAGGCCTGGCAGATTCTCCACTGCTGGCAATCTTGAAATGGAGCTGGGCTGGTTTTGACACTGACCTGCTGTAGTGGAGTTAATTCAGCCCGGGGTCTCTTTGGCTTTATACTCTGTGATTTTAAGTGGTGCTGGGTCTTGGGGCATGTTGGGAACCCCTCAGCCGCCCCTTCCTGGCAGGGACCATGTTCCACACCCCACTCCACGAGGAGAAGCCAAACGGTCTGGCGCTCATGGGCCCCACTCACCTGCCGAAGAGACGGAGGATGCGAAGTGGGCGAGGAGCAGGGAGACCCAAAGTATCTTCATCCTTTGGGAGAAGAGTCTGGGGTGTAATCCATAGAGGTGGTAACAGAGGGAGGCCATGCGCACCTTGCTAGGGTCAAGAGCACACTGAACAGGGGGGCCGGAACCAGGGACCTTGGCTCCCAGGGATGAGGGTGGGGGGGCACTCAGGGATTTCCCTACACCCCCGCTGAATTTCTCCAACCCCCCCCAATTTTGTGAATTAGTTACATGCAGTGTTGCCAATTTTAGTGATTGTTTGGAAATTTGAATGGAAATTGAAACATTAATACACACTTTAAAAGCATTTACAATGTATGATAAACTACGTGTATCTGAAAAAGTATCATAGATTTGAAAAGTATGAACATAGACTAGCTTCCTTATACAGCTTTTGTTTTTATGACAACGTCAGTGCATTCATTTTGGTGATGTTGGCCAAATGATGATTTGTAAACAAAGTCTAAATGAGCTCTCCCTGACAGCTAGTGATGAGCTGGGTGCTGGGGGAAAGGCTTCAGGACCAGATTGTAGTTACATTCATTTACATTCACACCTAATCTACCTAGGTATCCAGTAAACAGAACTGTGTTGCCCAAGGGATAGATTTTGGCTGGGGTTGGGTTACAAATCACTTGAATTGGGGGGGGGGAGAATGAAATGTTGTTCTTATCGTATGAGTAAAGGGTGGTAGAACTGTACCTAGTCTGTGCTGATTGAGAGCATCATGAGAGAGGGTGGGGACAGGTGTTTTGCTTGATGGTCTGCCTGAGTCACAAGTACTATTTGACCTGCCCCTTTCCACTGTTTAAAGACAGAGCTGATTAGGCTCCTGTGACGTTATTGATTTGAACTGGGACCATATAGAACATGGTGGCAACCAAGGTCCTGTAGTGGCACCAAATCTTGTATAAAGGGGGTCAAATGAGGTGTCTTAGTCAAGATTATGGTTTGCTGGTTATGATTATGCTGTCTAGATGTGTGTATCAATTTTGTAGTTGAAGTTATGAATATTGGCTCTATACTGTCTGTATGGCAAACTTATGCTCTGCTTCTGGGTGACATCCCAGACAAGCTGGGATTAGCTCTGCCTAACCTGCTTGATGGCCCATTAAGGACCATCAGCTACACAACTGACACATTGAGAGAAGGCAGATACGCCTTGTAACTCCGCAAGGCATGCACGGACCTGCCTATGTGACTCCAGACTCCATTTTGCTGTAGTTCTCCACAGTAAGGACAAAGAGGTGTTCTTACACCTGGAAGAGACTATAAAAGGCTGATGCCTCGTCTCCATCTGGTCTTCAATCCTGCTTCTTACCCCTGGAGGAACTTTGCTACAAACAGAAGCTCTGAACAAAGGACTGAATGACCCATCCAAGCTGGGGATGTTCCAGAGACTTGATTTGAACCTGCAGTTTATTGTATCGCTGCTGCAAGCCTGAACCAAGAACTTTGCCATTACTGTATGTAATTGATTCCATGTAACCAATTCTAACTCTCATCTCTATCTTCTTCCTTTTATGAATAAACCTTTAGATTTTAGATTCTAAAGGATTGGCAACAGCGTGATTTGTGGGTAAGATCTGATTTGTATATTGACCTGGGTCTGGGGCTTGGTCCTTTGGGATCGAGAGAACCTTTTTTCTTTTATTGGGGTATTGGTTTTCATAACCATTTGTCCCCATAACGAGTGGCACTGGTGGTGATACTGGGAAACTGGAGTGTCTGAGGGAATTGCTTGTGTGACTTGTGGTTAGCCAGTGGGGTGAGACCAAAGTCTTCACTGTTTGGCTGGTTTGGTTTGCCTTAGAGGTGGAAAAACCCCAGCCTTGGGCTGTAACTGCCCTGTTTGAGCAATTTATCCTAAATTGGCACTCTCCGTTGGGTCCCACCAGAACCGCATCGTCACAGCTCCATAGATAGTCTTTTGTTTTGTTAAGTGACCGCTTAGGGTTAAGTGAAATACCAGGAAAACTCCCAGACAGTAATTGGAAACCAAGAAACTTTTACTCAAATCCTCTTTCCATCATCTGAACACCAAAGATTTTAGTGGCCCAGGAACAGGGCAGAGCAGCTAGGGTAAAATCTCGTACAACGTTTGTGCTGCAAAAACTGAGCTACTTGACCGAGAAATTGGTTAGCAGACATTCCCTTTGAGCCAGCAGGAAAAGAATTTAGCAAGAGCCACTGGCCAGAAGTTGAAGCAAGACAAAAAAAATCAAACTGGAAAAAAGATGTCAATTTTTATCATGGAGGCTAATTAACCCTTGGGACAATTTACCAAGGGGCCTGGCAGATTCTCCACTGCTGGCAATCTTGAAATTGAGCAGGGCTGGTTTTGAAGCCGACCTGCTGTAGTGGAGTTAATTCTCTTTGGCTTTATACTCTGTGATTTTAAGTGGTGCTGGGTCTTGGGGCATGTTGGGAACCCCTCAGCCGCCCCTTCCTGGCAGGGACCATGTTCCACACCCCACTCCACGAGGAGAAGCCAAACGGTCTGGCGCTCATGGGCCCCACTCACCTGCCGAAGAGACGGAGGATGCGAAGTGGGCGAGGAGCAGGGAGACCCAAAGTGTCTTCATCCTTTGGGAGAAGAGTCTGGGGTGTAATCCATAGACGTGGTAACAGAGGGAGGCCGTGCGCACCTTGCGAAGGCTGGGAATGCACTGAACCCGGGAAACAAGAACCCGGGACCTTGGGTCCTGGGGGTGGGGTCAGGGGGCACTCGGATTCCTCAGGTTGGGCACAGGAATAGAGGAAATTGTTCTGGTAAATTTCAAAGGTCGAGGAGGCTAATAAATCAGCAGCTGGGAGTTTTCATATCAGTGCAAGGAGCGAGGGGGCGGAAATGGGACTCTCGGTGCCACACCTGAAGTGGGAAGAGACACGTTCCCTGGGTGGATGGGGACAGTTGGGAGCCTGTCCCTCGTGCCCTGCGTGCCAAAGATCTCAGAGGAGAGGAATGTGGAGAGAGAGAGACCACAAAACGCTTTCTGGCTCTTAGGGGAGCTCAGCTCCGGAAGGTGCCATGGGAAGCTGGGGGGTCACCATCATGGGAGAGTTTTCAGAGGAGGTTGGACAAACGCCTGCCAGGGATGGTCTAGGGTTACTTGGCTCTGCCTCATTGCAGGGAGCTGGACTGGATCTCCTCTCGAGGTCCCAACCAGCCCCACTTCTCTATGATTGGAGAGACAGAGAGACAGCCAGCCATTTGGATAGATGGCTAGAGGGTTGTGGGGATAGATAGATAGATAGATAGATAGATAGATAGATAGATAGATAGATAGATAGATAGATAGATAGATAGATAGATAGATAAGGTGTATAGGGATAGATAGTTGTGACGTTCCCCTGGTGTTATCTGGACCGGTGATCTGCTAGGTCACTCCAATCCTTGACTCTGGGAGCCAGCCTGACCCTGCTCTGCTGTGAGAACCCCCACTCCTGGGCTGTTCACGCACAGCCTCCAGCATGTAAGCTGCTCCTTGGATTGTGCAACCGAATGACACTAGCCAATATCTCCGGTCCCAGACACAACCCTAAGAACCTCCGTCCTGCAGTGCCCAATTATGCCCACTAGACGCTGGAAGCTTATATGAGTTCGTCAATTTAACAAAGAAATTGATATGTACCAGACTTGTTCTCCCCAGGGGAGCCTCTGAATGCTGCAAACCAAACGCACTGCTTCAGGTAGAACAAACCAACAGATTTATTAACTATAAAGATAGATTTTAAGTGATTATAAGTCAAAGCACAACAAGTCGGATTTGGTCAAATGAAATGAAAGCAAAACGCATTCTAAGCTGATCTTAACACTTTCAGTGCCCTTAGAAACTTAGGGCAGGTCCACACTGGGGCGGGGGATCGATATAGGAAACGCAACTTCAGCTACGAGAATAGCGTAGCTGAAGTCGACGTTTCCTATATCGAACTAAATTTACTTACTGCGGGTCCACGCGGCGCAGGCAGGCTCCCCCGTCGACAGCGCTTCCTCCTCTCTTCTAGCTGGAGTACCGCAGTCGACGGCGAGCACTTCCTGGTTCAACTTATCGCATCCAGACAAGACGCGATAAGTCGAACCCAGAAGTTCGATTGCTCGCCGCCGAACTACCGGGTAAGTGTAGACCTACCCTTAGATGCTTCTCACCACAGGCTGGCAGGTCGCCCTTCAGCCAGGCTCTCCCCTTTGATCAACGCTTCAGTCGCTTGGTGGTGGTGTCTTTGTAGATTGAGGTGGAAGAGAGAGGAAGAGAGTGGCAAACGTCTCTCCCTTTTATCATGTCCTTTCTTCCCTTTTGGCTTTGCCCTCCCCTTCAGAGTCAGGTGAGCATTACCTCATCGCAGTCCCAAACTGACCAAGGGAAGGGGCGTGACTCACTCGAGAGTCCAATAGATCCTTTGTTGCTGTCTAGGGCAGTGTCCTTTGTTCCTGTGAGGCTGGGCTGGGTTTGTCCCATACATGCCCTGATTAGGTGTGAACTGCCCCTCTGCTCTTGGAGAGTTTTTGCCTGGTGTTGTTTTAAGCCATGAGGACACATTTTCGGCCTTATAACTATATACATGAAATTACAACCTATAACATTACTATAATAACAATGCTCAGTGCATCATGAGCCTTCTGAAGACACCCGTCATGACAAACTTTGCATTGGATACCACACACTCATATTATAAGGATGAACATGGGGCTGTAGGGTGTTCCCATGAGGTACAGAACGTCATAGATAGATAGATAGATAGATAGATAGATAGATAGAAATCTATCTTTTGTAGTTGATACTTTTGTTTGCTTTATCTAAACCCGTGTGTGGGAATCATAACTCAGGGGGAGAAAGCTGTTGCATATTCCTCTCCACATCGAGGGAGGGGGCGAATTTTATGAGCTTATGATGTACAGTTCCCTGTGCAGCACAAGATGATCTAATTTTGGGTTTATACTCCAGAGGGGGTGGTGCCTGAGGAGCTGGGAGGTGCCTTAGCTGGAGTCTTCCCCTGCAGGGGCTGGTCAGTGCGCCTGCCTGCATGTAACTGCTGCTGGGTGTGTCCCTACCTGTATTTATGCTGGTGAATGTGCAGGCTAGAGAAAGGGCTTTGCAGCTTGTCACAGCAGTACGGTGTAAAAGGGAGCCCAGGCTGATGGGTCAGGAGGGCTCAGTGGTACCCCAGTTCCAGCTGGCACCCCGGGGGGAAACTGTCACAAGGGTGTATGGAGATAGATAGATAGACAGATAGATAGATGCAGAAAGCGCAGATGCAGGAAGTGAGAACTGCTCCGAAGCTGCCATGTTCCCTTTTGAAACTCCCAAAAGAACCCAAGAGGTGTTTAGTCAGCCGGCCTTTGACCGTCTCTAATGCTGAATGCACCGGGAAAAGGGGCAGACTTGGTGCATGGGCAGGAAGAGGAGTTGGAGCACGACATGACCCAGCCCTTCACAGCTGGCAAGTCTGATGCACAGCTCATTTCTCATCCGGGGGAGGGGGACAGAGACCACATCAGACCCTCCCTAAAACATCCCCGTGTCCTAGTGCCCACCAAGAACTCACCAGCAGGGAGGCCACTTTTGTGTGGAGACCCCTGCTCTGTGTCAGTCTCTCACGTCCTCAGGTGCTGCTCCGGCCAACTCCCTCAGGGGCTGTTCGGCTGAGACTGAGCTCACCGGCTCCGTAGGGCGGGCACCAGGCAGCGGCTTTTTGTTCTGTGTCTGTGCAGCTCCTGACCCCACAAGGACCTCGGCCACAATGGGGGTGCCGAAGCGCTACCATAATACACCTCATAAATAACATACAGCACCTAGCATAGCGAGGCCCTGGGCCATGACCAGGGGGTGCTGAGGTGCTACCGTAATACATCTATGTCACGGAGTATGGGGGACACAAGGCCCTGCACCCCCGGCGTCCTGCGATTCACCATGACTCTCAGCCAGCCAGTAAAGCAGAAGGTTTATTTAGACGACAGGAACACAGTCCAAGACAGGTCTTGCAGGCACAGACAACAGGACCCCCCCCAATTAGGTGCATCTTGGGGTCCCAGGGGCACCACAGCCCCCTTGGGAGGTCAGAGCCCCATCTGCCTCCCAGCCATATCACCAGCCAGCTCCTGAAAACTGTCTCTTCAGTGACCCCTCCCACAGCCTTTGTTCAGTTTCCCGGGCAAAGGTGTCACCTGGCCTCTAACCCCTTCCTGGGTTCTCATGTTACATGCTCAGGTATCCTGCGTCGGTCAGTCTCCCATCCCCCAATGCAGACTATCCTAGCCACACTCCCCTGTCAGCATTCAAAGACCACATTAAGAACACTCCCAGTTCATCACATCTCTCCCCCCTTCGAGACCGAACTGAGTGGGGTCACTTTAGCCAGTGACCCGGGGAAGTTCGAATCTACCCCCATTCCTGTGGATGCCCCAGCATCCCTCTCATTCCTTGGTGAGAATTACACCAGGCCCTTCCAGTTTCATGCCCCCCCTTTAGGTCGGGGGTGCTCGATGGCACTCGTAGTTCGCATGTGGGAAGGTTTATGCGGCCCGTGCCCTTTTCCCACCCCAATACCCCTGGGGTTCCAACTGGGCTGGGGTCTTCTCCCAGCGTTCCAGTCTGGAGGTCGGTGATTCGGGCTCTCTTGGTTCAGAGCCCCCCTTTGAACCTTGGCCACCCTCTGGAAAGGCTTTAGGACCCTTGCTGGGCAAGGGTCCTAAAGCCATTTTCCCCTTGTCCCGGGCCTTCCTCCCCCTCTGACAGGAGTCACAGGATCGGCAGTACTGTCGGACAGTAACAAAGACCCCAGGCCAGTAAAAGCTCTGTAGCAGCCTCTGCTGGGTGCGCCAGGTTCCCTGGTGCCCTGAGAGGGGGGTGTCATGGGCCCGGTACAGCAGCTGGCGGCGATACTTCTGGGGTACCACCAGCTGCCTCCTGATCCCCCCTGACTCCATTTCCCCTGGGGGAGCCCATTCTCGGTACAGGAACCCCTTCTCCCACAGGAACCTTTTCCGGCCACCTCTCCCCGTGGTCTGTACCGCACCGAGGTCGGCCAGGTCCCTTATCTTCCGCAAGGAGGGATCTTTCTGCAACTTGGCCTGGAACTCAGCAGCTGGGACAGGGATGGCCACCTGCTCTCTCTCGCCAGCTGGGTCTGAAGCCGCAGCCTCCCTGAGCCGCGTCCCTGGGTGTTCCCTCCCCACCAGATTAGGGTCCTGCGCCTCAGGCAAGGCACCCTCCCCAAGGCCAGGGAGCAGTGCCCCTCGCCGGCTCTGACTACGGGTCACAACCAGGGCACCCTGGGGGTTGCTTGGCCAGTCCTCCAGGTCCCCCCCCTCATCAACACCTCAGTGGGCAAATACGGGTGTACCCCCACGTCCTTGGGGCCCTCCTTGGCCCCCCACTTCAGGTGCACCCTCACCATGGGCACTTTGACTGGGGTCCCACCCACTCCCGTCAGGGTCAGGTAGGTGTTGGGCACCACCCGATCTGGGGCCACCACCTCGGGCCGGGCAAGCGTCACCTCTGAGCCTGTATCCCAGTATCCATTGACCTTCCTCCCATCCACCTCCAGGGGTACAAGGTACTCTCTCCGGAGGGACAGCCCCGCGCCCACCGTATAAACCAAAAACCCTGAGTCTGGAGCATCCAGCCCCCCAGAGGAGCTGGCTTGGAGCTCTCCTCCCTCCTTAGCAGGTGGTACTCTGCCAGCCCCCCTTCCCTGGGAATGCTGCCTCTCGCCCAGCTGGGTCTCTACCCAGTCAACCCTCTGTGGGTTCGGTCTGCTCAGTCTGTCCCTGAGCCTGGGGCACTGGGCCCGTATGTGGCCTCTCTGGCCACAGTGATAGCAGCCCATGTCCCATGGGTCCCCTCGAGTGGGTCGGATGGCCCTGATGCCGGATGTTCCCCTTTGATGGGGGTTTTCCGTATTTTCCCGCTGGGAGGTCCCATGGTGACTCTCTCTCTGCGTTGTGGTGGGACTGTTCATTTGGGACTCCTCCCTGTTATCCCCTGACCGGTTCTTTACAAACTCATCGGCCAGCCGGCCTGCATGTCGTGGGTTCTCTGGTTTTTTGTCCCTCAACCACAGCCTCAGGTCGGATGGGCACCGCTCATACAGTTGCTCCAGTACCAGCAGTTTAACCAGGTCCTCCTTCGTCTGGGCCCCATCTGCCCACTTGCTGGCGTATCCCTCCATGCGGATGGCTAGTTGCAGATATGAGATCTCAGGGGTTTTATCCTGACTCCGGAACCTTTCCCGGTACATCTCAGGAGTCAGCCCAAACTCACGTAGCAGGGCCTTTTTGAATAGTTCGTAGTCCCCTTTCTCCGCCTCTTCCAGTTGGCGGTACAATGCCACGGCTTTGGGGTCCAGTAAGGGGGTGAGAACCCGGAGTCTGTCCACAGGATCAACCTGGTGCAGCTCGCAGGCCATCTCAAAGGCATCCAGGAAGTCATCCATATCCTCCCCCTCCTTACGTGGGGCCAGGATGCACTTATCAAAGCTCCGTGCAGTCCTGGGTCCCCCCTCACTCACCGCAGCCGGGGGCTCGCTGCACCTCAGTCTCGCCAGTTCCAGTTCATGCTGATGTTGGTCCCGCTCATGCTGACGTTGTTTCACATTCTCTTCCCACTCCTGCTTCAGTTCTTGCTGCCTTAACTCGAGCTCTTTCAGTCTCATCTCCCATTCACATTCCAGCTGCATCCGCTCCCAGGACGGGGAGCTCCGTCGGGACGATCCCCTGCTGGCCGCCGGGGTCAGGGTGCCCTCGGTATTTGCTGGGCTTCCCCCAACCCCTCCCCTAGGTATAGGTAGGCAGGGTCTCGGGATGTCCTCGGCAGCAGTCTGACCCCTCCCAGCCATGTCAGGCCCCGTGGCCTGCGCTACATCCGCCGGGCGGCTTCCCTCAGGGACAGGGCTCGATTCACCCAAGCGATCCCTCTCCTCCAGCCGGGCAATGAGCTGTTCCTTGGTGGACCTCCCAATGCACAGCCCCCTCTGCCTGCACAGCTCCACCAGGTCGCTCTTAAGGCGTTTAGCATACATCCTCCTGCTGGCCACTCACCGGCCTGTGCTCTCCGCTTTCCACCGTTCCAGGGGGACCCCTCGTGTGCCAGCCCTTCTTCAGGTCACCACCTCTCTGCCAGGGTCGAGCTGCAGACTCCTCCACCCCGGGACCGCTCGCTGCGATCCCCCGGGAGACCCTGTTACTGCAACAGTCCTTCTCTCTGGTCACACACTCCCAGGGGTCAATCACCCCCTGAACCGTCTCTCTCTGACTCTTCAGCCCACCTGGTCCCCGTTGATCCCCCTTCGTTTTACTGCTCCCCAGTCACTTACTGCAGGAAGCGCCATCCACAGGGTGCAGTAGATCCCACCTCTGCCACCAGTTGTCACGGAGAATGGGGGACTCAGGGCCCTGCACCCCTGGCTTCCTGTGATTCACCATGACTCTCAGCCAGCCAGTAAGGCAGAAGGTTTATTTAGACAACAGGAATACAGTCCAAGACAGGTCTTGCAGGCACAGACAACGGGACCCCCCTCAGTTAGGTCTATCTTGGGGTCCCAGGGCGCCCCAGCCCCCTTGCAAGGTCAGAGCCCCATCTGCCTCCCAGCCATATCACCAGCCAGCTCCTGAAAACTCTCTCTTCAGCGACCCCTCCCAAAGCCTTTGTTCAGTTTCCCGGGCACAGGTGTCACCTGGCCTCTAACCCCTTCCTGGGTTCTCATGTTACATGCTCAGGTATTCTCCATCGGTCAGTCTCCCATACCCCAATGCAGACCATCCCAGCCACACTCCCCTGTCAGCATTTAAAGACCACAGTAAGAACAGTCCCAGTTCATCACAATCTAATAAATAACATACAGCACCAAGCACAGCATGGCCCTGGGCAATGACTAGGGAGTGCTGAGGTGCTACCGTACTACACCTAATAAATAACATACAGCACCTAGCACAGCAAGGCCTGGGTGGTAACTAGCACACCATGGATGGGGCGGGGTCACTGAAATAACAACACTAATGCATCATCGTCATCATCATCATCATCATCATTTTATTGCAGAATCAAGTCTTCCCATGCAAAGAGAGACAGAGTGCGAGAGCAGGACGAGGGACATGCCTTCCCCCTCACCCCAGACCCATCCCCATGGGCTGCTGATGGGACAGGCCAGTTTTAGCTGGGACGGGACAGGCGCCTGATGTGGGCTAAAGTGCATGTGCTGGGCAGGGCTGGCTTTAGGGGTGGGCGATGGCCCAGGGCGCTGTGGTCAGGGGGCACCGCAGTGTTTAATTTGTAATGAAAGTGGTGCTAAGGGCTTAGCCCCGGCACAAATTAAGCATCAGCTGGGCAGCTGGAGAGCTGTGGCTGCTGGCTGGGTTCCCAGCAGGGAAGGCAGCGTCGCTGCCAGCAGCAGCTCAGAAGGATGGGTGGCATGGTATGTTATTGCCACCCTTCCTTCTGTGCTGCTGCAGGTGGCGGCACTGCTTTCAGAGCTGGGTGGCTGGAGAGTGGCGGCTGCTGGCCAGGAGCTCAGAGTTGCCTGGGCTTCACAAATTAAGTACTGGGGTGCTGTGGTGAAGAGGTAAGTAGTGGGGCATGCCTGCGGTGTGAGGCTGCAGATGGGAGCTTGGGAAAATGGCAGGGGAGGCAATGGGGGCCAGGTGGGATGGGTGGGGAGCCCAGGGAGGCAGCATGGGCCAGGGAGCATGGGTGGGGAGCCTGGGGAGGCAGTGGCTGCCAGGGGATGGGTGGGGAGCCTGGGGAGGCAGCGGGGGTTGGGGGATGGGTGGGGAGCCCAGAGAGGCAGTGGGAGTCAGGGGAGATGTTTGGGGAGCGCGGAGAGGCAGTGGGGGCCAGGCAGGATGGGTGGGGAGGCAATGGGGTCCATGGAAGATGTGTGAAGATCCCAGAGAGGCAGTGGCGGTTGGAGGGATGGGTGGAGAGGCAGTGAGGGCCAGGTGGGATGGGTGGGGAGGCCGGGAAGGCTGCGGGGTTGGGGGATGGGTGGGGAGGCCATGTGGACCAGGGGAGATGTATGGGGAGCCCGGCGAGGCAGTGGGGGTTGGAGGGATGGGTGGGGATCCTGGGGAGGCAGTGGGGGCAGGGAGATGGTCGGGAGGCAGCAGGGACCAGGAACACCAAAATACACGTTCACCCAGGACACCATTTTCCCTAAAGCCGGCCCTTGTGCTGGGCGTGGATGGGAAAATCTGCATCATGCATGCAGAGATCGTCTGGGGTGGAGCTGCAGAACCAGCCTCCAATGCCACTAAAGCTCACATCCCACTGGGAACAGGTGGCTGGGCAGTGTGAACGTCCCCTCAAGGGGCCTGATTCTGAGCTCACATTCCCCTTGATACACCGGGGCGGGCGCAGGGGGAACCAGCCCAATAAACCCCAGCGAAGTTACTCCTGATGTACATCATGTTGAGCAAGCGGAAAACTGGCACCAGAGACCCCAGCGAAGTTACTCCTTCAGCTCCTCCAGAGAATCAGCTCCTCCAGGACCCCCTCTCAATAACCGTTCCTGGGGGCTGCGCGGGGCCATCAGACAGCGTCACCGACACCCCAGCACCAGGGCCCTGGTGTCCCAGCCAGGGGAGCCGGGAGAGGGGGCTGGCTGGATGTGGAGGGCAGTCACCGAGGAAGGAGAAAGCTCACAGCTGGGTAATGAGAATCTCCGGCTTCTGGATGTGCACCTGGGATGGTGAGAGATGGGGGTGGGGGCCATAAGCAGAGCTGGGCACAAATGACCAAAATTGCTCTTTTCTTAAGTGACAACGTTGATGGGGAAGTTTTCAGTCCCAGCCACAGCGTGGGGGGCAGGTTGGGGGGGGAGAATTGGGGGATTGTTTTACTTTTCTCCAGTGAAAATGGTCATGTGGGAATTTTCATTTCCCATCCATACTGAAATCCACCCCCCACAAAAAAAAAAAAACCTCTTTCTTTTTGTCCCAACCACTATCTCATCTGGGCCAGACACAGTGCTAAAATCATCTCTCTGCTCCTCTTTCCCTGTTTGTGCATCGCAGGATCGCGTCAGGAGCTCACGTTCGGCTGATTATCTGCCTCCTCCACAAATTTTCCACAGAGTCCTGGCTTTCCAGGAGAGGGACCCTCATTACGCCTCTCTAGGGTAGTGGTCCCCAAACTTTTCTGTGTCATGCCCCTGCCCCTGGAGCCAAGCGACAGCTCCTGGGGGAGGGTGGGCGATGCGCACGGGATAAGGTGGCTGAGGCTGGGGCTGAAGCTGGGAGTGGGTGTGACGTTGCACTCCATATGATTTTATAAAAATATGCTAAAGAGTGTGGGTATAATGTAACTGGAATATGCTTCATGCAGAAGGTCTCATTACAAAGCTTATAATCTACCGAGTGTGTCATCCTATTTGTATAAATGTATCTGTGACGTTGTGCAGTCTATATGGTTTTATAAAAACTTGATAATAAGTCAATATAATGTAACTGGGATAGTTTTAGAGAAAATATGGTAATAAGTGAATATAACGTAACTGGGATATGCTTCATGCAAAAGGTCTCTTGTAAGGTATCATTACAAAGCTAATAATCTACTGAGTATGATCATCTGATTTGTATAAATGTACCACTCTTGTATCTAAAACTAGAAATATAAAATGTAACTCTGAGGGCCTATTGTAATTATGTAAAGTGTGGGCCATTAATGATGGTTTGGAATCTTGATGACTCCCATTAACCAGGACCATTGTCTGCAGATGGGTGTGTTTTACCTGTAAGTCTTCCTGTATATGTGTGTGCTGGCAAGTGGGCAATGAAGTCTTGCAGTGACATGTGATCATGTGAACATGTCACCTGAACTGGAATCCATCTTTAACCTGGTGCTTTTTCAGTGAGGGGGGGTGGAAACCCAGAGGGACAAAGGGTTCCCGCCTTATGCAAAAGATATATAAAGGGGTGGAAGAGAACAGAGGAGGAGAGAAGCCGTCATGAAGAATCTCCTAGCTATCACCTGAGCTGCAACAAGAGCTGTACCAGGGGAAAGAATTGTGCCCAGGCCTGGAAGGTGTCCAGTCTGAGAAAAACTTACTGAAGCATCTCTGAGGGTGAGACTATCTGTATTTAGCTTGATTAGACATAGATTCACGCATTTTATTTTATTTTGCTTGGTGACTTACTTTGTTCTGTCTGTTACTACTTGCAACCACTTAATTCCTACTGTCTGTATTTAATAAAATCACTTTTTATTTAGTAATTTACTCAGAGAATGTATTAATACCTGGGGGAGCAAACAACTGTGCATATCTCTCTATCAGTGTTATAGAGGGCGAACAATTTATAAGTTTGCCCTGCATAAGCTTTATGCAGGGTAAAACGGATTTATTTGGGTTTAGACCCCATTGGGAGTTGGGCATCTGAGTGCTAAAGACAAGCACACTTCTGTGAGCTGTTTTCAGGTAAACTTGCAGCTTTGGGGCAAGTGATTCAGACCCTGGGTCTGTGTTGGAGCAGACGGGAGTGTCTGACTCAGCAAGACAGGGTGCTGGAGTCCTGAGCTGGCAGGGAAAACAGGAGCAGAGGTAGTCTTTGCACATCAGGTGGCAGCTCCCAAGGGGGTTTCTGTGATCCAACCCGTCACAGTATCATTCTTGTATCTGAAACTAGAAATATGAAATATAACTCTGAGGACCTATTGTAATTATGCAAAGTGTGGGCCATTAATGGTGGTCTGGAATCTTGATGGCTCCCATCAACTAGGACAATTGGTTGTAAATGGCTCTGTTTACTTGCAAGCCTTCCTGTGAGTCAGGCCGGGAAGAATGAAGGCTGGTGGGGGGGGGGGCGGTCTCACAGGACATGTGACCATGTCACCTGGTACTGGAATCCATCTTAAACCTGGGGTTTTCCATTTAGATGGGGGGGGGGACCCAGAGGGACAAAGGATTCCCACCTTGTGCCAAAGCCATATAAGGGGGTGGAACAGAACAAAGGGGGCTGCAGTCATGAGAAATCCCCTAGCTACCACCTGAGCTGGAACAAGGACTGTACCAGGGAAAAGGATTGGGCCCAGACTAGGAAGGAGTCTAGTCTGTGAAAGAAGCTCATTGGATCATCTCTGAGGGTGTGATTTTATCTGTAATTAGTTTCTTACTGTATTAGGCTTAGACTTGCATGTTTTGTTTTATTTTGCTTTGTAACTTACGTTGTTCTCTCTGTTATTACTTGGAACCACTTAAATCCTACTTTTGATATTTAATAAAATCATTTTTTGCTTATTAATTAACTCAGAGTAAGTGATTAATTCCTGGAGGGCAAACAGCTGTGCATATCTCTCTATCAGTGTTATAGAGGGCGAACAATTTATGAGTTTACCCTGTATAAGCTTTATACAGAGTAAAATGGATTGATTTGGGGTTTGGATCCCATTGGGAGCTGAGTGTCTGAGCGCTAGAGACAAGAGCACTTCTTAAGCTGTTTTCAGTTAAGTCTGCAGCTTTGGAGCGCGTGGTTCAGACCCTGGGTCTGTGCTGGAGCAGACTGGCGTGTCTGGCTCGACAAGGCAGGGTTCTGGAGGCCCAAACTGGCAGAGAAAACGGAGCCTCAGGTAGTCTCAGCACATCAGGTGACAGTCCCAAGGGGATCTCTGTGACCGAACCCATCACAGTGGGTTTGTGGCCAAGGCAGGAGCAGAGCAGGCTGGGTTAGGCAGGCTCTGCCACACCTCCCCAAATGTTTCTCTGCACCCCCTCTCTGCTCTACAGATTGCCCGAGCAGGGAGGATTGGTGCTGGAGCGGCATCGCCCCCAGATGGCTCCATTTCCCATTCGGAGCAGGGCGTGCTCTTAATGGGCCACTGCAGGCAGTAGGAGGAGGGGACCGATATGGCCGAACCTACCAGGAGAGATGTGTGGACGGATTCCATGTTAATCTTGAAGGAGCCGGTCCCATCCGAGTCTGCAGGCCAGGCAAAAGAGAAGGCTTAGGAAGGCAGAGGATTCAGCCAGTGGACGCACGGCTATTGAGCACTGAGGTTCCAGGACCAGCTGCCATGGTGGCCAGGAACCTCCCGTCTCCCGAAGGAGTCCCTCAGAGCTGCCCTCCTCCACTGATGGCACTGACCTGGTCTCTGTGGGCCACTGTCCTTTGCCCAGGGGTTCCCACCAGCCCATCTCGCCCAGCCCGGGATGGATCCAGCGTTACCTTTCCAGGAGTCGGCTCCTTCATTACTGTAGCAGAAGCTCCCGGTGGTGTTCCACTCAAGGTCATCGTCCTCGAACCACATCTCAGTGTTGGCCTTCTCCGAATGCAGGCTGCAGAGGGAGCAGGTGGTGGAGGCTTCCGCTGCCCAGCTGGGCCCCCGAGGGCATCTGACCCGGAGTCCCTCTGCCCCTTCACACCCTCCTTCTGCACCCGCCCATTGAGTCAAAGAGGTGAGGGTCATTCTCAGACCAATACCAACCCCACCACGGATACCTCACAGCAGGGCTCACAGCAAACCTACCTCGCAACCCATCCTCTGCCCAAGGAAACAACTGTCACGGACTCACAGATCGTGCCCACTCTTGGCCCCGTGAGGTCCGTGGGGGGTGCCCCTTTTAGTGAGACAGCCCTTCTCGGGGGTCCACTCTCTCTCGGGGTCAGGCCCCTCCACCTCCTGGATCCGCACCTCTCTGAGCCTTAGCACGTCTGTCTCTGCCGTGGGCCCCCTCAGGGAGTCCACTCGCTCTGGACCCCCCGGGCCTTCACCCCCGAAGGGGATGATGCAACCCTGTTCTCTAGACCGGAGTGACTCTCAGCCAGCATGAAACAGGAGGGTTTATTGAGAGTTGAACACAGCACAGGAAGCTCTCTGACCCTCAGGCCTGGCCTCCCTCAGCCCAGCACATCCCAGTCTCTCTGCATCCAGGTGGGCTCTGCCTGCTTCCCCCCTCCAGCCCCGAGCCCCCCTGCTCGCAGCTGGGCATCTGAGATCCCCGGCCCCAGGCCCCGCCTCTGTCCATTGTCTTCTCTCCAGGTAAACAGGGTCGTAAACCGGGGCCTCCGCTCCTGCTTCTCTCCTCTGGCTGGAACCGACTGGTTAGGTCACTGGGTCCTCACTCTGCAGCCCATTGTCCTCCCACTGGCCAGAACCGGCTGCGTCTCCTCAGCTGGGCCTCTGGGTCACCAGGTCGCCAGGTCACCGGTCGCTGGGGTATCCATCCTCCCGGCCATCGGCTGGGTCCCCACGTCCTCTCTCCGGTCCTCTGCAAAACACACTCCCTCTCCCCTCACCTTGTTAAACCAGTAACACCCAGGGAAACTGAGTCCCACCCCCTCCGCATGCAAACCATTGAAACTCCACAGAAAACAAGAAAACCCCCCACTTCGTCACATCTCTCCCCCCTTCGAGGCTGAACGGAGCAGGGTCACTTAGCCAGTGACCTGGGGAAGTTCAGGGTCCCCGCCCCGCGATAAAGCATCAGCGATAACATTGGCACTCCCCCTCACATGGACCACCTCCATGTCATACCCCTGGAGGAGCAGGGCCCATCTCAGCAGCTTGGCATTAGCCCCTTTCATTTGGTGCAGCCACGTCGGGGCGAATGGTCGGTGTACACGGTGAAGTGCCGCCCAAATAGATATGGCTGCAGTTTGTTAAGGGCCCACCCCATGGCCAGGCATTGCTTCTCTATGGCCGCATAGTGCTGCTCCCGGGGCAGCGGCTTCTTGCTCAGGTACACAATGGGGTGTCTCTCCCCCTTAGTATCAGTTTGCATCAGTATCGCCCCCAGCCCTGTGTCCAAGGCGTCGGTGAACACCAGGAAGGGTTTGTTAAAATCCGGGTTTACCAGCACCGGGCCCTGGATAAGTGCCCCCTTCAGCGCACAGAGAGCCCTCTGGCACTGCTCGGTCCAGACCACCTTGTCCGGCTTTCCCTTTCGACACAGCTCCGTGAGGGGAGCTGCCAGGGAGCTAAAGTGGGGCACAAACCTCCGGTAGTACCCCGCCATCCCAATGAAAGCCTGGACCTGCTTCTTAGTCTGGGGCCGGGCCAGGCCTTGATTGCCTCCACTTTGGCCGGCTCCGGCTTCAGGTGGCCACTCCCAACCTTGTGGCCCAGGTATAAAACCTCTGCCATCGCCACCTTGCACTTTTCAGCTTTTATGGTCAGTCCTGCATCCTGGAGGCGACCCAGCACTCTCTTCACCTGGGACACATGTTCCTCCCAGATCTGGCTAAAGACACAGATATCGTCAATATACGCTAGTGCAAAGCCCTCCATCCCCCTTAGTAACTGATCCACCAGGCGCTGGAAGGTGGCAGGTGCCCCCTTGAGGCCGAAAGGCAGGACCAGGAACTCGAAGAGCCCTATTGGGGTGGTGAAGGCGGACTTCGCCCTGGCCTCCGAGTCCAAAGGCACCTGCCAGTAGCCTTTGGTAAGATCCATGGTAGTGAGGTACCGGGCACCCCCCAACTTGTCTAAGATTTCATCAGTCCTGGGCATGGGGTAGGCATCGGACACGGTAATGGCATTGAGCTTCCGATAGTCCACACAGAACCGGATCGACCCGTCCTTCTTGGGGACCAGCACCACGGGCGAGGCCCAGGGACTGGCGGACGGCTGGATCACCCCTAAAGCCAGCATGTCCCCGACCTCTCTCTCCAGGCCCTGGGCTGTTTTCCCAGTGACCCTGAATGGGGAACACCTGATGGGAGGGTTGGTTCCCGTCTCCACCCAGTGGACAGCCAGGTTAGTGAGCCCAGGCCAGCTGGAGAACAGCTGCCGGTATGAATGCAGCACGGCTCTGATCTCTGCCTGCTGGGCAGGGGTTAGCTGGTCTGAGAGGGGAATTGATTCTAGCGAGGGGTTAGCCCCAGCCTCAGGGAGGAGTCCCACCAGGGGGTCCTCTCCTTTCTCCTCCCACTGCCCACACACAGCCAGCACCAACTTCTCCCTGTCCCAGTACGGCTTCATCATGTTGACGTGATACACCCGGTGGCTGTGAGCCTGGTTGGACAGTTCCACCACATAGTTCACCTCGTTTACCTGTCTGATGACCGTGAAGGGGCCATCCCAGGCCGCTTGCAACTTGTTCTTCCTCACGGGGATGAGGAGCATCACCTGATCCCCTGTAGCATAGGAGCGGGCACATGCTGAGCGGTCGTACCAGACCTTCTGCTTCCTCTGGGCCCTTGCTAGGTTCCCCCTAGCCAAGCCCATGAGCTCCACGAGCTTTTCCCGGAAAGTCAGTACATACTCCACCACTGATTCCCCATCGGGAGAGGCCTTTCCCTCCCACTCGGCCCTCATCAAGTCCAGGGGCCCCCTCACCCTCCTTCCGTACAGCAACTTGAATGGGGAGAACCCTGTGGATTCCTGGGCACTTCCCTATATGCGAACAGCAGGTGGGGTAAATACTTGTCCCAGTCCTGTGGGTGCTGGTCCATAAAGGTTTTCAGCATCCTCTTTAGGGTCCCATTGAACCTCTCCACTAGCCCGTTGGACTGAGGGTGGTAGGCTGAGGCCCAGGTGTGTCAGACCCCACACTTCTCTCACAAGCACTGGAGCAGGGCGACATGAAGTTAGACCCCTGGTCTGTAAGGACCTCCTTGGGGAACCCCACTCTGCTGAAGATGGTCAGCAGCGCGTCTGCCACGGTGTCTGCCTCGATAGAGGACAAGGCCACCGCCTCGGGGTAGGGCGTAGCGAAATCTACCACCACCAGGATGTATTTCTTCCCTGACCGGGTCACCCTGCTGAGGGGCCCCACTATGTCCACGGCCACCTTCTGGAAAGGCTCCTCTATGATGGGCAAAGGTCTCAGCGGGGCTTTACACTTATCCCGGGCCTTCCCCACCCTCTGGCAGGAGTCACAGGACCTGCAATACTGTCGGATAGCGCAGACCCCAGGCCAGTAAAAGTTCTGCAGCAGCCTCTGCCTGGTGCGCCGGATGCCCTGATGCCCCGAAAGGGGGATATCGTGGGCCAAGTACAACAGTTTGTGGCGGTACCTCTGGGGAACCACCAGCTGCCTCCCGACTTTCCAAGATTCAGTTCGCCCTGAACCAGTCCATTCCCGGTACAGGAATCCCCTCTCCCACAGGAATCGCTCCCGGCGGTCCTCCCCGTGGGACCCTGCACTGTCGTGCCTAGCCAGGGCCCTCAGTTTCTCCAGGGAGGGATCCACGTGCAGCTCCGTTTGGAATTCAGCTGCTGGGTCTGAGGCTACAGCCCTGGCTCGTGGCGCATCAGTTTCCCCACCCTGGGACGGAGGCTCCGGCCCAGCCCTGTCAAGCCCTACCCTTGGCGCTTCAGCCCCCCCGCTCGGGAGGTCCCGTGCCCCTCACTGGCTCTGGCTCCGGGTAAGGACCAGGGCGCTATGAGTGTCATCCGGCCAGTTCTCCAAGTCATTACCCATTAGCACCTCGGTAGGCAGGTGGTCGTGCACCCCAACCTCTTTGGGTCCCTCCTTAGCCCCCCATTTCAGGTGTATCCTCGCTACAGGCACCTTGACGGGGGGCCCAAACACTCCCCTCAGGGTCAGGTAGGCATCGGGCACTAGCTGGTCTGGGTCCACCACCTCGGACCGCGCCAGCGTCACCTCTGCACCCGTGTCCCAGAACCCCTGGACGCGTCTTCCCCCCACCTCAATGGGGATGATGTGGTGATTGTTCCCCGGGGCCTGTCCCACGCTTACCCGGCGGATTGGGTACGGGTGCTCTGGGCCTGGAGCCCCGCCTTCCCCTCCTGGCCTGGCGGTCCCCTCCCCCTGGCACGGCCCTCTCGACTGCAGCCCCTGGGCCCGGCGGTGCCCCCTCTCGGTGGGCTTCCACCCAGTTAACACCCCGCGGGTTCTGCTTGGCTGCCATTTCCTTCATCTTCAGGCACTGTGCCACCTTGTGCCCCTTTTGGCCACAGTAATTACACCTCATGTCCCTCAAGTCCCACGAGGGGGGTCGCCCCGCCCCGGCAGTCCCGGGCACCCCTGAGTTGGGCTTCCTGGAGTCCCACCTTGGAGAGGGCTCAGGGTGACTCCCCTTATGAGTCCCTGATGTGGGTCTCCCCCCTACCCCCGATCTACTGTCCACGAACTCATCTGCCAGCGCCCCTGCACGGCGCAGATCTTTGGGCTTCCGGTCCACTAGCCACATCTTAAGGTCCGGAGGGCAGATGTCATACAGCTGCTCCAACCCCACCAGGTTATACACGTCCTCTGCGGTAGTGGCCCCTGCGCCCTTCCCCCACTTGCGGAGATATTCCCCCAGCAAGTTGGTGACCTCCTTGTAAGAGACACCTGGGGCCTTGCGAACACCCCGGAATCGTTTCCTGTACGCCTCGGGGGTCAATTCACACTTCAGCAGCAAAGCCTGTTTGAACAGGTCGTAGTCCCCCGTCTCAACCCCATCCATTTGGCTGAACGCCTGTATGGCTTTGGGACCCAGCAGGGGGGTCAGACAGCAAAGCCTGTCTGCAGGGTCAATCTGGTTCAGTTCACAAGCCTTCTCAAAGGCTGTGAGGTCGGCATCAATATCCCCCCCCTCCTTGAACTGGGGCAGCAGTTTGGTGTCTAGATTCCCCACACCACTGGCGTCTCGGGGCCCTTCCCCACTTATCCCGCGGCAGGCCCTCTTGGCCCGCCTCTCGTCCATCTCCAACTCGTGCTTCCGCTGTTCTACACGGTCCGCTCGTTCTCTCTCTCTGTCCACCAGCCTCCGATCCTCTAGCTCCAGCTCCTTCGCTTTCAGCTGCAGCTCCAATCTCCGCAGCTCCTCTAGGGAGGAACCTGACTGGGGCCCCCTGGTGCTGACTGGGGAGTCAGGTCTGACCCACTCCCGGGCACTACACAGACTGCCCCCACGGCTACTCCCCGGCTCTCCAGGCACCCCGGGAGCCCCCCTGGGGTCTGGAGCCTGCGCCTCAGACGGGTCATTCTCTACAAGCTGAGCAATCAGCCGCTCCTTAGTGAGCCTCCCCACGCTCAGCCCCCTCTCCCTGCAGAGACGTGCCAGGTCGCTCTTACGGAGCTGGTTCTAGGCCATTTCCAGGCTGGTTCCGTTCAATACCCTCGTTCTATCACTGGCAGCCACTCACTGCAAAGCGCCTGCGCCCGCAGCCAACGTCTACAGGGTGCATCCACGAAACATCCCACTTCTGACACCACGTTGTCACAGACTCACAGATCGTGCCCACTCTTGGCCCCGTGCGGTCCGTGGGGGGTGCCCCTTTTAGTGAGACAGCCCTTCTCGGGGGTCCACTCTCTCTCGGGGTCAGGCCCCTCCACCTCCTGGATCCGCACCTCTCTGAGCCTTAGCACGTCTGTCTCTGCCGTGGGCCCCCTCAGGGAGTCCACTCGCTCTGGACCCCCGGGGCCTCCACCCCCGAAGGGGTTGATGCAACCCTGTTCTCTAGACCGGAGTGACTCTCAGCCAACATGAAACAGGAGGGTTTATTGAGAGTTGAACACAGCACAGGAAGCTCTCTGACCCTCAGGCCTGGCCTCCCTCAGCCCAGCACATCCCAGTCTCTCTGCATCCAGGTGGGCTCTGCCTGCTTCCCCCCTCCAGCCCCGAGCCCCCCTGCTCGCAGCTGGGCATCTGAGATCCCCGGCCCCAGGCCCCGCCTCTGTCCATTGTCTTCTCTCCAGGTAAACAGGGTCGTAAACCGGGGCCTCCGCTCCTGCTTCTCTCCTCTGGCTGGAACCGACTGGTTAGGTCACTGGGTCCTCACTCTGCAGCCCATTGTCCTCCCACTGGCCAGAACCGGCTGCGTCTCCTCAGCTGGGCCTCTGGGTCACCAGGTCGCCAGGTCACCGGTCGCTGGGGTATCCATCCTCCCGGCCACCGGCTGGGTCCCCACGTCCTCTCTCCGGTCCTCTGCAAAACACACTCCCTCTCCCCTCACCTCGTTAAACCAGTAACACCCAGGGAAACTGAGTCCCACCCCCTCCGCATGCAAACCATTGAAACTCCACAGAAAACAAGAAAACCCCCCACTTCGTCACAACAACATTTATCCCCACTTTCAAGAGGGGGAAACTGAGGTACAGACATGGGGGGAAAGCCGGACATAGAACCCAGACTTCATGGCTCCCAGCCCACCGGCTTTAAGCCTCTAGATACCCCCTCCTCTCCCCCCCTCCCAGAGCTGGGGACACAACCCAGGAGTCCTGGCTCCCAGTTCCCCTGCTCAAACCCACCACAATCCCACTCCCCTCCCAGAGCCGGGGAGAGAACCCAGGAGTCCAGGCTCCCAGCCCCCCTGCTCTAACCCAACAGACCCCACTCCCCTCCCAGAGCCGGAGAGGAAACCCAGGAGTCCTGACACCCATTCTCATGCTCTAACCACAGGCTCACACCATCTCAGTTGCAGGCTGGGCCCACCCGTGTGTTCCTGGCCCAGTTACCTGAACTGGTTTTTCATCCTCTTGGCTCTGAACAGAAAGACACCGAGGACACCGAGGACAGCACTCACGATCACCAGCACTGCGATGGCCATGCCCAGACCGACACCCAATTTACTGATGCGGGTGGCACAGCGCTCGGTGGGGTACCAGTACAACTCCTGCTCTGAGCAGCTGTGGGGGAGACACAGGGGGTGAGAACAGCCCCACCCCAGCCCCTTCCCCACCCTGCCCCATCCTGTCCCCGGAGCCACTTCCCTGGGGTACCCCATCCAGTCTGGACTCTCCATCTCCAGTGAGTGATCCCGGCTGTGCCCGGGTCCTTCTGCATGGATCCGAGTCATAAGAACATTAGGACAGCCATCCTGGGTCAGACCAACTGTCAATCTAACCCAGTATCCTGTCTTCCGACAGTGGCCAATGCCAGGTGCCCAGAGGGAATGAACTGAACAGGGAATCACCAAGTGACCCATCCCCTGTCGCCCATTCCCAGCTTCTGGCAAACAGAGGCTAGGGACATCATCCCTGCCCAGCCTGGCTAATAGCCATTGATGGACCTACCCTCCATGAATTCATCTAGTTCTTTTTTGAGCCCTGTTATAGTCTTGGCCTTCACAACACCCTCTGGCAAGTAATTCCACAGGTTGACTGTGCATTGTGTGAAGAAATACTTCCTTTTGTTTGTTTTAAACTTGCTGCCTGTTAATTTCATTGGGTGTCCCCTAGTTCTTGTGTTATGAGGAGTAAATAACACTTCCTTATTTACTTTCTCCACACCCGTCATGATTTTATAGACCTCTCTCATATCCCCCCTTAGTCGTCTCTTTTCCAAGATGAACAGTCCCAGTCTGATTAATCTCTCCTCATACAGCAGCCATTACATACCCCTAATCATTTTTGTTGTTCTTTTCTGAATCTTTTCTGAATCTTTTCCAGTTCTGATATGTCTTTTTTGAGATGGAGCGACCACATCTGAACGCAGTATTCAAGGATTTATAGAGAGGCAACATGATATTTTCTGTCTTATTATCTATCCCTTTCTTAATGATTCCCCACATCCTGTTCGCTTTTTTGGCTGCCGCTGCACATTGAGTGGATGTTTCCAGAGAACGCTCCACAATGACTCCAAGATCTCTTTCTTGAGTGGTAACAGCTAATTTAGACTCTTTCATTTTATATGTATAGTTGGGATTATGTTTTCCAATGTGCATTGCTTTGCATTTATCAACACTGAATTTCATCTGCCATTTTGTTGCCCAGTCACCCAATTTTGTGAGATCCTTTTGTAGCTCTTCTCAGTCTACTTTGGACTTAACTATCCCAACTCTTAGCTATCCTACACAGCCTGTGCTATCCCAATCATGGGTTTTCCTGTTCAACGGCCAAATACAAATACAAAACAGAGAAATAATTATTTTGGGTCAAGCCAAAGCTGAGTTGGTCCCAAAATTGCGGGGGTCAAATGGAAAAGTAGGAAAAACTTTCAAGTCATACAGAAACAAGGGGGGAGGAATAGCTCAATGGTTTGAGCATTGTGCTGATAAACCCAGGGTTGTGAGTTCAATCCTTGAGGGGGCCACTTACGGATCTGGGGCAAAATCAGTACTTGGTCCTGCTAGTGAAGGAGGGGGCTGGACTCAATGACCCTTTAGGGTCCCTTCCAGTTCTATGAGATAGGACAGGTAAAATCTCTGTGAGCTGTCCCAACTTTTTTTTAATTCTCGGTCAGGTGTTTGTAACAAAAGCAAAAGAGGATGAATGTCACAAGGCAGCTGGAGGAGGAGGAGAGGGTGCTGGGGGCCGTCATTCATAACGACAATTAATAGTCACTGTGCCAATGAAAGCGAGCGAGAATGACTCTAGAGCCTGGTGGTTGGGGCCCCTCGGTCAGCTGCGGAAGGCCCGAGTTCAAATCCCTTCTCCAATGGATAGTTAATTATTTATACAATGTGGAACAACTGCACCAGGAGAGCCTGAGAAGGCCCCACATGGGAATAGCCTATCGCCTCTCCCCTGCAGTGCTACAGACACAAATTCAAAACTCTCCTCCCCAGGAAAACCCCTGTCAGGGATGGAGATAATTTTTAGTCCTGGCATGAGTGCACGGGACTGGAGTACACGCCCTCCCGAGGTCCCTTCCAGTCCTACAAGTCTATATCCAGCAGAGGGGAGAATTGACCTGCCGGACCCCAGGGCATTTCCCCCTCATCCTTGGGCTTAAGGGTTACCAGGAGGGCACCTCCTCCAGCTACTTTGCAAGTCCAGTCCTCCTTTGCTTCTGGTAAAGTGCCTGGAATGGAACCCAAAACAACTTGGAGTCGGGTCGAAACGAGATGGCTCGGCCTGACATTTCCGAAGCAGTTGGGGTTTCTTGGGGGTTGGTCAAAACGATTCCACAAACTCGACACGCAGGAGCGTGTGTGCGCACGTGTGTGCATATGCTCATGTGCATGTATTTGCACGTGTGTGCGTGTGTGCAAGGGCGTGTATGCGCACAACTCACATGCACTGGGGGCCGGCTTTCGTCAGCTGGCACTGCCCGTAGTTGCACTTAATGAAGCCGGGGGTGCTCTTGGTGCAGTTGGAGATGCAGGAGATGCCAGACTTGGTGAGGTTAGGGAAGTAGAACTGGCTGTAGCCTTCGGGGACAACTTTCTGGCAGTACTCTGCAGAGGAGAGAGATGGGTCAGCGGGGGGCTGGCTGGAGAGGCCGCACCGACGCCCCGGTCCCACCCCAGCACCGCTTCCCCACCGGGCGGCTGTGGGTCACTCACCGGTGCCGTTGAACGTTGGCATTGTCCCATTGGAGACATCAGCGGAGGAGGCGTTGAAACACATCATGGCTGGAAGACACGGTACAGGCAGTTCTTAGTGAGCCAACCCGGGACCGGCCGGGAGCAGGAGTGAGAGATGGGAACGCCCTTCAGCTGCACCCCCCACTTGCAGCCCCTGAAGCTCCCCAAGCTGCACAGGCCTTGCCATTGACTCGGGGGTTGGAAAAGGCCTGGCCAACGACCCGACCCCTGTCTGGGCCTGTGGAAGGCTGCCCATAGGGCTCGAGGTGTGGGGGAAAGAGAGAAAGCTGTTCTCTGTGACCTCAGGCCAACCACTGAAATCACAGAGGTCAACTCTTTTCTTTCCATCCATCCCCCCACAGCCCTCCATCCATCCCTCCATCCCCACAGTCATCCATCCATCCCTCCCTCCCTTCCCACACGCACCCTCCAGCCAACTCTCCATCCCTCCATCCATCCCCACAAACACCCCTCCACCCATCCCTCCATCCCCTCACACACACCCATCAGACATCTCTCCATCTATTCCCACAAACAACCCTCGAGCCATCCTTCCATTCCTTCCCACACACACACCCTCCATTCATCCCACAAACACTCCTCCATCCATCCCTCCCTCCCCACACACACCCTCCACTCCTCCATCTATCCCCACAAACACCCGTCCACCCACCCTTCCATCCTCCACCTATCCACACAAACACCCCTCCATCCATTCCTCCCTTCCTCCATCACACTTCCCACCCTCTCCATATAAATAAATAATGGAGATACCCTAGAACTGGAAGGGACCTTGAAAGGTCATCAAGTCCAGCCCCCTGCCTTCACTAGCAGGACTAAGTACTGATTTTGCCCCAGATTCCTAAGTGGCCCCCTCAAGGATTGAACTCACAACCCTGGGTATAGCAGGCCAATGCACCAACCACCAAGCTATCCCTCTCCCCATCTATCTACTGATAAAAATGATACTGACTAACACGGCTACCACTGAAACCTATCTATCTATCCATCCCTCCCTATACACCTCATCTATCTATCTATCTATCTATCAATCCATCCAGTCTCCAGCCTCCATGGCAGAGATTGGGGGTGTAGCTATGAAGAATCTTCCTCCCAGGTCCATGGATCTGTCCCTTCTTTGCCCAGCCCTCCCTCGCCCTCACCGCACAGAGACTCACAGGAGCTGCCGTTGCAGTTCTGGTTCTCAGCCGCCGTCTGTATCTGCGTCTTCAGCTGCCCAGCCACATTCTCAAAGTTTGTGTTGAGTTCCTCGGTGACGGGTAAAGCCAGGATGACAATGTGATCCACCACGACGCTGCCCTGCCTGAAGGAACAAACCCACCTCGGGTCGGTGTGTCCCTCCTTCCTGGGGCGTCCGCTCACATCCCCAATGCAGCGCATGTGCACAGAGATTGTCACCCAGGCACAGAAGGGTGAGGCACCAATGCCCATTGAATTTGATTAATATATTCATGGGGTTTACGGTTGGAAGGGAGCAGTGACTTATCTCATCTGACCTTCTGTGTAACCCAGGCTGGAGAAACATACCGGCTCAATAACTTGTGTTCAGATAAAGCACTTTCCAGAGAGGCGGCCATCCAAAGACAGGAAGAGATGGAGAAGCCACCACTTCCCTTTGGCGTTTGTTAATCACCATCACTTGGAAAACATTTAACCTTATTTCTAAGTTGAATTTATCTGGCTTTAACTTGATTCTTGTGCTGCCTTTCGCTGTTAAATCAGAGAGCCCCTTACTACTTGTTATCTGCTCCCCACGGAGGTACTTAGCCACCATAGGCTACCTCTGGATCGTTTTACTGATAAACTAAATGGATCAAGCTCCAAGTCTCTCACTGTTAGCCCTTAAAATCATTTCTGTGGCTCTTCTCTGCACCCTCTCTGATTTTTCAACTTCCTTTTGAAAATGCGGATGCCAGAACTGAACCTAATGACACTCCCATCCCCAGAAGTGGGTATCGATCAGCATGACATTCAAAAGGACCCACCTTTCAACAACAACACTGTTAATTGTTTCCAGACAGGGAAGGATGGACAAGGATGGACAACTATTGTTCATGCTGAACATACTGAGCTGAAAGGTGCCACCAACTGCTGGGAGGGGGCTCTGAGATCCAGCGACCATCACAAAACTCATTAAAGGCAATGGCTGTTTCAGCTACCCTCTTTCAGAGTCAGTGGAATGAGCAATTAAGCCCCATTATGCAGCAGAGAGAGCTACAAACAATGGAGGCTACTGCCCAAGGCACACTGCCAGTAAGCCATGTGGGCTGAGTGGGGGGTTTCCCTGGTTGCAAAAGCAGGAGCTAGGATATTGATTTGCAGGCAGTGGGTGCCAGGAGAGGCAGTCGTGAGTTGGCCCTGAGAAGACAGAGAGAGAGACAGCGCTCTTTGGGCACAGAGCCCGCAGGAGCGGTAGGTGTGAGGATTTCTGAGCAAGAGAAATACATGCTGCTGCATTCAGGGAAACTGGACTGGGTGCACATTTTTTTTCTTAGTAAAGAAACAGGACTGCACCAAGAACAGACCTGACCCATAGCACCAATGTCTCCTCCTAATAGACGCAGCCCAGAAAGGCTCTGAACACTGGTGAACTGCTGGTGCCAAAGAGCCAACCACACAACCAAGACAGACACACACATGCCTACTGCGGGCGGGGTCTCCTTTAGGAGTCTCACAGGGATGGGTCATTGTGACGAGAGTCATGGTGAATCGCAGGAAGCCGGGGGTGCAGGGCCTTGTGTCCCCCATACTCCGTGACAACTGGTGGAAGCGGTGGGATAGTCATGGCTTGTGGGTGGAGCTCAGGTTGAGGGCAGAGCTTTGGGGGTACCAAGTTCCGGGGCGTTCCCGATACTCACGTCAGTTTCAGGATCTCCACGTCTTTGTACCCCAGGACGTTGCTGTAAACCAACTTCATCTGGAAGGGAATAGTGGGCATGTCACCAGCCGGGGCTGCCCTGAACCTCCCCGCCCCATTGAGATGGGGCCTGGCGAGCCCAGGGGGCTGGTGAGGTTCCCAGCCATGATACCTAAGCAGCGAATGTGCTCCCATCTGGACGCTCCCAAGTAAATGAGCGCTCAGCCCTTGGAAAGACCCATTAAAGTCTATTCCCCTCTTGCAGGCTGGGAACATCCCATTTCCTAGTGTTATGCCCTGTCCTAGCTCCCAATGTCTCCAGCAATGGGTCTCCCTCCCCTTCCCCTGGGGGACAATCCCCCAATCTCATGCCTCTCTTGGGAAGTTCTCCTGCATCCCCCCGACCTTCCACCCTATCCCCCCTCTCAAGGGGCCTCTCTCTCATTAACTCCCCCTTCTTGGTCACTCCGCTGGGACCCACCTGCAGTTTGAATGACATGGTGAATTCTTTGTACTCTTGAGTTGTGTTGTCCTCCAGCTTGGGGGTGAATTTGTGGCTGATGATCTGCAACTTCACATCCACTGTTACGTTCACCTCTTCATTGGGGTGTGTGTGGGGGGGAAGAAACATGGTGAAAATCGACATCCACCATGGGAATGGCAGAGGGGAATTGCCTTTCTGCCCCCAGGGGTCCTTGTTAGCTCTCCTGATGCTCACACCGAAGGACCCCCAGAATCCAGGGCCGGGGAAAGGACTCTACTGCCCTTCAGAACCCATCACACCGTTTGTTACCTAGCCAGAGGGGGCCAGCAAGGAGGGACACTTGTCATTTCACTACCCACCATCCTGCAGCTGAACGTGTTTCCTCACCGCCCTCCTCCAGCCCGGGAACAGAACCAGGTTGTCCTACGTGGCCAGGCCTGCTAGGTTAGGACTCCAGGATTAAGACCCCACTTTCCCACAAGCCAGCCCTGCTGTCTTACTGGGTTCTGGCTCACAGCCCCAGCCACACGACCCCCTCAAATGCTAATGGTGTTCCTAGATGGGACCAGCCATCCTGGATCCTGGCTCATGGGCCAGATGGGACATCCCTGCTCGGGTATCCAAGGGTCTCATGGAGTGCTTGAAAACCTGCCTTAGTGTGAGAAACTCCAGGAGCTCAGTCTATTTATCTTAGAAAAAAGAAGGTGAAGGGGTGACTGATCCCAATCTGTAAGTACTGGCGCGGGGAGAAAATATTTAACAATGGGCTCTTCAGTGTAGCAGAGGCAGGTCTAACCCGTCCTAGGGCTGTAAGTTGAAGCCAGACAAATTTGGCTTGGATATAAGGTGTTGTCTGAACCCCAGACACAAGGATCGATTGAGTCAGGTTTTCATACCGGCTTTGACCTCAATGACTTCAGAAGCGTATTGGCACTCAGGACCCTGAAAACTGGACGGGCATAGGCATCCACCGTTGCTCCAGGTGCCCCCGTTCTTGCAATTGCTGTTTTCACACTGGGAGCCGTAGTAACCGTCTTGGCAGATGCATTTGATCCCATTGTGAGTGCCCCCGTTCTGGCAGGGCGCTGAAAGAAACAGTCCGATGCCCTGCATGTCAACATGAGTCTGGACTGGCTCATAGGCGGGAGCTGTGTCTGTGATGCCTAAATTGCTCTTGGTTTACGCTGGATGGAATTACACTGCTGGAGAGTCACTCAAGATTTGCACCATTGTGGAATTACTCTGAACTTAGACAGGGGTGGAGCTACTCCAGATTAACACTGGAGTGTAATCACTCTAGGCCATCTTCACTTACGGTACTAACAACAAGGAATCCTTTTGGCACCTTAGAGACTAACAAATTTATTTGGGCATAAGCTTTACCAAGTCAAACAGTTAACAAGAAGGTGTGAATATCAACAGTGGGAAATCAGTTTTTATAGTTTTGTTCTTGTTAACTGTTTGAAATGGGCCACCTTGATTACATTGGCCTCATTAGCACTACAAAAGTGATTTCCACCCCTTCTTGTCAACTGTTGAGAACAGCCCACGTCCACCTTAATTGAATTGGCCTCGTTAGCACTGATCCCCCACTTGGTAAGGCAACTCCCATCTTTTCATATGCTGTGTATTTATACCTGCTACTGTATTTTTCACTCCATGCATCTGATGAAGTGGGTTCTAGCCCACAAAAGCTTGTGCCCAAATAAATTTGTTAGTCTCTAAGGTGCCACAAGGACTCCTCGTTGTTTTTCTTGATACAGACTAACACGGATACCCATCTGAAACCTGTCACTTGCGGTACTGTTACTCAGGAGCACCTCAATCAACTCAGTGGAGTTACACCAACTGACATAAGCGAGAGGCGAGCCAGACAGGTTTACAATGGAGTGGAATTGCTCTGTATTTAGGCTGTTGTGGAGTCACTCTGGATTTACACCATTTGTGACTGAGATCAGAATCTGACCCCGGGGGATTTATTTATTATTATTACTGTGGCACCCAGAGCCCCAGTCCTGAACCAGGCCCCTGCTGTGCTAGACGCTCCCCACCCGCCAGAGCTGGTGATCTGAGTATAAGACAAGAGACGGCAGATGGAGAAAGCCAGCCAGAGAGGAGGTCATAAGGAAACAATGAGACAACACTGAGCACCGTGACAAGCAGTGGTCTCAACCCAGCAGCACTGAACAGTTCTCAAGGTTTTTGTAAGTGTCATGGAAAAAATTTAGGTGGAGGAGGATGAGGAGGCTTTGCGGACGTTTATGGGGATCTCTGCCCCCAGAAGAGGCTGCGGGTGGAGGGAGCACCCAGGGGTGATTGTGAAAATGTAACAAATAGGCAATGGAGGCTGGTGTCATGAGCTGCTCAGAGGCAGGTAGAGAGAGACTGTGATGGGCCCTGAAAGTGAAGGCAAGTAGCTTATGTTTAAACTCAGGGCAGGTCAAATACTTTACGTGGTCTCCTGCAAGGTGTGCGAACCCCTTATGCTTAACAACCTTTTATTTAGCTGGGATACTCAGAGTCCCCTTCCCAGCCCCAAAGAAGAGCTCTGTGCAGCCCATAAGCTTGTCTCTCTTCCCCCAGCAGAAGTTGGCCCAATAAGAAGAGATCTTTCCTCCACCACCTTATCTCTCTCCCATCCTGGGCCCAACACGGCTACAAGAGCATTGCCAACTCCTGCATGAGCTGTCACTCACCTGGGGTTGTGGTGGTGGTGCTGGTGCTACTCTGGGTCGTGGTGGGGGTTGTGGTGGTGGTACTGGTGGTAGTGGTGGTGGTCGTCATAGTGACAGGGGTTGCCGTGGTGGTTTTGTTAGAGGATTCACACCGGGTGCCGTAGTAATCGGGGAGACAGACACAGTCTGTTCCGATGCCCCCGTTCTGGCAGGCCATGGAGCTATTATAGGACTCACACTGGGGGCCGTAGAATCCAGGCAGGCAGATGCATTTGGTTCCGATGGCTATGCTGCCGTTCTGGCAGGCGTCATGGGGCACTTGGGACTGACACAGCTCACCAGTGTAGCCCGGTATGCAAATGCATTGGCTCAGGTTGGCAACTCCACCGTTCTGGCAAGGAACTGGAAGATGTTTTAGTGGGATTCAGGACGTGCTTCCAAAGCAGATCCAAAAGATCCTTTCCCAGAGCCGGGGAGAGAACCCAGGAGCCCGGGCTCCCAGCCCCCCTGCTCTAACCACCAGCCCCCACTCCCCTCCCAGAGCCGGGGAGAGAACCCAGGAGTCCTGGCTGCCAGCCCCCCCTGCTCTGACCCACCAGCCCCCACTCCCCTCCCAGAGCCAAGGAGAGAACCCAGGAGTCCTGGCTCCCAGCCCCCCTGCTCTAACCCACCAGCCCCCACTCCCCTCCCAGAGCCAGGGAGAGAACCCAGGAGTCCTGGCTCTCAGCTCTCCACCCCCAGCTCTAACCAACTAGCTCCTGCTTCTCCAGTGAAGTCAACATCAGCTAATTCTTTCTTATACCTGAATAGTTTCAGTGATGTGATATTTAGCCTCCTAATGTCTTTTTGTTTCAGTAAGAAAAAATGAAAATTTTCAGGTTGATCTGAAATTAATTTTTTGTTTGACTACCAAGCTGAAAATCAATTATTCACCTAATTCTAATAATTATTTAAATTAAAAAAACCACATTCCTCTCACCAACATAGTTATATCTGATATAGTTACAAAATTGTATGTACACCAGGTCTAAATTATTTTGAAAATGGGACTTAGGGACTGCCCATAAATAACATAACTTAGGAGAAATTTGCTCCAGATTTCAAGTGGTTATCATACAGTTTCAGGCCGGAAGTGTTGGGAACCGGGATGCAGGCAGTGTGCCTGAGTGGGAGTTGAGTGGGTGGAGCAGGAGTCAAGGACCAGAAAATGACACCAAAGGTCAGAACTGGAGTCAGAGGCAGGGGTGCAGCAAGAGTGAGAACCAGGAATCAAAGCAGAGGGTCAGAGCTGGGGGGTCCGATACTAAGTGCTGGAATCAGGGGTCAAGCCAGAGACAGAGTCCGAAGTTGGAGATGGGGGGGTCAGAGCCAGGAGTGGTAGCAGATGCTTGGGAGCAGGGTTGGACACAGACTGCAGCAGGTGTGCCAGAGCAAGGTTCTATAACCATAGAATATCAGGGTTGGAAGGGACCTCAGGAGATCATCCAGTCCAACCCCCTGCTCAAAGCAGGACCAACCCCAACTAAATCCCCAAATGGCCCCCTCGAGGATTGAACTCCCAACTGTGGGTTTAGCAGGCCAATGCTCAAACCACTGAGCTATCCCTCCCCTCCATAATGGCAATGACGATGCACTTGCAGCAACAGGACGCCTGTATCATAGCTCAGAGCGCCCACCCAGATCACTGCCTGGCCTAAGGACCAGGCGCAAGCCAATCAGGCAGCTGCAGACCTTGGGTGTGCTGATAGGGCTTCCCGTTGGGCCTGACGTTCCAGTATTAGTGAGCTGCTGCTTCATCTACCTCCCTTGGTGGTGATGAGGGACTGCTGGAGACCCCCAATGCTGTTACTTTAAAAGTCAACATTGCTAATTATTCAGTGCTCAGTTGAGCATAAAAAATACCCCGGATTATCTGCTGTGAGCAGTGTTTCCTGTGGGCAGAGTTTCTTGTATGGACTGAGCTTGGATGTGTAGCACTTCAATTTCTGCATGCCAATCGATATCGCTCTCCATCGCTTTCCCTTTCAGTCCAGTCCATTCTCTTTGGATGAAAAAAGCTGTGGATTTTCTTACCCTTCTAACCCTTCTTAGCAGGGAAAAGATTCGGTATCTCCCAAACCAATCAACCCCATGGAGATTATTCAGTAAGACACTGTGATGAAATTACTTATTTAACAGAACTCACAAGACCCACTTCAAATCTGATATAATGCTCTCAAAGGCAGTGGAGTTACACCAGGATTAGTAAATAAGCAGTTACAACATAATTAAGATTTTTGCATTTAGGATTAACCCTCATTCACTACCCCACCTGCGTACATGAACCACACAACATAAGAACACAGAAATAGGAACAATGTGGCAACAAAATAATGAAGAGTCGCCCACCTGCTGTAGGAGGAGGACCAGTGGGGTACCATGGGGGAATTGGATAGAGGCATGGATTAGTTGTGGGGCTCAGGGTGCTTGTGATGGCTGTTGAAGAAGAAATTGTGGTTCCGGTACTACTGACTGGGGAAATGATTCTGGGAGTGGGGATGAGCATACGAAGGACACTGTGCCTCATACTGCTTACGTTCTGTGAGGAGTTACAGATGGTGGTGCACGCAGTGGAGTTGGTGGTGGATACAGTGGTGTTGTTCTTGAAGGTTGTCATGTTAGTAGAGGAGGTGATGGGTACAGTGGAGGTGGTGGTGAGGGTAGTCATCTCAGTGGAAGTCTTGGTGGGTAAAGTGGAGGAGGAGAGTTCAATGGAGGTGGTGGTTATGGGAGAAGTGTCAATAGAGATGGTCGTGAGAGTAGTCATGTCAGTGGAGGTGGTGGTGAGTGCAGTGGAGGTAGAGGAGAGGGTAATCGTGTCACTGGAGGTGGTGGTAGGAACAGCGGAGGTGGTCATGAGGGTATTTCTTTCAGTGGACGTGGTGGAACGCACAGTGGAGGTAAGGGTGAGGGTTATCTTGTCAGTGGACATGGTGGGGAGTACAGGGGAGGTGGTCATGAGGGTAGAGATGTCAGTTGAGGTGGTGCTGGGGGAAGTGGAAGTGGTGGTGAGGGTAGTGGTGTCAGTGGAGGTGCTGGGTACAGTGGAGGTGGCTGTGAGGGGAATCGTGTCAGTGGAGGTGGTGAGTACAGTGGAGGTGATAGTGAGGGCTGTTGTGTCAGTGGAGGTGGTGGTGGGTACACTGGATGTGCTGGTGAGGGAAGTCGGGTCAGTGGAGGCGGTGGTGAGTTGGGTGGAAGTGATGGTGAGGGTAGTCTTGAAAGTGGGGGTGGGGGTGGGTACAGTGGAGGTGCTGGTGAGGGTAGGTGTGTCAGTGGATGTGCTGGTGGGTAGGATGGAGGTGGTAGTGAGGGTAGTCGTGTCCTTAGAGGTCGAGGCGGGTAAAGTAGAGATGGTGGGTACAGTGGAGGCGGTGCTGAGGGTAGTTGTGTCAGTGAAGGTTGTGGTGGGTATAGTGGAGGTGGTAGTGAGGGTATTCATGTCAGTGGACATGGTGGTGGGTACAGTAGAAGTTGTTGTGAGGAAAGTTATATCAGTGGACGTTCTGTTGGGTATGGTCAAGGTGGTGGGGAGGGTAGTCATGTCAGTGGTGGTAGGAACACTGGAGATGCTCGAGAGGGGAGTTGTGTCAGTGGAGGTGGTGGTGAAGGTAGTCACTTCAGAGGATGTTGTCGGTACAGGGGAAGTGGTGGTGAGGGTAGTCGTGTCAGTGGAAGTGGTAGTGGGTACAGTGGAGGTGGTGGTGAGGGTACTTTTTTCAGTCATGGTGGTGGGCGGGGAAGTGGAACTGGTGGTGAGGGGACTCGTGTCAGTGGAGGTATTGGGTATAGTGGAGGTGATAGTGAGGGTGGTAGTGTCAGTAGAGGTGGTGGTGGGTCCGATGGAGATAGTGGTAAGGGTAGTTGTGTCCTTGGATGTTGTTGTGGGTAAAGTAGAGGTGGTGGGTACATTGGAGGTGGTGGTGAGGGTAGTTGCCTCAGTGGAGCTGGTGGTGGGTAGGGTGGAGGTGGTGCTGAGGGTAGTCATCTCAGTTGTGGTGGTGGTGGGTACACTGGATGTAGTGGTGAGGGAACTAGTGTCAATGAAGGTGGCGGTGGGTACAGTGGATGTGCTGTTGAGCGGAGTCGTATCAGTGGAGGTGGTGGTAAGTTGGGTGGAAATGATAGTGAGGGTAGTAGTGTCCATGGAGGTCGTTTCGGGTAAAGTAGACGTGGTGGTACAGTGGAAGTTGTAGTGAGGGTAGCCCTATTAGTAGAGGAGGTGGTATGCATAGTTGAAGTATTGCTGAGGGTAGTTGTCTCTCTGGAGCTGATGATGGGTATAGTGGATGTGCTGATCAGGGGAGTCATGGCAGTGGAGGCAGTGGTGAGTTGGGTGGAAGTGATAGTGAGGAGAGTCTTGTAAGTGGAGGTGGTGGTGAGTACATTGGAGGTGGTGGTGAGGGAAGTCGTGTCAGTGGAGGTGGTCGTGGGTACAGTGGAGGTGGTGGTGAGGGTACTTTTTTCAGTGGTGGTAGTGGGTATAATGGAGGTGATAGTGAGGGAGGTAGTGTCAGTAGAGGTGGTGGTGGGTCGGGTGGAGGTAGTGGTGAGGGTTGTCGCGTCCTTGGATGTCGTTGCGGGTAAAGTAGAGGTGGTGGGTACAGTGGATGTGGTGGTGAGGGTAGTTGTCTCACTGGAGCTGGTGGTGGGTAAAGTGGAGGTGGTGGTGAGGGTAATTGTGTCAGTGGTGGTGGTGGTGTGTACAGTGGAGGTAGTGATGAGGGGAATCGTTTCAGAGGACATGGTGGTGAGTACAGAGGAAGTGATAGTGCGGGTAGGCATGTCAGTGGAGGTGGTAATGGGTAAAGTGAAAGTGGTTGTGAGGGAAGTCGTCTCAGAGGATGTGGTGGGTACAGTGGAGGTGGTAGTGAGGGTAGTCGTGTCCCTGGAGGATGTGGCAGGTAAAGTAGAGGTGGTGGGCGCAATGGACGTAGTGGTGAAGGTAGTAGGATCAATAGAGGTGCTGGTGAGCGGAGTCGTGTCAGTGGAGCTGTTAGTGTCTAGGGTAGAAGTTGTGGTGAGTGTAGTCTTGTAAGTGGAGGTGGGTACAGTGGAGGTGAGGGTAGTTGTCCCAGTGGAGGTGGCGGTGTGTAGGGTGGAGGTGGTGCTGAGGGTAGGCGTGTCAGTGGACGTAGTGGTGGGTAGGGTGGAGGTGGTAGTGAGGGTTGTCATGTCCTTGGAGGTCATGGCAGGTAAAGTAGTGGTGGTGGGTAGAGTGGAGGTGGTGGTGAAGCTTGTTGTCTCAATGGAGGTAGTGGTGGGTATAGTGGAGGTGGTGGTGAGGGAAGTTATATCATTGGTGGTGGGTACAGTGGAAGTAGTCGAGAGGGGAGTTGTGTCAGTGGAGGTGGTGGTGGGTACAGTGGAGTTTGTGGTGAAGGTAGTCATTTCACAGGATGTTGTCGGTACAGGGGAAGCGGTGGTGAGGGGACTCGTGTCAGTGGAGGTGGTGAGTACAGTGGAGATCATAGTGAGGATGGTCGTGTCAGTGGAGATAGTGGTGGGTCGGGTGGAGGTGGTGCTGAGAGTTGTCAGTGATGGAGGTGGTGTGTACAGTGGAAGTGCTAGTGAGGATAGACGTGTCTGTGGAGGTGGCGGTGGTCACAGTGGAAGTGGTGGTGAGGATTGTATTATCAATGAATGTGGTGGTGGGTACAGTGGAAGTTGTGGTGAGGGTACTTGTGTTGGTGGAAGTGGTGGTGGGAAAAGTAGAGGTGGCTGTGAGGGTACTCGTTTCAGTGGAGGTGGTGGAACGCACAGTGGAGGTGAGGGTGAGGGAACCCATGTCACTGGAGGTGGTGGTGGGTACAGTGGAGGTAGTGGTGAGGGTAATCATGTCTGTGGAGGTGGTGGATACAGTGGAGTTGATAGTGAGGGCTGTTCTGTCAGTGGACGTGGTGGTGCGTAGGGTGGAGGTGGTGCTGAGGGTAGTAGTGTCAGTGGTCATCATGCTGGGCATATTGGATATAGTGCTGAGGGTAGTAGTGTCAATAGAGGTGACGGTGGTTACAGTGTATGTCCTCGTGAGGGAAGTCGTTTTAGTGGAGGTGATCGTGAGTTGGGTAGAATTGGTTGTGTGGGTAGTCTTGTAATTGGAGGTGGTGGTGGGTACAGTGGAGGTGGTACTGAGGGTAATCATGTCAGAAGATGTGGTAGGTACAGGGGAAGTGGTGGTGAGTGAATTAGTGTCAGTGGAGGTGGTCGTGGTTACAGTGGTGGTGGTGGTGAGTTTAGTCGTGTCAGTTGCGGTGCTGGTGGGTGGATTGGAGGTGCTGGTGAGGGTAATCATGTCTGTGGACATGGTGGTTGGTATAGTGGGGGTGGTTCTGAGAGTAGTCGTGTCAGTGGTTTTGGTGGAGTGTACAGTGGAGGTAGTGGTGAGGGGAGTCATTTCAGAGGAGGTGGTGGGTACAGGGGAAGTGGTGGTGAGGGTTGTCTTATCAGTGGAGGTGGTGAGTACAGTGGAGGTGATAGTAAGGGCTGTTCTGTCAGTGGAGGTGGTGGTGGGTAGGGTGGAGGTGGTGCTGAGGGTAGTCGTGTAAGTGTTGGTTGTGGTAGCTACATTGGATGCAGTGGTGAGCGTAGTAGTGTCAATAGAGGTGGCGGTGGGGACAGTGGATGTGATTGTGAGGGGAGTCATGTCAGTGGTGGTGGTGGTGAGTTGGATGGAAGTGGTGGCGAGGGTAGTCTTGAAAGTGGAAATGGTGGTTGGTACAGTGGAGGTGGTAGTGAGGGTTGTCATGTCCCTGGAGGTGGTGGGTACAGTGGAGGTTGTGGTGAAAATACTCATGTCAGAGGATGTGGTGGGTATAGGGGAACTGGTGGTGAGGGAAGTCTTGTCAGTGTTTGTCGTGGCGGGTAAAGTGGAGTTAGTGAGTGGTATGGAGATGGTGGTTATGGTAGATGTGTCAGTAGAGGTGGTGGTGGTGGGTATAGTGGAGGTCGTGGTGAGTGTAGTTGTCTCAGTGGAAGTGGTGGTTGGTACAGTCGAGGTGGTAGTGAGGGTTGTTGTGTTAGTGGATATGGTGGTGGTTAGGGTGGAAGGGATCGTGTCTGTAGTCTTGTAAGTGGTGGTGGTGTGTGCAGCAGAGGTGGTGGTGAGGGTAGTTGTGTCTGTGGAGGTGGTTGGTACAGTGGACTTTTTGGTGAGGGTAATCATGTCAGTGGAGGTGGTAGAGGGTATAGAAGATGTGGTGGTGAGGGTCGTCATGTCAGTGGAGGTCTTGATGGGTAAAGTGGACGTTATGGGTGCAATGGAGGTGGTGGTTATGGTAGAAGTGTCAGTAGAGGCTGTGGTGGGTACAGTGTAGGCGGTGGTGAGAGTTGTCGTGTCAGTGGAGGTGATGGTGGGTACCATGGTGGTGGTGGTGGTGACGGTTTTCGTGTCAGTGGAGGTGATGGTGGGCACAGTGGAGGTGGTGGTGAGGATAGTTGTCTCAGTGGAGGTGGTGTTGGATCGAGTGGAAGTGGTAGTGAGGATAGTCGTTTCCTTGGAGGTGGTGGTGCGCACAGTGGAGGTGATGGTGAGGCTACTATTATCTGTGGATGTGGTGGTGGGAACAGTGGAGATGTTGGTGAGGGGAATCATGTCAGTGGAGGTGGCAGTGGGTACAGAGGAAGTGGTGGTGTGGATAGTCATGTCAGTGGAGCTCGTGGTGGGTAAAGTGGAGGTGGTGGGTACAATGGAGGTGGTTGTTATGGTAGAAGTGTCAGTAGAAGTGTTGGTGGGTATAGTGGATGTGGTGGTGAGGGTCGTGGTGTCAGTGGACAAGATAGGGGAAGTGGAACTGGTGGTGAGGGAAGGTGTGGTGGGTACAGTGGAGGTGGTACTGAGGGTAATCATGTCAGTGGAGGTGGTGGGTACAGGGGAAGTGGTGATGAGTGAATTTGTGTCAGTGGAGTTGGTCATGGTTACAGTGGTGGTGGTGGTGAGTGTAGTTATGTCAGTGGTGGTGCTGGTGGGTGGATTGGAGGTGCTGGTGAGGGTAGTCATGTCTGTGGAGATGGTGGTTGGTATAGTGGGGGTGGTTCTGAGAGTAGTCGTGTCAGTGGTTTTGGTGGAGTGTACAGTGGAGGTAGTGGTGAGGGGAGTCATTTCAGAAGAGGCGCTGGGTACAGGGAAAGTGGTGGTGAGGGTTGTCTTATCAGTGGAGGTGGTGAGTACAGTGGAGGTGATAGTAAGGGCTGTTGTGTCAGTGGAGGTGGTGGTGGGTAGGGTGGAGGTGGTGCTGAGGGTAGTCGTGTAAGTGTTGGTTGTGGTAGCTACATTGGATGCAGTGGTGAGCGTAGTAGTGTCAATAGAGGTGGCGGTGGGGACAGTGGATGTGCTTGTGAGGGGAGTCGTGTCAGTGGTGGTGGTGGTGAGTTGGATGGAAGCAGTGGTGAGGGTAGTCTTGTAAGTGGAGTTGGTGGTGGGTACAGTGGAGGTGGTAGTGAGGGTAGTCGTGTCCCTGGAGGTGGTGGTTACAGTGGAGGTTGTGGGTACAGTGGAGGTTGTGGTGAAAATAATCATGTCAGAGGATGTGATGGGTACAGGGGAACTGGTGGTGAGGGAATTCGTGTCAGTGGATGTCATGGCAGGTAAAGTGGAGTTAGTGAATGGAATGGAGATGGTGGTTATGGTAGAAGTGTCAGTAGATGTGGTGGTGGGTATAATGGAGTTGGTTGTGAGGGTAGTGGTGTGAGTGGATATGGTCGGCATAGTGGATGTGGTGGTGAGGGTCCTGGTGTCAGTTGACAAGGTGGGGGAAGTGCAACTGGTGGTGAGGGTAGTGGTGTCAGTAGAGGTGATGGTGGGTACAGAGGAGGTGGTGGTGAGGGTCATCGTGTCAGTGGAGGTGATGGTGAGTGTAGCTGTGTCAGTAGAGGTGGCGGTGGCTACAGGCAAAGTGGTGGTGAGGGTTGTCATGTCAGTGGAGGTGGTGGTGAATATTGTTGTTTCAGCAGGAGTGGTGGTGGGTTCAGTGGAGTTGGTGGTGCGGGGAGTCGTGTCACTAGAGGTTGTGGTGGGTACAGTGGAGGTGGTGGTGAGCGGAGTCGTGTCTGTGGAAATGGTAGTGGGTACAGTGGAGGTAGTGGAGAGGGTAGTCGTGTCAGTGGAGGTGGTTGGTACTGTGGAGATGATGGTGAGGGCAGTTGTGTCAGTGGAGGTGGTCAGTACAGTGGAGGTGGTGAGGCTATTCACGTTAGTGGATGTGGGTGTGTGTACAGTGGAAGTGGTGTTGAGCGTGGTGTTGTCAGCATAGGTGGTGGTTGGTAGAGTGAATGTGGTTGTGAGTGTGGTTGGATCAGTTGTGGCTGTGTTGGGTACAGTTGTCGAGGAGGTGGTGGATGCAGTTGTGGTAGATGTGGTGTGTGTTGTTGCAGGGGTTGTTGTAGCTGCAGTGGAGGTCGTAGTGTTTGTCGTTGTCGTTGTCGCTGTAGAGGTCATGGGTCTGGTCACCTCAGTCTTGGTACTGTTTAGAGGCGGTTTAGTGGTGATGTTAATGATGTCGCATTCACACCGCAATCCCCAGTAGTCAGGTGGACATTTGCATGCTGTTCCAACTGGCATGCCACCATTCAAGCACACAGCGGTGCTGTCCTCATTCTCGCACACGGAACCCCAGTATCCTAGTGCACAGATGCACTCCATTCCCAGTGCCGTGGCACCGTTCTGGCAGGCTGTGGCTGTGTTCTCTCTCTCGCACCAGGCACCAGAATACCCAGGTGGGCAGATGCAGTGAATGCCGACAGGAGTGCCCCCGTTCTGGCAGGCCATGGAGCTGTTAAAGTTCTCACACCAAGGACCAGAATAACCAGGTGGGCAGGCGCACACAGTTCCCACAGCCGTGCCCCCATTCTGGCATAAGACTGAAAGACACAATATCCCCCGTCCGGTATTTAGCACGAAAGAGGACACAATCCAAATTCAGGTGAAAGACCCACATTTCCCAGCCAGGACTGGGGAGAGAATCCAGTGGTTCCGAACTCGCAGCCACCCTCCACACTCCACTCTAATCTAGACTGCATGGTCCTGCAAAAGATGGGAATAGAACCCAGGAGCCCTGGCTCCCAGCCCCCCCTGACCCTCTTTCCCTCCTAGAGGCACAGAGAGAACCCAGGAGTTCTGGCTCCCAGCACCCCCTGCTCTAACTGACTAGGCTCCAGTCCTCTCCCAGAAGCAGGGAGAAAACCCAGGAATCCAATGGAACTGGGAGAGGAAAGTCCATCAATAGATTCATAAAGTCCAAAGCCAGGAAGGACCATTGTAATCATCTAGATTCCATGCCCAAGCACATGACCAAATCATCTGCCAATGAGAACTCTTGACACGCATGGCTGGACCAATGACACCCAACAGAATTTTTGCATGCAAATTAACTATAGAAGAAGAGTGATGATTGGCTGAGTCAGGGGTCTGCAATGAGGTGCCCGCAGGTGCCATGGCGCCCGCCAGGGCGTCTAAGTGCGCCCGCGTACTGGCTGGCGGACGAGCATCTGCCGAAATGCCGCCGACAAGCACGTCATCCAGAGGCGTTGCCGCTGAAATGCCACCGATTTTCGGTGGCAACACCTCTGGATGACGCTGCTTGTCGGCGGCATTGTGACGCTTATTGACATTGCCGCTTGTCAGCAGCATTTCAGCGGATGCTCGTCCGCTGCCACGGTCCTCCGTGGCTCGTCGTCTGGCACCCGCCAGACGAAAAAGGTTGGGGACCACTGGGCTGAGTTATTGCTCATGTCACCATGTCCCCACCTAGAGTTACATAAACTGTATCCCTTACCCTACCTTTAGCCTATATTAGATCAGATGAGGTGAAAATTACTAATTGCTTAATTGCAACATCGACTCTTCAAGTCGGGCCGGCACGCAACGCTTGGATGACTTGTCCCATTGACAGAGTTTGCAATCTCTGCGTTTTCCCATGGCTAAGATCGATCAGGACAAAGAACAAAGAGTGACACAAAATGCTAAATAACAGAATTACTGGTACCATCTCAGGAAATGCATCCTGTGCCCAAGCCAGAGGTAGGGGGCAGGGCCGGGTTAACTTTTTGTGGGCCCGGCGCCAAACATATTGGTGGGCCCCCATGTGGTTGTGATGAACCCTTCCAGATACAGTCTTAGCGTGACAGCACCATTGATGCCATAGTAAATGTGGTATTGCCGGGATGGGAATGAAAACATTTATTCAAAAACAAAATAAGATATTTGAAGCCAAACTGAGACCTCCACTCAGCCCATAGAGAACAAACTGGGCTAACATCAATGTACTCAGAACACCACTGAATTTGGTTTGTGTGGGAGGGGGGTTGTTTGTTAGTTTTGTCTTTTTTCTTTAAACACTCAGGGCCTGCTTAGGGCCCTGAACACAAGTGCTTAATTAGCACACTTATGAGCCATATTAAGCCCGGATGCAGAAGTCAGTGGTGTCGCACTTGCATCTCCCCACCACCACCTCCTCCACCCAAAGTTATGTTTCCTAAATACATTTTTTGAAAGCTGCATTTTCTACTTTGGTACAATAATGTTTACAAAACTTTGGGGCAGGGTGTGGGGAGGAAAATTGCTGGTGCCCATATTTTGCAGGGAGAAAGGGCCACTGAAACACACACACTTTACCACAAAGGCTACCACAATCCAGCCTCAAGTTCCTACCCCAATCTTCACACCTGGGCTCTCCTCCCATCCCTCCTACTGTCCCCATCCCACACAACTAACCCCCTAACAAAGGCTGTCCTCAATCTCCCTGCTATTGCCCACTCCCTACACACTTTCACCCCAGGGCTGTCACCTCCCTCTCTTCTACTACCCCCCTTCTACACACACACTGAGCCAACCCCCACCTTCAACCCAGACTCTCCCCTCCCTCCCTCTGCCCCCTGCCACACCAACCCCCACCTTAACACCCTGCTTCTCCTACACCCCCCACATGGAGTCACTGCCAGCTCCCCCATCGCACCCGGACTTGCCCCACAACTGCCCCTTTCCCCAAAATTGGGCTGCACCCCCTCCCGGGAGTGAAGGGAGGTAGTTTCTGGGCATTCCCACTGGCAGGGGGCATGGCAGCCAGCACTGACAAGTCCCGCTGTCACTGCCCCCCCTGCTCCCAGGGACCACAGACAATCCGTGTGTGGGGGTGCTGAGGAGGTGTGAGAGGAGTGCAGGGTCAGGGCAGGGCCAGGGGCTCAGGGGGCTGGGGGTGCAGGGGTTAGGGTGGGCAGGGGGCTGGGGGGTGGGCTGGGGTCGGGGGGGTGCTAGGGGGAAGCCCTGCTGGACTTCTGATGTAAACAACAAGGCTGAATCGAAACAAGGTACATAGTCTAGCTGCCTCGGTATCATCTTTATAAATCTTATCAGAAGCTTTATGAGCCAGACTTTGGGCGCATGAAAATGCCATGGGCGTGTAGAGCATTCATGGACTTTGGTGGTGTTAAGTGTTGTAGGTGTTTGTGTTGTCATGACTCCCCAGGGTCGGGGGTGTGTGTGTGCGCGTGTGTGTAAACAGGAATTACTGGAGGGTGATTAATCATAGAATCATAGAACTGGAAGGGACCTCGAGAGCTCTCTAGTCCAGTTCCCTGCACTCAAGGCAGGGCTAAGTATTATCTAGACCATCCCTGACAGGTGTTTGTCCAACCTGCTCTTAAAAATCTCCAGTGATGGAGATTCCACAACCTCCCTAGGCAATTTATTCCAGTGCTTAACAACTCTGACAGTTAGGAAGTTTTTCCTAATGTCCAACCTAAACCTCCCTTGCTGCAATTTAAGCCCATTGCTTCTTGTCCTATCCTCAGAGGTTAAGAAGAACAATTTTTCTCCCTCCTCCTTGTAACAATCTTTTATGTACTTGAAAACTGTGATCATGTCCCCTCTCAGTCTTCTCTTCTCCAGACTAAACAAACCCACGTTTTTCAATCTTCCCTCATAGCTCATGTTTTCTAGACCTTTAATCATTTTTATTGCTCTTCTCTGGACTTTCTCCAATTTGTTCACATCTTTCCTGAAATGTGGCACCCGGAACTGGACAAAATACTCCAGCTGAGGCCTAATCAGCGCCGAGTAGAGCGGAAGAATTACTTTTCGTGTCTTGCTTACAATACTCCTGCTATTACATCCCAGAATGATGTTTCCTTTTTTTTGCAAAAGCATTACACTGTTGACTCATATTTAGCTTGTGGTCCACTATGACCCTCAGATCCCTTTCCGCAGTACTCCTTCCTAGGCAGTCATTTCCCATTTTGTGTGTGCAACTGATTGTTCCTTCCTAAGTGGAGAACTTTGCATTTGTCCTTATGGAATTTCATCCTATTTACTTCAGACCATTTCTCCAGCTTGTCTAGATCATTTTGAATTTTAATCCTATTCTCCAAAGCACTTGCAACCCCTCCCAGCTTGGTATCGGCCACAAACTTTATAAGTGTACTCTCTATGCCACTATCTAAATCATTGATGAAGATATTGAACAGAACCGGACCCAGAACTGATCCCTGCGGGTCCCCACTCGTTATGCCCTTCCAGCCTGATTGTGAACCGCTGATAACTACTCTGTGGGAACGATTTTCCAACCAGTTATGCACCCACCTGATAGTAGCTCCATCTAGGCTGTATTTCCCTAGTTTGTTTATGAGAAGGTCATGCGAGACAGTATCAAAAGCCTTACTAAAGTCAAGATATACCCCATCTACCGCTTCCCCCCAGCCACAAGGCTTGTTACCCTGTCAAAGAAAGCTATCGGGTTGGTTTGACATGATTTGTCCTTGACAAATCCATGCTGACTGTTATTTATCACCTTATTATCTTCAAGGTGTTTGCATATTGATTGCTTAATTATTTGCTCCATTGCAAATGCAGGACCCACTGCAAATGCCATGACCCAGCCTTTGATGCCTCATCTGCATGGGAAGGGGGCCTGGACTGACCCTTCGGTGTCCGGATGCCAGGAGAAAACAAAGCCCCCCAAACCAGATAGATAGATAGATACAGCAGGGCCAGAGAGCAGCAGGAGAGTGATAGATGGGAGAGATACATAAGCCCCAGGATGACCAGGGCCATATTCTCTGTGGACTGAGGAGAGGTTACTACAGGTTAATTAGAGCACGTGAAGCCAATTAAGGCCCTGCCAGAGACCAAATAAAGACCCCTGCTTCAGTCTGACAGGGAGAGGGAAGGAGAGCTGGCTGTAGTTTGGAGGAGTACTGTTATTGACCAGAGGATCAGAGTACCAGGGGAAGGGAAACCCTGCCCGAGGAGAGGGACCCTGTGACAATGCGGTTCTGGCGGAACCCAACTGAGAGTGCCAACTCAGGACAAATTGCTCAAACAGGGCAGTTACAGCCCAAGGCTGGGGTTTTTTCCACCTCTAAGGCAAACCGAACCAGCCAGATTAGGAGGACTTCGGTCTCACCCCACTGGCTAACCGCAAGTCTCATAAGCAATCTCCTAAGACACTCCAGTTTCCCAGTATTACCACCAGTGCCCCTTGTTATGGGGACAAATGGTTATGAAAACCAATACCCCAGTAAAAGAAAAAAGGTTCTCCTGATCCCAAAGGACCAAGCCCCAGACCCAGGTCAATATACAAATCAGATCTTACCCACAAATCACGCTGTTGCCAATCCTTTAGAATCTAAAATCTAAAGGTTTATTCATAAAAGGAAAAAGATAGAGATGAGAGTTAGAATTGGTTAAATGGAATCAATTACATACAGTAATGGCAAAGTTCTTGGTTCAGGCTTGCAGCAGCGATAGAATAAACTGCAGGTTCAAATCAAGTCTCTGGAATACATCCCCCGCTGGGATGGGTCCTCAGTCCTTTGTTCAAAGCTTCAGCTTGTAGCAAAGTTCCTCCAGAGGTATGAAGCAGGATTGAAGACCCAATGGAGATGAGGCATCAGCCTTATATAGTCTTTTCCAGGTGTAAGAACACCTCTTTGTTCTTACTGTGGAAAATTACAGCAAAATGGAGTCTGGAGTCACATGGGCCAGTCCCTGCATACTTTGCTGAGTCTCAAGGCATATTTGCCTTTTCTCAATGAGTCCATTGTATAGCTGATGGTTCTTAATGGGCCATCAAGCAGGCGAGGCAGAGCTAACACCAGCTTGTCTGGGATGTCACCCAGAAGCATAGCATAAGTTTGCAATACAGACAGTATAGAGCCAATATTCATAACTTCAACTATAAAACTGATACACACATATAGACAGCATAATTATAACCAGTAATCCATAATCTTGTCTTAGACACCCCATTTGACCCCTTTTATACAAGATTTGGGTGCCACTACAGGACCTTGGTTGCAACAATGATCTATATGGTCCCAGATTATATCAATAACGTCACACCCCCAACGCAAAATTGATGCAGGAAGGGATGACACAAACATCACTGACTGCATCCCAAGAGCTCCCCATCCTTGGGTCTGTCTCACTACAGCTAGTATTGGGTTAGATGTTATACCAGTGTATAACAGAAATGGTTTATCAAAGTCATGTTCAATAACATGATTGAACCTCTTTACAAACTCAAGGTAAAACTTAGTTAGAACAATAGTGGATTGGATCTGCTCTTGCAGCATGGTTCCCGAATGTCTCATGTGATTTTGCCGAGAGCTAAAGAAAACAGCTACTTTATTCATACAAGCTCGGGCAAATATTTGGAACCCAATTAACATCAAGTTAATGTAGATATTAAGGTTGTTTACAGTACAGGAATCTTGGCCTTTAGCCATGAAAGCAATATGGTAGTGTGCCTCGGTTTCCCTTTTTATACAGCACATTAGGTCTGGAATGTCTTTTCCCCTGTGAAAAGTTCCAATACTGTTTACAGGCATTAACTGTGAAACACCAGTATAACAAGGCCTTTTAACATAAAGTGTGTTCTCATGTATTCCTTTTAACCTGTTCAATGGATTTTCCAAAAGATTAGGCACATTGTACATTTTTACAGTTTGTGGTAATAGCAACACATTTGTTACAAAAATTACCATTAGCAATAATAACAAATTCATTGCAAGTGTCCATTTACAATCATGGTTGTCATGCCACACCTTTGGCTTGATATTATTGGAGTTTGGGCCTTTTAGGGTTAACCTGTGGCTTCCCTTTGCAAAATTTAGTTTTCTCTTTCCTCCTTGTCCTGCAGGATCAAACCCTGATTTCTCTTGCTTAACAGAATTCACTGGCTGATGGGGTGGGCTCTCTGTGCTAACAGCTATTAGCAAGTCCTTCCTCTCCCAGCCAGGCCAGTAATTTGCATTACCACAGACAGGAGCCAGTCCACCAGTTTCCATATCCTTAACTGCTATCATTTCCACGGCTGGACTCTGTCTTAAAGAGATACCACACAAATACAAAGAGTCTGAGGGTGAGAGTTTGCTTGCTCTCCCCTGCCTCCTCAAGCATTCGGCCATAAAACTGTTCTGCTTTGAAACCCCAGTAACCAAATCTGTCCTCAGACCCTGAAGCACAGACTGCTCACTTAACGAATTAGCATGGAGACAGTCCTGTCCCAACACCATCGTCTTCCCCACACGTTGGCCACACACAGCCACTTGGTTATAGGGCTGCTCAACTTTCTTAACAGCTCTTACTCCATCTGAGACCTTCTCAAAGCTACCCACACTGGATCTTTCAAAAGGAAAGTCAGTGGATCCATTCACAACAGACAACTTCTGGCTGTTAGGAACTGAAACTTCCTTGATTAAATCACTCTCACACCCTTCAGTTGCAGGGAACTGCTTGCACAGATTACCATGAGGATTCCTTTCCCCAGGAGCTTTTCTAGGCAGCAAATCACCCCTCACAGAAATTTTGCCCTTACCCTCTTCACCTAGGGCTTGCTTTAAAGGAACACTTTTCTGAGCAACAACAGACTCTGTCTGGGTCTTACTTACATTTAGGATCACCTTTGGCCCATCAGGCAGATTTCTACACAATCCCCTTTCAGGCAAACCCATAGACTCATTAGATGAAAGGTCAGAAGCATTCTCCTTTCCTTTGCCACACACATGCTTAGGAATTTTGTCCTTTTTGCTACAAGTTGTTAAACTGTCCGTAGGTACCACAACCAAATTACCTTTCTGCTCTTCTTGTGCCCTGGCTAGGGTATCACCCTGATTAGACAGAGCTGTTACACCCTTCTCCAACCACACATGAGCAACAGGCAAGATACAAGCACCAGAATTGTCTGGTCTCTGGGATTTTGCTAAGACACTAACTGGATGCAACCTAGTTACAGTGCCATTCTCCCCAGCAGACACAAATTTAGGACCATTCCCTTCCTGGGCTTTAGTTGAATCCAGAACCAAATTTGAGACAACTGAATTACTCTCAACCATCACAGGCTGAAAGGCACCTTCTGTCTGCTTCACAGACAAAAAAGAGTTGGAGACACATTTTCCTTTACTAGACACACAGTTTGGGATTTCATTTTCCTTGTCCCAGCCCACCGGGCTGTTCACAGACAACTGCTTGGAGACTGGGGTAGCTTCCTCCATAGGCAAGTCAATACCCCTGACAGACACAGGCCCATTTCCTTCACTGTCACTATTCTTCACACAGGAAACAGGTAAGGTATGGGGACACTCATCTTCCACTCTCCTTGCCTTCCCAAACTGCTGACTAGATAAAGCCATCAGCTCACAAGACTGCCTAGGCTCATCCAAAATCTCCTTGTTCTCCTCTCCCTTCGCTTGATCTAATTTCAGATTTACTTTTGAGACATTAGATAGACATTCAGAAACTTCATTCACAGCCAAACAGCTACTTTCCAAAGACAAACTTTTGGAGAAACTCTCCATAGGCACAACCTTAGGATCAATCCTCTCCTGTGCCTGGTTTGTGATAACTTGACTGACCATAGCTTTAATATCATTTCCAATCATAATATCCTTAGGGAGTGTGTCTTTTACTCCCACAACCATGGTGCCCTCAAATCCCTTCCATTTCAGGTGGATTTTAGCCAAAGGCACCTTGACAAAATACTCAGAAAAGGCTACAACAGTCACATCTTCACCTGGCAAATAATCTTCCTTCCTGACAAGACTTGCTTTAACCAAAGTGATATCCGCTGCGGTGTCCCTCCATGCCATACACCTTACTCCATTCACTTCTGCACTGCTAATAAACTCTGCATTATTTCCCCCATATTTAGCTTTAATGTGAGTTTTAAGGTCAAATTCTTCAGAGACCACAGAAACAGCATTTGCACACAGGGCACCAATGCTGGGCTCTGTGTAGCTTGCCTGTGAGTTTATAACAACAGGGTTAGCATTGGCCGTGGCATTTGGGGTTGCTGGTTTTGGGCTGCCCTTCAGTGTCGGGCAGTCTGGTCTCATGTGGCCCAGCATGCCACAGTGATAGCATGTAACCTGTTCCGTCCTGGGATGAGAGTTCCTACCCTCCGGGCCCCCTTGAACTCCTTTAGAAGAGTCAGGTTTACTTTTAAATCCTTCCCTCCTCTTGAACTGGGGAGAATGTTGATTAGTTTTCCCCGGGGTTTTACACCCTTCTCGAGCCCTGTTTTGGGTATGGGCATCCGCAATCTCTGCTGCCCGTAGGACTGACTCAGGGTCCCTATCACACACAGCTGCTCTCACATTGTCAGGCACAATGTCTAAGAACTGTTCCAAAGTTATTAAATCCAGCAGTTTTTCAAAACTCCCATGCGCCTTGGCTCCCATAACCCACTTTTTAACAAAACCCATTAGCTTATGAGCACATTCTACAAAAGTACAATCATTAGACATCTTAAACTTTCTAAACTTAACTCTGTAAGATTCAGGAGTAACCTTGAACCGCCTTAACACAGAATCTTTAAACCGCCCATAATCCAAGGCTTCTTGTTCCCCCAAGTCATTAAATACCTCCCTGGCTTTTCCAGTCAGTCTGGTCAGCAGGACAGGCATTCGCTGACCCTCGGGGATCTGGTACAGATTGCAGAGGCGTTCAAAGGTAGACAAAAACTCCTCTATATCCTCAGTATCATTGTAAATGGGACACATCCTTTCCCAGTTTTTCTCATGGCGGGGGGGAAGTGGAGTACCAGGTGGGGATGACTTTCTCCGCTCTTCCATTACTTGGAGCTGAAGTCTGGCCGTCTCCTGTTCCATCTTGTGAGTCTCCTGTTCCATCCTGCGAGTCTCCTGTTCAGCAGCGAGCAGCTCTAGACGCCCCTTACGAGCTCTCTCCTCTCTCTCATCAGCCTCCTTCTTTCTTTGATCGGCTTCCTTCTCTCTCTCTCTTTCTAATTCTGCTATTTTTTGCTTCTCCAGCAATCGAAGATCTGCTAGCTTCTGTTCATGCTCAAATTGCAGTTTACTTGTTGCCTTTTGCACTCTAATTTTTTCTGCATCTTCTGCAGCCTCAGGTAAGGGCTGTGCTCTTGCCCCCTGATCATTGGCTATTAACAGATTTCTCAGTTCTTCTTTTGTAGCTTTCTTTCTAAAGCTTATCCTCTTTTCTGAACACAAATTTTCCAGGGCTTTTTTGCCAAGTCCCTCATATGCTCTTTGCTCAGCCATTGCAGCAGCTCTTTAACCAACAAAACTCTCAATCCCAAAATTCAAATGTGGATAGCGTGGGGTTCTGACCCAAAGCTTAATTGACCTGGTTCTGTGGATCCAAGCACGACTACGCCACTGTGACAATGCGGTTCTGGCGGAACCCAACTGAGAGTGCCAACTCAGGACAAATTGCTCAAACAGGGCAGTTACAGCCCAAGGCTGGGGTTTTTTCCACCTCTAAGGCAAACCGAACCAGCCAGATTAGGAGGACTTCGGTCTCACCCCACTGGCTAACCGCAAGTCTCATAAGCAATCTCCTAAGACACTCCAGTTTCCCAGTATTACCACCAGTGCCCCTTGTTATGGGGACAAATGGTTATGAAAACCAATACCCCAGTAAAAGAAAAAAGGTTCTCCTGATCCCAAAGGACCAAGCCCCAGACCCAGGTCAATATACAAATCAGATCTTACCCACAAATCACGCTGTTGCCAATCCTTTAGAATCTAAAATCTAAAGGTTTATTCATAAAAGGAAAAAGATAGAGATGAGAGTTAGAATTGGTTAAATGGAATCAATTACATACAGTAATGGCAAAGTTCTTGGTTCAGGCTTGCAGCAGCGATAGAATAAACTGCAGGTTCAAATCAAGTCTCTGGAATACATCCCCCGCTGGGATGGGTCCTCAGTCCTTTGTTCAAAGCTTCAGCTTGTAGCAAAGTTCCTCCAGAGGTATGAAGCAGGATTGAAGACCCAATGGAGATGAGGCATCAGCCTTATATAGTCTTTTCCAGGTGTAAGAACACCTCTTTGTTCTTACTGTGGAAAATTACAGCAAAATGGAGTCTGGAGTCACATGGGCCAGTCCCTGCATACTTTGCTGAGTCTCAAGGCATATTTGCCTTTTCTCAATGAGTCCATTGTATAGCTGATGGTTCTTAATGGGCCATCAAGCAGGCGAGGCAGAGCTAACACCAGCTTGTCTGGGATGTCACCCAGAAGCATAGCATAAGTTTGCAATACAGACAGTATAGAGCCAATATTCATAACTTCAACTATAAAACTGATACACACATATAGACAGCATAATTATAACCAGTAATCCATAATCTTGTCTTAGACACCCCATTTGACCCCTTTTATACAAGATTTGGGTGCCACTACAGGACCTTGGTTGCAACAATGATCTATATGGTCCCAGATTATATCAATAACGTCACAGACCCCCAGCACAGAGGACCCAGGAGAAAGAGGGTAAGAAGCCCGTGAAGCTGAAGGGGCTAGGACCCGGAGTAGGGGGTGGACCAGGTCCCTTCCCGCTCTCCTTCTCTCCCCCACCAGGGCACTAGAAGAGCCATAGATGCCCAAGAATAGGGGCAAGGGGCAGCGCCCTGACCCATCACACCAAAGAAAAGTGCAGGACCTACCACAAAAGTATCCGCCATTTGCCACAATAAATAGATAGAGGGGGTGTACAGGGATAGATAGATAGATAGATTGATTGGGTGGGGATAGATACATAGTGTGACGGGTTCGATCACAGAGACTCCCTTGGGACTGTCACCTGATGTGCTGAGACTACCTCTGAGCCCATTTTCTCTGCCAGTTTGGGCCTCCAGAACCCTGCCTTGTTGAGCCAGGCATGCCAGTCTGAACCAACACAGACCCAGGGTCTGAACCACGTGCCCCAAAGCTGAAGACTTAACTGAAAACAGCTTAAGAAGTGCTCCTGTCTCCAGCACACAGACACCCATCTCCCAATGGGATCCAAACCCCAAATCAATCCGTTTTACTCTGTATAAAGCTTATACAAGGTAAACTCATACATTGTCCTCCCTCTATAACACTGATAGAGAGATATGCACAGCTGTTTGCTTCCCCAGGTATTAATTACTTACTCTGGGTTAATTAATAAGCAAAAGTGATTTCATTAAGTATAAAAAGTAGGATTTAAGTGGTTCCAAGTAATAACAGACAGAACAAAGTAAGTCACCCAGCAAAATAAAACAAAACATGCAAGTCTAAGCCTAATACAGTAAGAGACTGATTACAGATAAAATCACACCCTCAGAGATGTTGCAATCAGCTTCTTTCACAGACTGGATTCCTTCCTAGTCTGGGCCCAATCCTTTCCCCTGGTACAGTTCTTGTTAGCTCCAGCTCAGGTGGTAGAATCATAGAATATCAAGGTTGGAAGGGACCTCAGGAGGTCACCTAGTCCAACCCCCTGCTCAAAGCAGGACCAATCCCCAGACAGATTTTTGCCCCAGATCCCTAAATGCCCCCCCCCCAAGGATTGGGCTCACAACCCTGGGTTTAGCAGGCCAATGCTCAAACCACTGAGCTATTCCCCCCCCCCCAACTAGGGGATTTCTCATGACTGGAACCTCCTTTGTTCTGTTCCACCCCTTTATATGGCTTTGGCACAAGGGGGGAATCTTTTGTCTCTCTGGGTCCCCACCCCTCCTTCTAAATGGAAAAGCACCAGGTTTAAGATGGATTCCAGTTCCAGGTGACATGGTCACCTGTCCTGTGAGACCCCAAGCCTTCATTCTTCCCGGCCTGACTCACAGGAAGGCTTGCAAGTAAACAGCGCCACCTACAGTCAATTGTCCTAGTTGATGGGAGCCATCAAGATTCCAAACCACCATTAATGGCCCACACTTTGCATAAATACAATAGAATCATAGAATGATAGAATATCAGGGTTGGAAGGGACCTCAGGAGGTCATCTAGTCCAACCCCCTGCTCAAAGCAGGACCAATTCCTAACTAAATTATCCCAGCCAGGGCTTTGTCAAGCCGGGCCTTAAAAACCTCCAAGGAAGGAGACTCCACCACCTCCCTAGGTAACGCATTCCAGTGCTTCACCACCCTCCTAGTGAAATAGTGTTTCCTAAAATCCAACCTAGACCTCCCCCACTGCAACTTGAGACCATTGCTCCTTGTTCTGTCATCTGCCACCATTGAAAACAGCCGAGTTCCATCCTCTTTGGAACCCCCCTTCAGGTAGTTGTAGGCTGCTATCAAATCCCCCCTCATTCTTCTCTTCTGGAGACTAAACAATCCCAGTTCCCTCATCCTCTCCTCATAAGTCATGCACTCCAGACCCCTAATCATTTTTGTTGCCCTCCGCTGGACTCTTTCCAATTTTTCCACATCCTTCTTGTAGTGTGGGGCCCAAAACTGGACACAGTACTCCAGATGAGGCCTCACCAATGTCGAATAAAGGGGAACGATCACATCCCTCGATCTGCTGGCAATGCCCCTACTTATACAGCCCAAAATGCCGTTAGCCTTCTTGGCAACAAGAGCACACTGTTGACTCATATCCAGCTTCTCGTCCACTGTGACCCCTAGGTCCTTTTCTACAGAACTGCTGCCTAGCCATTCGGTCCCTAGTCTGTAGCTGTGCATGGGATTCTTCCGTCCTAAGTGCAGGACTCTGCACTTGTCCTTGTTGAACCTCATCAGGTTTCTTTTGGCCCAATCCTCTAATTTGTCTAGGTCCCTCTGTATCCGATCCCTACCCTCTAATGTATCTACCACGCCTCCTAGTTTAGTGTCATCGGCAAACTTGCTGAGAGTGCAGTCCACTCCATCCTCCAGATCATTAATAAAGATATTAAACAAAACCGGCCCCAGGACCGACCCTTGGGGCACTCCGCTTGAAACCGGCTGCCAACTAGACATGGAGCCATTGATCACTACCCGTTGAGCCCGACGATCTAGCCAGCTTTCTATCCACCTTACAGTCCATTCATCCAGCCCATACTTCTTTAACTTGGCAGCAAGAATACTGTGGGAGACCGTATCAAAAGCTTTGCTAAAGTCAAGGAATAACACATCCACTGCTTTCCCCTCATCCACAGAGCCAGTTATCTCATCATAGAAGGCAATTAGGTTAGTCAGGCACGACCTCCCCTTGGTGAATCCATGCTGACTGTTCCTGATCACTTTCCTCTCCTCTAAGTGTTTCATAATTGATTCCTTGAGGACCTGCTCCATGATTTTTCCAGGGACTGAGGTGAGGCTGACTGGCCTGTAGTTCCCCGGATCCTCCTTCTTCCCTTTTTTAAAGATGGGCACTACATTAGCCTTTTTCCAGTCATCCGGGACCTCCCCCGATCGCCATGAGTTTTCAAAAATAATGGCTAATGGCTCTGCAATCTCATCCGCCAACTCCTTTAGCACCCTCGGATGCAGCGCATCAGGCCCCATGGACTTGTGCACGTCCAGTTTTTCTAAATAGTCCCGAACCACTTCTTTCTCCACAGAGGGCTGGTCACCTTCTCCCCATATTGTGCTGCCCAGTGCAGCAGTCTGGGAGCTGACCTTGTTTGTGAAGACAGAGGCAAAAAAATCATTGAGTACATTAGCTTTTTGCACATCCTCAGTCACTAGGTTGCCTCCCTCATTCAGTAAGGGTCCCACACTTTCCTTGACTTTCTTCTTGTTGCTAACATACCTGAAGAAACCCTTCTTGTTACTCTTAACATCTCTTGCTAGCTGGAACTCCAAGTGTGATTTGGCCTTCCTGATTTCACTCCTGCATGCCTGAGCAATATTTTTATACTCCTCCCTGGTCATTTGTCCAATCTTCCACTTCTCGTAAGCTTCTTTTTTGCGTTTAAGATCAGCAAGGATTTCCACTTTTGCTTCCCCTACTAATTCTTCCCTGTTTGTGAGCAGCAGGTCAAGAAAAGCTCTGCCCCTAGTTGGTTCCTCCAGCACTTGCACCAGGAAATTGTCCCCTACACTTTCCAAAAACTTCCTGGATTGTCTGTGCACCGCTGTATTGCTCTCCCAGCAGATATCAGGGTGATTAAAGTCTCCCATGAGAACCAGGGCCTGCGATCTAGCAACTTCTGCTAGTTGCCAGAAGAAAGCCTCGTCCACCTCATCCCCCTGGTCTGGTGGTCTATAGCAGACTCCGACCACGACATCACCCTTGTTGCTCACACTTCTCAACTTTATCCAGAGACACTCAGGTTTTTCTGCAGTTTCATACCGGAGCTCTGAGCAGTCATACTCCTCTCTTACATACAACGCAACTCCCCCACCTTTTCTGCCCTGCCTGTCCTTCCTGAACAGTTTATATCCATCCATGATAGTACTCCAGTCATGTGAGTTATCCCACCAAGTCTCTGTTATTCCAATCGCATCATAGTTCCCTGACTGTGCCAGGACTTCCAGTTCTCCCTGCTTGTTTCCCAGGCTTCTTGCATTTGTGTATAGGCACTTAAGATAACTCATCGATCGTCCCTCTTTCTCAGTATGAGACAGGAGTCCTCCCCTCTTGCACTCTCCTGCTTGTGCTTCCTCCCAGGATCCCATTTCCCCACTTACCTCAGGGCTTTGGTCTCCTTCCCCCGGTGAACCTAGTTTAAAGCCCTCCTCACTAGGTTAGCCAGCCTGCTGGCGAAGATGCTCTTCCCTCTCTTCGTTAGGTGGAGCCCGTCCCTGCCCAGCACTCCTCCTTCTTGGAACACCATCCCATGGTCGAAGAATCCAAAGCCTTCTCTCCGACACCACCTGCGTAGCCATTCGTTGACTTCCACGATTCAATGGTCTCTACCCAGGCCTTTTCCTTGCACAGGGAGGATGGACGAGAACACCACTTGCGCATCAAACTCCTTTATCCTTCTTCCCAGAGCCACGTAGTCTGCAGTGATCCGCTCAAGGTCATTCTTGGCAGTATCATTGGTGCCCACGTGGAGAAGCAGGAAGGGGTAGCGATCCGAGGGCTTGATGAGTCTCGGCAGTCTCTCCGTCACATCGTGTATCCTAGCTCCTGGCAAGCAGCAGACCTCTCGGTTTTCCCGGTCGGGGCGGCAGATAGATGACTCAGTCCCCCTGAGGAGGGAGTCCCCGACCACCACCACCCTCCTCCTTCTCTTGGGAGTGGTGGTCGTGGAACCCCCATCCCTAGGACAGTGCATCTTTTGCCTTCCAATCGGTGGAGTCTCCTTCTGCTCCCTTCCCTCAGATGGGTCATCTACTCCACTCTCCGCATTAGTACCTGTAGAGAGAACATGGAAACGATTGCTCACCTGTATCTCCATTGCTGGTGCATGGACGCTCCTCTTTCTCCTTCTGGAGGGCACATGCTGCCAAACCTCTTCACCATCCTTCTGTCCCTGCTGCGCCTGCTCTGAATCTTCAGAACATTGTGGCCGTAGAAGCATCTCCTGACGTCTGTCCAGGAAATCTTCATTTTCCCTTATGCAACGCAGAGTCGATACTTGTTTCTCCAGACCTCGAACCTTCTCTTCCAATATGGAGACCAGCTTGCACTTTGTACCGACAAAGTCACTTCTGTCCTGTGGAAGAAAGACAAACATGGCACAACCTGTGCAGGTTACAACCGCTGATCGGTCACCTTCCATATCACCTTCCTCTTAAGAGCTTCCTCAGCTGTTGCAAGAACTACTCAGAGAAACCTGCAGATGAAAGCCTCAGTGAGCTCTCCCCAGGCGAACTCCCTCTGTTAGCCTCTGCTGTTCGCCGCTCAGCTGGTTCGCTGCTGACTGCCCTTATATACCAGTCAGGCCCACTCAAGGCCCACCTGGAACAAAGCACTCCCAATTCACACTTTTCAAACAAACAAGCAAGCAATCAAGCACACGGTCAAACTGACCAACTGTCCCAGCAGCAGACACTCAGATACTCACCAACACAGCCCCCCTAATGCAGCACTTAGCGTACCTCCTCTCGGACAGCTCCCAGGCAAACTCCCTCTGTTAGCCTCTGCTGTTCGCAGTATATATTTCTTCAGATACAAGAATGATACATTTATACAAATAGGATGACCACACTCAGGAGATTATAAGCTTTGTAATGATACCTTACAAGAGACCTTTTGCGTGAAGCATATTCCAGTTACATTATATTCACACTCATTAGCATATTTTCATAAAATCAAATGGAGTGCAACGTCACAGATAGATAGAGGAGGTGGATGGGGATAGATAGATAGATTAGATGGGGGGGTGGATGGGCATAGACAGACAGGCAGACTGATAGATAAAATAGGAAGTAGCCAAGGCAGGTGCACATAGCACAAATCATCTCCTTATCTTGACTTTCCCCTGCCGGCTTCTCTGAAGGCCTCCGTTTCACCTCCCAGCTGTCCGCCTTTCACTTTCAAGCTGCGTCACTTGCAGAGTTCTTTACTGTGCCCCGGGGGTTGGGGAAGCAGTTTGTTGGTGTTTACATTTCCCATTGCCCCTTCCTGTGGGCAGCTCCATTTTCACTCCCACCCAGACACCTGGGCTGGTCCGGTGGCCAGTCCCTGCCCAAGAAGCCCCCAACCTAAACAGCTGGTTTCCCCCCCTGGCGTTCATTCATGCAAACACTGAATCTGCTGCAGCTACTTCTCTGGGCCAAAGCACCCGGCTCTAGGTTGGCTTGTTTCCCCAGCCCCCTCCCTATTTGGTCCAAGAGTTCAAGTCCCAAAGGGGCCCTTAACCCAGTGCCACCTCCCACATAAAACAGGCCAGAGACGATCCCCCAGCTACCCCTGCATTTTGCCCAATAGCCTGTGGAGGCGTCCCCCAGGAGAGCTGGAAAACCCAGGCACGGGCGTGAGCCCCCTGACAATGCAGGCCCAGTCTCCACCAGCCTCTCCCGGCTCCATGGCAGGCACCGGCTTCGTCATGCAGCAGCCGCCCAACCTTCACCCTTGTGCTTTCAAGCTGCATCATTCCCATGGGGCCAGGGCAGCTCGTGCCGATAAAAGGATGGGGAGAGGAGGAGAAAAATGTCTCAATTAGCCAATGCACCAAGGAAGGCCAGGCCAAGATGCGATTGCCCAGCTAATGAGTATGTGATCCTCTTGGCTATTTATTCAGCTCTGGGCCACCTCTGACTTCTGGGAGCACCGTGACTACCAAGTATCTGTCCAGCAAGCCAACCTCATCTACCTCCTCATTCCAGCCAGCCAGCCTCATCTCCCTCTTCCTTCCAGCCAGCCTCATCTACCTCCTCCTTCCAACCAGCCAGTCTCATCTCCCTCCTCCTTCCAGCCAGCCAGCCAGCCTCATCTACCTCCTCCTTCCAGCCAGCCAGCCAGCCTCATCTCCCTCCTCCTTCCAGCCAGCCAGCCTCATCTACCTCCTCCTTCCAGCCAGCCAGCCTCATCTACCTCCTCCTTCCAACCAGCCAGCCTCATCTACCTCCTCCTTCCAACCAGCCAGCCTCATCTCCCTCCTCCTTCCAGCCAGCCAGCCTCATCTCCCTCCTCCTTCCAGCCAGCCAGCCAGCCTCATCTCCCTCCTCCTTCCAGCCAGCCAGCCTCATCTCCCTCCTTCCAGCCAGCCAGCCAGCCTCATCTCCCTCCTCCTTCCAGCCAGCCAGCCTCATCTCCCTCCTCCTTCCAGCCAGCCAGCCAGCCTCATCTCCCTCCTCCTTCCAGCCAGCCAGCCAGCCTCATCTCCCTCCTCCTTCCAGCCAGCCAGCAAGCCTCATCTACCTCCTCCTTCCAGCCAGCCTCATCTCCCTCCTCCTTCCAGCCAGCCAGCCTCATCTCCCTCCTCCTTCCAGCCAGCCAGCCAGCCTCATCTCCCTCCTCCTTCCAGCCAGCCAGCCTCATCTCCCTCCTCCTTCCAGCCAGCCAGCCTCATCTCCCTCCTCCTTCCAGCCAGCCAGCCTCATCTACCTCCTCCTTCCAGCCAGCCTCATCTCCCTCCTCCTTCCAGCCAGCCAGCCAGCCTCATCTCCCTCCTCCTTCCAGCCAGCCAGCCAGCCTCATCTCCCTCCTCCTTCCAGCCAGCCAGCCTCATCTCCCTCCTCCTTCCAGCCAGCCAGCCAGCCTCATCTCCCTCCTCCTTCCAGCCAGCCAGCCAGCCTCATCTCCCTCCTCCTTCCAGCCAGCCAGCCTCATCTACCTCCTCCTTCCAGCCAGCCTCATCTCCCTCCTCCTTCCAGCCAGCCAGCCTCATCTCCCTCCTCCTTCCAGCCAGCCAGCCAGCCTCATCTCCCTCCTCCTTCCAGCCAGCCAGGGGAGCACGGTAAACTGAGGGATGGATACAGCTAATAAAAATATTACCAAAAATTCCCACATAGATAGATAAAGGGGGTGTCTGGGGATAGATTAAGAGAGGGGTGTATATGGGAAATCTCTTTCCATCCATCCATCCATCCTCATGAACCCCCTCTGTTTATCTATCCCTCCCTCCTTCCCTCCCACAAACACCCCTCTATCTCTCTATGATGAGTGTGGAAATTTTTGAAAGATTTTTATGAGTGCTATGTGTGCCTCAGTTTACCCTGCTCACCTTGTGCTGTGATGCATTGAGTGTAAATGGCAGTTAGGCACTCGGGGGCAGCACGTACGGGACCAGATACGTTCACATAAATGAACGGCCTGAGGATTTCAACAAGGACAAGTGCAGAGTCCTGCACTTAGGACGGAAGAATCCCATTCACTGTTACAGACTAGGGACCGAATGGCTAGGCAGCAGTTCTGCAGAAAAGGACCTAGGGGTTACAGTGGACGAGAAGCTGAGTCAACAGTGTGCCCTTGTTGCCAAGAAGGCTAACGGCATTTTGGGCTGTATAAGTAGGGCATTGCCAGCAGATCGAGGAACGTGATCATTCCCCTCTATTCGGCATTGGTGAGGCCTCATCTGGAGTACTGTGTCCAGTTTTGGGCCCCACACTACAAGGAGGATGTGGAAAAATTGGAAAGAGTCCAGCGGAGAGCAACAAAAATGATTAGGGGGCTGGAGCACATGAGAGGCTGAGGGAACTGGGATTGTTTAGTCTGCAGAAGAGAAGAATGAGGGGGGATTTGATAGCTGCTTTCAACTACCTGAAAGGGGGTGTTGTCAGATGCTATGGGTGTGGTGCTCTGCTCTGGTCAATGTTGATATCAATCGGCTGCGTGCGTGTGTTCCCTCTGTGTGCTGCCCCAGCTCTGCGCAGATAGCTGGCACAGCAGACCCTGAGAGAACCCCCAATAACCACAGACTCTAGTAAGGTACGAAGGCACTGGCCAGGTTTATTGTCAAAGAGAAACACAGTCTCCAGATCCCCGGCAAACGAAGTCCAAGGTGCTGCTAAGGTGCGGCTAGCCAGTACTTATGTGCTCCCTGACAATGGACTCAGCTCAGTCAGTGGCGGGACTTTCCACTGCCCCCTAGGCTGGACAAAGACACCCACTCAGGGGTGCATTCTTATACACAGGTACAAACAAGTTACATATCACTCCTGACGTATTGAGGTGCAACCCCTCTACGTAGCAAGGTACAACCCCACTACGTAGCAAGATGCCGCCTCTCACCTTGTACATGTTGGTTCGAGCAAAACAACTCTATCCATCATATTACCCTTTTGGCCCTGTCATTGGGATGGGTCAGCCTGTTCCTTGTTATCTGTGTGGAATGTACAAGTATGCGAATGTTCTGATATCTAGTGTCCAGTACCTTTTAGGTCTGTATCTTTTTGCAGCATCAGCCCTTTCCTTGCCAGCTTCTGTGAGCAGGGCCTGCCTCTGGCTCACAGCTTAACTTTGCTTTATGTTAGCAGAGTCTTGACCATTACTTTAGTTCAGGCCTTAGGCCTCATACCGGGCCTCTGATACCAAGGTTTATATCTCAGGGCCTCCTCTTACTACAGGGGGTTCCAAAGAGGATGGATCTAGACTGTTCTCAGTGGTACCTGATGACAGAACAAGGAGTAATGGTCTCAAGTTGCAGTGTGGGAGGTTTAGGTTGGATATTAGGAAAAACTTTTTCACTAGGAGGGTGGTGAAGCACTGGAATGGGTTCCCTAGGGAGGTGGTGGAATCTCCTTCCTTGGAGGTTTTTAAGGCCAGGCTTGACAAAGCCCTGGCTGGGATGATTTAGTTGGGGATTGGTCCTGCTTTGAGCAGGGGGTTGGACTAGATACCTCCTGAGGTCCCTTCCAACCCTGATAGTCTATGATTCTATGATATCTGAATGGAAGATCCGGCATTGACCATGAAGGAGCCACCGGCCAGGCCTACTTATGGCATAGACACTGCTTTTCTTGGTTTGGTCAGTGCCTTGAGTGGGGGCTTCGGTTCACTAGCAAAGGGGGCAGTGATACGCCACCCCTTTAAAGAAACACCCCCACAACCCTATCTGTTTGGCTTCTGAGCTGGTAAAGTCAGTTAGTGCCAGCTGCAGGCAGTGAGGTCAAGTCATTCTCCACCTTCTCTGCCCGGTGGGGGCATTGTTAGATCTCTTGCAAGGGCAGAACCACACCCCTGTCCAAATCTGCCCCCTCCAAAAGACCTAATAGCACCCCCAGTCCCGAGCACCCCAGTATCCCCAGCGCTGGGAGGCCGGGCAGCGCGGCTCCAGCACCAGCACCAGCAGGGGCCATGGCACAGGGGAAGAGCTGCCCACGGTGTGGGAAGCAGGAGGGGAACTGGGGGCAGAGTGTGGACAGGCCACACCTGGCCTATGATATCTGCTGCCCATGTGGACAAGCATCAAGATTTACTTTGTTTGCAATGAAATAATGGGAAAACCAACTCAGGAAGCAGGAATGTCACAGCTGGGGGCTGTGAAATGCTGGGAAAATTACCGGATGGCGATTAGAAACTGAGAAACTTTTACTCCAACCCTCTTGCCATTGTCTGAACACCAAGGATTTGAGTGGACTGGGAAAAGACCAGTGGGCAAACTCTTGTACAATGTTTGTACTGCAAAAACTGAGTGACTTGCCTGAGGAATTGGCTGCTGGAGGATCCCTTTGAGTCAGTAGGAAAAAAATCTAGCAAGAGCCACTGGCCGGATGTTGAAGCAAGATGAAAAAAACACCAAACTGGAAATAAGGTGCAAATTTTTATAATGGAGGTTAATTACCCCTTGGGACAGTTTACCAAGGAGCCTGGCAGATGCTCCTTTGCTGTCAATCTTGAAATTGAGCAGGGCTGGTTTTGAAGCCGACCTGCTGTAGTGGAGTTAATTCAGCCCGGGGTCTCTTTGGCTTTATACTCTGTGATTTTTAGGGGTGCCAGGGCTCAGGGTGTGTTGGGAACCCCTCAGCAGCCCCTTGGTGGCAGGGACCATGAGCCACACCCCGCTCTGCAAGAGAAGCCAAACAGTCTGGCACTCACGGGCTCGACTCACCTGCCGAAGAGACAGAGGATGCGAGGTGGGCGAGGAGCAGGGAGACCCAAAGCGTCTTCATCCTTTGGGAGAAGAGTTCGGGGCATAATCCATAGAGGTGGTAATGGAGGGAGGCAGTGTGCACCTTTCGAGGACTGGAAGAGCACTGAACAGGGGGGTAGGAACCAGGGACCTTAGCTTCCGGAGTGGGGGGGGCACTCGGCTTCCTTGGGCTGGGTGGAGGAATACAGGCAATTGTTCTGGTGAATTTCAAAGGTCAATAAGGCTAATAAACCAGCAGCTGGGAGATTTCGGATTGGTGCCAGGAGCACAAAGGAAGGCGGGAGACTTTTGGTACCCTGGGTGGATGGGGACAGTCGGGAGCTTGTCCCTCATGCCCTCCATGCCAAAGATCTCAGAGGAGAGGAATGAGGAGTGAGAGAGACCAGAAAATGCTTTGTGAGAAAGATGTGCTTGCTGCTGGACTGAAATATACTGTGTGGTCTGTTTGTTTGGGGGACCATGTGCTGACCCTGTGGGTGCTGAGCCTAGTGGCCTGCTAGGCAAGGCTGAGAGCTTCTTAACGAGGTTTTGATCCCTATGGCCTTTAGAACCCATCAACCCTTACGGGGGAGGGCTTCTTAGGAAGACCAGGGCTTTAAAAAGCCACTCCTAAGTGACCAGAGGACCTAGTGAACAGGGGAGTTTACAGGGGAGGGAGGCTACATACACTTAACATTCCTTAAACTTTTTTAAACTTAAGGTAAAAAATACCCCCTGATAAAAACAAAACAACAACAAAGGAACCAGCTGCAGGTGACCCGGCCAGCTGAGACTGCAGGGGTTAGTGTCCCCCTGGACTGGGCAGGGGTGGGGCTAGGGGCATCGCCCCCCCCAACAGGGCCGCTCTGTGTGCCCATGGGGCAGGAGTGAGACAAATCTAGGGTATTTCCTGGGGGAGGGAGAATTGGGAACCCCACTGCAGGGATGTTGCTGTTAAGGGCTGTTCTGTGCTTGTCCCCCATAGCCCCCCATAACCCAATCCCTCCTCCCTCCTGTGGGTCAATGGGGCTGGGCCCTGCTTGTGAAGGGCTGTGTCTGGCGGGCGTCGGCCGCCAATGCAGACAGAGCTTCCAGCTCTCCGGGAGGGGGCAGGGGAGAGAGGTGCTATTCCAGATGGAGGTTCTCCCTGGTGCTGGAAGGGGTGTGGGAGCTTGGAGCCAGGACTCCTGGGTTCTCTCCCCGGCTCTGGGAGGGGAGTGGGGGTTGGTGCGAACAGGGGCTGCTAACAGGGAGTTTCGCAAGGGAGTTTGGAAGGGGAGTGGGAAGGGAGCGGGGGTCCCTTTATTCCCCTAAAACCTATAAACCTATAAACCAAACTACATTCAAAACCTTTTGCTTAAACAATCCTTTCATTAACTAGGAGACAATGCAGGCAGAAGCCCAGCTGCAGAGTGGGGGCTATCCAGTTTATTGCACTGAGTGCAGCATGTATGATTACCTGCCCTGTGGGCGGGTGGGATATGTGTGCATTCGGTGCAAGGAGCTCCTGGCCCTCAGAGACAGGGCCGGCTCTAGGCACCAGCAAAACAAGCTGGTGCTTGGGGCGACAAATTTTTAGGGGCGGCATTCTGGCGCGGGCTATGCCGCCCCTAAAAATGTGCCCCGGCCGCCCTAACTCACCTCCGCTGCTGCCGCTCGCGCACCGCTGCTCGCCCTCCCTCCCAGGCTCTCAAACCCGGGAGGGAGGGGGAGATCCCGAGCGGCTGCGGCGCGTGAAACAGCCCTGCTAGCCGCTTGCCACGCCTCTCCGCCAGCCGCCCTGCTAGCCGCTTGCCACGCCTCTCCGCCAGCCGCCCTGCTAGCCGCTTGCCACGCCTCTCCGCCAGCCGCCCTGCTAGCCGCTTGCCACGCCTCTCCGCCAGCCGCCCTGCTAGCTGCTTGCCACGCCTCTCCGCCAGCCGCCCTGCTAGCCACTTGCCATGCCTCTCTGCCAGCCGCCCTGCTGGTCACACCTCTCCTCCAGCCACCCACTCTCCAAAATGTCTTCAGGGCCCCCACACACACACTTAACACAGCTCTCAGTGATTTCAGCGGTTAGTGGGGAGCCTCACTGCTGGTGCACACTGGGCAGTCTCTTGCAAAAGAAACGCTGTCCCAAAGTAGGTCTAATACTTGGACCTAGGTATCAGTGATTTCAACTCTGCAGCGTGTAACAAGACTCTCCATTGAGTCTAAATTAGCTCTTTTCCTATACCATGGAGAGAAGAAGAGTCAAATGGTTTCTAGGGCCCACACCACCAGCTACAAGTACCTATCCCCACCCTCTCTCAACTCACTGGGCTTTTGAACCTGCCTAGCGAGTGCTGTTCAGTTGAGGGTGAGTCCCTCCATCGGGGTATGGCAGGTACAGTTCTGCTGCCCTCGGTTCACACAAGGACAACAACCTTTTATTACTCCTGCCCCAATAACAAAGAGACTGGGGATCCAACAACAGCCACAAGTGATCATTTGGGCAAGCAATGCCATCATGCTGAGCACCGAGGCAGGGTGGGTGTGCCCATGCAAACGAGATCAGTTTCTGAAGTCTTTTTCCACAGCTCACCACTAGATGTCAGGGGAGAGCTCATCCAGACTCTGCTTATAGATAGATAGATAGACAGATGACTGTATGGTGATGTATGTATGTATAGTTAGACAGATAAGTACATCCGAGTAGATCACAGAGATGCAGAAACCGCAAACTGTTCCGAAGTTCCTGTGTTCCCTTTTGAAACTCCCAAAAGAACTGAAGGTGTTTAGCCGGCCACTCTTTGACCCTCTCTAAGGATGAACACACCGGGAAAAGGAGCAAACTCGGTGCATCGGCAGGAGGGGGAGTTGGAGCATGACATGAGCGAGCCCTTCACAGACGGCAAGTCTGAGCAGAGATCATTCCTCGCCTGGGGAGGGAGGAATGTGCCCCCCACCCCACGGACTCGGTCTGCCATCTGGGCACGACTGCCAGGACAGATCATTGCACCGTAACAGGAAGCAAATGCTGATTTCAGGGTAACAGCTGGCATCCACGAACCCTCGGCTCTGCTCCACCCACCTTCCCAGCTAGGGCAAGTTTCCCAAGCACGCCGCCTCCCACCTGGCAGGGTACAGCCCCTGTGAAAGGCCTTGCTTCTTTCTGCATCCCGCTGACTTGTAGGAATGTTGCATCATGGGGTCCTCCTTCCCCTAAGCTCCGTCCATCTGTCCGTCCATCTCTGGGCTTCTTGGGGCAGCGACGTGCCTTCCTGACCATAAAACATTCTCTTCTTGATTGTCCAAGTGCATTATGGCCCTGCGACATCAGAGGAGAATCCACCACCATCACCCTGGGACAATTGTTCCAGTAGTTAATGCCTCTCACCATGAAAATATTACTCCTTATTTCCAGGCTGAATTTGTCTCCTTCAGCTTCCAGCCCTTGGACCTGGTTAGACCTGCCTCTGCTCGACTGAAGGGCCAGTTGTTAAATATTTGCTCCCCACATCAGTACTTACAGACTGGGATCACACCATCCCTACACCTGCTCTTTATTAAGCTAATTAAGCTCCTGGAGTCTCTCACTCTAAGGCAGGGTTTTTAATCCTTCTCACAGCTCTTCTCTGACCCTCTCCAATTAAATCACCCTCTGGCTGGAACTGTGGGCACCAGAACTGGGCACAGGATTCCAGCCACGGTTGCACCTGGGCCAAATACAGAGGTAAAATTGTGATGTTCCCCTCTGGTGTTATCTGGACTGGTGATCTGCTAGGTCACTCCAATCCTTGACTCTGGGAGCCAGCCTTACCCTGCTCTGCTGTGAGAACCCCCACTCCGGGGCTGCTCACACACAGCCTCTGGCATTTAAACTGCTCCTTGGATTGTGCAACCAAATGACACTAGCCAATATCTCCTGTCCCAGACACAACACTAGGAATCTCCGTCTTGCAGTGTCCAGTTTTGCCCATTGGACACTGCAAGCTTATATGGAGTTTGTCAATTTAACAAAGAAATTGATATGTACCAGGCTTGTTCTCCCAAGGGGAGTCTCTGACACGCTGCAAACCAAAGGCACTGCTTCAGGTAGAACAAACAGATTTATTAACTACAAAGATAGATTTTAAGTGATTATAAGTCAAAGCACAGCAAGTCAGATTTGATCAAATGAAATAAAAGCAAAACACATTCTAAGCTGATCTTAACACTTCAATGCCCTTACATACTTAGACGCTTCTCACCACAGGCTGGCTGGTTGTCCTTCAGCCAGGCTCTCCCCTTTGATCAGCGCTTCAGTCACTTGGTGGTGATGGCTGTAGATGTAGGTGGAAGAGAGAGAGCATTGCAAACGTCTCTCCCTTTTATCGTGTCCTTTCTTCCCTCTTGGCTTTGCCCCCCCCTTCAGAGTCAGGTGAGCATTACCTCATCGCAGTCCCAAACTGACCAAAGGAAGGGGCATGATTCACTCAGAATCCAACAGATCCTTTGTTGCTGCCTAGGCCAGCGTCCTTTGTTCCTGTGAGGCTGGGCTGATTTTGTCCCATACATGCCCTGATGAGGTGTGAACTGCCCCTCTGCTCCTGGAGAGTTTTTGTCTGGGCTTGGTTTAAGCCATGAGGACACATTTTCACCCTTAGAACTATATACATTAAATTATAACCTATAACATCACTATAACAACAATGCTCAGGGCATCACGAGCCTTCCAAAGACACCCAACATGACAAACTTTGCACTGGACACCACACAATCATTTTACAAGGGTGAACAGGGGGTGCTAGGTGTTCCCATGAGGTACAGAGTGTCACAAAAATCACCTCTCTGCCCCTATTTGACATTCCCCCATTTATGTATCCCAGGATGGCCTTAGATTCTGCTACGGCTGTGGCTACTGCTACAAATAATACCACCACCACGAAAAAGGTTAATAATTTATTGCACTGGGGGCCCATTTGAGCAGGTTTGGGTTAAAGTGCTTTGTAGACATGGCCTGGCTGCTGTGCCCAAATATCCTATTGCACTAAACAGAGCGGGTGGGATGGGGCGGCATCCGACGTGTCCCCTGCAAGGTGCGTGAACTTTTCCTTCACATGGAGGTAATGACACCGGCGTCAGTGAGTTATGCCAGATTTACACCGGGGCCAGAGGGGAAGGGGGGGAGGACGCACGTACAGGCCCCTTCCCTCTCCATCTCCAGCAGCTGCTCTACCAAGCGATTCTGCCCCCTTTCCCCAGGGGTGGGGGCCCTAGCTCCATGGGGCCTGGTGGCTGGACTGGGCCTGGGCTATTCACAGTGCCCCGAATGGGGCCCCCTCGCACCGCCCGGGCGGGGCCGCGACTGGGTCAGGGGCTGCTCATGAGCTTCGGCCTCCGGATGTGCATCTGGGCAGGGAAAAGAGGGGCCGTGAGGTCAAGGAGCAGATGCTGGCCCCCAAGGGGCTCCCCTCCCCCAGCCCCCAGCTCCCCTCCCCCCGCATCACACACCTCCCCTCCCCCAGCCCCCTCCCCCAACCCCCTCCACACCCACACCGGGCACCTCCCCTCTCCCAACCCCATATCCCTTCCCCGGCACCTCCCCTCCCCCCACCCCCCCACTTGCTCCCCTCCCAGGATGCCGGGTGGGGGAGAAGTGGCACCACCCAGTGGCTGTTTGATGGCAGCGTCCCCCAGGCCTGGTGCAGAGCCAGGGATGGGGAATGGCCAGGGGCCAGTGCCAGAGGCACCTACCGGGATGGCGGGGTCCACGGCCGAGAGATGAGGGCTGAAGGTCCCTCTGCTGCCGCTCCCTGTGGATCCAGAAGGGAACCAGAGTCAGAAAGGGGGAGACGGAGGGGGCTGCTCCAGCATCACCTCCCCCACACCTGCCATGAGCTGCACCAGTCTCAGCATTGCCCTGGGCCTCGCCAGCCTCACTGGGGCATTGCCTGAGGCTGGAGAGTCCGACTCACTGGGCTGGGGTGACTGGGCCTTACCATTGTATGAGGCTCCGTTGTTCTTGATGATGACGCCCCCAGAGATGCTCATTTCCTCCTCGTAATCCTCTGGCTGCTCAACAGAGCTGTCCAGTCTGCGGGGGAAAGCACCGGCCAGGTCCGTCAGCATCCCGGGGCAAAGAGACACTGGCACCTGCCCACCAGAGACTGCACCCCTGGGGGCCACCCCAACAGAAAAATAGAGGATCCTTCTCTGCCCTCCTCTGGCCCCCAGCCCTCCCCCGCTCTAACCCACCAGCCCCCACTCCCCTCCCAGAGCTGGGGAGAGAACCCAGGAGTCCTGGCTCCCAGCCCCCCCTGCTCTAACCCACCAGCCCCCACTCCCCTCCCAGAGCCGGGGAGAGAACCCAGGAGTCCTGGCTCCCAGCCCCCCTGCTCTAACCACCAGCCCCCACTCCCCTCCCAGAGCCGGGGAGAGAACCCAGGAGTCCTGGCTCCAGCCCCTCTGCTCTAACCCACCAGCCCCCACTCCCCTCCCAGAGCTGGGGAGAGAACCCAGGAGTCCTGGCTCCCAGCCCCCCCTGCTCTAACCCACCAGCCCCCACTCCCTTCCCAGAGCCGGGGAGAGAACCCAGGAGTCCTGGCTCCCGGCCCCCCCTGCTCTAACCCACCAGCCCCCACTCCCCTCCCAGAGCCGGGGAGAGAACCCAGGAGTCCTGGCTCCCAGCCCCCCTACTCTAACCCACCAGCCCCCACTCCCCTCCCAGAGCTGGGGAGAGAACCCAGGAATCCTGGCTCCCAATGCCCCCTGCTCTAACCCACCTGGTGTGCACCTGGCCCCTTTACCTGGCTTTGGACCCCCCATTCCTGGCTCTGACCAAGAAGGCGGCGAGGACAATGCCGGCGATGAACAGGACGACCAGGGGAACAGCCATGCCCACGCCCACCTTACTGACACGGGTTTGGCAGCGATCGCCCGGGTACCAGAACACATCCATGTTGGCACAGCTGTGGGGAGAGAGAAGCGGGGGGTGAGGATGACTCCCACCCCTGCTGGCCCTTCACTGGGACTCCCCTGTCCCCTCACTCCAGCTCTTCCCTGGGCTCCCCCCTCACCCCAGCTGCCTTCCCCTGGACTCCTCCATGCACCTTCCCCAGCTCCTCTCCCTGGGGTCCCCCTCGCCAGCCCCTTCCCTGCTGCTCCCCACCCCTCTCCAGGCTCAGCGTTAGGGTACAGGTTAAGAGTTAAAGGTCAGGATTAGGATGAGAGTGAGGGTGAAGGTCAGGGTGAGGGTTAGGATTAGGGGTTAGGGTTAAGTGTTAGTGTTAAGGGTTTAGGGTGAGATTAGGGTTAGGTTAAGGGTTAGAGTTAAGGGTTAAGGGATACAGTTAAGGATTATGGTTAAGGGTTTAGGGTGAGGATTAGGGTTAGGGTTGGGTTTAGGGTTAGGTTAAGGGATAGGGTGAAGGGTTAGAGTTATGGGTTAGGGTAAGGGTTTGGGTTAGGGTTAAGGGTTAAGAATTAAGGGTGAGGGTTAGGGTTTAGGGTGAGGGTTAAGGGTTAGGGTTAAGGTTAAGAATTTAGGGGCAGGGTTAAAAGTTAAGCATTAGGATTAAGGGATCCGGGTTAGGGTGAGGATTAGGGTTAGGGTTGGGTTTAAGGTTAAGGGTGAGTGGTTTTGGGGTTAGGATTAGGGTCAGAGTCATTGTATAGACGCTGAAGGCCCCCCAAGACAGGGCGGCCCGTCTAGGGCAGGCTCTTAGGAAGCCAGGCAAGCCCACATTGATGGCTGGGTGCCCCCGGGTGTGGCTGGCATCCTTCACACCCCAGGCCGGCTGGGCACACTCACGCGCACTGGGGCCCGGAGATCTTCAGCTGGCACTGCCCATAGTTGCAGTTCAGGAAATCTGGCAGGTCCCGGGAGCACCTGGTGAGGCAGGTCAGGGTGCCCTTCTCGGTGATGTAGGGATAGTAGTACTGGGTGAAGTTCTGGGGGACGCTCTGCCTGCAGGTATCTGATGCGGGAAAAGAAGGGTCAGCGAGAGGCTGAGTGGGGTCAGCCTGCCCCAGAGCCATCGGCGGGGGCAGGCTGATGGCTAACGAGGCAGCCGCGCATCACCAGGAGTTCGGGTCACTCACCTGCAGCCGAAAAATTTGTGGTGGCATTTTTGAGGACTGGGTTGGGTGGAGCCATGAAGCAGAACTTTTCTAGAGATGGAGGCAAGTGGGCATTCATCACTCATTAGCAATCATCGGCTAGTCGTTAGTAAGGGTCTACAGCACCACAGCAGACTGAGAGCCCAGCTGAGATTGGGCCCCCACAACTGAGATCAGGGCCCCCTATTGTGCCGGGCATTGTCCAGACTTTCACCCAGACTGGGAGGGGAGGGGACCCAGGCCATACAATGGGGGTCACAGGGAGGGGGCCCTTGACTGTCTGAATATGGCCCGGGGGGGACACAGGTCTGCCCCTTCCCATCCCATCACCTCCCCACTGCCCTGGGGGGGGCTGTGCCAGGCTGGGGACCGTGGCTTGCTCCTGCAGCCCCCCAGTGGCACCGGAGCCAGTGACCACCAGAGGGAGGTGCTCAGGGTCACTTCTCTCACCCTGCGTGGGAGAGGGGCCGGACCCCTGCCGCCTACCTGTGCAGTCCCCCGTAGTTGTGTTGATGACCTCCAGCTGCTTCACCACCTGCTTGGTGATGGACTGCAATGTGTTGTCGAGTTCATTGCTCAGGGGGGCCTCGATGATCACGGTGTGGTCAACCACAATACTGCCCAGACTGGGGGGCAAAGCCGGGAGCTGGTGGTTAGAGCAGGGGGGCTGGGAGCCAGGACTCCTGGGTTCTCTCCCTGGCTCTGGGAGGGGAGTAGGGGCTGGTGGTTAGAGCAGGGGGGGGCTGGGAGCCCGGACTCCTGGGTTCTCTCCCCGGCTCTGGGAGGGGAGTGGGGGCTGATGGGTCAGAGCAGGGGGGGCTGGGAGCCAGGAATCCTGGGGTCTCTTCCCGGCTCTGGGAGGGGAACGGGGGCTGGTGGGTTAGAGCAGGGGGGGCTGGGAGCCAGGACTCCTGGGTTCTCTCCCTGGCTCTGGGAGGGGAGTAGGGGCTGGTGGTTAGAGCGGGGGGGGGGGCTGGGAGCCCGGACTCCTGGGGTCTCTCCCCGGCTCTGGGAGGGGAGCGGGGGCTGGTGGGTCAGAGCAGGGGGGGCTGGGAGCCAGGACTCCTGGGTTCTCTCCCCAGCTCTGGGAGGGGAGTGGGGCTGGTGGGTTAGAGCAGGGGGGACTGGGAGCCAGGACTCTTGGGTTCTCTCCCAGACTCTGGGAGCGGGGGCTGGTGGGTCAGAGCAGGGGGGGCTGGGATCCAGGACTCCTGGGTTCTCTCCCTGGCTCTGGGAGGGGAGTAGGGGCTGGTGGTTAGAGCGGGGGGGCTGGGAGCCCGGACTCCTGGGTTCTCTCCCCGGCTCTGGGAGCGGAGTGGGGGCTGGTGGGTCAGAGCAGGGGGGGCTGGGAGCCAGGACTCCTGGGTTCTCTCTCTGTCCCTGGGAGGTGAGTGGGGGCTGGTGGGTTAGAGCAGGGGGGGCTGGGAGCCAGGACTCTTGGGTTCTCTCCCAGACTCTGGGAGGGGGGGCTGGTGGGTCAGAGCAGGGTGGGCTGGGAGCCAGGACTCCTGGGGTCTCTCCCCAGCTCTGGGAGGGGAGTGGGGGCTGGTGGGTTAGAGCAGGGGGGGCTGGGAGCCAGGAATCCTGGGGTCTCTCCCCAGCTCTGGGAGGGGAGTGGGGCTGGTGGGTTAGAGCAGGGGGGACTGGGAGCCAGGACTCTTGGGTTCTCTCCCAGACTCTGGGAGGGGGGGCTGGTGGGTCAGAGCAGGGTGGGCTGGGAGCCAGGACTCCTGGGGTCTCTCCCCAGCTCTGGGAGGGGAGTGGGGGCTGGTGGGTTAGAGCAGGGGGCTGGGAGCCAGGACTCCTGGGTTCTCTCCCTGGCTCTGGGAGGGGAGTAGGGGCTGGTGGGTTAGAGCAGGGGGCTGGGAGCCAGGACTCCTGGGTTCTCTCCACAGCACTGCAATTCTCAACCCTGAGTTAGTTGCCCATAAAATGAAGGGGAGAGGAGCTGCCTCAGCTAGTCAGGGCAGTGACCCACTGCTCCCAGGCAGATAGCGCCTGCCTCGGGGCTGCCAGTGGCACCCGATCGGAGCCCTCTGTACAGAGATGCTGCCGGAGGAACCCGGCTTTATCCGGGGGACAGCACCCTCTCCAGGGGGCGTCCCACCTGACACGCAGGGGAAGGAGTTAGCCCATGTTGCACATTAACACCCCGGCAGGCGCGGGCCAAAGGAAGGTCCGAGGGTCACACATTTTTGCGACCAGACGGGAATGCGGCAGCTCTGCCCAGCCCACGAGCTTCAGGGTCTGGCAGCCTCGGGAACTGACACTCCCAGGCCTGTCACGGGGTAGGTTTCTGTGTAGGACGAGGGCCGAGAGGGCGTTCACGGAGGGGTCGTGTTAGTGTTTATCCACAGCGGACCAGCCCCTGGGCCAGAGCGGGAGGTGCAGGGTCCAGTCCCAGTCCTGCTCATGCTCTTGTTATTTCAGAGCCGCGCCGCAGAGGTGCCAAACCTGGGCGCCTTCCTTTTTCTGAGCGTCTGACGCCTAGCGAACAGCGGTGCAGTCTGGGAGCGGGGCAGAGGGGGCAGCTTAGTTTCTGGGCAGACACTCACCTCAGCGCCAGGATGACAACGCCTTGGTACCCAGTCACGTTCTTGTACACTATATTCATCTGCAAGGCAAAAAAATCCCCCCACATTCCTGCATAAAACGGGCAAGAGCAACCGACAGCAGCAGTAAGAGGGCAGAATAAATATTTCCCTGCCCCTGGGCCTCACCTGCACTTTGAATTCCACCTCGAATTCAATATAAACTGGAGAGGATTTATTGTTCAGCTCCTCCGTGAAGTTCTGGTTGGTGACCTTCACTTGAACGTACACCTCAGCCTTGACTGTACCTGAAACAGCCATGGAAACCCTTACAGTCATCACACGTCTAGTGCCATAACCCGCCCCAGCCCCCCGCCTGCACTGGTACTTCCTTTCTAACTCCGCGTCGCAGCCTGAGGGCAACCCGGCCCACCGATGGCCGCCCATTGATCCTTGGCCTTTGCCCTGTAGGGATCAGTGAATAGGGATGCAGAAGATGAGCGCTGCTACATGCCGCATTGTCCCCTTCCTGTTCCTTGCTCCCACTGGCTGGGGCCTGCCTTGGGAAAAGCACTTTGAGATCTGCCCGTGAAGAGCCCACCCAGAGCCAGGCGTTCAGTCACTGGGGCGCACATCACCCCAAAAGGAAAAGGCTGCACTTACTCACGTTGGTGGCTATAACATCGTTGGCAAACTGGCAGAGCGGCCCGTTGAATTCACTTTTGCAGATGCATTTCTTGCCATCGTCAGTTCCCCCATTCAGGCAATCGACTGGAAGAGATCCCTGAGTGTGAGGTGGGTCTCTGAACCCCCCAGTAGTGTCCCCCCACATAAAAAACCTGCACCCACCCACCCCCACTGGGACTCAGACATTCAGGCAGATGGCACCGGGTGCTGTCACCACGCGCTGGCAGGGACGCTGCTGCTGGGCCGAAGGTTCGGAAGCACCTCCGTGACATCAGCACCTACGTCCTAGTGACTTGCAATGAGTGGATCATGGGGTTTAAATTCCTTCCTAAAGGGCTCTTGAATTCAGCAGAGAAAGGCAGAGGAACCAAGGGCTGGACGCTGAAGCCTGACACACTCCAAAGAGAAATATGGCACTGACGTTTAACGGCGTGGGGGATCGGCCATTGGACCGAACTTCCCCAGGCAAGCTACTGGGGTCAATACAGGGGTAACTGGGGGAGATTCTTCCCAAACATCTGGTGCAGCCCCCACCCGTGTCTCTCCTTTCGCCCAGGGAAGCAAATTCCCCCATTCGCCCTGTCGGCCTGGGGAATAGCCCTCTCATCTCATTGCTGGCCCTGCTGCATGGTCCAGCTGCAATTCTATGGGCACCCACCAGGAGCATCCCTGGAGAGTGCACTGCAGCCAGAGAGCCGCTCTGGGGCATCCGTCCGTTCCTCTGGGGAGGGTTAATACACGCCCTGCCTGCGAGCACTTGGCGGTCGGCATCTCCGCCTGGTTTCCCAGGAGTGTATGATTGGCAGCAGGTTACCATGTTCGTAAGGAGTCTTTTGAAAATTACTGTGGGTGCCATAGAAGTTAATGAGCTGTCGTGGACAGTGGTACCAGGGACATCTCAGAAGTCAATCAACTAAACTTACCATCCATCCATCCATCCGTCCAGTACTGGTATTAATCTCCCCCATTATGAGAAGGTCTGTCCACCAACCCACCTCTCCAGCCCGTTTCTGTCTCAGGCTGGGTTCTGGTGGGCACCACACCATAAGTGACATAGCAGAGACATGCTACATGGGTAGATACATTGGTTTGGTGGGGAACACACAGCAGGGACAATGCCGCTGCTGCTAAACCATGTTACCCTTTCGGCACAGGGGATACACTTGGGAAAATGCATGACCATGGCAACCACTAACGCCGGATACTGAAAGTGGGGTCTCAAAATGTTGCATGACTCACGTGCAGGCCTAGCTGTAGAGGTGGAAGGCTTGGGTTTTGTGGTCCAGGTGGTGGTGGCTGGGGTTGTGGTCGTTGCCAACGTGGGCACGGCAGTCGAGGTAGGGGGTGGGCTGGTTTCCACCGGGGTGGTGGAACTGGCAGCTGTGGTCATGCCGGTTTCCACCGGGGCCATGGTGGTGGCGGCCGGGGAGGTGGTGGTTTCCATTGGGGTGGTGGCGGTGGAAGCCGGAGTAGTGCCGGTGTCGACCGGAGTCGTGGCGGTGGCATCTGGGGTCGTGCCTGTTTCCACCGGGGTGGTGGCGCTAGCGTCTGGGGTGGTGCTGGTGTCGACCGGAGTTGTGGCAGTGGCGGCCGGGGTCGTGCTGGTGTCCACCAGTGTTGTGGTGCTGATGGCCGGGGTAGTGCTGGTTTCCACCGGGGTCGTAGTGGTGGCGGCCACGGTGGTGCCGGTTTCCACCGGGGTCGTGGCGCTGGTGGCGGCTGAGGTCATGCCCGTTTCCACCGGGGTGGTGCTGGTGTCGACTGAAGATGTGGTGGTGGCGACCGGGGTGGTCTCAGTTTCCACCGGGGTGGTGACGCTGGCGGCCGGGGTCGTGCCGGTTTCCACCGGGGTCGTGGCGCTCACGGCCGGGGCGGTGCCGGTTTCCACCGGGATGGTGGTGCTGGCAGCTGGGGTGCTGCCGGTTTCCACCGGGGTGGTGGTGGTGGCGGCTGGAGTGGTGGCGGTGGCAGCCGGGGTCGTGCTGGTTTCCACCGGGGTTGTGGTGCTGGTGACCGGGGTGGTGCCGGTTTCCACCGGGGTGGTGCTGGTGTCGACTGAAGTTGTGGTGGTGGCGACCGGGGTGGTCTCAGTTTCCACCGGGGTTGTGGTGCTGGCGGCTGGAGTGGTGCCGGTTTCCACCGGGGAAGTGGCGATGGCAGCTGAGGTGGTGCCCGATTCCATTGGGGTGGTGCTGGTGGTGGCCGAGGTCACGCCCGTTTCAACCGGGGTGGTGCCAGTGGCGGCCGGAGTGGTGGCGGCTGGGGTGGTGCCGGTTTCCACCGGGGTCGTGGCGCTGGCAGCCAGGGTCGTGCCGGTTTCCACCGGGGTCGTGGCGCTCGCGGCCGGGGCAGTGCCGGTTTCCACCGGGGTGGTGGTGCTGGCAGCTGGGGTGCTGCCGGTTTCCACTGGGGTGGTGGTGGTGGCGGCCGAGGTCATGCCCGTTTCAACCGCAGTGGTGCCGGTGGCGGCTGGAGTGGTGGCGGTGGCAGCCGGGGTAGTGCCGGTTTCCACCGGTGTCATGGTGCTGGCAGCCAGGGTCGTTCTGGTTTCCACCGGGGTCGTTGCGGTGGCAGCCGGGGTTGTGCTGGTTTCCACCGGGGTCGTAGCGGTGGCGGCCACGGTGGTGCCGGTTTCCACCGGGGTCGTGGCGCTGGTGACTGGGGTCATGCCAGTTTCCACCGGGGTGGTGCTGGTGTCGACTGAAGTTGTGGTGGTGGCGACCGGGGTGGTCTCAGTTTCCACCGGGGTGGTGACGCTGGCAGCCAGGGTCGTGCCGGTTTCCACCGGGGTCGTGGCACTGGCGGGCGGGGTGGTGCCAGTTTCCACCGGGGTGGTGACGCTGGTGGCCAGGGTCGTGCTGGTTTCCACCGGGAAGGTGCCGGTTTCCACCGGGGTGGTGGCAGTGGCAGCCGGGGTGGTGCTGGTTTCCACCGAGGTGGTGGCAGTGATGGACGGGGTGGTGCTGGTTTCCACCGGTGTCGTGGCGCTGGTGACCGGGGTCGTGCCAGTTTCCACCGGGGTGGTGCTGGTGTCGACCGAAGTTGTGGTGGTGGCGACCGGGGTGGTCTCAGTTTCCACCGGGGTCGTGGCGCTGGCAGCCAGGGTCGTGCCGGTTTCCACCGGGGTCGTGGCGCTCGCGGCCGGGGGAGTGCTGGTTTCCACCGGGGTGGTGGTGCTGGCAGCTGGGGTGCTGCCGGTTTCCACTGGGGTGGTGGTGGTGGCGGCCGAGGTCATGCCCGTTTCCACTGGGGTCGTGGCGCTGGCAGCCAGGGTCGTGCCGGTTTCCACCGGGGTCGTGGCGCTCGCGGCCGGGGCAGTGCCGGTTTCCACCGGGGTGGTGGTGCTGGCAGCTGGGGTGCTGCCGGTTTCCACCGGGGTTGTTGCGGTGGCAGCCGGGGTCGTGCTGGTTTCCACCGGGGTCGTAGCGGTGGCGGCCACGGTGGTGCCGGTTTCCACCGGGGTCGTGGCGCTGGTGACCGGGGTCGTGCCAGTTTCCACCGGGGTGGTGCTGCTGTCGACTGAAGTTGTGGTGGTGGCCACCGGGGTGGTCTCAGTTTCCACCGGGGTGGTGACGCTGGCAGCCGGGGTCGTGCCGGTTTCCACCGTGGTCGTGGCACTGACGGGCGGGGTGGTGCCGGTTTCAACCGGAGTCATGGCACTGGCACCTGGGGTGCTGCTGGTTTCCACCGGGGTGTTGGCCGTGGCAGCCGGGCTGTTGCTGGTTTCCACCGGGGTGGTGGCGGTGACAGACGGCGTAGTGCCAGTTTCCAATGGGGTGGTGCCAGTTTCCACCGGGGTGGTGACGCTGGTGGCCAGGGTCGTGCTGGTTTCCACCGGGAAGGTGCCGGTTTCCACCGGGGTGGTGGCAGTGGCAGCCGGGGTGGTGCTGGTTTCCACCGAGGTGGTGGCAGTGATGGACGGGGTGGTGCTGGTTTCCACCGGTGTCGTGGCGCTGGTGACCGGGGTCGTGCCAGTTTCCACCGGGGTGGTGCTGGTGTCGACCGAAGTTGTGGTGGTGGCGACCGGGGTGGTCTCAGTTTCCACCGGAGTCGTGGCGCTGGCAGCCGGGGTCGTGCCGGTTTCCACCGGGGTCGTGGCACTGGCGGCTGGAGTGGTGCCGGTTTCCACCGGGGTGGTGACGCTGGTGGCCAGGGTCGTGCTGGTTTCCACCGGGAAGGTGCCGGTTTCCACCAGGGTGGTGGCAGTGGCAGCCGGGGTGGTGCTGGTTTCCACCGAGGTGGTGGCAGTGATGGACGGGGTGGTGCTGGTTTCCACCGGTGTCGTGGCGCTGGTGACCGGGGTCGTGCCAGTTTCCACCAGGGTGGTGCTGGTGTCGACCGAAGTTGTGGTGGTGGCGACCGGGGTGGTCTCAGTTTCCACCGGGTTCGTGGCGCTGGCAGCCAGGGTCGTGCCGGTTTCCACTGGGGTCGTGGCGCTCGCGGCCGGGGCAGTGCCGGTTTCCACCGGGGGGGTGGTGCTGGCAGCTGGGGTGCTGCCGGTTTCCACCGGGGTTGTTGCGGTGGCGGCCACGGTGGTGCCGGTTTCCACTGGGGTCATGGCGCTGGTGACCGGGGTCGTGCCAGTTTCCACCGGGGTGGTGCTGCTGTCGACTGAAGTTGTGGTGGTGGCCACCGGGGTGGTCTCAGTTTCCACCGGGGTGGTGACGCTGGCAGCCGGGGTCGTGCCGGTTTCCACCGGGGTCGTGGCACTGGCGGGCGGGGTGGTGCCGGTTTCAACCGGAGTCGTGGCACTGGCACCTGGGGTGCTGCCGGTTTCCACCAGGGTGGTGACGCTGGTGGCCAGGGTCGTGCTGGTTTCCACCGGGGTGGTGGCCGTGGCAGCCGGGCTGGTGCTGGTTTCCACCGGGGTCGTGGCGGTGACAGACGGGGTAGTGCCAGTTTCCAATGGGGTTGTGCCGGTTTCCACCAGGGTTGTGGCGCTGGTGGCCGGGGTGGTGCTGGTGTCGACCGGAGTCATCGCGCTGGCAGCTGGGGTGGTGCCGGTTTCCACTGGGATGGTGGCGCTGGCAGCTGGGGTGCTGCCGGTTTCCACCAGGGTGGTGGTGGTGGTGGCGGCCGAGGTCATGCCCGTTTCAACCGGGGTGGTGCCGGTGGCGGCTGGAGTGGTGGCAGTGGCGGCTGGGGTCGTGCCGGTTTCCACCAGGGTTGTGGCGCTGGCGGCCGGGGTGGTGCCGGTTTCCACCGGGGTCGTGGCGCTGGTGACCGGGGTCATGCCAGTTTCCACCGGGGTGGTGCTGGTGTAGACCGAAGTTGTGGTGGTGGCGACCGGGGTGGTCTCAGTTTCCACCGGGGTGGTGACGCTGGCGGCTGGAGTGGTGCCGGTTTCCACCGGGGAAGTGCCGGTGGCAGCTGAGGTGGTGCCCGATTCCATTGGGGTGGTTCTGGTGGCGGCCGAGGTCATGCCCGTTTCAACCGGGGCGGTGCCAGTGGTGGCCGGAGTGGTGGCGGCTGGGGTGGTGCCGGTTTCCACCGGGGTCGTGGTGCTCGCGGCCGGGGCAGTGCCGGTTTCCACCGGGGTGGTGGTGCTGGCAGCTGGGGTGCTGCCGGTTTCCACCGTGGTGGTGGTGGTGGTGGCCGAGGTCATGCCCGTTTCAACCGGGGTGGTGCCGGTGGCGGCTGGAGTGGTGGCGGTGGCAGCCGGGGTAGTCCCGGTTTCCACCGGTGTCGTGGTGCTGGCAGCCAGGGTCGTTCTGGTTTCCACCGGGGTCGTTGCGGTGGCAGCCGGGGTCGTGCTGGTTTCCACCAGGGTTGTGGCGCTGGCGGCTGGGGTGGTGCTGGTTTCCACCAGGGTTGTGGCAGTTCCAACCGGGGTGGTGCCAGTTTCCACCGGGGTGGTGACGCTGGTGGCCAGGGTCGTGCTGGTTTCCACCAGGTTCATGGTGGTGGCAGCTGGGGTGGTGCCAGTTTCCACCGGGGTGGTGGCGGTGGCAGCTGGGGTGGTGCCAGTGTCGACCGGAGTAGTGGTGGTGGCGGTTGGCATCATGCCTGTTTCCACCAAGGACATGGCGCTGGCAGATGGGTTCGAATCCGTTTCCACTGGGGTGGTGGCGGTGGCAGCTGGAGTGGTGGCGGTGGCGGCCGGGGTGGTGTCTCTTTCCACCGGGGTAGTGGCGCTCGCGGCTGGGGTGGTGCCGGTTTCCACCGGGCTGGTGGTGCTGGTGGCCGGGGTGGTGCTGGTGTCGACCGGAGTCGTAGCGGTGGAGGCCGGGGTGGTGCTGGTTTTCACCGGGGTCGTGGCGCTGGCATCTGTTGCTGTGGGTGGATACGTGGAGATTGTGGTCAAGAATATATTTTTTTCCTGTCAACTCCATAGAAGGGGTGCAGAATTTTGGATGGGTAGATAGATGGGGTATATGGGGATAGACAGAGTACGAGAGAGGGGATGCATGGGGTTGGATAGATAATTGAATAGTGCCAGCTCTGCTGTGGTTGAAGTGGAGAACCCTGTTCTGGGAAGGGTTGACTCTTCTAAGTGCTCTAAGATTCTCATGCTTACTTGGAATGTCTTGAACTTTGGTGTGCATCATGGGAACCTGAGATTGGGTTACTGAACCAAATTTGGGATAATTTGAGCAAGAGGTTCCCTAGATACAGCCCTGCCCCAATCAAAAACAGTGTTTCATAATATCCCTTGAGTCTATCAAGGTTTTCTTTCATGCTTAACTGAGACACAAACCGCAGCTGAGCTCAGTCACTCAATATTTGTGTGTGTCTCTCGAAGGGTGAGATTACATGGCAATTTTTGACACAAATTATTGTGGAGTTTTTTGGTGACAAATCTAACTTCTAAATATTTCAGCTGGGAACTGCCACCATGCTGCTTTATGGACATTTTAGTTCAGGTGCCTCATGTCCCCACCTTTTCTCTACAGGCTGGGCTGCCTGCCTAGACTACATCTCCCATGATGCACCGTGGTAGTTTTGCCAGATGAGAAATCCTGGTGCATCATGGGAGATGACCTCCCACTAGGAAGCCCAGTCTGCAGAGGAGAAGGAAGGTGTGAGACACCAAAACTTCAGCGTCCATGAGCCACCTCGGCACCATTTCCAAATAGAAATATTTCCATTTTGGGGAGCTTGATTTGTTTTTATGAGAAGTTGAAATTTCCTGTTGGAAAGCCCAACTAACCTGTGGAACTCATCGCCAGGGGATGTTGTGAATGACAAAAGTATAACAGAGGAGAACTGGATAAGTCCATGGATGACAGGACCATGCTAGTCAAGATGGCCAAGGATGCAACCCCATGCTCAAGGTGACCCTAAACCTCTGACTGCCAGAAGCTAAGAGTGGAAGACAGCTGATCTCTCCAAAAGTGCCCTGTTCTGTTCACTCCCCCTGAAACTCTGGTATGGGCCACTGTCAGATGACAGGATACTGGGCAAGATGGACTTTTGGTCTGACCTAGTACAGCCGTTCTTATGTTGTTAAAGAGACACTTTTCACACACCACAAAAAGTTTTGGTAAAAACCCTATTTGCCATCAAAACCCAGTTTCAACTGGAGATTTTCAACCTCACTGGTAGCAGCTGGGCTGATTCAGGGATGTCAATGCCCTTTCCATCAGCATCCCCTGGTTGTTCTCTGTCCCAGGAAGACTGATGCCAAGAAAAGGAGCTCGGTTACATTTCCCGGAGTGCCCCTCCTCCATGGGTGCATTGCCACAGTCACCCCCATCAGCCGGGCTCCAAGCCAAGCTCTGCCTCTGTTGCCTAACAAGCGGGTTGATCGTTGGCCTGGCAAAGGGTGGGGCTGGCAGACCTGGCCCCGAGGCAAAGCTCCTGTGATGGGCCAAATTAGCCTAAGAGGTTAAGAAAAACTCAATTTAAGAGGAAAGGTGAACAAAGAAACACGGGCCTGTTTAGCCTTTAGAAAATAAGAATGAGGGGGGAGGGACCTGAGAACAGGCTCCAGATATTTTCTAAAGAGGACAGGGATCGATCGTTCTCCGTGGCCACTGAAGGCAGGACAAGGTGCAATGGGGTTAATCCGGAGCAGGGCAGAGTTTGGCTGGGTTTTAGGAAATGCTTTCTCACTCTCAGGGGAGCTCAGCTCCGGAACAGGCATCACGGGAGGCCAGGGGGTCCCCATCGCTGGAGGGTTTTAAGAACAGGTTGGACAAATGCCCATCAAGGACAGTCTAGGTTTACTTGGTCCTGCCTCAGTGCAGGGGGCTCTCTGGCTCTCTTCCAGCCCTGCATTTCTATCATGCTATGAGTCTATCAGGTTTATGGAAAATAGACCCTGTCAGACTAACCTGATTTCTTTTTTTGATGAGATTACAAGTTGGGTTGCTAAAGGGAATAGGGTTGACCTAATGGACTTAGACGTGGGTTTGACTTGGTACCGCACGACATTTTGATGAAAAAGCAAGAACAATATAAAATGAACAGGGCACATGTTGAATGGATCCAAAACTGACTAACTGATAGATCTCAAAACGCAACTGTAAATGGGGAATGATCAGCAAACAGGTGTGTTTCTAGTGCAGTCCCACAGGGATCAGTTCTTGGCCCTACTCTATTTAACATTTTTATCAATGACCTGGAAGGAAACATAAATCACCACTGATAAAATGTGCAGATGACACAAAACTTGGGGGAGTGGTCAATAAAGAAGAGGACAGAGCACTGATACAGCAATCTAGATCTCCTGGTAAAGTTGGCACAAGCCAACAAAATGTATTTTAACAGGGCTAAATGTAAATGTACACATCTAGGAACAAAGAACGTAGGCAAGATACAGAGGATGGGGGACTCTGTCCTGGGAAGCAGTGACTCTGAAAAAGATTTGGGAGTCATAGGGGGTAATCAGCCGAATGTGAGCTCCCGGCACAAAACTGTGGCCAAAAAGGCTAATGCAATCCTGGGCTCTGTAAACAGGGGAATCACCTCTAGGAGCAGAGAGATGATTTTGTATCTGTATTTGGCCCGGGTGCGACCACCACTGGGATACCGTGTCCCGTTCTGGTGCCCACAGTTCCAGCAGGGCGGTGATTAAATTGGAGAGGGGCCAGAGAAGAGCCACAAAAAGGATTAGAAACCCTGCCTTCAAGTGAGAGACTCATAGAATCATAGAATAGAAGATCAGGGTTGGAAGGGACCTCAGGAGGTATCTAGTCCAACCCCCTGCTCAAAGCAGGACCAACACCAACTAAATCATCCCAGCCAAGGCTTTGTCAAGCCGGGCCTTAAAAACCTCTAAGGAAGGAGATTCCACCACCTCCCTAGGGAACCCATTCCAGTGCTTCACCACCCTCCTAGTGAAAAAGTTTTTCCTAATATCCAACCTAGACCTCCCCCACTGCAACTTGAGACCATTGCTTCTTGTTCTGTCATCTGCCACCACTGAGAACAGTCTAGATCCATCCTCTTTGGAACCCCCTTTCAGATACTTGAAAGCAGCTATCAAATCCCCCCTCACTCTTCTCTTCTTCAGACTAAACAATCCCAGTTCCCTCAGCCTCTCCTCATAAGTCATGTACTCCAGCCCCCTAATCATTTTCGTTGCCTTCCACTGGACTCTTTCCAATTTTTCCACATTCTTCTTGTAGTGTGGGGCCCAAAACTGGACACAGTACTCCAGATGAGGCCTCACCAGTGTTGAATAGAGGGGAATGATCACATCCCTCGATCTGCTGGCAATGCCCCTACTTATACAGCCCAAAATGCTGTTAGCCTTCTTGGCAACAAGGGCACACTGTCGACTTATATCCAGCTTCTCATCCACTGTAACCCCTAGGTCCTTTTCTGCAGAACTGCTTCCTAGCCATTCGGTCCCTAGTCTGTAACAGTGAATGGGATTCTTCTATCCTAAGTGCAGGACTCTGCACTTGTCCTTGTTCAACCTCATCAGATTTGTTTTGGCCCAATCCTCTAATTTGTCTAGGTCCCTCTGTATCCTATCCCTACCCTCCAGCATATCTACCACTCCTCCCAGTTTAGTGTCATCTGCAAACTTGCTGAGGGTGCAATCCACGGCAGACTCAGGGAGCGCAAAAAGAAGGTGAAGGGGTAACTTGATCACAGCCTATCAGTTCCTATGTGGGGAACAAATATTTCACAATGGGCTCTCCAATCTAGCAGAGGCAGGTCTAACCCGAACCGAGGGCCGGGAGTTGAAGCCAGACAAATCCGGACTGGAAAGAGGTGTCAATTTTTAACGGTGAGAGTCATTAACCCTTGGAACAATTTCCCAGGGTCGTGGTGTGTTCTCCACCAGTGACAATTGTTAAATCAAGGTTGGCTGTTTCTCTACTGGCTCTGCTCCAGGAATGACTTGGGGGGCAGGTCTCCGGCCTGGGCACTACAGGGGGTCAGACCACATGATAGCATGGGTCCCATCTGGCCTCGGAAGTTACGAATCTAGGAAACCACTGCTGGGTGGGGTGGGGGGAAGTAGCAGCTGGATCCCGACAGGTGGCGGGGTGGGGAGATCAGGGCACCTTGCGCAGACCCACACTGGGAACCGCCTTTGTGCCGGCAGAGGATGGGGAGAGCCTGTCACGGGCTGAGATCTAGGACTGGCCGCAGGGGAGCAGTGGGGCACACCCGGATCCAGGAAAGGCACTTGCAGGGGGAGACACCAAGGGGGCCATGAAGCTTTGGGGAGACCCCCCCAGCCACACCCCTACCCTGAGAGGATTCAGTGGGACCCCTCACCCCATCCTCAAATTAGAAACCAAACAAACTTCAGGCAGCCCAGCAGAGCCCGGCCGCTCACTGAACACCCCCCGGGACTGAGCCCCGCTCACCTGATGTGATGCCCGAGCAGGCAAAGTGGAAGAGGAGGAGGAGGGCAGTAAATTTCCTCATCCTTCCCTGCAGAACGCTTTGGTGCAGAGACGCAAATGCAGCTAGGCACAGGCCCAAGAGACAGCACGAGCAGGTGCGGAACGGAGCCGGCTCTCACCTGTTCACAGCCGCACAGGAACTGAACAGAGAGAACAAGACTCGGGGAATATCAGTGGCCCAGAATGGACCTTTGTCCCTTGGGTCAGAGTCTGAGCTCCCTCGAGGATGTTGCAGAGTTAGGACAGGGACAATCATCAGGATGCAATAGCCAAAGGGCAAAGTGAGTAGTATACCGGGAATTCGGCGGGCAAGCCCCAGGAACAAGGAAGGAGCTGGCTGCAGGGGTGGGGGGGGGGCACCAATAAATAGAGGGGGTGTATGGAGGTAGATAGATATAGATAGATAGATAGATAGATGGATAGATAGATGGATAGGTAGATAGATGGGGTGGATGGGGATAGACCAGGGGTCGGCAACCTACGGCACGCGTGCCAAACACGGCACGCGAGCCGATTCTGAGTGGCACACTGCTGCCTACCTCGGTCCCGGCCCCCAGCCCCACCCACCGCGCTCCCCTGTGGAGGCAGGAGGCAGAAGCTTGGTCCTGCGGCAGCCAAGCTTCCCCCTCCCCCGCTTCTTCCCCCAGCGTGGTACTTTCCTGCCCCTCCTCCTCCCTCTCCCTCTCCCTGCCGCCGATCAGCTGATGGCCCTTGCGAGGGGGAGGGGGACGAGTGGCAGCGTGCTCGCTGCTCCGTAGAGGAGGCAGAGAGAGGTAAGGACGGGGCCTTGGGGAAGGGGGTGGAACAGGGCATATCCCTTCCAGCCCCCTGTCATGAGCCGCTCAGGGCAGGGGGCTGGGAGCACCCCCATGAGCCGAGCACCCCAGCCCTCTGCCCTGACCCCTGAACTCCCCCCCCACACCCAGCCTTCTGCCCTGTACCCCCACACACCCCCAGCCCTCTGCCCTGACCCCTGAACCCCCCCACACACCCAGCCTTCTGCCCTGCACCCCCACAGCCCCCATCCCTCTGCCCTCACCCCTGAAACCCCCCACACACCCAGCCTTCTGCCCTGCACCCCCACCCCCCCCCAGCCCTCTGCCCTGACCCCTGAACCCCCCACACACCCAGCCTTCTGCCCTGTACCCCCACACCCCCAGCCCTCTGCCCTGACCCCTGAACCCCTCCCACCCAGCCTTCTGCCCTGTACCCCCAAACACACCCAGCCCTCTGCCCTGACTCCTGAACCCCCCACACACCCAGCCCTCTGCCCTGACCCCTGAACCCCCCACACACCCAGCCTTCTGCCCTGTACCCCCACACCCCCAGCCCTCTGCCCTGACCCCTGAACACCCCCCCACACACCCAGCCTTCTGCCCTGTACCCCCACACCCCCAGCCCTCTGCCCTGACCCCTGAACCCCTCCCACCCAGCCTTCTGCCCTGTACCCCCAAACACACCCAGCCCTCTGCCCTGACCCCTGAACCCCCCTCCCCAGTCTGGGGTCCCGGCTGCAGGCCTCGCTCAGTCCACTGCTGGCCTAGGTGAACAGAACCCCAGGCTGGAAGCGGGCTGAGCAGGCTGGTGGCGTAAGATCAGCATTTTAATTTAATTTTAAATGAAGCTTCTTAAACATTCTGAAAACCTTGTTTACTTTACATACAACAATAGTTTAGTTATATAATATAGACTTATAGAGAGAGACCTTCTAAAAAACGTTAACATGTATTACCAGCACGCAAAACCTTAAATTAAAGTGAATAAATGAAGACTCGGCACACCACTTCTGAAAGGTTGTCTACCCCTGGAATAGATAGATAGATAGACCGACAGACCTCAGGAGGTCATCTAGTCCAACCCCCTGCTCAAAGCAGGACCAATCCCCAACTAAATCATCCCAGCCAGGGCTTCGTCAAGCCAGGCCTTAAAAACCTCTAAGGAAGGAGATTCCACCACCTCCCTAGGGAACCCATTCCAGTGCTTCACCACCCTCCTAGTGAAATAGTGTTTCCTAATATCCAACCTAGACCTCCCCCACTGCAACTTGAGACCATTGCTCCTTGTTCTGTCATCTGCCACCACTGAGAACAGCCGAGTTCCATCCTCTTTGGAACCCCCCTTCAGGTAGTTGAAGGCTGCTATCAAATCCCCCCTCATTCTTCTCTTCTGGAGACTAAACAATCCCAGTTCCCTCAGCCTCTCCTCATAAGTCATGTGCCCCAACTCCCTGATCATTTTCGTTGCCCTCCGCTGGACTCTCTCCAATTTGTTCACATCCTTTCTGTAGTGGGGGGCCCAAAACTGGATGCAATACTCCAGATGTGGCCTCACCAGTGCCGAATAGAGGGGAATGATCACGTCCCTCGATCTGCTGGCAATGCCCCTACTTATACAGCCCAATGGGCCATTAACCTTCTTGGCAACAAGGGCAAACTGCTGACTCATATCCAGCTTCTCATCCACTGTAATCCCCAGGTCCTTTTCTGCAGAACTGCTTCCTAGCCATTCGGTCCCCAGCCTGTAGCGGTGCATGGGATTCTTCCTTCCTAAGTGCAGAACTTCAGGGGAGCTGGGGGCAAACTGGGGAGCGGCCAGAGGACAATCCAAGGGCTAGAAACCTGACCTAGGGGATGAGGACAGGGGGACTTGAACCCGGCCTGCAGGTCGGGGAAGGGCTGGTCTGAGGGGACGGGGTCAGTTGTTCTCTGGGGCCCCCGAAGGCAGGACAAGGAGCAAGGGGCTTAATCCGGAGCAGGGCCAAGCTCGGTTGGGTTTTAGGAAACACTTCCTGGCTCTCTGGGGAGCTCAGCTCCGGAACAGGCACCACGGGGGGATCCCGTTGCTGGAGGGGTTTCAGAGCAGGTTGGACAAACACCCGTCAGGGCTGGGCTGGGGTTACTGGTCCTGGCTCAGCCCAGGGGGCTGGACTGGATGCCCTCCAGTGGGTGGGGGGGGCCTGGACAGAATGCCCCTCAAGGTCCCTTACAGCCCGATCTTTCCATGACTAGGTTTAAATTGTCCCCCACCCTGGCACGCCTGGCACTGGCTGAGCATTGGGAGGAGATGGTTTCCTCAGCATCTCCTGCTCCTTCAGGAACCCGGGTCTGCCCAGCAGAGCCAGGGGCTAATGCAGCCTCACGCAGACGCCCGCTCCAGCTACAGGGGTCCAAGCACAGGTCCCACCTCAGGCCCACAGGGTTCAAGGCTGGAGAACCTCCCCCAGCCGCTCCTGCATCCAGAAGTAGTAGGGCTGATGTCTCCGAGCTGAGATCAGGGCCCCGTCGCGCTGGATGCTGCCCAGACCGAGATCAGGCCTGGCACTGCCCAGACCCAGACCAGAGCTCCGTGGGGCCAGGCGCTGCCCAGACCCGGCTGAGATCGGGGCCCCGTGGGGCCGGGCGCTTCCCAGACCCAGCCAAGTTCGGGGCCCCGTCGGGCCGGTCGCTGCCCAGACCTAGCTGAGATTGGGGCCCCGTCGGGCCGGTCGCTGCCCAGACCCAGCTGAGATCAGGGCCCCGTGGGGCCGGTCGCTGCCCAGACCCAGCTGAGATCGGGGCCCCGTCGGGCCGGTCGCTGCCCAGACCCAGCTGAGATCAGGGCCCCGTGGGGCCGGTCGCTGCCCAGACCCAGCTGAGATCAGGGCCCCGTCGGGCCGGTCGCTGCCCAGACCCAGCTGAGATCAGGGCCCCGTCGGGCCGGTCGCTGCCCAGACCCAGGTGAGATCGGGGCCCCGTGGGGCCAGGCGCTTCCCAGACCCAGCCGAGATCGGGGCCCCGTCGGGCCGGTCGCTGCCCAGACCCAGCTGAGATCCGGGCCCTGTGGGGCCGGTCGCTGCCCAGACCCAGCTGAGATTGGGGCCCCGTCGGGCCGGTCGCTGCCCAGACCCAGCTGAGATCGGGGCCCCGTGGGGCCGGTCGCTGCCCAGACCCAGCTGAGATCGGGGCCCCGTCGGGTCGGTCGCTGCCCAGACCCAGCTGAGATCAGGGCCCCGTCGGGCCGGGCACTGCCCAGACCCAGCTGAGATCGGGGCCCCGTCGGGCCGGTCGCTGCCCAGACCCAGCTGAGATCAGGGCCCCGGGGTGCATGGGACGGGACGGTGACGTGGGCAGGACGCTCTGGCTGACAATCCAGCCGCCTGCACCACACCCCAGCCGGAGGGGAGGTGGATCTTTGGACCACAATTAGTGCTGTTGACATGGGATGTGCTTTGGGTCTATTTGCGGCGCTGTTGCCATCGCAGCGGGGAGGGAGGGGAAGATACAACCCTGATTCAGCCGCCATAAAGACACTGAACCCTGGCCAGTATTTGCTCCTTGTTACGGCCAGGGAACAGCAGGGCCCCTTAGCAGCAGCTGGGTTATCAGCACCATGCAGGGCAGTCGTAAAGGGGTCCAAGGTCTGCCACACGAGCAGCCTGCTTCCAGGAGGGCAAGGTGCGTCTGGAGCTTCTTCTCGTCCGTACCCAGCGGGCAGGAGATAACAGCTCCACTACTGCTGCCTGCTTTGTCCCTTTCGTCATCCTGGCCCTACTGCGGAGATGGGAGTCCCGCGAGATGAACTGTGCCAATGACAGATGTGCCTCTTCTAGTGCCTGGCATTCTTGAGGGATAACAGTCCTACTACTGCAGGCAGCTAACATGCTCCCTCCTTTGAGGGACCTAGGTTCAAACCCGGCTCCCGGGGGTGTCAGAGCAGCTGGGCCGCTCTGTCCATCGCACGCTGCCTGGACCTGCCCCATCACCACCGGGGAAGGTAGCAGACATAGGCCAAATCGGATCCTGGCCTCTGACATCACCCAGGCGCTTCCGGGGCTGGCAGGAGAACCGGGTATCAAACTGGTCTCTAACAGAGCAACTCAAAGCAGGGGAAGGCGGGGGTTATTTCGTAGATTTTTGTAGACCCAGACAGGAGAATTCACCCAGCTCCCCCCAGACCACGTCCAATCGCTTGTGCTGGGCTAAAGCATCTCCCAGAAGGGCTCCGGGCTGGGTCGGACGCTGCCCGCTTCTGGCTGATCGATAAAAATGGGAACCAGCCCAGGGCCCACCACTGCCCCCCGACAGTTCCAGACAGAGCCCGAGCAGCCGGCCCCTAACCCAGCGCGCGGGGGCCCTGTTACTTCTCTGTCCTTCTAGTTTTGTTTCTCAACCTGCCGTGCGGTGCCAAGCCCGGCACCGCCCAGGAGTGCAGGTCTCTGACGTCAATGCTATTCACTTTAGCACTTGTTGTCTCATCAGCACGGGATAGCAGGCTAATCTGCCAGGCTCTGTTTGCCATAAACCCTTAACTACGCCCCCCTCCTTTCATTCGGGACCAACCAAGTCCCGTATAAGCCGCTCCGGTATCTTGCCCAGATATTTGGCCCATTTATCCACGTTAAATATTGGCACAACACTGGCTCCCTGCCAGGCTTCGGGATGGGCAGAGCCCTGGGAACCCACCGCAAGTGGGCGCGGAGGGGCGGAGCGGACAGGGGGACTGTGCCAAGCTGGCATGTCAGTGTCCCGGCAGCTATTCACTCGAGTGTTTGCCTTCACGCCGTGCCCTCTGCCCGCGCCGCCTCCCCTCCACATTCTCTACAAGTTTGTTTTTCACGTGACTCGGCCCCGGGCTCGGGTCCTGCCGCCGCTATCTGCCCCGCTGCCATCTGGCTCAGTCACGTGCCGCGATAGCAGGAACACGTGGACCCTTGTCAGGGGTTTGGGCACCGCTCCATCAGCTGGCACAAGCCAGCCCCAGGCTGGGCAGATTGGGGCCGACCCATCCCCGCCCAGGTCCCGGGACAGAGACGTCCCCATGGCAGCCCGAGCAGCCAGGTTTGGGTACAGGTGCTGCGCGGCCCGGCAGCTGCCCCCCGGTGGGGTGGTACGAAGCACAGACATGAGCCAGATCTGGGCGGGGGAGACACTGCTCTCACCCCCAGAGTCTGCCCTGAATTTGGGGGGGTTCATACTCCCTGTCTGGACCTCCTGGGGGGGCACGGCTGGAGACACAGCTCCTCACTGGGGAGCCTTAGGTAACGAGCACCCCATTTTCAAAATAACATCCCCCCAAGCAAGGAAACCCGCTCACGCCTGGCATTTTCTCATCGCTTTATTTCCCCTCCGAGAATCACAACAGGAGAGTTTCATTTCTTACACTTACATTATTTCAGTCCCCAGGGGCTGTCGGGGAGCAAAATCCAGGGGGGGTTCCTGTCTTGAGGGGTCTGTCACGAGGAGAGGCAGTCCCCTCCTGGGGTGGGGGAGATCTGATCCAGGGGCAACCCCCCTGCAGAGCAATGGACCTGGCCAATGCCTTTTGCCTTGCTCTGCTCCAGCGTGGCTTCTTCCCCCGGATGCCTGGGTCCCCTGTCTTCACTGAGAACCCCCTCCCAGCTGGAAATGGGCCATCCTGCCTTCCCCCAGATGCCTGGGTCCCCTGGCCTCACTGTGGCACCCCTTGGGAACGCAGCCCCCTTTTCCCCTACCCCCGTCCCGCCCCTGTTTGCTCAGGGCAAAGGAAACAATTGGAAGTAAACAACACCCCCCCACACCCAGAAATCACCGGCAGAGGGGCCCGGTGCCAGCCAGTGCCTCCCCGACCTGCCCATTCTTCCTCTTCGACAAACCATCTGCTGAACCTGCTGTGCAAACAACCTCAGCGCTGCCAGCCGGGGCCTGGGAAAGCCCCACCCCGCGCCTGGCACCGGGCTGCCAAAGAGGAATGGACCCCCCCACACACAGGCAGAGCTGGGGATGCTACCAGCTACTGCCCCACTGCCCGGACCCCATGGCCCAGAGCCTAGTGTCCCACCACCACCAACAGCAGCATGGTCCCAATCCCAGCCGGCTTCGTGCCTGCCAGTCCCCGGGAGCTCAGCAGTGTCCGCTGTGTCCCAGCCCCACAGCGGGGTCTCGGCAGCAGAAAGTCACTGGCCTGTTGGCGGCTCCGGGTTCACGTCCGGCCTGGGCCCCCCGGCCTCAGCTCCGCAGGTCTGATGGGTGCAGGTCCCCGGAGAGCAGCCTCCTCTGACAGCTGTGGCCGCTGGATCAGTCCTGGATGTCACAGGCCAGACCAGCCGCTGGGACTCAGATACGGGTCACCTGGGGCCGGGCAATTTGTGTCTGGGGATAGGGGCAGCAGGTTTGTATAATTTTTGGTGGTGCCCAGAACGGGTCCAAGTCACTCCCCCCCCCACACACACACACCTGCCTAAGGCTCTGGGAGGGAGTTTGGGTGCTGGGTGTGGGCTCTGGGCTGGGACAGGGAGTTGGGGTGCGGGAGGGGATGTGCGGGATCTAGGAGGGGGTTTGGGTGCTGGGTGCAGCCTCTGGGCTGGGACAGAGGGTTGGGGCAGGGGCAGCTCTATGTATTTTGCCGCCCCAAGCACGGCAGTCAGGCGGCTTTCGGCGGCGCGCCTGTGGGAGGTCCACTGGTCCCACGCCTTCAGCGTACCCGCAGCCAAATTGCCGCTGAAGCCACGGGACCGGCGGACCTCCCGCAGGCATGCCGCCGAAGGCCGCCTGACTGCCTCCCTCACGGCGACCCGCAGGCCGCCCCCCGTGGCTTCCCGCCTCAGGCACGCGCTTGGTGCGCTGGTGCCTGGAACTGCCCCTGGGTTGGGGTGCAGGACATGGGGCTGGGCTGGGGATGAGGAGTTTGGGGTGCAGCAGGCAGGCTTCCCTGGGACTGGAGTAGGGGGCCAGAGAGGAGGACTCCCCTCAACCCTCTCCTTGCTGGCAGCAGTGAGTCAGGGGGAGGGGAGCACGACACTCACCCAAGCCCCCCCAGGCTGCTGCTCAGGTGGGCCAGCCAGGATAAGCTGCAGGGGACAGATGCCCACTGCCCAGGGCAGGCAGGGACACGCGGGGGCAGCAGACGGGGCTGGGGGATGCTCTGGGTGAGGCGAGCAGGGGCGGCAGGCGGGGGGGAGACCCGGCCCCGAACATCAGTGGAGCCAAGCCCCCCGGGCCCTGAATTTGCTGGAGCCTGGGCACTACAGGCCCATACAACTTGCCACCTGTCTGGGTCAGGCGATGCAGAGAGCCCAATGCCCCTCGCTCCCGACCTGCAGCCCCTGCTAGCCCAGCCCAGCCCTGCCCCCCCAGCCCTGCCAGTGACCCTCACTCCCGACCCGCAGCTCCTGCTAGCCCAGCCCTGAACCCCCAGCTCTGCCGGTGCCCCTCACTCCCGACCCGCAGCCCCTGCTAGCCCAGCCCCTGCCCCGCCCCCCAGCCCAGCCAATGCCCCTCACTCCCGACCTGCCGCCCCCTGCTAGCCCAGCCCAGCCCTGCCCCCCCAGCCCTGCCAGTGCCCCTCACTCCCGACCCACAGCTCCTGCCAGCCCAGCCCTGCCGGTGCCCCTCACTCCCGACCCACAGCTCCTGCTAGCCCAGCCCTGAACCCCCAGCTCTGCCGGTGCCCCTCACTCCCGACCCGCAGCCCCTGCTAGCCCAGCCCCTGCCCCGCCCCCCAGCCCAGCCAATGCCCCTCACTCCCGACCTGCCGCCCCCTGCTAGCCCAGCTCTGCCCCCCCCAGCCCTGCCAGTGCCTCACTCCCAACCCGCAGCCCCTGCTAGCCCAGCCCTGCCCCCCCAGCTCTGCCGGTGCCCCTCACTCCCGACCCGCAGCCCCTGCTAGCCCAGCCCCTGCCCCGCCCCCCAGCCCAGCCGGTGCCCCTCACTCCCAACCCGCAGCCCCTGCTAGCCCAGCCCTGCCCCCCCAGCTCTGCCGGTGCCCCTCACTCCCGACCCGCAGCCCCTGCCAGCCCAGCCCTGCCCCCCAGCTCTGCCGGTGCCCCTCACTCCCGACCCGCAGCCCCTGCTAGCCCAGCCCTGGGCTTCCCCCAGCCCTTCCGGTGCCCCTCACTCCCGACCCGCAGCCCCTGCTAGCCCAGCCCTGGGCTCCCCCTAGCTCTGCTGCTGGCCAAGTACCTGCAGGGACGTGTCCACTTTGTCCAGCGAAGGCCGGAAGGATGAGGAGACTCTGTGGCTGCCGCTGCCGCCCTCAGTCTCTGCAAGAGGCCCCGGAACGGGGTAAGCAGCTACCATTCGGGGGATGGGGGCGAGTTTCCTCCACCCTCTGCTGTCCCAGCACTCCTGCTCCTACCCCACTGCACCCTGGTCCCCTGACCCCACCCTGCCATGCACCCTCTCCTGCCCCCATTCCACCCCCTTCCTTTCCCAGCCCCCCCACCACCACCCGGCTAAGGCTGCCCCAGGATCAGCCCTTTCTGGCAGGACCGGCCCTGGCACATCTGTCCGGCCGGGTGCCCGCTGCACCTGGCCAGTACCCTGGGCTCAGGCTCCTCCTAGATCTCCCAGTTCTTTGTGCCTCAGAGGTGGCAGCCGAACCCCCCACCCAGAGAGCCCCCTTCCGCCCAGACCCTCTCCCAGCTCCCCGCTGCTCCGCACCCCTGTGGAGCGTGAAGGAGCCAGGCCAGCAGGACCCCAGAGTGGGGAGGGGAGGCTGAGGTCAGCTTGGCTCATTGGGGCCCGGAGCCGGGCAATGTGGCTATGCACCTGGGACGTTACCTGTCCAGCTGGGGGCGGACGGGGTGCTGGCAGCGATTCCCTGGGGGGGCGCGTTCCACTCCCACTCCTCGTTGCTGTACCACTTCTCCTGCCTCTCCTCCAAGTCCGCCACACTGCAAAGGGAGCAGCCATACCACCCATCAGCCCCAAGACTCGGCCCCATGCGGCCCCCGGTACGCACGCTCCGGGGGGGCGGCTGCCATATCCCCATCTCCAATTTCCATCCCCCGAAATGTCTCAAATTCTCCAGTTCCAAAACTGGCCGGAGCCCGGCCTCAGCGTGACCCCAGCACAGCCTGGCGCACGGATCCCATCAGAGAGGATCGGCCTCCGGACTTGCCCCAAACCATGCGGTCAGCGGCAAAACTATGGAGAGAACCCAGGAGTCCTGAGTCTCAGCTCAGGGGCCTGGCTCCCCCAGCTCAGGGCAAATCCCTCCTCTCCCGTGCCTCAGTTTCCCCATCTATGAAATCCTTCCCTACCTGATGAGGGCAGGGTGGGGGGAGAGACTAAAATCTATTGGCGACTGTGTGGAACTACCCAGATGCCACAGTGATGAGGCCAAGAAAAGGTCACAGATTCAGAGCATTCATGGCCAGGAAGGACCACGACTCCAAGCGTGTCTCTAGCGTGGGCCAGGAAATCTCACCCACTCAGCCCTGTCCAGAGCCAGACACAGGACAGGACAGCCCCCCCAAAGTCACCGTGTCCAGCCCCTGTTCTACCGTCCCATCCCAATCACAGACGGAGCGAGCTCCGTCTTCCAACCACCTCTGGAGAGACTGCCCCCTCCATTTCCCTGGCCCTGTTGGCCACCCTACTCCATACCTGGATCTGACCAATGCCTGGCCCCAGGGTGTGACGAATGTGGGCTTTCTCTGTGATATCATTCTGAACACTCTGCAGGACTCAGTGCCTGTCCCCCTGGCATCGCCACCCGGGGGGGGGAAGTTCACATTCAACACACCTGCCCCCCTGGCTCTCAAGGCAGAGACAGTCCTAGGCTCACTGGAAAGACCAGACCCCTCCCTCACCCTCTGTCCTTCCCAGTGCAGATGGTCAGGAGGGGGTTGAGGTATGGGTTGTTGTTGTTTTTTGACAAAATGGGATTTTCGGGGGGGGTCAAAAAACATTCATTTTTCAAAACTTGGCATGGGAAAGCACCAGGCAAGTCCACAAGGTTTTTGACTCTGGGGGGGAAAATGGGTTTTGAAATTGTACTGCCCTGGTTTGCCATTTTCCAAATGAAACCAACAAACCAAAAAAAGGATTCAGTTTTCCAGTTCCCAACAAACTTTTCATGGGGATGTTTCAAAGAACAAAAATGGTTGAAACCGAAATACCCCTGTGACGAAGTGGGGGATTTTCTTGTTTTTTCTTGTTTTTGGTGGGGTTTCAATGGTTTGCATGCGGAGGGGGTGGGACTCAGTTTCCCTGGGTGTTACTGGTTTAACGAGGTGAGGGGAGAGGGAGTTTGTGGTTACAGAGGACCGGAGAGGGAACTTGGGACCCCAGCCGATGGCCTGGAGGATGGACACCCCAGCGACTGGTGACCTGATGACCCGGAGACGCAGCGCAGGAGTTGCAGCTGGTTCTGGCCAGTGGGCGGACAATGGGTTGCAGAGTGAGGACCCAGTGACCGAACCAGCCGGTTCCAGCCAGAGGGGGGGCGGAGTGGAGAGGAGGCCCAGAGGACCCTGTTTACCTGGAGAGAAGACAATGGACAGAGGCGGGGCCTGGGGCCGGAGATCTGAGATGCCCAGCTGGGAGCAGGGGGGCTCTGGGCTGGAGAGGGGAGGCAGGCAGAGCCCACCTGGATGCAGAGAGACTGGGATGTGCTGGGCTGAGGGAGGCCAGGTCTGAGGCCGGAGAGTTTCCTGGGCTGTGTTCAACTCTCAATAAATCCTCCTGTTTTATGCTGGCTGAGAGTCACTCCGGTTTAGAGAACAGGGTTGCAGCAACCCCTTCGGGGGTGGAGGCCCCGGGGGGTCCAGAGCGAGGGGACTCCCTGAGGGGCCCCACGGCAGAGACAGACGTGCTAAGGCTCAGAGAGGTGCGGCTCCAGGAGGTGGAGGGGCCTGACCCTGAGAGAGAGTGGACCCCCGAGAAGGGCTGTCTCACTGAAAGGGGCACCCCCCACGGACCGCACGGGGCCAGGAGTGGGCACAATCTGTGAGTCCGTGACAACCCCAAACTGAGATTTCAGGGGGGATTTTCACTTCAGGGAATTTTCTGAGATTTCCATCGAGTAGGGGCAGAGAGGTAGTTTTCCCTCTGTGCCAAGCCTGGGTGCGACCATGGCTGAAATCAGTGTCTCCGTTTCCCCTTCTATGAAATCCTTCCCTACTTGACTGGGGCAGGGGGAGGGAAGGGAAAAGACTAAAATCCATGAATCTGAGCATCTGTTGCCTGTTCTGGCACCCACAGTTCCGGCCGGATGGTGATTAAATCGGAGAGGGGTCAGAGAAGAGCCAGGAGAAGAATTAGAAACCAGTCTTCGAGTGAGAGACTCCAGGAGCTCCATCTATTTGAGGAGGATGGAGGTAAATAGTTCTCCTTAACCCCTCAGGACAGGACAAGAGACAATAGGCTTAAATTGCAGCAAGGGAGTGTGACGTTGCACTCTATATGATTTTATGAAAATATGCTAATGAGTGAATATAATGTAACTGGAATATGCTTCATGCAAAAGGTCTCTTGTAAGGTATCATTACAAAGCTTATAATCTACTGAGTGTGATCATCCTATTTGTATAAATGTATCATTCTTGTATGTGAATCTAGAAATATGAAACATAACTGTGAGGTCCTATTGTAATTATGCAAAGTGTGGGCCATTAATGGTGGTTTGGAATCTTGATGGCATCCAGCAACTAAGACAATTGGTTGTAAATGGCTCTGTTTACTTGCAAGCCTTCCTGTGAATCAGGCCGGGAAGAATGAAGGCTGGGGGGGGGGGGGTCTCACAGGACATGTGACCATGTCACCTGGTACTGGAATCCATCTTAAACCTGGTGCTTTCCCATTTAGAAGGAGGGGTGGGGACCCAGAGGGACAAAAGATTCCTGCCTAGTGCCAAAGCTATAAAAGGGGGTGGAACAGGACAAAGGGGGCTGCAGTCATGAGAAATCCCCTAGCTACCACCTGAGCTGGAACAAGGACTGTACCAGGGGAAAGGATTGGGCCCAGACTAGAAAGGAGTCTAGTCTGAGAAAGAAACTTAATGAAACATCTCTGAGGGTGAGATTTCATCTGTATTCATTTTCCTACTGTATTAGGGTTAGACTTGCATGTTTTTGTTTTATTTTGCTTGGTAACTTACTTTGTTCTCTCTGTTATTACTTGGAACCACTTAAATCCTACTTTTTATATTTAATAAAATCACTTGTTACTTATTAATTAACCCAAAGCAAGTAATTAATACCTGGGGGAGCAAACAGCTGTGCATATCTCTCTATCAGTGTTACAGAGGGCGAACAATTTATGAGTTTATCCTGTATAAGCTTTATACAGAGTAAAACAGATTGATTTGCAGTTTGGATCCCATTGGGAAATGGGTGTCTGGGTGCTAGAGACAGGAAAACTTTCTAAGTCATTTTCAGTTAAGTCTGCAGCTTTTGGGGGATGTGGTTCAGACCCTGGATCTGTGTTGCAGCAGGCTAGCGTGTCTGGCTCAACAAGACAGGGTCCTGAAGTCCTAAGCTGGCAGGGAAAACGGGCTCAGAGGTAGTCTCAGCACATCAGGTGGCAGTCTCAAGGGGGTTCTGTGACCCAACCCGCCACAGGGCGTAGTCGGCAGGATCTGTGGACAGCTCATTGCTTTGAGATACTGGTAGTGATTTTAAGTGAGTGTAGCGAGCCGGTGTGGCGCCCCTCCGTCCTGCACAGGGCCGAGCTTCCTCTAACCCCAACCTGGGCAGAGTCACCGGGTCCGGGGCCCGCCCCTCCGAGGTCACGGCCCCGACCCGGAAGTATAAAAGCCCACCGGCAGAGCTCAGTGCAGCCCAGGCCGGCAGAGAGAGCAGACGTCCCGGGCCGAGCTCCTGCTTGGGAGACAGCTGAAGGCCGCGAGCCGCCTGCTACCCCACCGCGCCGGTCGAGCCTACCTCTCACCAGGTACCCCGAGGAGGACTGGACCAGCCTGCCCCGGGCCCACTACCCCGAGGAGGACTGGACAAGCCTGCCCCGGGCCCGCTACCCCGAGGAGGACTGGCCAAGCCTGCCCCGTGCCAGCTACCCTGGTGGAGAGCTGCTGGACCTTTTTAATTTTTTAATTAATTAATGGAGATATCCCATCTCCTAGAACTGGAAGGGACCTTGAAAGGTCATCGAGTCCAGCCCCCTGCCTTCACTAGCAGGACCAAGTACTGATTTTGCCCCAGATCCCCAAGTGGCCCCCTCAAGGATTGAACTCACAACCCTGGGTTTAGCAGGCCAATGCTCAAACCACTGAGCTATCCCTCCCCCCCAGCCCCGCACCAGAGGAGCCGATGCTGGTGGACTGGCCCGAGCCCGGCGTCGCCAACAAGGTAGGACCCGAGGGGGAACACGGAAGCAGCCCGGGGGTAGCCGACCCCGGTCAGGCTGCAGAGGCCTGTGAGCCGATGGCAGTGTGTTTCGGTCAGGATACCCCACTGACCGGCAGCGGCAGTAACCGCTGCTAGGGCCCCGGGCTGGGACGCAGTGGAGTGGGTGGGCCTGCGTTCCCCCCTGCCACCCCCGCTCACGGGTGGCAGGCTTCCCCCTCACCCAACACCCAGGTAGGAGCCTGGACGTACCCCAACTGATCGTCACTCAGCCCCTGCCCCAGAGGGCCTGAGCTACCTATCTGTGGCTTGTCTGCTCAGCCCCCTGCATCTAAAGGGCTTGAGCTGTGACTGTTTGCGCCCCGCCCTGATCCAGGGCCTGGGCCTGCTAGACTGTTGCTTAGTGCTCAACCCCTGCCCCAAAGGGCTTGAGCTGTGACTGTTTGTGCCCCGCCCTGATCCAGGGCCTGGGCCTGCTTAAACCATTGATTAGTGCTCAGCCCCCACGTAAAGGGGCCTGAGCTTTGACTGTCTGTGCTATAGCGAGCTGGTGTGGCGCCCCTCCGTCCTGGAGGGTAGAGCCCCGGCGCGACCCTACTACAGTGAGTTTTAAGTGTGCTGGCTGGAGAACAGACAAAGTGGTTACTGGTTTGTTATTTTCTGTTTGCTGATTTCGGGTAAGGGAAATAGGGACAGAAAAGTAAGCAAAATAAGTCAGAGTGAAGATCAGAAGAAGCTAGAACTGCACAGGTTGCAAATTGCCCAGAAAGGCTGAACACTGGGCGCTAGAAAGTCTCTGTTAACTAAGAAGCCCCTGAGCTGAGGGCATCTCAGTTTCAGTGAACTGCAGACGGGTGTGGCCCAACCTCTGGGTCTGTGATGAAGCTGACTGGCGTGTCTAACGCAGCAAGACAGGAGTGGAGGGGCGCCTGTTCTGACAGGCAGGGGTTCTCTGTGGTATCCCAGCTCATCGAGTGATGGTCTCAAGGGGAGATAAATGGAATTGATGCACAATTTGCCCGGGAAAAAGTTGCCCTGGAGACAGAAGCAGACAGACAAGGGGCTGCATGCCAGCAAACCCTGGACTTAAAAAACAAAAAAATTGAAGCCCAAAGACAAGCACAAATTGATACCCAGAAGCATGACCTGGCTGTAATGGAGTGGAAGAGATGCACAGAGACATGTATCCTGGAGCTGGAAGTTGGGGTCCTGGTGACTGCTGCGGTGGGAACAGACCCCAAGGACTCTGTAGCTGGAAGCAAGCCCAACCGGAGTGAAATGGGGGGATTTTGCTGGCCAGTGAAGGGTCTGTCATAGCTGGTAGCTGTGAGCCCACAGCTGGATCAGGGTCACCTTCCTTTTGGGGGGACACAGGCGTGTCTGCCCCAGAGGGGAGCCCAAAGAGGAATTTTAGGTATACTGCCTCCGCCATGGTCAGTGTCCAAGTCTCTGGCACTAAGTTCAGGAGGAGGGTGTGACGTTGCCCAGGGAGGTGGTGGAATCATCGTCCTTGGAGGTTTTTAAGAGCAGATCAGACAAACCTCTGTCAGGGATGGGCTAGATCCCGCCCCACTGTGCCTCCCCAGGCCCCACCCACTCCAGGCCCTGCCCCTGTACCTGTGCTTGCCGCTCCAGTGCTGACGCCAGCAGAGGCAGATGGCCAGGATGAGAATCACCAGCAGCAGCATGGCCAGGCCGAGTGCCACCCCCACTGCCACGCCCACCTTGCTCACAACTTGTTCGCAGTGATTGCCCGTGAACCAGTACCAGTCTGAGTGCTGGCAGCTGCCGAGAGAAGGGGAGGCCGTCAGGAGTGTGATGCAGCCAGGACGCCTGGGTTCTCTCCCTGGCTCTAGGAGGGGAGTGGGGGCTGGGGGGTTAGAGCAGTGGGGAGGCCGGAAGCCAGGACACCTGGGTTCTCTCCCTGGCTCTGGGAAGGGGAGGGACCTAGGGGTAGGGGGGTTCTGATGTCGGAAGTGTGGGAAAGGGACCCCTGACCCCAGTCAGCAAGGGATGGTCCCAGGCCCAGTGCCGAGTCTCAGGCCTGACCTGAGTCTGCCCAACACTCCCCTGGAGCAAATACTGAAGAGGAGGGTGACCAGCCCTGTTCCCCAGTGACCCACACCCCCATTTTTTGCCACTCCAGAGGGTGGTGTTTGGACCAGCCGTGGGTTCTTGGTGCCCAGGTACTGCAGCCGGGCTCTGTCCCCCTCCCCAGCCGCAGCTGGGTTCCCCATGCCCCCCTGGGCGGTGACACTCACTAGCAGGTGGGTCCCCCTGGCTGGATGTAGCAGTACCCCCGGCCATTGCAGGCGTATGTGTCGGGGTGGTGGATGCTGCAGTTGGAGATGCACATCAGCTTCCCCGAGACATTGACAGGCAGGAAGTATTTCTGGTAGGATGGGCTGATGGTCGAGTTGTGTAGGCACACACCTGGGGAGACAGGGCCGGAGCGTGTCAGCACGGGCATCCCCCGCAAAGGCGGCAGGAAAACACGCTGGGGCTCCGGATCCGTCCTGAGGTCTCCAGGCCCCGCGTGCCGCCCCCAGGAGCTGACAGGTGGGGATACAGGCCTTCCCAGGCCGCTGGAGGCAGCGGGACCATTTCGTTCTGGGTCTCCCACGCTGGGATTCTTTTTCTTGAACGTCCTCCCTGTATAAAATGTCACCCCTTGACCTTTCCTCCCAGTGCAGCATATTTCCGTTCCCCCCAGTTACATGACATTTTGTACGGGATGGGATTTCCACTTTCCGGCCAATGCTACTTGGCCTCAGGCAGACCTTGTGGCAGTGAGTTCCACCGGCTAATCTGGCATTTTCCCCCAGCTATCATCGGTTTGGAATTTGCTGCCTGTGTCAGTGTTAACACGCAAACAAGGGGGCATCTGACATCCGCATTCATCGGTTCTCTTTAGAGGCCAGCGTAATACCCCGAACAGCCAACGACATTGGTCTCATTTTCCTTTCCGGTTTGAAAATCTCTGGGCCAAATTTCCCATCCCAGCTTCTCTGTGCTGTTCGTGACTCTGTAGGCTTCGCCCGCGGCTCCATTCCAGGCACAATGGCCGGATGCCAAAGTGAGACAATTGGAGCCTGGAAACAGGGCACCACATCTGTGACGCTAGGGCCAATTAACCAGGGGAACCAACTTGCTAGTCCCAGTGGTGGAGCCTCCGTCGCTTGAAGCCTTAAAAGGCCTGGGGCGTGTGGTCTGACCCGCGAAGGGCCAGAAGTCCGGAGGTTCTGGTAATGAAGCGGGGGATGAATTTCCCAGAGACCATGGCGGAGTCTCCACCCATGTCACAGATGAGGTGCAAGGTTCTTCTAATGGACCCGGGGGTCAGGCCGGATGGTCCCCACCCCCCACTCTCCGAGGCTGCTTCTCACCTGCTGTTGCCAGGGCAACAGAGTTGACATGTGTCGCGTTGGCTCTGAAGCACAATTCCTGCAAATGAGCTGAAAGAGAAGATCCAGACCCATGAGTCGTGCCCCTCAGCACGGACCCTGGCTGCTTTCCGCCTGGTAGGGCGGTGAGGACCCCAGGGCTGGGCCAGCAGCCACAAGGCTGGAGCTCCGGGAGCAGGCGGGTGTGAGCTATGGGGGTGCCACTAGCGCTGGTCCTGGGGGGCCTATGTCTGCAGAGGGGGGGCAGGCCCAGCTGGAGGCTGAGCAGGGAGAAGGGGCCAGCCGGTCTGTGTGACAGATGCAGCAGAGCAAGGGGGGTCTCCGTCATCACTCCAGGGGTTCTGGAGACCCTCTCAGATGGCTGGAGCCCCCTGGGAGCCCAAGACAGATGCAGGAAACAGGGAAGGGACAGCATGCAAGGCTCTGCAGGGACGGGATGAGACACCGGGTCTGCAGGGCAACTGGCACCTCACGGCGACCCAGAAAGCTGCTGGCCAGCGCTTGGCCCGTGAAAGGAGGACCGGCTGGCCAGGCGAGGCGTGGTACAGACCCTGAGAGGAGGCGGTCGAGCTGCTGGTGCAATTGGTGGCGTTGAGCAGCGCGCTGATGTTGGCCACGGCCTGGGTGTAGGTGCTGGTGTAGCTGGCGTAGGGCACGGCCAGGACCACGCGGTGATCCACCACCACGCTGCCCTTGCTGCAGGTGGAGAAGGAGAGAAGAAAAGCCATCAGGGGGCCACTGTATAACACCCACCCCCATAGTGTTGCCAGGCATCTGGGTTCCAACCGGAAGGCCCGGTCGAAAGGGGACCCTGGCAGCTCCGGTCGGCACCGCCAACCAGGCCGTTAAAAGTCCAGTTGTTGGCGCAGTGGGGCTAAGGCAGGCTAGTCCCTGCCTGTCCTTGGGCACAGCGCAGCTCCCGGAAGCAGCCATCAGGTCCCTGCAGCCCCATGGCACATGGGCGGCCAGTGAGGCTCCACGCGCTGACCTTGCACCTGCAGGCATCGCCCCCACAGCTCCCATTGGTCAGGGATCCCGGCCAATGGGAGCTGCGGAGCCGGCCCTCAGGGAGCGGGCTGCGTGCGGAGCCTCACTGGCCGCCCATGTGCCTAGGGGCTGCAGGGACCAGGTGGCAGCTTCCTGGAAGCAGTGGAAAGCGCCGCAGGGACCCCGCACCCTGAACCCCTCCTGCACCGCAACCCAGAGCCCTCCCCTCCCCAAACTCCCTCCAGGAGCCCACCCCCCCCAACACCCCAACCTCCTGCTCCAGCCCCCTCCTGCACTCCAAGCCCCTCATCCCCGGCCCCACCCCAGAGCTCACACCCCCAGCAAGAACCCACACCCCCTCCCACACTCCGAATCCCTCGGCCCCAGTCCCCCTCCTGCACCCCAAACACCTCATCCCCCGCCACACCACAGAGTCCAAACCCCAGCTGGAGTCCTTGCCCCCCCTGCACCCCAACCCCCTACCCCAGCCCATTGAAAGTGAGTGAGGGTGGAGGAGAGCAAGCGATGGAGGGAGGGGGGATGGAGCGAGCAGGGGTGGGGCCTCAGGGAAGGGACGGGGCTGTTTGATTTTGTGTGACTAGAAAGTTGGCAACTCTTCCCCTCCCCCCCCGGACCCCGCGCCTCACCTCAGCCGGATCACCTCAATGCGTAGGAACCCGGGCACCGTCTGCCGGTAGATCGGGTCCATCTGCAAGAGAGCAGGCTCAGCACGGCGGACGCAAAGTGCTCCCCCTGCTCGGTGGAGCCCCGGCCCCCTTCCCAGTGCATGGCCCTGCCCCACTGCAGCAGCTGCCCTCTGCCCAGCGGAGATCCTGCTCCCCCAACCCAGTGGTTGCTCCTTCCCCCTAGACTGGCTTGGCCCTTCCACGGCTCAACCCAGCCCCAGGGACCATGTGCAGCTGGGCCGTCCCCCACGCGCCAAAGCCCCAACCCTCCCATAATGCATTGCACCAGGGCCCCTGCCCCCAGGAGACGCAGCGGCCCTATGTAATGAGGCACTGCCTCCACAGACCCTGCAATCTCCCCCCTCAGTGGTGCGCCAGACCCCATCTCTGCCCCCACTACAGCAGTTCCCCATTCACCCACAGCTCCGTGCATGCCCCCCAAGCTCCCGGCAGCTCCTGAGCCCCGTCTCCCTCACCCGGTTGATGAAGATTGACACAAACACTTTGAACGCTGTGGACGTTGGATCCTCCATGCTTTTGGAGAAGTTCATGTTCGTCACCACCACGGTGACACTGATCTCTGCCGACACCACATCTGCAAGCGGGAAACAAAGCGCAGCATTAGCACCCCCGAGTGGTCACAAGCCGGGGCCAGGGGGGTTTGCCAGGCTCGGGTTAAATACCACGAGATCGGGGTGGGGGTAATTATGAGTTTGGATCCCAGCGTGGTGCCTGTTCCAGAGCTGAGCTCCCCGGAGAGCCAGGAAGCGTTTCCGAAAACCCAACCGAGCTTGGCCCTGTTCCAAATTAAGCCCCTTGCTCCCTGTCCTGCCTTCGGGGGGCCCAGAGAACAACTGACCCCATCCCCTCAAACCAGCCCTTCCCCGACCTGCAGGCCGGGCTCAAGTCCCCCCGTCCTCCGTGCTGAACTCGCCTGGGTTTAATCTTGCCCCCTAGGTCGGGTTTTTAGCCCTTGGATCATCCTTTGAGTGGCCACTCCCCAGTTTGCCCCCAGCTCCCCTAATGTGCCCAGAGCTGGCCACAGCCCCCAGTGCCAACAGAGCAGGACGAACCCTCCCCCATTCACACACCCTGGGTTGATATTAGCCTTTTTTGCACCCACATCACATTGTTGGCTTGTGTGGTGCCGTTGCAAAAAAGGCTAGTGTCAGTCACGGGCCGCAGCAACAAACACCCCAGTAAAGCCACTAGCATCGCCGATGCAGCCAACGGGACCGTGAGCCCGGGAAAGGGGCTCATGAACCAAACTCTTGGGAGCAAGCTGCTAAGGCTCGGGATCTGACAGTCCAACAGGGTCCCCCGGAGCGATGGGGGAGGCCAGAGCCACTCACCGATGTTGATGTTGTTCATCACCGTTTCACACTGCTCCCCTGTAAATCCGGGCAAGCAGAGACACTCGTTCGCAAGGGATGTCCCTCCATTCTGGCACCTCAGGGGCTCCAGCGTTATGGCGGGAACTTCAGGGGAGCAAAGAGAGAAATGGGACTGAATGAGGATATAAACCTGAAAGGGACCCGTCCTCCGGTGCTGAGATGCAGCCACCTCTGGAGCGTGGCAGCAGGTTACACAGGGACCCCTCACCTGGTGCTGAGATGCAGCCACCTCTAGAGTGCAGCAGCAGGTTATAAAGGGACCACTCACCTGGCACTGAGATGCAGCCACCTCTGAGGTGAGTGTGGGAAATGGTAATGGTTTGCCACAAGTTTCTAGCCAGGAATTTGCTTCATATCCCAGTTAACCACTGATAAGGATGATGTAATTTTGGTGTGTGACAGTAGCCCCTGCATGCCCCAAACTGTAATGAGGACCCCATGGTGCTGGGCACTGCACCTGTCCCAACGGAGATCAGAGGCCTCGTAGTGCTGGTAAGTGGCTGAGCCAGGAATAGAATCTAGGGTTCCCAGTCTGCTGCCCCTATCTCTCTCGTTGAACCCTGCTCCCCATAGAAACCCACAACTCACCCGCAGTGGTTGTGGTGCCAGTGGTGTTTGCGGGGTGGCTGCTTGTCTCTGGGATTTTGGTTGGCACAATCATGGAAGTACTTGTGCTGCTAGACTGAGTCTGAGTCACATGGCTGGTCACGGTGCTGGGTTTCCTCGTGCGAACCGAAGAACCTGTCGAGACGGAAAGAGGAGGAGCCATTGACCTTGTAGAAGACACTTCACTTGTTGCTGGCTCTGAAGTCATCATTGTGCTAGAGATGCCGGAGGTGGACCCTGCAGCGGTAGGCAAAGAAACTGTCGTCGCCAACGTTTTCTCATGGGTGGTGGATTTGGTTGGACTTGGAACAAAGCGGGTTGTCACTGGCAGTGTCTCATTGTGGGTGGATGCCGGAGGACTTGAGTAGGAAAGTGTTGTTGCCAGGGTGGTCTCGTTGGTGGTGGATGAGGATATGGTTGGATAGGACTCTTTTGTCTCGGCAGAAGATGTGGTCACAGTCGGCTGAGGAGAGACTGTTGTCAAAGTTGTCTGTCGGCTGCTGAATTCCTCTGTGTTAGGGACAGAAAGAGTTGTTACTCCTATACTCTCCGTATTTGTGAATTCAGTACGAGTTGGATGGAGAGGGGCCAACGTCATGGTTGTCTTATTGCTGGTGAATTCAGGTACGGTTGTATGGGACACAGATGTCATTGTGGTACTCTCCGTGGAAGATGTCACTACAGTTGGCTGGGATGTGACTTTTGTCAAATTTCTCTCACTGGTGGAGCTTTCTGCTGTAGCTGTCACAGAGAGCGTGGAAGACCTTGTGAATTCAGTAACTGTTGGCTGGGGAAGACTTGTTGTGAGTGTTGTTTCATTAGTGGGGACTTCAGATATGGTTGAATAGTGCTCAGTTGTCTTTACAGTGCTTCCTGCCAAAGTTGTCTCCTTTCTGGTGGACTCAGACACAGTTGTGTGGGAGAGAGACGTCACTGAAGGGCTCTGAGTGGAAGGGGTGGTCAGAGCTGGTTGGGAGGTGGCCGTTGTAGAGTTTGTCTCAAGTGTGGAGATTTCAAGTGTAACAGGTACAGAGAGAGTTGTTGATATTGTGGTCTCAGCATGGGTAGATTTTGCTATAGTTTGTACAGGAAAACTAGTTGCCATGGTAGTCTCACTGCCTGAGAATTCTGTAAAAGTCTGATGTGGAGGAGTTGTCATCAGGGGTGCGGCAGTGGTAAGGAATTCAGGAAGTGTTGTGTGTGACACATTTGTCGTTATGATACTCTCAGTAGAAGATGTTGTTACAACTGGAGAGCGAGTAGCTGTTGTTAAGGCTGTCTCGCTGATGGATGTTTCAGATGTAGCGGACGCAGAAGGTGTTGTTGACAATGTTGTTTCACGGTTGGTAAATGCTGTTGAAGCTGGAGCAGAAACTGTTGTTGCCAGAGTCGTTTCATTGGTGGTGGTTTCAGTAACGGTTGTGTGAGAGACAGAAGTCAAGAAGGTGCTATAGGTGGAAGAGTTGGTCACCGTTGGCGGTGGAGAGGATGTTGCTGAGGTTGTCACACTGTTGCTTGTTTCCACTGTGGTGTGCACTGAAGATGTTATCGCATTCTGTGTGGATGTCTCTGTCTTTGGAAGAGAAGGAGAGCTTGCCATCGTAGTCTCCCTACTTGTGAGTTCAGTACTAGTTGGATGGGGAGGAACTAATGTCACGGTTGTCTCACTGGAGGTGACTTCAGAGACCGCTGGGTGTTTGACAGTCGTCCTTAGGGGACTTTCACTGGACGATGCTGTCATAGTAGACTGAGAAGCCGTCGTCAGACTTTCTCCTGTAGCTGTCTCTGAAGAACTGGTGTGTGTGCTCCTCTCTGTGGTGGATACAGACGTGTTTGGGACCGGAGCAGTGTCTGAACTCGGTGTCTCTGCGCTGAACTGAACTGCTGTGCTGTGTGCTGTCTCACTTGCTGTGAACTCAGCTGTCATTGGTGTTGACTGGGTCCCTGCTACTGTCGTGGTCAGCTCACTAAGTGGGGGAAATTACCGTGGTGACATCATTCATGTAACCAATTACAGATAATGCCTTTCCCATGGACCGCTGCTGAGTCACCCGCCCCACGTCGCTGCAGTGAAACCCCGCCTGGCACCGTGCTGGAGCACTGCGGTAATCACTGCCTGCCATGGGAGAGCACCCCCTGCTGAGTTCCCCCTCCTTGTAGCACCCCTTAGCATCCCACTGGAGCCGGCACTGCCTGCCAGGGGAGAGCACCCCCTGCTGTGCCCCCCACCCCGCTCCCTGCCACACAGCGCCCCCAAGTGCCACCCTGGGGCCAGCCCTGCCTGCCATGGGAGAGCACCCCCTGCTGTGCCCCCCACCCCGCTCCCTGCCACACAGCGCCCCCAAGTGCCACCCTGGGGCCAGCCCTGCCTGCCAGGGGAGAGCGTACCCTGCTGAGCCCCCCACTTCCCACAGCTCAGGCTCCCCACTTCTTGCAGCACATCACCCTCCGTTACCACCATGCTGAGGCATTGGGGTCGGCAGTGACCCAGAGAGGAGACCATCCCCTGCCCTGCCTGGCTTTGGAGAGCTGATGAGCTCACGGGATACGGCAGCAGGGAGGGAAGACGTCTAGAGCTCCAGCAGCAGAGCAGCCCCCTTTGGGGAGGTGTGTGACTCACCGGCACTGGGGTCCCTGCGCCCCGAGGTAGCACTGCTCCCCTGCTTTGCAGAAGGGGCCGTAGGGGCTGTGGCTGCTGCAGTTGGAGACGCACATCAGCGTGTTGTTCACGTTGAGCGGGAAGTAATATTTCTGGTACTCCACGGGAATGATGGAGTCACTCTGGCACACCGCTAGGGAGAGGGGGGCGAAAGCCGAGGCAGGTAAATACCGCAGGAAACCAACCCGCCTCCCACCTCCTCCCTGGATGCTCAGACGCTGCTCAGCCAGACGTGTCCCAGGGGACCCTCCAGAACGGTAACCGGTCCCAGAGAGTGACCGGATCCCAGGCTACAGGGGAGAAGGCATCTAACGCCTGGGAGCTGTGGCTAGACCGATTCACACTGCACAGAACATGCACATGGCGGCCGGAACGGCTTCTCCGTGGAGCTGCTGGATTCCCAGAGCCTTTAAATTGAGACTGTGTGTCTCCAAACGCTCTGCACTAGCTCAGCCAGACGCAAAGATCACTGGGGTCCTTGTATCTGTCGGCCAGACCCTTAGCTGGTGTGAATCTGCTGTGAATCCATTGGCATTGATTGAGCTGTGATGCAAGTTCGCACCAGCTGCGGCTCTGACCTTACAAACCTAAGGGACAGACACCTGGAGTTATACTGGGAGTGCCGGGAAGTGGGTGACTGGCAGAGACAGAGGCTCTGGGTCTTACCTGCTATGTTCAGATTTACCGAGTTGACGTGTGTGGCTCCAGGTTTAAAGCACAATTTGTCTGAAAACAAGAGAGAGGGAGACCCAAATGTGAGTTGCAGCATCTGTGTTTTTCAAGAGGATCTGGGCCCAGGTTGGTGCGTGTTTAGAGCTATGAGCTGGAGGGTGGGAGGGGGGGGAGTTCTCACCCAGAATCACAGCTGGATGGGAAATTCATCCCCGTGCCTAGAAAAGTTTTGAAGAGAGCAAAATTGGTTTCTTGCTTCCGTCAAAAAATGTGCTTAAAAATGTTGGCTGTTGTAAAGGGCCTTTTTTTGTGTGTCAAAAAACAGTTGCCCTCCAATAAACCAGTTTTCCAACAAAAACTGGAGCATTTCAGTTTCTTCTTGAAAGGAGCCATTTACCATCAGACCAAGCCTTTCGGTGGATAGTTTTTGGCCAGCGGGATGTTCTGGCCCCTAATGTGTGGAAGGGGTCCCTGCCGTGGTGTGTCCCATGGGGCCATCAGGGGCACGGCTCGGGACATTGAGTTAGCACGTCACCTGTGTCATTGGATGTGCAGTTGCTGTGGACCAGGCGGTCTCTGACGTTGCTGACAGCTTCCGTGTACGTGCTGTTGTAGCTGGAATATGGCACGGCCAAAAAGATCTCGTGATCCACGATGATGCTGCCGTTTCTGTGGGGGAGGAGAGGAGCCAACGTCAGTGCCGGGGAACGAGGGCCGAGCGGAGGCGAACACATGCTCTCGCTCCAAGGGGGCCTCCAACGAGGGTTTTGCTTAGGCAGAACCCTGATGTCCCAGTGGAGCCACCGCCATGGTTGGAATCCAGCCCCCAGGATACCTGGACCGCCCAGAGCACAGGGGGAGTAGGACTGTGGTTCTGGGGGTCCTCTTGCCAGCCCAACCTCTTACCTCAGTGAAATGATCTCCAGCCACTGGTACTGGGGGATCTCACTGTAGATCTTCTCAGTCTGGAAAAGAAACAAAGCTCTCAGCCAAGAACAAGGGGTGTTTCATCACAGGTCTCTTCCACCCATGCAGCAGAAAGCCCATCCCCAGAGAACCTCTCCCCCTGTGCGGCAGGGTGCCTGTCATGAAGGTGGGAATTGCAATAGTATTTTTATGACCCACACCCATGTGCCTCAATTTACCCACTGACTTTGCATTGCTATCCACTGGGCATGTTCCCTGGAACTGACGGGATATGGGATGGGGGCTTCCGAGCCACATATCCCGTCTGAGTTGGTCCAGAATCGTCATGAAGGACTGTATCAAACTGACACCTTTTCTTGATAAATCTCTTTCCTCTTACTATAACCCAGCTCGGCACTAGGGCCAGAGCCCGGCCAAGCCCCACTCAGTGACCAGCTGCTGTTCACTGAAAAAGGGAAGAAGGAGGATCCGGGGAACTACAGGCCAGTCAGCCTCACCTCAGTCCCTGGAAAAATCATGGAGCAGGTCCTCAAGGAATCAATTCTAAAGCACTTAGTGGAGAGGAAAGTGATCAGGAACAGTCAGCATGGATTCACCAAGGGCAAGTCATGCCTGACTAACCTAATTGCCTTCTATGATGAGATAACTGGCTCTGTGGATGAGGGGAAAGCAGTGGATGTGTTATTCCTTGACTTTAGCAAAGCTTTTGATACGGTCTCCCACAGTATTCTTGCCGGCAAGTTAAAGAAGCATGGGCTGGATGAATGGACTATAAGATGGATAGAAAGCTGGCTAGATCATCGGGCTCAGCGGGTAGTGAGCAACGGCTCCATGTCTAGTTGGCAGCTGGCATGAAGCCGAGTACCGCAAGGGTCGGTCGTGGGGCCGGTTTTGTTCAATATCTTCATTAATGATCTGGAGGATGGCGTGGACTGCACTCTCAGAAAGTTTGCAGATGTCACTAAACTGGGAGGAGTGGTAGATATGCTGGAGGGTAGGGATAGGATACAGAGGGACCTAGACAAATTAGAGGATTGGGCCAAAAGAAATCTGATGAGGTTCAGCAAGGACAAGTGCAGAGTCCTGCACTTAGGATGGAAGAATCCCATTCACTGTTACAGACTAGGGACCGAATGGCTAGGCAGCAATTCTGCAGAAAAGGACCTAGGGGTTACAGTGGACGAGAAGCTGGACATGAGTCAACAGTGTGCCCTTGTTTCCAAGAAGGCTTCCAGCATTTGGAGCTGTATAAGTAGGGGCATTGTTTAGTCTCCAGAAGAGAAGAATGAGGGGTGATTTGATAGCTGCTTTCAACTACCTGAAGGGGGGGTTCCAAAGAGGATGGAGCTCGGCTCTTCTCAGTGGTACCAGATGACAGAACAAGGAGTAATGGTCTCAAGTTGCAGTGGGGGAGGTTTAGGTTGGATATTAGGAAACACTATGTCACTAGGAGGTGGTGAAGCACTGGAATGGGTTCCCTAGGGAGGTGGTGGAATCTCCTTCCTTAGAGGTTTTCAAGGTGAGGCTTGTCAAAGCCCTGGCTGGGATGATTTAGTTGGGGATTGGTCCTGCTTTGAGAGGGGGGTTGGACTAGATGACCTCCTGAGGTCCCTTCCAACCCTGATATTCTATGATTCCTGTTAATCTGAAGGGGATGAAGTCTGGTGGGCACGAGGGCAGGGAGGGGCAGGACACAAAGGTGTATTAGCCACTGGGGGGCTGACGGGGCCCTGGCCAAATGGGGGGCCCTGGAAAAATGGGAGCCCTGCGACCCGACCCCTCTCTCCAGCAGAAGTGCCGGGTGGTGGGGGAAGCCCCAGTGCCTGGACCCTGGCTGCGGACCCAGGACTGGAGGAGCTCTGGCTCCCTGCCATGGGCTCAAGGCTGGGGGAGCATTCACTGCCCACTGTGAGCCCGGGGCCAGGCACAGACTTCTCTGGTCTTGTGGATGCAGTGGGGGGGGGGGTAGAAAGGGGCAAACGGGCTACAGAACTGCAGTGTGGCAGCGGAAAGGGCGGGACTGTGGGTGGAACAGGGAGTGGCTGTACCACAAGGGGCAGAACGGGGTGGGGTCATGGGCGGAGTCGCAGGCAGAAGGGGCGGGACTGCATGCAGAAGAGGTGGTGAGGGGTCCCCACTGCTCTGTCCCAGGGCCCCACCAAACCTTAATCCACCTCTGGCTGGACACATTCCCTCAGGACCTGGAGTTCACTGATCATTCCTGGCCAGGTGAAGTTTGGGCTGGCTAGCCCTGCAGGGTTTGCTGGCGTGGCCAGGGACTGACCCCCCCCCCCCCCAGACTATCACCAGCAAAGCTCTCACCTGCGGAGACCAAGAGGGGGAACACAGGGCTCGCAGTTCTGGGGACCCCAGCAGATCATCACAACCACATTCATCAGAGCCTCAAACCCCCATACCCCCGCCTTTGCACCCTTCTCCTGGACCTTGATCATGAGTGAGCTCCCCGCCCCGCAATGTGGGCCCTTATCTCCCTCACCTGACTCTGAAATAGGATCTCAAAAGCTTTGAAGTCAGGGGAGCTCCGGTTCTCCAGGCTCAGGTTGAAGACCGCATTCACCACCTCCACGCTGACGTTGATCACTGCCACAACATCAACTGCCAGCAGAAAACAAAGGGGTGACTCACGGAGCACCCTCCGATGGAGCACACCTCAGGCGGTGTGGCCGGCGCTCATGGCAAGTTGGTTCCTGACAACCCCCAGGCCCCAGAGTCCCGTGGGTTACAGAAGAAACTCGCCTTCCACTGAACAAACCTCTCCAGGCCGCGGTGGGAAGCTTGAAAACACAGCTCCCATGAAACCCAAAACCCAGATGGCAAATGCAAAGAACCGGACAAACTTTAGTCATCGGGCTTGGATTGTCCTTTTTGGACTCAAACCTCCAGGAGTCTCTGAACACGGGCGATGTATTTTTTAGGTCTCCTGATTTTGAAGCTAGTCTTGCTTTGCTGTGGGCACCGGACTCCTGAGTGCTGGATGATTCAGTGGGACAGAACTGCTCCAAGTTTGGAGTGTGGGGGAGTGGGGAGGGATAAGCACAGGATACAACTGGGCTCCAGAGAATGCACGGGCACAACAGAAGGGTGCCCAGGGAAGGCACCCAATGGCACCAGCAAAGGAGACAGATACCTCCTTGGAGCAGGGAGTCGGGGAATCACAGTCCACATTTCAGGGCGAGGCGGCAGGCTGGCGAATGCACTCGGGAGGCTGGAAAGGGGTAAGTAGCCCCAGAGGGGGACTCACCTATGGAGATGCTGTCTCTCAGCACATCACAGCTCTGGCCCGTAAAGGCTGGGCGACAGGAGCACTGGGTCCCCTGCAGTGTCCCGTTGTTCTGGCACTGCACAGGGGCTGGCGTGGTGGAGCCGACTTCAGGAGAGAAGGAGAAAAGTCACAGCAACGAGTCACAGCAGCTGTTTGTGCTGACACCCCTCCCAGGGGCTGCCTGGGATGGGGCACAGAGGCTCTTTATAAAGGGACACCTCGCCCGGCAAAGATATGGAGCCACTTATGGGCTGGGCTGGCTGGTTATACAGGGACCCCAAGATTGGGGACCACATCGTGCCAATCAGTAGTAAAATGAGGAATACAATTCAGGGGCTCCTCAGACCCCACTCCACTGCCCCACACCCTGCTCCCAGAACCAAGCTATTCATAAAGAGCCCAAAACTCACCCCTAGTAGTTCTAGCACCAGTGGGGTTTGCAGGAGGACTGCCACTACCTGGAACAGAAACCGTTGTTCCCACAATTGTTTCACTGGAGGTGGTTTCAGAAACGGCTGTGTGAGAGACAGAAGTCAAGAAGGTGCTCTGGGTGGAAGAGGTGGTCAGCGTTGGCGGTGGAGAAGATGTTGCAGAGGTTGTCTCACTGTTGCTTGTTTCCATTGTGGTGTGCACTGAAGAAGGTGTTATGGCATTGTGTGTGGATGCCTCTGTCGTTGGAAGAGAACGAGTGCTTGCCATGGTAGTGTCTGTACTTGTGAATTCAGTACCATTTGGACGAGGAGGAACTAATGTCATGGTTGTCTCATTGGTGGTGAATTCAGAGACCGGTGGCTGTGTGATGGTGCTGGCCTTAGCGGTGGAGGTCGGGCTGGAAGCGCTGGAAGAGGGAAGAGACTCGGAGACGGTGCTGGCCTCCGCCGTGGAGGACGAGCTGGAAGCGCTGGGCTTGGAGACGGGCTCAGAGATGGTGCTGCCCTTCGTCATAGAACTCGGTCTGGAAGCGCTGGGCGTGGAGACGGACTCGAAGACTGTGCTGGCTTCAGCCGTTGAGGTAGACCTGGAAGCGCTTGGCATGGAGACGGACTCGGAGATGGTGCTTGCCTCAGCGGTGGAGGTCAACCTAGAAATACTGGGCATAGAGAAAGACTTGGAGACGGTGCTCGCCTGAGCCGTGGAGAGCAGGCTGGAAGCCCTGGGCGTGGACAATGATTCAGTGCTCAGCACTGGAAAGGAGGTTGCCATGGGAGTCTCACTTTTTGTATATTCACTAACAGTAGTGGGAAGAGAAGTTGTTAGGGTTGTCTCACTGGTGAAAGTTTCAGGTAGTGTTGGGAGAGAGACACTTGTTGTTATCTCCCTGGAAGATGTTGATACAACTGCAGAGTGAGTAGCTCTTGTCGCCGCTGTCTCGCTTGTGAATGTCTCAGATGCAGCAGGCACAGATGGTGTTGTTGACAAAGTAGTCTCACTGTTGGTGAGTTCTGTTGAGGCAGGAGCAGAAACCGTTGTTGCCAGAGTCGTTTCAATGGAGGTGGTTTCAGAAAGGGTTGTGTGAGAGACAGAAGTCAAGAAGGTGCTCTGGGAGGAAGAGCTCATCACCGTTGGCGGTGGAGAGGATGTTGCTGAGGTTGTCTCACTGTTGCTTGTTTCCATTGTGGTGTGCACTGAAGAAGGTGTTATGGCATTGTGTGTGGATGTCTCTGTCATTGGAAGAGAATGAATGCTTGCCATGGTAGTCTCCCTACTTGTGAATTCAGTACCATTTGGATAAGGAGGAACCAATGTCACGGTTGTCTGAGTGGTGGTGAATTCAGTGACCGCTGGCTGTGTGATGGTGCTGGCCTCGGCGGTGGAGGTCGGGCTGGAAGGGCTGGGAATGGTGACGGACTCAGACACAGTGCTCGCCTCGGCTATGGAGGTTGGGCTGTAACTGCTGGGCATGGAGATGGGCTCAGAGATGGTTCTGCCCTCATTCGCAGAGGTCGGGCTGGAACCACTGGGCATGGAGACGAACTCAGAGACAGTGCTGGCCTCAGCAGTGGAGGTAAGATTAGAAGCGCTGGGTGTGGAGTCGGGCTCGGAGATGGTGCTGGCCTCGGCAGGGGAGGTCAGTCTAGAAATACTGAGCGTAGAGACAGACTCGGAGACGGTGCTGGTCTCAGCCGTGGAGGTCGGGCTGGAAGCGCTGGGCGTGGAGACGGACTCAGAGATGATGATTGCCTCAGCGGTGGAGGTCAACCTAGAAATACTGGGAGTAAAGACAGACTCGGAGACAGTGCTGGTCTCAGCCGTGGAGGTCGGGCTGGAAGCGCTGGGCACCGAGACGGACTCAGAGGTGGTGCTCGCCTTAGCCGTGGAGAGCAGGCCGGAAGTGCTGGGCATGGACACAAACTTGGAGACGGTGCTGGACTCCGCTGTGGAGGTCGGGCTGGAAGACCTGGGCATGGAGACCGACTCGGAGATGGTGCTGGACTCAGCCGTGAAGGACAGGCTGGAAGTGCTGGGCATGGATACATATTCAGTGCTTGGGACCGGAAGGGAGGTTGCCATGGGAGTCTCACTTTTTGTATATTCACTAACAGTAGGGGGAAGAGAAGTCGTTGTTAGGGTTGTCTCACTGGTGAGAGTTTCAGGTAGTGTTGGGAGAGAGACACTTGCTGTTAGCTCCCTGGAAGTTGTTGATACAACTGCAGAGTGAGTAGCTCTTGTCGCCGCTGTCTCGCTTGTGAATGTTTCAGATGCAGCAGGCACAGATGGTGTTGTTGACAAAGTAGTCTCACTGTTGGTGAGTTCTGTTGAGGCAGGAGCAGAAACCGTTGTTGCCAGAGTTGTTTCATTGGTGGTGGTTTCAGAAAGGGTTGTGTGAGAGACAGAAGTCAAGAAGGTGCTCTGGGTGGAAGAGCTCATCACCGTTGGTGGTGGAGAAAATGTTGCTGAGGTTGTCTCACTGTTGCTCGTTTCCATTGTGGTGTGCACAGAAGAGGGTGTTACCGCATTTTGCGTGGATGTCTCTGTCATTGGAAGAGAATGAATGCTTGCCATGGTAGTCTCCCTACTTGTGAATTCAGTGCCAGTTGGATGTGGAGGAACCAATGTCACGGTTGTCTCATTGGTGGTGAATTCAGAGACCGCTGGCTGTGTGACGGTGCTGGCCTCGTCGGTGGAGGTCGGACTGAAAGGGCTGGGCATGGAGACGGACTCGGACACGGCGCTGGCCTCGGCCGTGGAGGTCGGACTGTATCTGCTGGGCATGGAGACGGGCTCAGAGACAGTGCTGCCTTCAGCCGCAGAGGTCGGGGTGGAACTGCTGGGCATGGAGACAGACTCGGAGAGGGTGCTGGACTCAGTTGTGGAGGTAGGGCTAAAAGGGCTGGCCATGGAGACGGACTCTGAGATGGTGCTGCCCTTGGCCGTCGAGGTCAGGCTGGAAACCAAGGGTATGGAGACAGAATCGGAGACGGTGCTGGCCTCGGCCGTGGAGGACGGGCTGGAACCGCTGGCCGAGGAGACGGACTCAGAGACAGTGCTGGCCTGAGCTGTCGAGGTCAGGCTGGAACCGCTGGGTGTCAAGACAGGCTCAGAGATGGTGCTGGCCTGTTCTGGGGAGGTTGGGATGGAAGCTCTAGGCGAGGAGACGGATTCAGAGACAGTGCTGGTCTCGGCCGTGGAGGTTGTCCTAGAAATACTGGGCGTAGCGACAGACTCAGTGACGGTGCTGGTCTCGGCCATGGAGGTCAGGCTGGAGCTGCTGGGGGTGAAGACCGACTCGGAGATGGTGCTGGACTCGGCCATGGAGGTCAGGCTGGAGCTGCTGGGGGTGAAGACCGACTCGGAGATGGTGCTGGACTCGGCCGTGGAAGTCGGACTGGAAGCGTTGGGTGTAGAGACAGACTCGGAGACGGTGCTGGCCTCGGCACTGGAGGTTGGCCTAGAAATACTGGGCGTAGAGACAGACGCGGAGATGGTGCTGGACTCGGCTGTGGAGGTCAGGCTCAAAGCGCTGGGCGAGGGGACAGATTCAGTGCTCAGGACTGGAAAGGAGGTTGTCATGGGAGTCTCACTTTTTGTATATTCACTAACAGTAGGGGGAAGAGAAGTCGTTGTTAGGGTTGTCTCACTGGTGAAAGTTTCAGGTACTGTTGGGAGAGAGACACTTGTTGTTATCTCCCTGGAAGATGTTGATACAACTGCAGAGTGAGTAGCTCTTGTCGCCGGTGTCTCGCTGGTGGATGTTTCAGACTCAGCAGGCACAGACGGTGTTGTTGACAAAGTAGTCTCACTGTTGGTGAGTTCTGTTGAGACTGGAGCAGAGACCGTTGTTGCCAGTGTCATTTCATAGATAGTGGTTTCAGAAAGGGTTGTGTGAGAGACAGAAGTCAAGAAGGTGCTCTGGGTGGAAGAGTTGGTCACCGTTGGTGGTGAAGAAAATGTTGCTGAGGTTGTCTCACTGTTCCTTGTTTCCATTATGGTGTGCACTGAAGATGTTATCGCATTGTGTGTGGATGTCTCTGTCATTGGAAGAGAAGGAGAGTTTGCCATGGTAGTCTCCGTACTTGTGAATTCAGTACCAGTTGGACGAGGAGGAACCAATGTCACGGTTGTCTCATTGGTGGTGAATTCAGACACAGCGGGCTGTGTAACACTCGTCCTTATGGCACTTTCACTGGATGATGCTGTCACAGTTGACTGGGAAGAAGTCATCAGACTTTCCTCCCTTGTGGAAATTTTGGCTGTGCTCAGGACCGGAAGGGAGGTTGTCATGGAGATCTCACTTTTTGTATATTCACTAAAGGTAGTGGGAAGAGAAGTCGTTGTTAGGGTTGTCTCACTGGTGAAAGTTTCAGGTAGTGTTGGGAGAGAGACACTTGTTGTTATCTCCCTGGAAGATGTTGATACAACTGCTGAGTGAGTAGCTCTTGTCACCGCTGACTCGCTGGTGGATGTTTCAGACCCAGCAGGCACAAAGGGTTTTGTTGACAAAGTAGTCTCACTGTTGGTGAGTTCTGTTGAGGCAGGAGCAGAAACCATTGTTGCCAGAGTCGTTTCAATGGAGGTGGTTTCAGAAAGGGTTGTGTGAGAGACAGAAGTCAAGAAGGTGCTCTGGGTGGAAGAGTTGGTCACCGTTGGTGGTGAAGAAAATGTTGCTGAGGTTGTCTCACTGTTCCTTGTTTCCATTATGGTGTGCACTGAAGATGTTATCGCATTGTGTGTGGATGTCTCTGTCATTGGAAGAGAAGGAGAGCTTGCCATGGTAGTCTCCCTACTTGTGAATTCAGTGCCAGTTGGATGTGGAGGAACCAATGTCAGGGTTGTCTCATTGGAGGTGACTTCAGAGACCGCTGGCTGTTTGACAGTCGTCCTTAGGGGACTTTCACTGGATGATGAGGTCACAGTTGACTGAGAAGCTGTCGTCAGACTTTCTCCTGTAGCTGTCTCTGAAGAACTGGTGTGTGTGCTTCTCTCTGTGGTGGATACAGACGTGTTTGGGACCGGAGCAGTGGCTGAACTCGGTGTCTCTGCGCTGGACTGAACTGCTGTGCTGTGTGCTGTCTCACTTGCTGTGAACTCAGCTGTCATTGGTGTTGACTGGGTCCCTGCTACTGTCGTGGTCAGCTCACTAAGTGGGGAAAATTACCGTGGTGTCATCATTCATGTAACCAATTACAGATAATGCCTTTCCCATGGACCGCTGCTGAGTCACCCGCCCCACGTCGCTGCAGTGAAACCCCGCCTGCACCGTGCTGGAGCACTGTGGTAATCACTGCCTGCCATGGGAGAGCACCCCCTGCTGAGTTCCCCCTCCTTGTAGCACCCCCTAGCATCCCACTGGAGCCGGCACTGCCTGCCAGGGGAGAGCACCCCCTGCTGTGCCCCCCACCCCGCTCCCTGCCACACAGCGCCCCCAAGTGCCACCCTGGGGCCAGCCCTGCCTGCCAGGGGAGAGCGTACCCTGCTGAGCCCCCCACTTCCCACAGCTCAGGCTCCCCACTTCTTGCAGCACATCACCCTCCGTTACCACCATGCTGAGGCATTGGGGTCGGCAGTGACCCAGAGAGGAGACCATCCCCTGCCCTGCCTGGCTTTGGAGAGCTGATGAGCTCACGGGATACGGCAGCAGGGAGGGAAGACGTCTAGAGCTCCAGCAGCAGAGCAGCCCCCTTTGGGGAGGTGTGTGACTCACCGGCACTGGGGTCCCTGCGCCCCGAGGTAGCACTGCTCCCCTGCTTTGCAGAAGGGGCCGTAGGGGCTGTGGCTGCTGCAGTTGGAGACGCACATCAGCGTGTTGTTCACGTTGAGCGGGAAGTAATATTTCTGGTACTCCACGGGAATGATGGAGTCACTCTGGCACACCGCTAGGGAGAGGGGGGCGAAAGCCGAGGCAGGTAAATACCGCAGGAAACCAACCCGCCTCCCACCTCCTCCCTGGATGCTCAGACGCTGCTCAGCCAGACGTGTCCCAGGGGACCCTCCAGAACGGTAACCGGTCCCAGAGAGTGACCGGATCCCAGGCTACAGGGGAGAAGGCATCTAACGCCTGGGAGCTGCGGCTAGACCGATTCACACTGCACAGAACATGCACATGGCGGCCGGAACGGCTTCTCCGTGGAGCTGCTGGATTCCCAGAGCCTTTAAATTGAGACTGTGTGTCTCCAAACGCTCTGCACTAGCTCAGCCAGACGCAAAGATCACTGGGGTCCTTGTATCTGTCGGCCAGACCCTTAGCTGGTGTGAATCTGCTGTGAATCCATTGGCATTGATTGAGCTGTGATGCAAGTTCGCACCAGCTGCGGCTCTGACCTTACAAACCTAAGGGACAGACACCTGGAGTTATACTGGGAGTGCCGGGAAGTGGGTGACTGGCAGAGACAGAGGCTCTGGGTCTTACCTGCTATGTTCAGATTTACCGAGTTGACGTGTGTGGCTCCAGGTTTAAAGCACAATTTGTCTGAAAACAAGAGAGAGGGAGACCCAAATGTGAGTTGCAGCATCTGTGTTTTTCAAGAGGATCTGGGCCCAGGTTGGTGCGTGTTTAGAGCTATGAGCTGGAGGGCGGGAGAGGGGGGAGTTCTCACCCAGAATCACAGGGGGATGGGAAATTCATCCCCGTGCCTAGAAAAGTTTTGAAGAGAGCAAAATTGGTTTCTTGCTTCCGTCAAAAAATGTGCTTAAAAATGTTGGCTGTTGTAAAGGGCCAGCTGGAGGCTGAGCAGGGAGAAGGGGCCAGCCAGTCTGTGTGACAGATGCAGCAGAGCAAGGGGGGTCTCCGTCATCACTCCAGGGGTTCTGGAGACCCTCTCAGATGGCTGGAGCCCCCTGGGAGCCCAAGACAGATGCAGGAAACAGGGCAGGGACAGCATGCAAGGCTCTGCAGGGACGGGATGAGACGCCGGGTCTGCAGGGCAACTGGCACCTCACGGCAACCCAGAAAGCTGCTGGCCAGCGCTTGGCCCGTGAAAGGAGGACCGGCTGGCCAGGCGAGGCGTGGTACAGACCCTGAGAGGAGGCGGTCGAGCTGCTGGTGCAATTGGTGGCGTTGAGCAGCGCGCTGATGTTGGCCACGGCCTGGGTGTAGGTGCTGGTGTAGCTGGCGTAGGGCACGGCCAGGACCACGCGGTGATCCACCACCACGCTGCCCTTGCTGCAGGTGGAGAAGGAGAGAAGAAAAGCCATCAGGGGGCCACTGTATAACACCCACCCCCATAGTGTTGCCAGGCATCTGGGTTCCAACCGGAAGGCCCGGTCGAAAGGGGACCCTGGCAGCTCCGGTCGGCACCGCCAACCAGGCCGTTAAAAGTCCAGTTGTTGGCGCAGTGGGGCTAAGGCAGGCTAGTCCCTGCCTGTCCTTGGGCACAGCGCAGCTCCCGGAAGCAGCCATCAGGTCCCTGCAGCCCCATGGCACATGGGCGGCCAGTGAGGCTCCACACGCTGACCTTGCACCTGCAGGCGTCGCCCCCACAGCTCCCATTGGTCAGGGATCCCGGCCAATGGGAGCTGCGGAGCCGGCCCTCAGGGAGCGGGCTGCGTGCGGAGCCTCACTGGCCGCCCATGTGCCTAGGGGCTGCAGGGACCAGGTGGCAGCTTCCTGGAAGCAGTGGAAAGCGCCGCAGGGACCCCGCACCCTGAACCCCTCCTGCACCCCAACCCAGAGCCCTCCCCTCCCCAAACTCCCTCCAGGAGCCCACCCCCCCCAACACCCCAACCTCCTGCTCCAGCCCCCTCCTGCACTCCAAGCCCCTCATCCCCGGCCCCACCCCAGAGCTCACACCCCCAGCAAGAACCCACACCCCCTCCCACACTCCGAATCCCTCGGCCCCAGTCCCCCTCCTGCACCCCAAACACCTCATCCCCCGCCACACCACAGAGTCCAAACCCCAGCTGGAGTCCTTGCCCCCCCTGCACCCCAACCCCCTACCCCAGCCCATTGAAAGTGAGTGAGGGTGGGGGAGAGCAAGCGATGGAGGGAGGGGGGATGGAGCGAGCAGGGGTGGGGCCTCAGGGAAGGGACGGGGCTGTTTGATTTTGTGTGACTAGAAAGTTGGCAACTCTTCCCCTCCCCCCCCCCGGACCCCGCGCCTCACCTCAGCCGGATCACCTCAATGCGTAGGAACCCGGGCACCGTCTGCCGGTAGATCGGGTCCATCTGCAAGAGAGCAGGCTCAGCACGGCGGACGCAAAGTGCTCCCCCTGCTCGGTGGAGCCCCGGCCCCCTTCCCAGTGCATGGCCCTGCCCCACTGCAGCAGCTGCCCTCTGCCCAGCGGAGATCCTGCTCCCCCAACCCAGTGGTTGCTCCTTCCCCCTAGACTGGCTTGGCCCTTCCACGGCTCAACCCAGCCCCAGGGACCATGTGCAGCTGGGCCGTCCCCCACGCGCCAAAGCCCCAACCCTCCCATAATGCATTGCACCAGGGCCCCTGCCCCCAGGAGATGCAGCGGCCCTATGTAATGAGGCACTGCCTCCACAGACCCTGCAATCTCCCCCCTCAGTGGTGCGCCAGACCCCATCTCTGCCCCCACTACAGCAGTTCCCCATTCACCCACAGCTCCGTGCATGCCCCCCAAGCTCCCGGCAGCTCCTGAGCCCCGTCTCCCTCACCCGGTTGATGAAGATTGACACAAACACTTTGAACGCTGTGGACGTTGGATCCTCCATGCTTTTGGAGAAGTTCATGTTCGTCACCACCACGGTGACACTGATCTCTGCCGACACCACATCTGCAAGCGGGAAACAAAGCGCAGCATTAGCACCCCCGAGTGGTCACAAGCCGGGGCCAGGGGGGTTTGCCAGGCTCGGGTTAAATACCACGAGATCGGGGTGGGGGTAATTATGAGTTTGGATCCCAGCGTGGTGCCTGTTCCAGAGCTGAGCTCCCCGGAGAGCCAGGAAGCATTTCCGAAAACCCAACCGAGCTTGGCCCTGTTCCAAATTAAGCCCCTTGCTCCCTGTCCTGCCTTCGGGGGGCCCAGAGAACAACTGACCCCATCCCCTCAGACCAGCCCTTCCCCGACCTGCAGGCCGGGCTCAAGTCCCCCCGTCCTCCGTGCTGAACTCGCCTGGATTTAATCTTGCCCCCTAGGTCGGGTTTTTAGCCCTTGGATCATCCTTTGAGTGGCCACTCCCCAGTTTGCCCCCAGCTCCCCTAATGTGCCCAGAGCTGGCCACAGCCCCCGGTGCCAACAGAGCAGGACGAACCCTCCCCCATTCACACACCCTGGGTTGATATTAGCCTTTTTTGCACCCAGATCACATTGTTGGCTTGTGCGGTGCCATTGCAAAAAAGGCTAGTGTCAGTCACGGGCCGCAGCAACAAACACCCCAGTAAAGCCACTAGGGTCGCCGATGCAGCCAACGGGACCGTGAGCCCGGGAAAGGGGCTCATGAACCAAACTCTTGGGAGCAAGCTGCTAAGGCTCAGGATCTGACAGTCCAACAGGGTCCCCCGGAGCGATGGGGGAGGCCAGAGCCACTCACCGACGTTGATGTTGTTCATCACCGTTTCACACTGCTCCCCTGTAAATCCGGGCAAGCAGAGACACTCGTTCGCAAGGGATGTCCCTCCATTCTGGCACCTCAGGGGCTCCAGCGTTATGGCGGGAACTTCAGGGGAGCAAAGAGAGAAATGGGACTGAATGAGGATATAAACCTGAAAGGGACCCGTCCTCCGGTGCTGAGATGCAGCCACCTCTGGAGCGTGGCAGCAGGTTACACAGGGACCCCTCACCTGGTGCTGAGATGCAGCCACCTCTAGAGTGCAGCAGCAGGTTATAAAGGGACCACTCACCTGGCACTGAGATGCAGCCACCTCTGAGGTGAGTGTGGGAAATGGTAATGGTTTGCCACAAGTTTCTAGCCAGGAATTTGCTTCATATCCCAGTTAACCACTGATAAGGATGATGTAATTTTGGTGTGTGACAGTAGCCCCTGCATGCCCCAAACTGTAATGAGGACCCCATGGTGCTGGGCACTGCACCTGCCCCAACGGAGATCAGGGGCCTCGTAGTGCTGGTAAGTGGCTGAGCCAGGAATAGAATCTAGGGTTCCCAGTCTGCTGCCCGTATCTCTCTCGTTGAACCCTGCTCCCCATAGAAACCCACAACTCACCCGCAGTGGTTGTGGTGCCAGTGGTGTTTGCGGGGTGGCTGCTTGTCTCTGGGATTTTGGTTGGCACAGTCATGGAAGTACTTGTGCTGCTAGACTGAGTCTGAGTCACATGGCTGGTCACGGTGCTGGGTTTCCTCGTGGGAACCGAAGAACCTGTCGAGACGGAAAGAGGAGGAGCCATTGACCTTGTAGAAGACACTTCACTTGTTGCTGGCTCTGAAGTCATCATTGTGCTAGAGATGCCGGAGGTGGACCCTGCAGCGGTAGGCAAAGAAACTGTCATCGCCAACGTTTTCTCATGGGTGGTGGATTTGGTTGGACTTGGAACAAAGCGGGTTGTCACTGGCAGTGTCTCATTGTGGGTGGATGCCGGAGGACTTGAGTAGGAAAGTGTTGTTGCCAGGGTGGTCTCGTTGGTGGTGGATGAGGATATGGTTGGATAGGACTCTTTTGTCTTTACGGTAGACTCGGCAGAAGATGTGGTCACAGTCGGCTGAGGAGAGACTGTTGTCAAAGTTGTCTGTCGGCTGCTGAATTCCTCTGTGTTAGGGACAGAAAGAGTTGTTACTCCTATACTCTCCGTATTTGTGAATTCAGTACGAGTTGGATGGAGAGGGGCCAACGTCATGGTTGTCTTATTGCTGGTGAATTCAGGTACGGTTGTATGGGACACAGATGTCATTGTGGTACTCTCCGTGGAAGATGTCACTACAGTTGGCTGGGATGTGACTTTTGTCAAATTTCTCTCACTGGTGGAGCTTTCTGCTGTAGCTGTCACAGAGAGCGTGGAAGACCTTGTGAATTCAGTAACTGTTGGCTGGGGAAGACTTGTTGTGAGTGTTGTTTCATTAGTGGGGACTTCAGATATGGTTGAATAGTGCTCAGTTGTCTTTACAGTGCTTCCTGCCAAAGTTGTCTCCTTTCTGGTGGACTCAGACACAGTTGTGTGGGAGAGAGACGTCACTGAAGGGCTCTGAGTGGAAGGGGTGGTCAGAGCTGGTTGGGAGGTGGCCGTTGTAGAGTTTGTCTCAAGTGTGGAGATTTCAAGTGTAACAGGTACAGAGAGAGTTGTTGATATTGTGGTCTCAGCATGGGTAGATTTTGCTATAGTTTGTACAGGAAAACTAGTTGCCATGGTAGTCTCACTGCCTGAGAATTCTGTAAAAGTCTGATGTGGAGGAGTTGTCATCAGGGGTGCGGCACTGGTAAGGAATTCAGGAAGTGTTGTGTGTGACACATTTGTCGTTATGATACTCTCAGTAGAAGATGTTGTTACAACTGGAGAGCGAGTAGCTGTTGTTAAGGCTGACTCGCTGGTGGATGTTTCAGACCCAGCAGGCACAAAGGGTTTTGTTGACAAAGTAGTCTCACTGTTGGTGAGTTCTGTTGAGGCAGGAGCAGAAACCGTTGTTGCCAGAGCGCTGGAAGAGGGAAGAGACTCGGAGACGGTGCTGGCCTCAGCCGTGGAGGACGAGCTAGAAGCGCTGGGCTTGGAGACGGGCTCAGAGATGGTGCTGCCCTTCGTCATAGAACTCGGTCTGGAAGCGCTGGGTGTGTAGACGGACTCGAAGACTGTGCTGGCTTCAGCCATTGAGGTAGACCTGGAAGCGCTTGGCGTGGAGACGGACTCGGAGATGGTGCTTGCCTCAGCGGTGGAGGTCAACCTAGAAATACTGGGCATAGAGAAAGACTTGGAGACGGTGATCGCCTGAGCCGTGGAGAGCAGGCTGGAAGCCCTGTGCGTGGACAATGATTCAGTGCTCAGCACTGGAAAGGAGGTTGCCATGGGAGTCTCACTTTTTGTATATTCACTAACAGTAGTGGGAAGAGAAGTCGTTAGGGTTGTCTCACTGGTGAAAGTTTCAGGTAGTGTTGGGAGAGAGACACTTGCTGTTATCTCCCTGGAAGATGTTGATACAACTGCAGAGTGAGTAGCTCTTGTCGCCGCTGTCTCGCTTGTGAATGTTTCAGATGCAGCAGGCACAGATGGTGTTGTTGACAAAGTAGTCTCACTGTTGGTGAGTTCTGTTGAGGCAGGAGCAGAAACCGTTGTTGCCAGAGTTGTTTCATTGGTGGTGGTTTCAGAAAGGGTTGTGTGAGAGACAGAAGTCAAGAAGGTGCTCTGGGAGGAAGAGCTCATCACCGTTGGCGGTGGAGAGGATGTTGCTGAGGTTGTCTCACTGTTGCTCGTTTCCATTGTGGTGTGCACTGAAGAAGGTGTTACCGCATTGTGTGTGGATGTCTCTGTCATTGGAAGAGAATGAATGCTTGCCATGGTAGTCTCCCTACTTGTGAATTCAGTGCCAGTTGGATGTGGAGGAACCAATGTCACGGTTGTCTCATTGGTGGTGAATTCAGTGACCGCTGGCTGTGTGACGGTGCTGGCCTCGGCGGTGGAGGTCGGACTGAAAGGGCTGGGCATGGAGACGGACTCGGACACGGCGCTGGCCTCGGCCGTGGAGGTCGGACTGTATCTGCTGGGTATGGAGACGGGCTCAGAGACAGTGCTGCCTTCAGCCGCAGAGGTCGGGGTGGAACTGCTGGGCATGGAGACAGACTCGGAGAGGGTGCTGGACTCAGTTGTGGAGGTAGGGCTAAAAGGGCTGGCCATGGAGACGGACTCTGAGATGGTGCTGCCCTTGGCCGTCGAGGTCAGGCTGGAAACCAAGGGTATGGAGACAGAATCGGAGACGGTGCTGGCCTCGGCCGTGGAGGACGGGCTGGAACCGCTGGCCGAGGAGACGGACTCAGAGACAGTGCTGGCCTGAGCTGTCGAGGTCAGGCTGGAACCGCTGGGTGTCAAGACAGGCTCAGAGATGGTGCTGGCCTGTTCTGGGGAGGTTGGGATGGAAGCTCTAGGCGAGGAGACGGACTCAGAGACAGTGCTGGTCTCGGCCGTGGAGGTTGTCCTAGAAATACTGGGCGTAGCGACAGACTCAGTGACGGTGCTGGTCTCGGCCATGGAGGTCAGGCTGGAGCTGCTGGGGGTGAAGACCGACTCGGAGATGGTGCTGGACTCGGCCATGGAAGTCGGACTGGAAGCGTTGGGTGTAGAGACAGACTCGGAGACGGTGCTGGCCTCGGCACTGGAGGTTGGCCTAGAAATACTGGGCGTAGAGACAGACGCGGAGATGGTGCTGGACTCGGCTGTGGAGGTCAGGCTCGAAGCGCTGGGCGAGGGGACAGATTCAGTGCTCAGGACTGGAAAGGAGGTTGCCATGGGAGTCTCACTTTTTCTATATTCACTAACAGTAGGGGGAAGAGAAGTCGTTGATAGGGTTGTCTCACTGGAAAAAGTTTCAGGTAGTGTTGGGAGAGAGACACTTGTTGTTATCTCCCTGGAAGATGTTGATACAACTGCAGAGTGAGTAGCTCTTGTCACCGCTGTCTCGCTGGTGGATGTTTCAGACCCAGCAGGCACAGAGGGTGTTGTTGACAAAGTAGACTCACTGTTGGTGAGTTCTGTTGAGGCAGGAGCAGAAACAGTTGTTGCCAGAGTCGTTTCAATGGAGGTGGTTTCAGAAAGGGTTGTGTGAGAGACAGAAGTCAAGAAGGTGCTCTGGGTGGAAGAGCTCGTCACCGTTGGCGGTGGAGAGGATGTTGCTGAGGTTGTCTCACTGTTGCTTGTTTCCATTGTGGTGTGCACTGAAGAAGGTGTTATGGCATTGTGTGTGGATGTCTCTGTCATTGGAAGAGAATGAGTGCTTGCCATGGTAGTGTCTGTACTTGTGAATTCAGTACCATTTGGATGAGGAGGGACCAATGTCATGATTGTCTGAGTGGTGGTGAATTCAGAGACCGCTGGCTGTGTGACGGTGCTGGCCTGGGCAGTGGAGGTCGGGCTGGAAGGGCTGGGCATGGAGACGGACTCAGACACAGTGCTCGCCTCGGCTATGGAGGTCGGGCTGTAACTGCTGGGCATGGAGATGGGCTCAGAGACGGTTCTGCCCTCATTCACAGAGGTCGGGCTGGAACCACTGGGCATGGAGATGAACTCAGAGACAGTGCTGGCCTCAGCAGTGGAGGTAAGGCTAGAAGCGCTGGTTGTGGAGTCGGACTCGTAGATGGTGCTGGCCTCGGCAGGGGAGGTCAGCCTAGAAATACTGGGCGTAAAGACAGACTCGGAGACGGTGCTGGTCTCAGCCGTGGAGGTCAGGCTGGAAGCACTGGGCACTGAGATGGACTCAGAGATGGTGCTCGCCTGAGCCGTGGAGAGCAGGCCGGAAGTGCTGGGCATGGACACAAACTTGGAGACGGTGCTGGACTCCGCTGTGGAGGTCGGGCTGGAAGACCTGGGCATGGAGACCGACTCGGAGATGGTGCTGGACTCAGCCGTGGAGGACAGGCTGGAAGTGCTGGGCATGGATACATATTCAGTGCTCGGGACCGGAAGGGAGGTTGCCATGGGAGTCTCACTTTTTGTATATTTACTAAAGGTCGTGGGAAGAGAAGTCATTGTTAGGGTTGTCTCACTGGTGAGAGTTTCAGGTAGTGTTGGGAGAGAGACACTTGCTGTTATCTCCCTGGAAGTTGTTGATACAACTGCAGATTGAGTAGCTCTTGTCGCCGCTGTTTCGCTTGTGAATGTTTCAGATGCAGCAGGCACAGATGGTGTTGTTGACAAAGTAGTCTCACTGTTGGTGAGTTCTGTTGAGGCAGGAGCAGAAACCGTTGTTGCCAGAGCCGTTTCATTGGTGGTGGTTTCAGAAAGGGTTGTGTGAGAGACAGTAGTCAAGAAGGTGCTCTGGGTGGAAGAGTTGGTCACCGTTGGTGGTGGAGAAAATGTTGCTGAGGTTGTCTCACTGTTGCTCGTTTCCATTGTGGTGTGCACAGAAGAGGGTGTTATCGCATTGTGTGTGGATGTCTCTGTCATTGGAAGAGAAGGAGAGCTTGCCATGGTAGTCTCCCTACTTGTGAATTCAGTGCCAGTTGGATGTGGAGGAACCAATGTCACGGTTGTCTCATTGGTGGTGAATTCAGAAACCGCTGGCTGTGTGACGGTGCTGGCCTCGTCGGTGGAGGTCGGGCTGAAAGGGCTGGGCATGGAGACGGACTCGGACACGGCGCTGGCCTCGGCCGTGGAGGTCGGACTGTATCTGCTGGGCATGGAGACGGGCTCAGAGACAGTGCTGCCTTCAGCCGCAGAGGTCGGGGTGGAACTGCTGGGCATGGAGACAGACTCGGAGAGGGTGCTGGACTCAGTTGTGGAGGTAGGGCTAAAAGGGCTGGCCATGGAGACGGACTCTGAGATGGTGCTGCCCTTGGCCGTCGAGGTCAGGCTGGAAACCAAGGGTATGGAGACAGAATCGGAGACGGTGCTGGCCTCGGCCGTGGAGGACGGGCTGGAACCGCTGGCCGAGGAGACGGACTCAGAGACAGTGCTGGCCTGAGCTGTCGAGGTCGGGCTGGAACCGCTGGGTGTCAAGACAGGCTCAGAGATGGTGCTGACCTGTTCTGGGGAGGTTGGGATGGAAGCTCTAGGCGGGGAGATGGACTCAGAGACAGTGCTGGCCTCGGCCGTGGAGGTTGTCCTAGAAATACTGGGCGTAGAGACAGACTCAGTGACGGTGCTGGTCTCGGCCATGGAGGTCAGGCTGGAGCTGCTGGGGGTGAAGACCGACTCGGAGATGGTGCTGGACTCGGCCGTTGAAGTCGGACTGGAAGCGTTGGGTGTAGAGACAGACTCAGAGACGGTGCTGGCCTCGGCACTGGAGGTTGGCCTAGAAATAGTGGGCGTGGAGACAGACGCGGAGATGGTGCTGGCCTCGGCCGTGGAGGACGAGCTGGAAGCGCTGGGCTTGGAGACGGGCTCAGAGACCGTGCTGCCCTTGGTCATAGAACTCGGTCTGGAAGCGCTGGGCGTGGAGACAGACTCAAAGACTGTGCTGGCTTCAGCCATTGAGGTAGACCTGGAAGCGCTTGGCATGGAGACGGACTCGGAGATGGTGCTTGCCTCAGCAGTGGAGGTCGGACTGTATCTGCTGGGCATGGAGACGGGTTCAGAGACAGTGCTGCCTTCCGCCACAGAGGTCGGGGTGGAACTGCTGGGCATGGAGACAGACTTGGAGAGGGTGCTGGACTCAGTTGTGGAGGTAGGGCTAAAAGGGCTGGCCGTGGAGACGGACTCTGAGATGGTGCTGCCCTTGGCCGTCGAGGTCAGGCTGGAAACCAAGGGTATGGAGACAGACTCAGAGACGGTGCTGGCCTCGGCCGCGGAGGACGGGCTGGAACCGCTGGGTGTCAAGACAGGCTCAGAGATGGTGCTGGCCTGTTCTGGGGAGGTTGGGATGGAAGCTCTAGGCGAGGAGACGGACTCAGAGACAGTGCTGGCCTCGGCCGTGGAGGTTGTCCTAGAAATACTGGGCGTAGAGACAGACGCAGAGATGGTGCTGGACTCGGCTGTGGAGGTCAGGCTCGAAGCGCTGGGCGAGGGGACAGATTCAGTGCTCAGGACTGGAAAGGAGGTTGCCATGGGAGTCTCACTTTTTCTATATTCACTAACAGTAGGGGGAAGAGAAGTCGTTGATAGGGTTGTCTCACTGGAAAAAGTTTCAGGTAGTGTTGGGAGAGAGACACTTGTTGTTATCTCCCTGGAAGATGTTGATACAACTGCAGAGTGAGTAGCTCTTGTCACCGCTGTCTCGCTGGTGGATGTTTCAGACCCAGCAGGCACAGAGGGTGTTGTTGACAAAGTAGACTCACTGTTGGTGAGTTCTGTTGAGGCAGGAGCAGAAACAGTTGTTGCCAGAGTCGTTTCAATGGAGGTGGTTTCAGAAAGGGTTGTGTGAGAGACAGAAGTCAAGAAGGTGCTCTGGGTGGAAGAGCTCGTCACCGTTGGCGGTGGAGAGGATGTTGCTGAGGTTGTCTCACTGTTGCTTGTTTCCATTGTGGTGTGCACTGAAGAAGGTGTTATGGCATTGTGTGTGGATGTCTCTGTCATTGGAAGAGAATGAGTGCTTGCCATGGTAGTGTCTGTACTTGTGAATTCAGTACCATTTGGATGAGGAGGGACCAATGTCATGATTGTCTGAGTGGTGGTGAATTCAGAGACCGCTGGCTGTGTGACGGTGCTGGCCTGGGCAGTGGAGGTCGGGCTGGAAGGGCTGGGCATGGAGACGGACTCAGACACAGTGCTCGCCTCGGCTATGGAGGTCGGGCTGTAACTGCTGGGCATGGAGATGGGCTCAGAGACGGTTCTGCCCTCATTCACAGAGGTCGGGCTGGAACCACTGGGCATGGAGATGAACTCAGAGACAGTGCTGGCCTCAGCAGTGGAGGTAAGGCTAGAAGCGCTGGTTGTGGAGTCGGACTCGTAGATGGTGCTGGCCTCGGCAGGGGAGGTCAGCCTAGAAATACTGGGCGTAAAGACAGACTCGGAGACGGTGCTGGTCTCAGCCGTGGAGGTCAGGCTGGAAGCACTGGGCACTGAGATGGACTCAGAGATGGTGCTCGCCTGAGCCGTGGAGAGCAGGCCGGAAGTGCTGGGCATGGACACAAACTTGGAGACGGTGCTGGACTCCGCTGTGGAGGTCGGGCTGGAAGACCTGGGCATGGAGACCGACTCGGAGATGGTGCTGGACTCAGCCGTGGAGGACAGGCTGGAAGTGCTGGGCATGGATACATATTCAGTGCTCGGGACCGGAAGGGAGGTTGCCATGGGAGTCTCACTTTTTGTATATTTACTAAAGGTCGTGGGAAGAGAAGTCATTGTTAGGGTTGTCTCACTGGTGAGAGTTTCAGGTAGTGTTGGGAGAGAGACACTTGCTGTTATCTCCCTGGAAGTTGTTGATACAACTGCAGATTGAGTAGCTCTTGTCGCCGCTGTTTCGCTTGTGAATGTTTCAGATGCAGCAGGCACAGATGGTGTTGTTGACAAAGTAGTCTCACTGTTGGTGAGTTCTGTTGAGGCAGGAGCAGAAACCGTTGTTGCCAGAGCCGTTTCATTGGTGGTGGTTTCAGAAAGGGTTGTGTGAGAGACAGTAGTCAAGAAGGTGCTCTGGGTGGAAGAGTTGGTCACCGTTGGTGGTGGAGAAAATGTTGCTGAGGTTGTCTCACTGTTGCTCGTTTCCATTGTGGTGTGCACAGAAGAGGGTGTTATCGCATTGTGTGTGGATGTCTCTGTCATTGGAAGAGAAGGAGAGCTTGCCATGGTAGTCTCCCTACTTGTGAATTCAGTGCCAGTTGGATGTGGAGGAACCAATGTCACGGTTGTCTCATTGGTGGTGAATTCAGAAACCGCTGGCTGTGTGACGGTGCTGGCCTCGTCGGTGGAGGTCGGGCTGAAAGGGCTGGGCATGGAGACGGACTCGGACACGGCGCTGGCCTCGGCCGTGGAGGTCGGACTGTATCTGCTGGGCATGGAGACGGGCTCAGAGACAGTGCTGCCTTCAGCCGCAGAGGTCGGGGTGGAACTGCTGGGCATGGAGACAGACTCGGAGAGGGTGCTGGACTCAGTTGTGGAGGTAGGGCTAAAAGGGCTGGCCATGGAGACGGACTCTGAGATGGTGCTGCCCTTGGCCGTCGAGGTCAGGCTGGAAACCAAGGGTATGGAGACAGAATCGGAGACGGTGCTGGCCTCGGCCGTGGAGGACGGGCTGGAACCGCTGGGCTTGGAGACGGACTCAGAGACAGTGCTGGCCTGAGCTGTCGAGGTCGGGCTGGAACCGCTGGGTGTCAAGACAGGCTCAGAGATGGTGCTGACCTGTTCTGGGGAGGTTGGGATGGAAGCTCTAGGCGGGGAGATGGACTCAGAGACAGTGCTGGCCTCGGCCGTGGAGGTTGTCCTAGAAATACTGGGCGTAGAGACAGACTCAGTGACGGTGCTGGTCTCGGCCATGGAGGTCAGGCTGGAGCTGCTGGGGGTGAAGACCGACTCTGAGATGGTGCTGGACTCGCCCATGGAAGTCGGACTGGAAGCGTTGGGTGTAGAGACAGACTCGGAGACGGTGCTGGCCTCGGCACTGGAGGTTGGCCTAGAAATACTGGGCGTAGAGACAGACGCGGAGATGGTGCTGGACTCGGCTGTGGAGGTCAGGCTCGAAGCGCTGGGCGAGGGGACAGATTCAGTGCTCAGGACTGGAAAGGAGGTTGCCATGGGAGTCTCACTTTTTCTATATTCACTAACAGTAGGGGGAAGAGAAGTCGTTGATAGGGTTGTCTCACTGGAAAAAGTTTCAGGTAGTGTTGGGAGAGAGACACTTGTTGTTATCTCCCTGGAAGATGTTGATACAACTGCAGAGTGAGTAGCTCTTGTCACCGCTGTCTCGCTGGTGGATGTTTCAGACCCAGCAGGCACAGAGGGTGTTGTTGACAAAGTAGACTCACTGTTGGTGAGTTCTGTTGAGGCAGGAGCAGAAACCGTTGTTGCCAGAGTCGTTTCAATGGAGGTGGTTTCAGAAAGGGTTGTGTGAGAGACAGAAGTCAAGAAGGTGCTCTGGGTGGAAGAGCTCGTCACCGTTGGCGGTGGAGAGGATGTTGCTGAGGTTGTCTCACTGTTGCTTGTTTCCATTGTGGTGTGCACTGAAGAAGGTGTTATGGCATTGTGTGTGGATGTCTCTGTCATTGGAAGAGAATGAGTGCTTGCCATGGTAGTGTCTGTACTTGTGAATTCAGTACCATTTGGATGAGGAGGGACCAATGTCATGATTGTCTGAGTGGTGGTGAATTCAGAGACCGCTGGCTGTGTGACGGTGCTGGCCTGGGCAGTGGAGGTCGGGCTGGAAGGGCTGGGCATGGAGACGGACTCAGACACAGTGCTCGCCTCGGCTATGGAGGTCGGGCTGTAACTGCTGGGCATGGAGATGGGCTCAGAGACGGTTCTGCCCTCATTCACAGAGGTCGGGCTGGAACCACTGGGCATGGAGATGAACTCAGAGACAGTGCTGGCCTCAGCAGTGGAGGTAAGGCTAGAAGCGCTGGTTGTGGAGTCGGACTCGTAGATGGTGCTGGCCTCGGCAGGGGAGGTCAGCCTAGAAATACTGGGCGTAAAGACAGACTCGGAGACGGTGCTGGTCTCAGCCGTGGAGGTCAGGCTGGAAGCACTGGGCACTGAGATGGACTCAGAGATGGTGCTCGCCTGAGCCGTGGAGAGCAGGCCGGAAGTGCTGGGCATGGACACAAACTTGGAGACGGTGCTGGACTCCGCTGTGGAGGTCGGGCTGGAAGACCTGGGCATGGAGACCGACTCGGAGATGGTGCTGGACTCAGCCGTGGAGGACAGGCTGGAAGTGCTGGGCATGGATACATATTCAGTGCTCGGGACCGGAAGGGAGGTTGCCATGGGAGTCTCACTTTTTGTATATTTACTAAAGGTCGTGGGAAGAGAAGTCATTGTTAGGGTTGTCTCACTGGTGAGAGTTTCAGGTAGTGTTGGGAGAGAGACACTTGCTGTTATCTCCCTGGAAGTTGTTGATACAACTGCAGATTGAGTAGCTCTTGTCGCCGCTGTTTCGCTTGTGAATGTTTCAGATGCAGCAGGCACAGATGGTGTTGTTGACAAAGTAGTCTCACTGTTGGTGAGTTCTGTTGAGGCAGGAGCAGAAACCGTTGTTGCCAGAGCCGTTTCATTGGTGGTGGTTTCAGAAAGGGTTGTGTGAGAGACAGTAGTCAAGAAGGTGCTCTGGGTGGAAGAGTTGGTCACCGTTGGTGGTGGAGAAAATGTTGCTGAGGTTGTCTCACTGTTGCTCATTTCCATTGTGGTGTGCACAGAAGAGGGTGTTATCGCATTGTGTGTGGATGTCTCTGTCATTGGAAGAGAAGGAGAGCTTGCCATGGTAGTCTCCCTACTTGTGAATTCAGTGCCAGTTGGATGTGGAGGAACCAATGTCACGGTTGTCTCATTGGTGGTGAATTCAGAAACCGCTGGCTGTGTGACGGTGCTGGCCTCGTCGGTGGAGGTCGGGCTGAAAGGGCTGGGCATGGAGACGGACTCGGACACGGCGCTGGCCTCGGCCGTGGAGGTCGGACTGTATCTGCTGGGCATGGAGACGGGCTCAGAGACAGTGCTGCCTTCAGCCGCAGAGGTCGGGGTGGAACTGCTGGGCATGGAGACAGACTCGGAGAGGGTGCTGGACTCAGTTGTGGAGGTAGGGCTAAAAGGGCTGGCCATGGAGACGGACTCTGAGATGGTGCTGCCCTTGGCCTTCGAGGTCAGGCTGGAACCGCTGGGCTTGGAGACAGACTCAGAGACAGTGCTGGCCTGAGCTGTCGAGGTCGGGCTGGAACCGCTGGGTGTCAAGACAGGCTCAGAGATGGTGCTGACCTGTTCTGGGGAGGTTGGGATGGAAGCTCTAGGCGGGGAGATGGACTCAGAGACAGTGCTGGCCTCGGCCGTGGAGGTTGTCCTAGAAATACTGGGCGTAGAGACAGACTCAGTGACGGTGCTGGTCTCGGCCATGGAGGTCAGGCTGGAGCTGCTGGGGGTGAAGACCGACTCGGAGATGGTGCTGGACTCGGCCGTTGAAGTCGGACTGGAAGCGTTGGGTGTAGAGACAGACTCAGAGACGGTGCTGGCCTCCGCACTGGAGGTTGGCCTAGAAATACTGGGCGTGGAGACAGACGCGGAGATGGTGCTGGACTCTGCTGTGGAGGTCAGGCTCAAAGCGCTGGGCGAGGGGACAGATTCAGTGCTCAGGACTGGAAAGGAGGTTGTCATGGGAGTCTCACTTTTTGTATATTCACTAACAGCAGGGGGAAGAGAAGTCCTTGTTAGGGTTGTCTCACTGGTGAGAGTTTCAGGTAGCGTTGGGAGAGAGACACTTGTTGTTATCTCCCTGGAAGATGTTGATACAACTGCAGAGTGAGTAGCTCTTGTCGCCGCTGTCTCGCTGGTGGATGTTTCAGACCCATCAGGCACAAAGGGTTTTGTTGACAAAGTAGTCTCACTGTTGGTGAGTTCTGTTGAGGCAGGAGCAGAAACCGTTGTTGCCAGAGTTGTTTCAATGGAGGTGGTTTCAGAAAGGGTTGTGTGAGAGACAGAAGTCAAGAAGGTGCTCTGTGAGGAAGAGCTCGTCACCGTTGGTGGTGGAGAAGATGTTGCAGAGGTTGTCTCACTGTTGCTTGTTTCCATTGTGGTGTGCACTGAAGAAGGTGTTATCGCATTGCGTGTGGATGCCTCTATCATTGGAAGAGAACGAGTGCTTGCCATGGTAGTCTCTGTACTTGTGAGTTCAGTACCAGTTGGATGAGGAGGAACCAATGTCACAGTTGTCTCATTGGTGGTGAATTCAGAGACCGCTGGCTGTGTGATGGTGATGACCTTGGCCGTGGAGGTCGGGCTGGAAGTGCTGAGTGTGGAGATGGACTGGGACACGGTGCTGGCCTCAGATGTGGAAGCTGGGTTGGAAGTGCTGGGCATAGAGACAGACTCAGAGCCGGTGCTGGCCTCGGCCATGGAGGACAGGCTGGAACTGCTGGGCTTGGAGACGTACTCAGAGACAGTGCTGGCCTGAGCTGTCAAGGTTGGGCTGGAACTGCTCGGTGTGAAGACAGGCTCAGAGATGGTGCTGGCCTCCACACTGGAGGTTGGCCTAGAAATCCTGGGTGTAGAGATAGACGCAGAGACGGTGCCCATCTCGGCTGTGGAGGTCAGGCTTGAAACGCTTGGCGAGGGGACAGATTCAGTGCTCAGGACTGGAAAGGAGGTTGTCATTGGAGTCTCACTTTTTGTATATTCACTAAAGGTAATAGGAAAAGAAGTCGTTGTTAGGGTTGTCTCACTAGTGAAAGTTTCAGGTACTGTTGGGAGAGAGACACTTGTTGTTATCTCCCTGGAAGATGTTGATACAACTGCAGACTGAGTAGTTCTTGTCGCCGCTGTCTCACTGGTGGATGTTTCAGACCCAGCGGGCACAGAGGGTGTTGTTGACAAAGTAGACTCACTGTTCGTGAGTTCTGTTGAGGCAGGAGCAGAAACCGTTGTTGCCAGAGTCGTTTCAATGGAGGTGGTTTCAGAAAGGGTTGTGTGAGAGACAGAAGTCAAGAAGGTGCTCAGGGTGAAAGAGCTGGTCACCGTTGGCGGTGCAGAAGATGTTGCCAAGGTTGTCTCACTGTTTCTTGTTTCCATTATGGTGTGCACTGAAGATGTTATCGCATTGTGTGTGGATGTCTCTGTCATTGGAAGAGAAGGAGAGCTTGCCATGGTAGTCTCCGTACTTGTGAATTCAGTACCAGTTGGATGGGGGGGAACCAATGTCATAGTTGTCTCATTGGTGGTGACTTCAGAGACCGCTGGCTGTGTGATGGTCGTCCTTATGGGACTTTCACTGGACGATGCTGTCAGAGTAGACTGGGAAGCAGTCGTCAGACTTTCCTCCCTTGTGGAAATTTCAGCTGTGCTCAGGACCGGAAGAGAGGTTGCCATGAGAGCCTCACTGCTTGTATATTCACTGAAAGTGAGGAGAGAGGAGGAGGTGCCTGTGGTGGGCTCGGCTGAGGTCACGGGGCTTCTCTCACCAGTAGAGGAGGAGATGCTAGTGCCGGACTCAGCCAAGGTCATGTGGCTGTTCTCCCTGGGAGAGAAGGAGGTGCCCATGGTGGTGTCAGCCGAGGTCATGGGGCTGCTCTCGCTGGGAGAGGAGAAGGTGCCAGGGGTAGACTCAGATGAGGTCATGGAGATGCTCTTGCTGGAATAGGAGGAGGTTCCCGTTGTGGTCTCAGCCACGGTCGTGTGGCTGCTCTCGCTGGGAGAGTAAGAGGTGCCTGGGGTGGATTCAGCTGAGGCCGTGGCGCTGCTTTTTCTGGGAGAGGAGGCAGTGACAATGGTGGACTCAGCCGAAATCATCTGGCTGCTCTCGCTGGGAGAGGAGGACGTGCCTGTGCTGGTCTCAGCCGAGGCCGTCGGGCTGCTCAGGCTGGGAGTGGAGTAAGAGCTCGTTGTGGTCTCGGCCACGGTTGTGTGGCTGCTCTCGCTGGGAGAGGAGGAGGTGCCTGTGGTGGGCTCGGCTGAGGTTGTGGGGCTGCTCTCGCTGGCAGAGGAGGTGGTGCCATTGGTGGGCTCAGCTGTGGTTGTATGGCTTTTCTCACTGGGAGAGGAAGAGATACCACTGGTGGTTTTGGCCAAAGTCGTGGGTCTGCTATCGCTAGGAGAGGAGGAGGTGCCCATGGTGGTCTTGGCCGAGGCTGTTGGGCTGCTCACGCTGGGAGAGGAGGAAGTGCCCATTGTGGTCTCGGCTATTGTCGTGTGGCTGCTCTCGCTGGGAGAGGAGGAGGTCCCAGTGTTGGACTCGGCCGAGGTTGTGGGGCTGCTCACACTGGGAGTGGAGGAAGTGGGCATTGTGGTCTCAGCCAGGGTCGTATGTCTGCTCTCGTTGGGAGAGGAGGAGCTTCCCGTTGTGGTCTCAGCCACGGTCGTGTGGCTATTCTTGCTGTGAGAGTAAGAGGTCCCAGTGGTGGACTCAGACAAAGTCGTGTGGCTGCTCTCGCTGGGATAGGAGGAGGTGTCCGTGGTGGACTCGGCAGAAGTCTTGTGGCTACTCTGCTTGGGCGACAAGTAGGTGCCCGTGGTGGTCTCAGCTGAGGTCGCGGAGATACTCTCGCTGTGAGAAGAGGAGGTGCCAGTGGTAGACGCGGCTGATGTCGTGGGGGTGCTGTTGCTGGGAGAGGTGGAGGTGCCCTTGGTGAACTCGGTTGATGTCGTGTGCCTGATCTCGCTGGGAGAGGAAGGGGTGCCAGTGGTGGACTCGGCAGAAATCATGTGGCTGCTTTTTCTGGGAGAGGAGGAGATGCCAATGGTGGTCTCGGCCGAGGCCGTTGGGCTGCTCACGCTGGGAGAGGAGGAGGTGCCAGTGGTGGGTTCAGCTGAGGTTGCGCGGCTGCTCTCCCTGGTAGAGGAGGAGTTACCATTTCTGGTCTCAGCCTCGGTCGTGTGGCTGCTCTCGCTGTTAGAGGAGGAGATACCAGTGGTGGACTCAGCCAAGGCCGTGTGGCTCCTAACACTAGGAGAGGAGGAAGTGCCCATTGTGGTTTCGGCTACGGTTGTGTGGCTGCTCTCGCTGTGAGTGGAAGAGGTGCCAGTGGTAGTCTCAGCCGAAGTCATGTGGCTTGTCTTGCTGGGAGAGGAGGAGGTGCCAGTGTTGGGCTTGGCCGAGCTTGTGGGGCTTCTCTCACTGGCAGAGGAGGAGGTGCCCATGGTGATCTCGTCCGAGGTCGTGTGGCTACTCTGCTTGGGCGATGAGGAGGTGCCCGTGGTTGGTTCGGACGAGGTCGCGTGGCTGCTCTCGCTGGGAACGAAGGAGGTGCCAGTGTTGGGCTTGGCCAAGCTTGTGGGGCTGCTCTCACTGGCAGAGGAGGTGGTGCCCATGGTGGGCTCGGCTGAGGTTGTATGGCTGTTCTCACTGGGAGAGGAGGAGGTTCCCGTTGTGGTCTCAGCCACGGTCATGTGGCTACTCTCGCTGTGAGAGTAAGAGGTGCCAGTGGTGGACTCGGCCGAGGTCACGGAGATACTCTCACTGGGAGAGAAGGAGGAGGTTCCCTTTGTGGTCTCAGCCACGGTCGTGTGGCTGCTCTCACTGGCAGAGGAGGTGGTGCCCGTTGTGGGCTCGGCTGAGGTTGTATGGCTGTTCTCACTGGGAGAGGAAGAGATACCACTGGTGGTTTTGGCGGGAGTCATGGGGCTGCTCTCGCTGGGAGAGGAGGAGGTTCCCATTGTGGTCTCAGCCACGGTCATGTGGCTACTCTCGCTGTGAGAGTAAGAGGTGCCAGTGGTGGACTCAGACAAAGTCGTGGGTCTGCTCTCGCTGGCAGAGGAGGAGGTGTCCGTGGTGGGTTTGGCCAAGGTCGTGGAGATACTCTTGCTGGGAGAGGAGGAGGTGACCGTGGTGGACTCGGCCGATGTTGTGGGGATGCTCTCGCTGGGAGAGGAGGAGGTGCCGGTAGTGGTCACGGACGAGGTCGTGAGGCTGCTCTCCTTGGGCGAGGAGGAGGTGCCAATGGTTAACACAGCCGAGGTCGTGTGGCTGCTCTCGCTGGGAGAGGAGGAGGTGTCTATGGTGGATTCGGCAGGAGTCGTGTGGCTACTCTCCTTGGGCGAGGGGGAGGTGCCCTTGGTGGTCTCGGCCAATGTTGTGGGGCTGCTCCCACTGGGAGAGTAGGAGGTTCCCATTGTGGACTCGGTCGAGGTTGTATCGCTGCTCTCCTTGGGCGAGGAGGTGCCGGTGGTGGGTTCGGCCGAGGTCGTGGAGATACTCTCGCTGAGAGAGGAAGAGGTGCCCGTGGTGGTCTCGGCTGAGGTCGCGGAGATGCTCTCGCTGTGAGAAGAGGAGGTGCCAGTGGTAGACTCAGCTGATGTCGTGGGGGTGCTGTTGCTGGGAGAGATGGAGGTGCCCTTGGTGAACTCGGTCGAGGTCGTGTGGCTGATCTCGCTGGGAGAGGAAGGGGTGCTAGTGGTGGACTCGGCAGAAATCATGTGGCTGCTTTTTCTGGGAGAGGAGGTGGTGACAATGGTGGACTCAGCCGAAGTCATGTGGCTGCTCTCGCTGGGAGAAGAGGAAGTGCCCATTGTGGTCTCGGCCATTGTCGTGGGCTTGCTCTCACTGTGAGAGGAGAAGGTGCCCGTGGTGGGTTCGGCCGAGGCCGTTGGGCTGCTCATGCTGAGAGAGGTGGAGGTGCCCTTGGTGAACTTGGTCGAGGTCGTGTGGCTGATCTCGCTGGGAGAGGAAGGGGTGCTAGTGGTGGACTCAGCAGAAATCGTGTGGCTGCTTTTTCTGGGATAGGAGGCGGTGACAATGGTGGACTCAGCCGAAGTCATGTGGCTGCTCTCACTGTGAGAGGAGGAGGTGCCCATTGTGGTCTTGGCCATGGTCGTGGGCTTGCTCTCACTGTGAGAGGAGGAGGTGCCCATGGTGGTCTCGGCCGAGGTTGTATCGCTGCTCTCCTTGGGCGAGGAGGTGCCCGTGGTGGTCTCGGCTGAGGTCGCGGAGATGCTCTCGCTGTGAGAAGAGGAGGTGCCAGTGGTAGACTCAGCTGATGTCGTGGGGGTGCTGTTGCTGGGAGAGGTGGAGGTGCCCATGGTGGTCTCGGCCGTGGCCGTTGGGCTGCTCACGCTCGGAGAGGAGGAGGTGCCAGTGGTGGGTTCAGCTGAGGTTGCGCGGCTGCTCTCCCTGGTAGAGGAGGAGTTACCATTTCTGGTCTCAGCCTCGGTCGTGTGGCTGCTCTCTCTGTGAGAGGAGGAGATACCAGTGGTGGACTCAGCCAAGGCCGTGTGGTTGCTAATGCTAGGAGAGGAGGAAGTGCCCATTGTGGTCTCGGTTATGGTCGCGTGGCTGCTCTCGCTGGGAGAGGAGGAGGGTCCAGTGGTTGACATAGCAGAGGTCGTGTGGCTGTTCATCTTGGGCAAGGAGAAGGTGCCCGTGGTGGGCTCGACCGAGGTTGTATGGCTGCTCTCACTGGCAGAGGAAGAGGTGCCTGTGGTGGTCTCGGCTGAGGTCGTGTGGCTACTCTGCTTGGGCGACGAGGAGGTGCCCGTGGTGGGTTCGGAGAAGGTCGTGGAGACTCTCTCGCTGGGAGAGGAGGAGGTGTCCGTGGTAGTCTCGGCCGAGGTAGTGTGGCTTGTCTCGCTGTTAGAGGAGGAGATACCAGTAGTGGACTCAGCCAAGGCCGTGTGGCTCCTAACACTAGGAGAGGAGGAAGTGCCCGTTGTGGTTTCGGCTACGGTTGTGTGGCTGCTCTTGCTGTGAGTGGAAGAGGTGCCAGTGGTAGTCTCAGCCGAAGTCATGTGGGTTGTCTTGCTGGGAGAGGAGGAGGTGCCAGTGTTGGGCTTGGCCGAGCTTGTGGGGCTTCTCTCACTGGCAGAGGAGGAGGTGCCCATGGTGGTCTCGTCCGAGGTCGTGTGGCTACTCTGCTTGGGCGATGAGGAGGTGCCCGTGGTTGGTTCGGACGAGGTCGCGTGGCTGCTCTCGCTGGGAACGAAGGAGGTGCCAGTGTTGGGCTTGGCCAAGCTTGTGGGGCTGCTCTCACTGGCAGAGGAGGTGGTGCCCGTGGTGGGCTCGGCTGAGGTTGTATGGCTGTTCTCACTGGGAGAGGAGGAGGTTCCCGTTGTGGTCTCAGCCACGGTCATGTGGCTGCTCTCGCTGTGAGAGTAAGAGGTGCCAGTGGTGGACTCGGCCGAGGTCACGGAGATACTCTCACTGGGAGAGAAGGAGGAGGTTCCCTTTGTGGTCTCAGCCACGGTCGTGTGGCTGCTCTCACTGGCAGAGGAGGTGGTGCCCGTGGTGGGCTCGGCTGAGGTTGTATGGCTGTTCTCACTGGGAGAGGAAGAGATACCACTGGTGGTTTTGGCGGGAGTCATGGGGCTGCTCTCGCTGGGAGAGGAGGAAGTTCCCGTTGTGGTCTCAGCCACGGTCATGTGGCTACTCTCGCTGTGAGAGTAAGAGGTGCCAGTGGTGGACTCAGACAAAGTCGTGGGTCTGCTCTCGCTGGCAGAGGAGGAGGTGTCCGTGGTGGGTTTGGCCGAGGTTGTGGAGATACTCTTGCTGGTAGAGGAGGAGGTGACCGTGGTGGACTCGGCCGATGTTGTGGGGATGCTCTCGCTGGGAGAGGAGGAGGTGCCGGTAGTGGTCACGGACGAGGTCGTGAGGCTGCTCTCCTTGGGCGAGGAGGAGGTGCCAATGGTTAACACAGCCGAGGTCGTGTGGCTGCTCTCGCTGGGAGAGGAGGAGGTGTCTATGGTGGACTCGGCAGGAGTCGTGTGGCTACTCTCATTGGGCGAGGGGGAGGTGCCCTTGGTGGTCTCGGCCAATGTTGTGGGGCTGCTCCCACTGGGAGAGTAGGAGGTTCCCATTGTGGACTCGGTCGAGGTTGTATCGCTGCTCTCCTTGGGCGAGGAGGTGCCGGTGGTGGGTTCGGCCGAGGTCGTGGAGATACTCTCGCTGAGAGAGGAAGAGGTGCCCGTGGTGGTCTCGGCTGAGGTCGCGGAGATGCTCCCGCTGTGAGAAGAGGAGGTGCCAGTGGTAGACTCAGCTGATGTCGTGGGGGTGCTGTTGCTGGGAGAGATGGAGGTGCCCTTGGTGAACTCGGTCGAGGTCGTGTGGCTGATCTCGCTGGGAGAGGAAGGGGTGCTAGTGGTGGACTCGGCAGAAATCGTGTGGCTGCTTTTTCTGGGATAGGAGGCGGTGACAATGGTGGACTCAGCCGAAGTCATGTGGCTGCTCTCACTGTGAGAGGAGGAGGTGCCCATTGTGGTCTTGGCCATGGTCGTGGGCTTGCTCTCACTGTGAGAGGAGGAGGTGCCCATGGTGGTCTCGGCCGAGGTTGTATCGCTGCTCTCCTTGGGCGAGGAGGTGCCCGTGGTGGTCTCGGCTGAGGTCGCGGAGATGCTCTCGCTGTGAGAAGAGGAGGTGGCAGTGGTAGACTCAGCTGATGTCGTGGGGGTGCTGTTGCTGGGAGAGATGGAGGTGCCCTTGGTGAACTCGGTCGAGGTCGTGTGGCTGATCTCGCTGGGAGAGGAAGGGGTGCTAGTGGTGGACTCGGCAGAAATCATGTGGCTGCTTTTTCTGGGAGAGGAGGTGGTGACAATGGTGGACTCAGCCGAAGTCATGTGGCTGCTCTCGCTGGGAGAAGAGGAAGTGCCCATTGTGGTCTCGGCCATGGTCGTGGGCTTGCTCTCACTGTGAGAGGAGGAGGTGCCCGTGGTGGGTTCGGCCGAGGCCGTTGGGCTGCTCATGCTGAGAGAGGTGGAGGTGCCCTTGGTGAACTCGGTCGAGGTCGTGTGACTGATCTCGCTGGGAGAGGAAGGGGTGCTAGTGGTGGACTCAGCAGAAATCATGTGGCTGCTTTTTCTGGGAGAGGAGGTGGTGACAATGGTGGACTCAGCCGAAGTCATGTGGCTGCTCTCACTGTGAGAGGAGGAGGTGCCCATTGTGGTCTTGGCCATGGTCGTGGGCTTCCTCTCACTGTGAGAGGAGGAGGTGCCCATGGTGGTCTCGGCCGAGGCTGTTGGGATGCTCACGCTGGGAGAGGAGGAGGTGCCAGTGGTGGGTTCAGCTGAGGTTGCACGGCTGCTCTCCCTGGTAGAGGAGGAGTTACCATTTCTGGTCTCAGCCTCGGTCGTGTGGCTGCTCTCGCTGTGAGAGGAGGAGATACCAGTGGTGGACTCAGCCAAGGCCGTGTGGCTGCTCTCACTGGGAGAGGAGGAGGTGCCAGTAATTGACATGGCAGAGGTCATGTGGCTGTTCAACTTGGGTGAGGAGGAGGCGCCCGTGGTGGGTTCGACCGAGGTCGTGTGACTGCTCTCGCTAGGAGAGGAAGAGGTGGTGGTCATGGACGAGATCGTGAGGCTGCTCTCCTTGGGTGAGGAGGAGGTGCCAATGGTTAACACAGCCGAGGTCGTGTGGCTGATCTCGCTGGGAGAGGAAGGGGTGCCAGTGGTGGACTCGGCAGAAATCGTGTGGCTGCTTTTTCTGGGAGAGGAGGCGGTGACAATGGTGGACTCAGCCAAAGTCATGTGGCTGCTCTCACTGTGAGAGGAGGAGGTGCCCATTGTGGTCTCGGCCATGGTCGTGGGCTTGCTCTCACTGTGAGAGGAGGAGGTGCCCATGGTGGTCTCGGCCGAGGCCGTTGGGCTGCTCTCGCTGGGAGAGGAGGAGGTTCCCATTGTGGACTCGGTCGAGGTTGTATCGCTGCTCTCCTTGGGCGAGGAGGTGCCCGTGGTGGTCTCGGCTGAGGTCGCGGAGATGCTCTCGCTGTGAGAAGAGGAGGTTCCAGTGGTAGACTCAGCTGATGTCGTGGGGGTGCTGTTGCTGGGAGAGGTGGAGGTGCCCATGGTGGTCTTGGCCATGGTCGTGGGCTTGCTCTCACTGTGAGAGGAGGAGGTGCCCATGGTGGTCTCGGCCGAGGCCGTTGGGCTACTCACGCTGGGAGAGGAGGAGGTGCCAGTGGTGGGTTCAGCTGAGGTTGCGCGGCTGCTCTCCCTGGTAGAGGAGGAGTTACCATTTCTGGTCTCAGCCTTGGTCGTGTGGCTGCTCTCGCTGTGAGAGGAGGAGATACCAGTGGTGGACTCAGCCAAGGCCGTGTGGCTGCTCTCACTGGGAGAGGAGGAGGTGCCAGTCATTGACATGGCAGAGGTCATGTGGCTGTTCAACTTGGGTGAGGAGGAGGCGCCCGTGGTGGGTTCGACCGAGGTCGTGTGACTGCTCTCGCTGGGAGAGGAAGAGGTGCCCGTGGTGGACTCGGCCGATGTTGTGGGGATGCTCTCGCTGTGAGAGGAGGAGGTGCCCATTGTGGTCTCGGCCATGGTCGTGGGCTTGCTCTCACTGTGAGAGGAGGAGGTGCCCATGGTGGTCTCGGCCGAGGCCGTTGGGCTGCTCTCACTGGGAGAGGAGGAGGTTCCCATTGTGGCCTCGGTCGAGGTTGTATCGCTGCTCTCCTTGGGCGAGGAGGTTCCCGTGGTGGGTTCGGCTGAGGTCGTGGAGATACTCTCGCTGAGAGAGGAAGAGGTGCCCATGGTGGTCTCGGCTGAGGTCGCGGAGATGCTCTCGCTGTGAGAAGAGGAGGTGCCAGTGGTAGACTCAGCTGATGTCGTGGGGGTGCTGTTGCTGGGAGAGGTGGAGGTGCCCATGGTGGTCTCGGCCGAGGCCGTTGGGCTGCTCACGCTGGGAGAGGAGGAGGTGCCAGTGGTGGGTTCAGCTGAGGTTGCACGGCTGCTCTCCCTGGTAGAGGAGGAGTTACCATTTCTGGTCTCAGCCTTGGTCGTGTGGCTGCTCTCGCTGTGAGAGGAGGAGATACCAGTGGTGGACTCAGCCAAGGCCGTGTGGTTGCTAATGCTAGGAGAGGAGGAAGTGCCCGTTGTGGTCTCGGCTATGGTCGTGTGGCTGCTCTCGCTGGGAGAGGAGGAGGGTCCAGTGGGTGACATAGCAGAGGTCATGTGGCTGTTCATCTTGGGCAAGGAGAAGGTGCCCGTGGTGGGCTCGACCGAGGTTGTATGGCTGCTCTCACTGGCAGAGGAAGAGGTGCCTGTGGTGGTCTCGGCTGAGGTCGTGTGGCTACTCTGCTTGGGCGACGAGGAGGTGCCCGTGGTGGGTTCGGAGAAGGTCGTGGAGACTCTCTCGCTGGGAGAGGAGGAGGTGTCCGTGGTAGTCTCGGCCGAGGTAGTGTGGCTTGTCTCGCTGTTAGAGGAGGAGATACCAGTAGTGGACTCAGCCAAGGCCGTGTGGCTCCTAACACTAGGAGAGGAGGAAGTGCCCGTTGTGGTTTCGGCTACGGTTGTGTGGCTGCTCTTGCTGTGAGTGGAAGAGGTGCCAGTGGTAGTCTCAGCCGAAGTCATGTGGGTTGTCTTGCTGGGAGAGGAGGAGGTGCCAGTGTTGGGCTTGGCCGAGCTTGTGGGGCTTCTCTCACTGGCAGAGGAGGAGGTGCCCATGGTGGTCTCGTCCGAGGTCGTGTGGCTACTCTGCTTGGGCGATGAGGAGGTGCCCGTGGTTGGTTCGGACGAGGTCGCGTGGCTGCTCTCGCTGGGAACGAAGAAGGTGCCAGTGTTGGGCTTGGCCAAGCTTGTGGGGCTGCTCTCACTGGCAGAGGAGGTGGTGCCCGTGGTGGGCTCGGCTGAGGTTGTATGGCTGTTCTCACTGGGAGAGGAGGAGGTTCCCGTTGTGGTCTCAGCCACGGTCATGTGGCTGCTCTCGCTGTGAGAGTAAGAGGTGCCAGTGGTGGACTCGGCCGAGGTCACGGAGATACTCTCACTGGGAGAGAAGGAGGAGGTTCCCTTTGTGGTCTCAGCCACGGTCGTGTGGCTGCTCTCACTGGCAGAGGAGGTGGTGCCCGTGGTGGGCTCGGCTGAGGTTGTATGGCTGTTCTCACTGGGAGAGGAAGAGATACCACTGGTGGTTTTGGCGGGAGTCATGGGGCTGCTCTCGCTGGGAGAGGAGGAAGTTCCCGTTGTGGTCTCAGCCACGGTCATGTGGCTACTCTCGCTGTGAGAGTAAGAGGTGCCAGTGGTGGACTCAGACAAAGTCGTGGGTCTGCTCTCGCTGGCAGAGGAGGAGGTGTCCGTGGTGGGTTTGGCCGAGGTTGTGGAGATACTCTTGCTGGTAGAGGAGGAGGTGACCGTGGTGGACTCGGCCGATGTTGTGGGGATGCTCTCGCTGGGAGAGGAGGAGGTGCCGGTAGTGGTCACGGACGAGGTCGTGAGGCTGCTCTCCTTGGGCGAGGAGGAGGTGCCAATGGTTAACACAGCCGAGGTCGTGTGGCTGCTCTCGCTGGGAGAGGAGGAGGTGTCTATGGTGGACTCGGCAGGAGTCGTGTGGCTACTCTCATTGGGCGAGGGGGAGGTGCCCTTGGTGGTCTCGGCCAATGTTGTGGGGCTGCTCCCACTGGGAGAGTAGGAGGTTCCCATTGTGGACTCGGTCGAGGTTGTATCGCTGCTCTCCTTGGGCGAGGAGGTGCCGGTGGTGGGTTCGGCCGAGGTCGTGGAGATACTCTCGCTGAGAGAGGAAGAGGTGCCCGTGGTGGTCTCGGCTGAGGTCGCGGAGATGCTCCCGCTGTGAGAAGAGGAGGTGCCAGTGGTAGACTCAGCTGATGTCGTGGGGGTGCTGTTGCTGGGAGAGATGGAGGTGCCCTTGGTGAACTCGGTCGAGGTCGTGTGGCTGATCTCGCTGGGAGAGGAAGGGGTGCTAGTGGTGGACTCGGCAGAAATCGTGTGGCTGCTTTTTCTGGGATAGGAGGCGGTGACAATGGTGGACTCAGCCGAAGTCATGTGGCTGCTCTCACTGTGAGAGGAGGAGGTGCCCATTGTGGTCTTGGCCATGGTCGTGGGCTTGCTCTCACTGTGAGAGGAGGAGGTGCCCATGGTGGTCTCGGCCGAGGTTGTATCGCTGCTCTCCTTGGGCGAGGAGGTGCCCGTGGTGGTCTCGGCTGAGGTCGCGGAGATGCTCTCGCTGTGAGAAGAGGAGGTGGCAGTGGTAGACTCAGCTGATGTCGTGGGGGTGCTGTTGCTGGGAGAGATGGAGGTGCCCTTGGTGAACTCGGTCGAGGTCGTGTGGCTGATCTCGCTGGGAGAGGAAGGGGTGCTAGTGGTGGACTCGGCAGAAATCATGTGGCTGCTTTTTCTGGGAGAGGAGGTGGTGACAATGGTGGACTCAGCCGAAGTCATGTGGCTGCTCTCGCTGGGAGAAGAGGAAGTGCCCATTGTGGTCTCGGCCATGGTCGTGGGCTTGCTCTCACTGTGAGAGGAGGAGGTGCCCGTGGTGGGTTCGGCCGAGGCCGTTGGGCTGCTCATGCTGAGAGAGGTGGAGGTGCCCTTGGTGAACTCGGTCGAGGTCGTGTGACTGATCTCGCTGGGAGAGGAAGGGGTGCTAGTGGTGGACTCAGCAGAAATCATGTGGCTGCTTTTTCTGGGAGAGGAGGTGGTGACAATGGTGGACTCAGCCGAAGTCATGTGGCTGCTCTCGCTGGGAGAAGAGGAAGTGCCCATTGTGGTCTCGGCCATGGTCGTGGGCTTGCTCTCACTGTGAGAGGAGGAGGTGCCCGTGGTGGGTTCGGCCGAGGCCGTTGGGCTGCTCACGCTGAGAGAGGTGGAGGTGCCCTTGGTGAACTCGGTCGAGGTCGTGTGACTGATCTCGCTGGGAGAGGAAGGGGTGCTAGTGGTGGACTCAGCAGAAATCGTGTGGCTGCTTTTTCTGGGATAGGAGGCGGTGACAATGGTGGACTCAGCCGAAGTCATGTGGCTGCTCTCACTGTGAGAGGAGGAGGTGCCCATTGTGGTCTTGGCCATGGTCGTGGGCTTCCTCTCACTGTGAGAGGAGGAGGTGCCCATGGTGGTCTCGGCCGAGGCTGTTGGGATGCTCACGCTGGGAGAGGAGGAGGTGCCAGTGGTGGGTTCAGCTGAGGTTGCACGGCTGCTCTCCCTGGTAGAGGAGGAGTTACCATTTCTGGTCTCAGCCTCGGTCGTGTGGCTGCTCTCGCTGTGAGAGGAGGAGATACCAGTGGTGGACTCAGCCAAGGCCGTGTGGCTGCTCTCACTGGGAGAGGAGGAGGTGCCAGTAATTGACATGGCAGAGGTCATGTGGCTGTTCAACTTGGGTGAGGAGGAGGCGCCCGTGGTGGGTTCGACCGAGGTCGTGTGACTGCTCTCGCTAGGAGAGGAAGAGGTGGTGGTCATGGACGAGATCGTGAGGCTGCTCTCCTTGGGTGAGGAGGAGGTGCCAATGGTTAACACAGCCGAGGTCGTGTGGCTGATCTCGCTGGGAGAGGAAGGGGTGCCAGTGGTGGACTCGGCAGAAATCGTGTGGCTGCTTTTTCTGGGAGAGGAGGCGGTGACAATGGTGGACTCAGCCAAAGTCATGTGGCTGCTCTCACTGTGAGAGGAGGAGGTGCCCATTGTGGTCTCGGCCATGGTCGTGGGCTTGCTCTCACTGTGAGAGGAGGAGGTGCCCATGGTGGTCTCGGCCGAGGCCGTTGGGCTGCTCTCGCTGGGAGAGGAGGAGGTTCCCATTGTGGACTCGGTCGAGGTTGTATCGCTGCTCTCCTTGGGCGAGGAGGTGCCCGTGGTGGTCTCGACTGAGGTCGCGGAGATGCTCTCGCTGTGAGAAGAGGAGGTTCCAGTGGTAGACTCAGCTGATGTCGTGGGGGTGCTGTTGCTGGGAGAGGTGGAGGTGCCCATGGTGGTCTTGGCCATGGTCGTGGGCTTGCTCTCACTGTGAGAGGAGGAGGTGCCCATGGTGGTCTCGGCCGAGGCCGTTGGGCTACTCACGCTGGGAGAGGAGGAGGTGCCAGTGGTGGGTTCAGCTGAGGTTGCGCGGCTGCTCTCCCTGGTAGAGGAGGAGTTACCATTTCTGGTCTCAGCCTTGGTCGTGTGGCTGCTCTCGCTGTGAGAGGAGGAGATACCAGTGGTGGACTCAGCCAAGGCCGTGTGGCTGCTCTCACTGGGAGAGGAGGAGGTGCCAGTCATTGACATGGCAGAGGTCATGTGGCTGTTCAACTTGGGTGAGGAGGAGGCGCCCGTGGTGGGTTCGACCGAGGTCGTGTGACTGCTCTCGCTGGGAGAGGAAGAGGTGCCCGTGGTGGACTCGGCCGATGTTGTGGGGATGCTCTCACTGTGAGAGGAGGAGGTGCCCATGGTGGTCTCGGCCGAGGCTGTTGGGATGCTCACGCTGGGAGAGGAGGAGGTGCCAGTGGTGGGTTCAGCTGAGGTTGCACGGCTGCTCTCCCTGGTAGAGGAGGAGTTACCATTTCTGGTCTCAGCCTCGGTCGTGTGGCTGCTCTCGCTGTGAGAGGAGGAGATACCAGTGGTGGACTCAGCCAAGGCCGTGTGGCTGCTCTCACTGGGAGAGGAGGAGGTGCCAGTAATTGACATGGCAGAGGTCATGTGGCTGTTCAACTTTGGTGAGGAGGAGGCGCCCGTGGTGGGTTCGACCGAGGTCGTGTGACTGCTCTCGCTAGGAGAGGAAGAGGTGGTGGTCATGGACGAGATCGTGAGGCTGCTCTCCTTGGGTGAGGAGGAGGTGCCAATGGTTAACACAGCCGAGGTCGTGTGGCTGATCTCGCTGGGAGAGGAAGGGGTGCCAGTGGTGGACTCGGCAGAAATCGTGTGGCTGCTTTTTCTGGGAGAGGAGGCGGTGACAATGGTGGACTCAGCCAAAGTCATGTGGCTGCTCTCACTGTGAGAGGAGGAGGTGCCCATTGTGGTCTCGGCCATGGTCGTGGGCTTGCTCTCACTGTGAGAGGAGGAGGTGCCCATGGTGGTCTCGGCCGAGGCCGTTGGGCTGCTCTCGCTGGGAGAGGAGGAGGTTCCCATTGTGGACTCGGTCGAGGTTGTATCGCTGCTCTCCTTGGGCGAGGAGGTGCCCGTGGTGGTCTCGACTGAGGTCGCGGAGATGCTCTCGCTGTGAGAAGAGGAGGTTCCAGTGGTAGACTCAGCTGATGTCGTGGGGGTGCTGTTGCTGGGAGAGGTGGAGGTGCCCATGGTGGTCTTGGCCATGGTCGTGGGCTTGCTCTCACTGTGAGAGGAGGAGGTGCCCATGGTGGTCTCGGCCGAGGCCGTTGGGCTACTCACGCTGGGAGAGGAGGAGGTGCCAGTGGTGGGTTCAGCTGAGGTTGCGCGGCTGCTCTCCCTGGTAGAGGAGGAGTTACCATTTCTGGTCTCAGCCTTGGTCGTGTGGCTGCTCTCGCTGTGAGAGGAGGAGATACCAGTGGTGGACTCAGCCAAGGCCGTGTGGCTGCTCTCACTGGGAGAGGAGGAGGTGCCAGTCATTGACATGGCAGAGGTCATGTGGCTGTTCAACTTGGGTGAGGAGGAGGCGCCCGTGGTGGGTTCGACCGAGGTCGTGTGACTGCTCTCGCTGGGAGAGGAAGAGGTGCCCGTGGTGGACTCGGCCGATGTTGTGGGGATGCTCTCGCTGTGAGAGGAGGAGGTGCCCATTGTGGTCTCGGCCATGGTCGTGGGCTTGCTCTCACTGTGAGAGGAGGAGGTGCCCATGGTGGTCTCGGCCGAGGCCGTTGGGCTGCTCTCACTGGGAGAGGAGAAGGTTCCCATTGTGGCCTCGGTCGAGGTTGTATCGCTGCTCTCCTTGGGCGAGGAGGTTCCCGTGGTGGGTTCGGCTGAGGTCGTGGAGATACTCTCGCTGAGAGAGGAAGAGGTGCCCATGGTGGTCTCGGCTGAGGTCGCGGAGATGCTCTCGCTGTGAGAAGAGGAGGTGCCAGTGGTAGACTCAGCTGATGTCGTGGGGGTGCTGTTGCTGGGAGAGGTGGAGGTGCCCATGGTGGTCTCGGCCGAGGCCGTTGGGCTGCTCACGCTGGGAGAGGAGGAGGTGCCAGTGGTGGGTTCAGCTGAGGTTGCACGGCTGCTCTCCCTGGTAGAGGAGGAGTTACCATTTCTGGTCTCAGCCTTGGTCGTGTGGCTGCTCTCGCTGTGAGAGGAGGAGATACCAGTGGTGGACTCAGCCAAGGCCGTGTGGTTGCTAATGCTAGGAGAGGAGGAAGTGCCCGTTGTGGTCTCGGCTATGGTCGTGTGGCTGCTCTCGCTGGGAGAGGAGGAGGGTCCAGTGGGTGACATAGCAGAGGTCATGTGGTTGTTCAACTTGGGCAAGGAGAAGGTGCCCGTGGTGGGCTCGACCGAGGTTGTATGGCTGCTCTCACTGGCAGAGGAAGAGGTGCCTGTGGTGGTCTCGGCTGAGGTCGTGTGGCTACTCCGCTTGGGCGACGAGGAGGTGCCCGTGGTGGGTTCGGAGAAGGTCGTGGAGACTCTCTCGCTGGGAGAGGAGGAGGTGTCCGTGGTAGTCTCGGCCGAGGTAGTGTGGCTTGTCTTGCTGGGAGAGGAGGAGGTGCCAGTGTTGGACTCGGCCGAGGTTGTGTGGCTGCTCTCGCTGGGAGTGGAGGAAGTTCCCGTTGTGGTCTCAACCACGGTCGTGTGGCTGCTCTCGCTGGGAGAGGAGGAGGTTCTCGTTGTGGTCTCAACCACGGTCGTGTGGCTGCTCTCGCTGGGAGAGGAGGAGGTTCCCGTTGTGGTCTCAACCACGGTCGTCTGGCTGCTCTCGCTGGGAGAGGAGGAGGTGCCAGTGGTGGGTTCAGCTGAGGTTGCGCGGCTGCTCTCCCTGGTAGAGGAAGAGTTACCATTTCTGGTCTCAGCCTCGGTCGTGTGGCTGCTCTCGCTGTGAGAGGAGGAGATACCAGTGGTGGACTCAGCCAAGGCCGTGTGGCTGCTAATGCTAGGAGAGGAGGAAGTGCCCGTTGTGGTCTCGGCTATGGTCGTGTGGCTGCTCTCGCTGGGAGAGGAGGAGGGTCCAGTGGTTGACATAGCAGAGGTCGTGTGGCTGTTCATCTTTGGCAAGGAGAAGGTGCCCGTGGTGGGCTCGACCGAGGTTGTATGGCTGCTCTCACTGGCAGAGGAAGAGGTGCCTGTGGTGGTCTCAGCTGAGGTCGTGTGGCTACTCCGCTTGGGCGACGAGGAGGTGCCCGTGGTGGGTTCGGAGAAGGTCGTGGAGACTCTCTCGCTGGGAGAGGAGGAGGTGTCCGTGGTAGTCTCGGCCGAGGTAGTGTGGCTTGTCTTGCTGGGAGAGGAGGAGGGTCCAGTGGTTGACATAGCAGAGGTCATGTGGCTGTTCAACTTGGGCAAGGAGAAGGTGCCCGTGGTGGGCTCGACCGAGGTTGTATGGCTGCTCTCACTGGCAGAGGAAGAGGTGCCTGTGGTGGTCTCGGCTGAGGTCGTGTGGCTACTCTGCTTGGGCGACGAGGAGGTGCCCGTGGTGGGTTCGGAGAAGGTCGTGGAGACTCTCTCGCTGGGAGAGGAGGAGGTGTCCGTGGTAGTCTCGGCCGAGGTAGTGTGGCTTGTCTTGCTGGGAGAGGAGGAGGTGCCAGTGTTGGACTCGGCCGAGGTTGTGTGGCTGCTCTCGCTGGGAGTGGAGGAAGTTCCCGTTGTGGTCTCAACCACGGTCGTGTGGCTGCTCTCGCTGGGAGAGGAGGAGGTTCTCGTTGTGGTCTCAACCACGGTCGTGTGGCTGCTCTCGCTGGGAGAGGAGGAGGTTCCCGTTGTGGTCTCAGCCTTGGTCGTGTGGCTGCTCTCGCTGTGAGAGGAGGAGATACCAGTGGTGGACTCAGCCACGGCCGTGTGGCTGCTCTCGCTGGGAGAGGAGGAGGTTCCCGTTGTGGTCTCAGCCACGGTCATGTGGCTACTCTCGCTGTGAGAGTAAGAGGTGCCAGTGGTGGACTCGGATGAAGTCGTGTGGCTGCTCTTGCTGTGAGAGGAGGAGATACCAGTGGTGGACTCAGCCAAGGCCGTGTGGCTGCTCTCGCTGGGAGAGGAGGAGGTGCCAGTCATTGACATGGCAGAGGTCATGTGGCTGTTCAACTTGGGTGAGGAGGAGGCGCCCGTGGTGGGTTCGACCGAGGTCGTGTGACTGCTCTCGCTGGGAGAGGAAGAGGTGCCCGTGGTGGACTCGGCCGATGTTGTGGGGATGCTCTCGCTGTGAGAGGAGGTGGTGCGGGTAGTGGTCACGGACGAGGTCGTGAGGCTGCTCTCCTTGGGCGTGGAGGAGGTGCCAATGGTTAACACAGCCGAGGTCGTGTGGCTGATCTCGCTGGGAGAGGAGGAGGTGTCTATGGTGGATTCGGCAGGAGTCGTGTGGCTACTCTCCTTGGGCAAGGAGAAGGTGCCCGTGGTGGGCTCGACCGAGGTTGTATGGCTGCTCTCGCTGGCAGAGGAAGAGGTGCCTGTGGTGGTCTCGGCTGAGTTCGTGTGGCTACTCCGCTTGGGCGACGAGGAGGTGCCCGTGGTGGGTTCGGAGAAGGTCGTGGAGACTCTCTCGCTGGGAGAGGAGGAGGTGTCCGTGGTAGTCTCGGCCAAGGTAGTGTGGCTTGTCTTGCTGGGAGAGGAGGAGGTGCCAGTGTTGGACTCGGCCGAGGTTGTTGGGCTGCTCTCGCTGGGAGAGGAGGAGGTTCCCGTTGTGGTCTCAATCACGGTCGTGTGGCTGCTCACGCTGGGAGAGGAGGAGGTGCCAGTGGTGGGTTCAGCTGAGGTTGCACGGCTGCTCTCCCTGGTAGAGGAGGAGTTACCATTTCTGGTCTCAGCCTCGGTCGTGTGGCTGCTCTCACTGTGAGAGGAGGAGGTGCCCATGGTGGTCTCGGCCGAGGCCGTTGGGCTGCTCACGCTGGGAGAGGAGGAGATGCCAGTGGTGGGTTCAGCTGAGGTTGCGCGGCTGCTCTCCCTGGTAGAGGAGGAGTTACCATTTCTGGTCTCAGCCTCGGTCGTCTGGCTGCTCTCGCTGTGAGAGGAGGAGGTTCTCGTTGTGGTCTCAACCACGGTCGTGTGGCTGCTCTCGCTGGGAGAGGAGGAGGTTCTCGTTGTGGTCTCAACCACGGTCATGTGGCTGCTCTCGCTGGGAGAGGAGGAGGTTCCCGTTGTGGTCTCAACCACGGTCGTGTGGCTGCTCTCGCTGGGAGAGGAGGAGGTGCCCGTTGTGGTCTCAACCACGGTCGTGTGGCTGCTCTCGCTGGGAGAGGAGGAGGTTCTCGTTGTGGTCTCAACCACGGTCGTGTGGCTGCTCTCGCTGGGAGAGGAGGAGGTTCCCGTTGTGGTCTCAACCACGGTCGTGTGGCTGCTCTCGCTGGGAGAGTAAGAGGTGCCTGTGGTGGACTCGGATGAAGTCGTGTGGCTGCTCAGGCTGGGAGTGGAGGAAGAGCGCGTTCTAGTCTCGACCACCGTGGTGTGGCTGCTCTCGCTGGGAGAGGAAGAGGTGCCCGTGGTGGACTCGGCCGATGTTGTGGGGATGCTCTCGCTGTGAGCGGAGGAGGTGCCGGTAGTGGTCACGGACGAGGTCGTGAGGCTGCTCTCGCTGGGAGAGGAGGAGGTTCTCGTTGTGGTCTCAACCACGGTCGTGTGGCTGCTCTCGCTTTGAGAGGAGGAGATACCAGTGGTGGACTCAGCCAAGGCCGTGTGGTTGCTAACGCTAGGAGAGGAGGAAGTGCCCATTGTGGTCTTGGCTATGGTCGTGTGGCTGCTCTCTCTGGGAGAGGAGGAGGTCCCAGTGTTGGGCTCCGCCGAGGTTGTGGGGTTGCTCAGGCTGGGAGTGGAGGAAGTGGGTATTGTGGTCCCAGCCAGGGTCATATGTCTGCTCTCGCTGGGAGAGGAAGAGGTACCTGTGGTAGTCTCGGCCGAGGTCATGTGGCTTATCTTGCTCGGAGAGGAGGAGGTTCCTGTTGTGGTCTCGGCCACGGTCGTGTGGCTGCTCTCGCTGGGAGAGGAGGAGGTGCCAATGGTGGACTCTGTGGAAGTCGTGTGGCTGCTCTCGCTCGGAGAGGAGGTAGTGTCCGTGGTGTGTTCGGCCGAGCTCGTGTGGCTGCTCTCGCTGGGAGAGGAGGAGGTGCCAGTCATTGACATGGCAGAGGTCATGTGGCTGTTCAACTTGGGCGAGGAGGTGCCCGTGGTGGGTTCGACCGAGGTCGTGTGACTGCTCTCGCTGGGAGAGGAAGAGGTGACCGTGGTGGACTCGGCCGATGTTGTGGGGATGCTCTCGCTGTGAGAGGAGGAGGTGCCGGTAGTGGTCACGGACGAGGTCGTGAGGCTGCTCTCCTTGGGCGAGGAGTAGGTGCCAATGGTTAACACAGCCGAGGTCGTGTGGCTGCTCTCGCTGGGAGAGGAGGAGGTGCCAATGGTGGACTCTGTGGAAGTCGTGTGGCTGCTCTCGCTGGGAGAGGAGGAGGTGCCAATGGTGGACTCGGTGGAAGTCGTGTGGCTGATCTCGCTGGGAGAGGAGGAGGTGCCAATGGTGGACTCGGTGGAAGCCGTGTGGCTGATCTCGCTGGTAGAGGAGGAAGTGTCCGTGGTGGGTTCGGCCGAGCTCGTGGAGATGCTCTCGCTGGGAGAGGAGGAGGTGCCAATGGTGGACTCGGATGAAGTCGTGTGGCTGCTCTCGCTGGGAGAGGAGGAGGTGCCAATGGTGGACTCTGTGGAAGTCGTGTGGCTGCTCTCGCTGTGAGAGGAGGAGGTGCCATTGGTGGACTCGGTGGAAGTCGTGTGGCTGATCTCGCTGGGAGAGGAGGAGGTGTCCGTGGTGGGTTCGGCCGAGCTCGTGGAGATGCTCTCGCTGGGAGAGGAGGAGGTGTCTATGGTGGACTCGGCCAATGTTGTGGGGCTGCTCCCACTGGGAGAGTAGGAGGTTTCCATTGTGGACTCGGTCGAGGTTGTATCGCTGCTCTCCTTGGGTGAGGAGGTGCCCGTGGTGGGTTTGGCCGAGGTCGTGGAGATACTCTCGCTGAGAGAGGAAGAGGTGCCCGTGGTGGTCTTGGCTGAGGTCGCGGAGATGCTCTCGCTGTGAGAAGAGGAGGTGCCAGTGGTAGACTCAGCTGATGTCGTGGGGGTTCTGTTGCTGGGAGAGGAGGAGGTGCCCATGGTGGTCTCGGCCGAGGCCGTTGGGCTGCTCACGCTGGGAGAGGAGGAGGTGCCAGTGGTGGGTTCAGCTGAGGTTGCGCGGCTGCTCTCCCTGGTAGAGGAGGAGTTACCATTTCTGGTCTCAGCCTCGGTCGTGTGGCTGCTCTCGCTGTGAGAGGAGGAGATACCAGTGGTGGACTCAGCCAAGGCCGTGTGGCTGCTAATGCTAGGAGAGGAGGAAGTGCCCGTTGTGGTCTCGGCTATGATCGTGTGGCTGCTCTCGCTGGGAGAGGAGGAGGTGTCCGTGGTAGTCTCGGCCGAGGTAGTGTGGCTTGTCTTGCTGGGAGAGGAGGAGGGTCCAGTGGTTGACATAGCAGAGGTCATGTGGCTGTTCAACTTGGGCAAGGAGAAGGTGCCCGTGGTGGGCTCGACCGAGGTTGTATGGCTGCTCTCACTGGCAGAGGAAGAGGTGCCTGTGGTGGTCTCGGCTGAGGTCGTGTGGCTACTCCGCTTGGGCGACGAGGAGGTGCCCGTGGTGGGTTCGGAGAAGGTCGTGGAGACTCTCTCGCTGGGAGAGGAGGAGGTGTCCGTGGTAGTCTCGGCCGAGGTAGTGTGGCTTGTCTTGCTGGGAGAGGAGGAGGTGCCAGTGTTGGACTCGGCCGAGGTTGTGGGGCTGTTCAGGCTGGGAGTGGAGGAAGTTCCCGTTGTGGTCTCAACCACGGTCGTGTGGCTGCTCTCGCTGGGAGAGGAGGAGGTTCCCGTTGTGGTCTCAACCACGGTCGTGTGGCTGCTCTCGCTGGGAGAGGAGGAGGTTCCCGTTGTGGTCTCAACCACGCTCGTGTGGCTGCTCTCGCTGGGAGAGGAGGAGGTGCCAATGGTGGACTCTGTGGAAGTCATGTGGCTGCTCTCGCTAGGAGAGGAGGAAGTGCCCGTGGTGGTTGTGGCTGTCCCTGATTCAGTGTTCCCTGAGGTGCTGTTTGCTATGGTTGTTGTCGCTGTACCTGTTTGCAATGATATTTCTGCTCAATATTTTATCTCCAGTGTTATCATTTGAAGCTGGTATTTGCAACAGGACCTAAGATTGTTTTATACCCAAAGGTCATTTCTCAGGGTTTTGGGCACCAAAATCTCTTTGGTTATCCCACCTTGAGAACCCTCCCTCCCTCCCTGCCGATTTCCCAGCCTCTCTCATATGCACATTCCTCACCGGTTTACTTGGGTCCCTATTCCCATAGAAATCACCTTCCAGCTCACAAAGGCAAATTCAGGTGGTTCTGGGGTGACCATTCATGGGACCAGGGCAACCCTCCATCTCTTCTTCTCACTGATAACCAAGGGGTCTATCCCCAGCTCTGGTAGAGGTCTGGGGGCTACTGACAATTATGGACCATTATGCAAACTGCTTCCCTTGTAACCAGACCCTGGCATGAACCAAATCCCATTCCAGAGCCCGGGAGAGAACCCAGGAGTCCTGGCTCCAAGCCCCCTCTCCCCTCCCAGCACCGGGGAGAACCTCCATCTGGAATAGCTCCTCTCTCCCCTGCCCCCTCCCGGAGAGCTGGAAGCTCTGTCTGCATTGGCGGCCGACCCCCGCCAGACACAGCCCTTCGCAAGCAGGTCCCAGCCCCATTGACCCACAGGAGGGAGGAGGGATCGGGTTATTGGGGGGGTTATGGGGGACAAGCACAGAACAGCCCTTAACAGCAGCATCCCTGCAGTGGGTTTCCCAATTCTCCCTCCCCCAGGGAATACCCTAGATTTGTCTCTCCTGCCCCACCGGCACACAGAGCGGCCCTGTTGGGGCGGGCGATGCCCCTAGCCCCACCCCCGCCCAGTCCAGGGGGCACTAACCCCTGCACTCTCAGCTAGCCGGGTCACCCCAGAAGTGGGAATTTTCCGTCACAGCTCTATGCCTGCCTCAGTTTCCCTCTGCACTTTGCCTGACTACCCAGCGTACCGAGGGTTAACGCCGCCTGTGACCAGTGCGGTTGTCACGGAGTCCCCGGGCGATGCTCTGGGACTGCTCCCCACAAAGCCAGGCAGGACTTTGGGGAGCCTCCTCTCCCTCGGAGCAGACCGTCTTCAGGGCAAGAAGCTCACACGGCTTCACCTCCTGGGTCTCTCCTGGGAGCATTCAGCATCTGCCCCTCCGTGCGCTTCCCACAGCGAGTCCGCCCCGGTGGAGTCCTGGGGAAGCCAGAGGGTTCTGCACCCCCCACTTCACAGTCAGACGTGACTCTCAGCCAGTAAAACAGAGGTTTATTAGATAACAGGAACATGGTCTAAAACAGAGCTTGTAGGTCCAGCGAACGGGACCCCTCCGCCGGATCCATTCCGGGGCCCAGTGAGGCAGACCCCCGTCTGCCCTCCCTTCCCGTCCCCAGCTAGCTCCAAACTCCCCGTCCAGCCCCTCCTTCTCTGGGCTTTGTCTCTTTCCCGGGCCAGGAGGTCACCTGATCCCTTTGTCTCCAACACCTTCAGTTGGCACCTTTGCAGAGGAGGGGCCCAGGCCATCAGTTGCTAGGAGACAGAGTGTCGGGCATTTATGTACCCTGGCCCTTTGCTCTGCAGCAACCATACACCCTTATCCCACCACCTAGATACTTAAGAACTGCATAGGGGAAACTGAGGAAAACATTAAGAACAGTCCCACTTCGTCACATCTCTCCCCCCTTCGAGACCGAACTGAGCGGGGTCACTGCAGCCAGTGACCTGGGGAAGTTCGAACCCACCAACGTTCCCATGGATGCCCCAGCATCTCTTCCATTCCTTGGTGAGAGTTACACCAGGCCCCTCCAGTTTCATGCCCTCCCTTAGTTCGAGTGCGCTTGATGGCACTCGCAGGCCGCATGTGGGAAGGTCTATGCGGCCCGGGCCCTTTTGCCACCCCAATACCCCTGGGGTTCAAACTGGGACTGGGTCTTCTCCCAGCACTTTGGTCTGGAGGGCTGCGATTCGGGCTCTCTTGGTTAAGAGCCCTTATCTTGACCTTGGCCAGTTCTGGGCTTGGGCAGCCGCTCCCCACCTTGTGGCCCAGATACAACACCTCTGTCGTCCCCCCCTTACACTTTCCAGCTTTTACCGTCAATCCCACCTCCTTGAGGCAGCCCAGCACCCTGTTCACCTGGGACACATGTTCCTCCCAGGTCTGGCTAAAGACACACATGTCATCGATGTACACCAGGGCCAAGTTCTCCATCCCCCTCAGCTTGTCTAGAATCTCCCCAGGCCTAGGCATGGGGTAGGCATCGGACACTGTGATGGCTTTAAGCTTCCAATAGTCCCCGCAGAACCAGATCATCCCGTCTTCCTTGGGGACTAGCCCCACGGGTGAGGCCCATGGGCTGTTGAACGGCTGGATCACATCTAAAGCCAGCATGTCCTTGACCTCTCTCTCCAGGTTCTGGGCTGCTTTCCCAGTGACTCTGAACGGGGATCACCTGATGGGGAGATTGGCTCCCACCTCAGGGAAGAGATCCACCAGGGGGTCTTCCCCCTTCTCCTCCCAATCCTCCCTTTTCAGGTCCAGGGGTCCCCTCACTCTCCTCCCATACAGCAGCTCGAAAGGGAAGAACCCTGTGGATTCCTGGGGCACCACCAGCTGCCTCCCGATTCCCCACAGTTCTACTTCCCCTAGGGGAGCCCATTCCTGGTACAGGAATCCCTTCTCCCACAGGTTTCAGAGTAGCAGCCGTGTTAGTCTGTATCCGCAAAAAGAACAGGAGTACTTGTGGCACCTTAGAGACTAACAAATTTATTAGAGCATAAGCTTTCGTGGGCTACAACCCATTTCTTCTCCCACAGGACTCTGTCCCTGCAGCCTTCCCCAAGGGGGTTTGCAGCGCTGTGGCCAGCAAGTTCCCTCAGCTTCTTCAAGGAGGGATCCCTCTGCAGCTCGGTCTGGAATTCAGCTGCTGGGGAAGGGAGTGGGACCTGCTCCCTCTCGCTGGCTGGGCCTGGGGTCACAGCCCCCCTGAGCCCTGTCCCTGGTAGCTCCCTCCCTGCTGTGTAATCACTTCCCAGCAGCAAGTCTGGACCAGGCAAACCTGGTTGGCAGCCGACCTGCCCTGCCTGGGTGTCCCCCCACTCAGCTGGGGTCTCAGCTCCCACCGTGCTCAGCGCTGCCCTTGCTGTCCCAGTGGGGCCAGGCAGCGAGCTCTCTGCTCTGGTCACAGCATCAGAGCCAGCCTGGGCCCCCTCTCCGGTGTGCAGGGGGACGGGGAGCATCTCTCCCTCCCACTCAGCCCCAGGGGTCTGGTTACAGGTGGGCAGGTACCCTGAGCCCAGCAGCCCCTCCCTCCTGCCAGCCAGGTCATTTGCATTTTCACTGACCATTTCCATCTTAGCCAATTGGTTCCCTGGATCTTGTCCCAAAGAGACACAGTCACCTCCCCGCAACAGGACCTCACAGCTGATATCCTGGAGAACCCCAACGACCAGCCAGCCCGACCCCTCCTGGGTCTGCACAGGGATCCAGGCCATAGGCAGGGTGAGGGGCTTCATCCCGGGGACCTTCACCCAGGTCACACAGCCCCTCAGCATCTGCAGCTGCACCACCCGGGGCCCGACAACAGTTCTCTCTGTCCCAGGGTCTCGCCACCCCAGGCATGTCCCCCCATTGACCACCACCTTCCGCTCCCACTGGGGGTCCGAGGGGCCTGATCCCAGGAGACTCCACGCAGACATATAGGCTGGGGCCAGGAGTGGGAGCCTGTCCACCACCCCACCCATCTGGCTGACAGCGTCTATGGCCTTGGGTCCCAGCAAGGGAGCTAGATACCGGGGCTTTTCCGCAGGGTCCCCCTGGTTCGAATCACCAGCCTGCGTGAAGGCCGTGTGGTGGGCATCCACATCTCCTCCCTCCTTAACCAGGGGCAGCAATTTAGTGTCAAGGCTCCCTGCGGAACTGGCAGCCCGGGGTCTATCCCCTCTCACCCCTGGGGAGCCCCCTATGCCTCTCCGCTCCACCATCGCCAGTCCATGCTGCTGCTGCTTCTCCTGCAGCTTTTCCTCGGGCTCTCACAGTCCTCTCGCTGTCTCGGACTCAGCTCCAGTCCCATCTGTGTCCGACCCCCCGATGGGGAACCCGATCGTGAAGACCCCCGTCTGGTTGGGGGCAGACTCTCAGGGATGCCTGGCTACTGCTCCAGCTGCTCCCAGATCCTCTTGTAGCCCCGTCTGGGTCAGGAATCTGCTCCTTAGAGCGGTCCTCGCCTTCCAGCTGCACGATTAACTGGGCCTTGGTGAACTTCCCAATGCGTAACCCTCTCTTTTTGCACAGGATCACAATGTCCTTCTTGAGGAGATGGTGATAGGCCATCACTTCGCTGTTCCCAAGTTGCTTTGGACTCACAGGCCCGTGTGCTCTCAGCTCCCCCACGGTTTCCAGGGAGAACCCCTAGTGTGTCAGCCCTTCTCGTGGTCACCACCTCTTTGCCAGGGTTGAGCTTCAGACTCCTCCGCCCCTGGGACCGCTCGCTGCAATCCCCAGGGGAACCCTGTTACTGCAAAAGTCCTTCTCTCTCCCAGGGTCGAGCGGCAAGCTCCTCCGCCCCTGAGACTGCTTGCTGCAATCCTCAGGGGGACCCCGTTACTCCAACAGTCCTTCTCGCTGGTCACACGCTCCTAGGGGTTAATCGCCCCCTGAAACCGTCCCTCTCTGAGCCTTCAGCACGCCTGGTCCTTGGTATCCCCCCTGTTTTACTGCTCCCCAGTCACTTACTGCAAGAAGCGCCATTCACGGGGTGCCGTACATCCCACCCCTGCCACCAGTTGTCACGGAGTCCCCGGGCGATGCTCTGGAACTGCTCCCCACAAAGCCAGTCAGGACTTTGGGGAGCCTCCTCTCCCTCGGAGCAGACCGTCTTCAGGGCAAGAAGCTCACACGGCTTCACCTCCTGGGTCTCTCCTGGGAGCATTCAGCATATGCCCCTCCGTGCGCTTCCCACAGCGAGTCCGCCCAGGCGGGGTCCTGGGGAAGCCAAAGGGTTCTGCACCCCCCACTTCGCAGTCAGACGTGACTCTCAGCCAGTAAAACAGAGGTTTATTAGATGACAGGAACATGGTCTAAAACAGAGCTTGTAGGTCCAGCGAACGGGAACCCAGCGAGGCAGACCCCCGTCTGCCCTCCCTTCCAGTCCCCAGCTAGCTCCAAACTCCCCTCCAGCCCCTCCTTCTCTGGGCTTTGTCTCTTTCCCAGGCCAGGAGGTCACCTGATCCCTTTGTCTCCAACACCTTCAGTTGGCACCTTTGCAGAGGAGGGGCCCCGGCCATCAGTTGCTAGGAGACAGAGTGTCGGGCATTTATGTACCCTGGCCCTTTGCACTGCAGCAACCATACACCCTTATCCCACCCCCTAGATACTTAAGGACTGCATAGGGGAAACTGAGGAAAACATTAAGAACAGTCCCACTTCGTCACAGTTTCCCTCTGCACTTTGCCTGACTACCCAGCGTACCGAGGGTTAACGCCGCCTGTGACCAGTGCGGGGGGGGGGGATGACACACACCACTGCCTGGGGTGGCGCGAACGGGGCCCTAGCAGACCCAGCTGCAGCCGCCCCCCAGCACAGAGCTCCCCGAGGGCATCCCCAGGACAGAGCAGGCGGCTGGGAAAGGGCGGGGACCCGGCATTGCCAATTGCGGTCGGGCGCATTCCTGGAGGTTTCGTGCCACGACACGTCTTTAATTCAAGGTTAATCTTTAGTTCCTGGAGACTCCAGGGCACACCTGGAGGGTTGGAAACCTGGGGGCTGGGACGCGGGCGGCCGTTGGGGAGAGGCGCAGCCCCTGACCACCCCTAGGACTAGGGCCAAGGTGAGGCACCGGAGCCAGCCGGTCCAGCTGAGCCAGCTGGTGGCTCTGGCTCGGCTCAGCCCCTCTGGGCCGCACAGGGACCGGTCTGGGCCAGCGGCGCTGCAGATCGCCCCCACCCCGCGGGAGCAGGGCGCCCCGAAGGGAACAGGACGAGCCGGAGTCTGGCAGGTCCGGGGGAGCCGCAGGGAGCCCGGGGGGGCGGGCTGGTGCCGGAAGGTCTGGGTGGGTCACTGGGGCCGGGCTCGTTAAACGGGTCACGCCCATGGCACTGGTGACAGACCAGGGCATAGACCGGACCCTGGGGCTTTGTGATACCCCCCTCCCCATCCCCTACACGCACATACCACTGCTCCCCCCAACCCCTCCTTCCTCCATCCCCCCCACACCCCTCTTTCATCCACCCCTCCATCCCCCTCCATAGCCCCACCTACAGCCATCCATCCCCCTGTGCCCCCCCACCCCTCCATTCCCCCTCTTCCCTCCATCTCCCACCCCCACACCCCTCCTCCCCCCTAACCCCTCCTCCCTCCCCCCACACCCCTCCCCCCAACCCATCCCCCCACCTCCACACCCCTCCTCCCCCAACCCCTCCTTCATCCACCCCTTCATCCCCCTCCATACCCCCACCTCCAGCCATCCATCCCCGTGCCCCTCACACCCCTCCATCCCCCCTCTTCCCTCCTCCCTCCAACCCCTCCTCTCTTCATCCCCCCACCTCCACACCCCTCCTCCCCCTCTTCCCTCCTCCCTCCATCCCCCACCTCCATTCCCCACCTCCAGCCATACATCCCCCATCCCCCCACACCCCTCCTCCACCCCCTAACCCCTCCTTCATCCATCCCTCCGTACCCCCACACCCCTCCATACCCCCACCTCCAGCCAGCCATCCTCCATCCACCCCACACACTGCTCCATCCATCCATACCCTCGTCCCCCCACACCCTCCTCCATCCATCCTCCCAGCCCACTGTGCCCCCCACAGCCCTCCTCCCTCTATCCCCCACACACACCACTCCTCTCCCCTAGCCCCGCCTTCATCCACCCCTCCATACCCCCACTTCCAGCCACCCTCCCCCTGTGCCCCCCACCCCTCCTCCTTCCATCCCCCCCACACTGCTCCATCCATCCATCCCCCGGTCCCCACCACACCCCTCCTCCATAGACTCATAGAAGATCAGGGTTGGAAGGGACCTCAGGAGGTATCTAGTCCAACCCCCTGCTCAAAGCAGGACCAATCCCCAACTAAATCATCCCAGCCAGGGCTTTGTCAAGCCTGACCTTAAAAACCTCTAAGTAAGGAGATTCCACCACCTCCCTAGGTAACCCATTCCAGTGCTTCACCCCCCTCCTAGTGAAAAAGTTTTTCCTAATATCCAACCTAGACTTCCCTGTGACGAACTGGGACTGTTCTTAATGTGGCCTTTGAATGCTGAGTGGGGAGTGTTGGCTGGGAAGGTTGCAGGGGAGTGTGGCTAGGATGGTCTGCATTGGGGGATGGGAGACTGGCCGAGGGAAGATACCTGAGCATGTAACATGAGAACCCAGGAGGGGGTTAGAGCCCAGGTGACACCTTTGTCCGGGAGACTGAACAAAGGCTGGAGGAGGAGACGCTAGGGAGAGAGAGGGTTTCAGGAGCTGGCTGGTAATGGAGGGGAGTCCAGACAGGGCTCTGCCCTCCCCCAATGGGGCTGTGGTGTCCCTGGGACCCCAAGATGGACCTAACTGAGGGGGTCCTGTTGTCTGTGCCTGCAAGACCTGTCTTGGACTGTGTTCCTGTCGTCTGAATAAACCTTCTGCTTTACTGGCTGGCTGAGAGTCATGGTGAATCGCAGGAAGCCGGGGGGGCAGGGCCTTGTGTCCCCCCACACTGCGTGACACTCCCCCACTGCAACTTGAGACCATTGCTCCTTGTTCTGTCATCTGCCACCACTGAGAACAGTCTAGATCCATCCTCTTTGGAACCCCCTTTCAGGTACTTGAAAGCAGCTATCAAATCCCCCCTCATTCTTCTCTTCTGCAGACTAAACAATCCCAGTTCCCTCAGCCTCTCCTCATAAGTCATGTGCCCCAGCCCCCTGATCATTTTTGTTGCCCTCCGCTGGACTCTCCAATTTTTCCACATCCTTCTTGTAGTGTGGGGCCCAAAACTGGACACAGTACTCCAGATGAGGCCTCACCAATGCCGAATAGAGGGGAATGATCACGTCCCTCGATCTGCTGGCAATGCCCCTACTTATACAGCCCAGAATGCCATTAGCCTTCTTGGCAACAAGGGCACACTGCTGACTCCTATCCAGCTTCTCGTCCACTGTAACCCCTAGGTCCTTTTCTGCAGAACTGCTGCCTAGCCACTCGGTCCCTAGTCTGTAGCAGTGCCTGGGATTCTTCCGTCCTAAGTGCAGGACTCTGCACTTGTCCTTCCATCCCCTTGTCCATCCATCCCCCCCCACACCACCACTCCTCCCCAACCCCTCCTGCATCCACCCCTCCATCCCCCCACACCCCTCCTTCATCCATCACCCCACCACTCCACCCGCCTAACCGCTCCTTCATCCACCCCTCCATCCCCCACACACACTGCTCCATCCATCCATCCCCCTGTGTCCTCACACCCCTCCATCCCCCCAACCCCTCCTTCATCCACCCCTCCATCCCCCCACCTCCAGCCATCCATCCCTGTCCCTCCCACACCCTTCCATCCCCCCACACTGCCTCCAACTACCCCTTCCACCCCTCTCCCCACACCCCTCCTCCATTCATGCCCCCACACTCACATAGAGTGCCATGGGGGGCTGGGATGCCGGGGGCTGGGGGTGTCCAGGCAGCCATGGGGGGCTGCAGTGGATGGGGGGTGCCAGCCAATTGTGTAGCCCCCTGTGTCCCAGGGGCTTAGCTGGGCCCCCGCCCCACCCCATGGCTTGCCCTCCCCCCGGTGGTCCCCTGGGAACTCACCCGCCATGGAGAGCAGGGCCAGGGCTGCCCAGAGGCAGAGCGCCACAGGCATCATCCCCACGCTCCAGTCATGGGTCCTCATGGGCGGGGGCCGCAGGTAGGTGCCAGAGGGGCTGGTGCTGGGCTCGGGAGAGGAGGATGCAGCAGGGTAGCCTCCGGGATCCTGCTCGGAGCTGAAGTGCCACCCAGGTGGATGTTGGATTTCATAGAGGGAGGAGAACAGGTGGGAGGGGCCCCCAGGCGTTGGTCCAAACCACAGCGATCTGGCTGATAAGGGAGCCCGCGCCCCACACTGCTAGTGGGGCCTGGCAGCTGGCACCCCAGAGCCCTGGGGGGCTGGGTGGGGGGCTGCTGCCCTCCCGGGGCTGGGATGAGGGGCCACAGACCAGGCGGTGCCAAGCGCAGAGCAGGGAGCCGCTGGCGACAACTGTTTCAATAGCTGGGCAAATATTTGGAGGAAACCTGTTGCTGGAACCCGGTGTGAGGGAGCTTGAAAGATCCGGGCCGGCTGCCCGAGCGGAGGATTTCTCGCTCTGTGCCGGGGCTGCTCTGGGCACCCCATCCCCGTGGCCTCTGGGCACCCCCATCCCCGTGGCCTCTGGGCTCCTCCTGGTGCATCCTCACACACACCCTGCCCCCCGCCCCCACCAGGCCAGGAATATCAGGGGAGAGGATCCCACCCGGGCGGCCAGCGGCCTGGCCTTCCCCTGGCTACAGAAATTAATGTGAGCTGCCCCGATTTGCGATGCCCAGCCTGTGAGTGTGGGCGCGACTCCCCCCTACATCCCTGAGCCCCTCGCTACCCTGGAGAATGGGGGCACGTGGGGGAGGCTGTGCGAGGCACAGTGCGCAGCCCGCGTGCGAACAGGCAGGACGTGCGGGAGTGACAGCGTGCGAGCGGGTGGGATGTGTGGGAATGACAGCACTTAGCCGCGTGCGAGCAGGCGGGACGTGCGTGAGTGACAGCGTGCAGCCCGTGTGCAAGCAGGGGGGATGTGCAGGAGTGACAGCACGCAGCCCGCGTGCGAGCAGGGGGGACGTGCGGGAGTGAGTGAGCTGGTGGGACGTGTGGCCAGGCAAGCGGGACGTGCGGGAGTGACAGCGCGCAGCCCGCGTGCGAGCAGGGGGGACGTGCAGGAGTGACAGCACGCAGCCCGCGTGCGAGCAGGGGGGACGTGCGGGAGTGAGTGAGCTGGTGGGACGTGTGGCCAGGCATGTGCATGACATTGCGGCGCGTGGGACCCCCGTGTGCCCACGTGACTGGCTGTTTGCACGGCCCCCCCTCTCCACTTGGTTCCCGATAATGCTGCATTGATGTCAGGGCAGGTTAACTAATTTGCTTTATAAACAGGGTGTTTCCCTCCTTAAGGAGACGAGTGGTTAATCAGCGCTTCAAAGAGCGCTCCTTACCAACGCTCATGCCCTTGGAGTTCGTTTATTGTTATGGCAAACATAACACCAATTATAAATAGCATTTCAAGGGCAGAGCCTACCTGTCCATCCCCTGAGTTCTCTCCCCTGGTCCTGGGAGGGGAGGGGAGAGGAGGGGGGGCTAGGAGCCAGGACTCCTGGGTTCTCTGCCCGGCTCTGGGAGGGGAGTGGGAGCTGGTGGGTTAGAGCAGGGGGGGGGCTGGGAGCCAGGACTCCTGGGTTCTCTCCCCGGCTCTGGGAGGTGAGTGGGGGCTGGTGGGTTAGAGCGGGGTGGTGGTGTTGGGAGCCATAAGAACGGCCAGACTAGGTCAGACCAAAGGTCCATCTAGCCCAGTATCCTGTCTTCCGACTGGCCAATGCCAGGTGCCCAGAGGGAATGAACAGAACAGGTAATCATCAAGTGATCGATCCCCTGTTGCCCACTCCCAGCTTCTGGCAAACAGAGGCCAGGGACACCATCCCTGCCCAGCCTGCTAATAGCCATTGATGGACCTATCCTCCATGAACTTCTCTAGTTCTTCTTTTAACCCTGTTCTAGTCTTGGCCTTCACAACATCCCCTGGCAAAGAGTTCCACAGGTTGACTGTGCATTGTGTGAAGAAATACTTCCTTCTGTTTGTTTTAAACCTGCTGCCTATTAATTTCATTGGGTGTCCCCTAGTTCTTGTGTTATGAGAAGGAGTAAATAAATAACACTCCCTTATTTACTTTCTCTAGAACAGTCATCATTTTATAGACCTCTGTCATATCTCCCCTCTTAGGCGTCTCTGTTCCAAGCTGAAAAGTCCCAGTCTTATTAATCTCTCCTCATACGGAAGCCGTTCCAGACCCCTCATCATTTTTGTTGCCCTTTTCTGAACCTTTTCCAATTCCAATAGATCTTTTTTGAGATGGGGAGACCACATCTGCACACAGTATTTAAGATGTGGGCGTACCATGGATTTATATAGAGGCAACATGATATTTTGTCTCATTATCTATCCCTTTCCTAAGAGGACTCCTGGGTTCTCTCCCTGATTCTGGGAGGAGAGTGGGGGCTGGTGGGTTAGAGCAGGTGGGGCTGGGAGCCAGGACTCCTGGGTTCTCTCCCCGGCTCTGGGGGGGGGGGCTGGTGGGTTAGAGCAGGTGGGGCTGGGAGCCAGGACTCCTGGGTTCTGTCCCCGGCTCTGGGAGGGGAGTGGGGGCTGGTGGGTTAGAGCAGGGGGGACTGGGAGCCAGGACTCCTGGGTTCTGTCCCCGGCTCTGGGAGGGTAGTGGGGGCTGGTGGGGTGGAGCAGGGGGGGCTGGGAGCCAGGACTCCTGGGTTCTGTCCCCAGCTCTGGGAGGGGAGTGGGGGCTGGTGGGTTAGAGCAGGGGGTTGGGAGCCAGGACTCCTGGGTTCTCCCCGCTGCCTCCCTGTCTGACAAGTCCGTTCTCCTCTGGATTAACTTCCCCTTCCCTGCGACATTAGCCTCAGGCAGTTTCTGGTGGCACTGTCGCCCTCTGTCCCCGTGCGCCAGAGAGCGGGTTCTGGGGAGGTTGCCCAGGTGCATTCCGGCACCCTTTCACTTCCTCCTCTCGTCACCCGGCCAGCCCTGCCCTCTTCACTGTTACACATCTGCCCACCCAGCCGCGGTACCGACAGGGACGCCTGACTGAGATGAGGGCCCCACCACACCAGGCGCGACACGCAGCCCCCCCAGACTGTGACCCCCATTGTGATGGGGCTGCAGAGACCCCACAGTTGGGACCCCCATCACAGCCTCCCTCTTACACAGAGACCCCCCAACCACACGCCCCTCCTCCCCAGGGGAACGCCTTTTCCAGGGCCCATCCAGCATCTCTGCTGGGGACTGACCTGGCTAGCTCGTCTCAGGGAGAACGGGGGGCGCTACCTGCCAGGCAGCAGGAGAAGGGGGGGAAGGCAGAGGAGCGAAGCTAACAGTTGGGGGGGCTGGACCGAGGGGCTGGGCTGCAGCAGATGCCCCAATCTCATTTGCCAGTTCCCAGGCTGGGAGAAGCCCCCTTGGGACTCACCAGGCACAGCTGAACTCCGAGCAAACTCTGGGCACGCCCCAGCACCTTTCGGGGTTACCTGGTAACCTCTCAGGGTCTGGGTCAGAGCTGGGCCTGCCCTGGTATCGCCTTTCACAGCTCCCAGCCCCTCTGGGCCACCAGTTCCCCTGTCCTGGGCCACCTCCCAAAGCCCAGCTGGCCCCACTGCCTGGGGAAGCACCTTTATACCAAACAACTGCCCCGGGCCCAGCTGGCCCTGATGAGTGAATGGGGCAGGCCCCAGCCCCTTAAAGGGGAACATCGGCCTGCTGCTGGGTCCCTTCCCGACCTAGATCCCAGTACAGGAGGCGCAGGATTCCTGGGGGCTCAGCAATCCGGTCAGTTGGGGACCACACACCCCTCCAGCCTGAGCCCTCAGCAATCCGGGGTCCCTGGAGGGTGCCAGGGGTGGGGGACTGGCAGGGGGCCCAGCCTGGGGGGGAAGGAACCAGGGCGCCACCTGCCTGGGGCCACGCTGCCAGGGCCATGCATGGACCCGCCTGACACCAAATGGGTTGCCATGGTGACGCACAGACCCACACAGTACACGGAACCGCGTGGCGCTGCATGGGCTGCCGTGGCGACGCACGGAACCACACAGTGCATGGAACCGCGCAGCGCTTCCATGGCAACGCACGGAACCACACAGTGCACGGAACCACGTGGCGCTGCATGGGCTGCCGTGGCAATGCACGGAACCGCTCAGCGCTGCCATGGCAACGCACAGAACCACACAGTGCACAGAACCGCGCAGCGCTGCATGGGCTGCCATGGCAACACATGGAACTGCTCAGCGCTGCCATGGCAATGCACTGAACCACACAGTGCACGGAACCGCATTATGCTGCATGGGCTGCCATGGCGACGCACGGAACCGCTCAGCGCTGCCATGGCGACGCACTGAACCACTCAGTGCTGCCATGGCGATGCACGGAACCACACAGTGCACAGAACCGCATTACGCTGCTTGGGCTGCCATGGCGACGCACGGAACCGCTCAGCGCTGCTGTGATGCTGTGTGGAACCACCTGCCCCAGGCGGTTCAGGGCTGGGTGGAGCGGGGGTCCACAGCAGGGAGGAAGGGGGTGATGGGTTCCCGGTGGCAGAGCCTGGGGCATGGAGCGGGAGAACTCTCCACCCGCCAGGACGTCCGGCCCGGGGCCCATCCCTGACCACGTTCCATGGGACTATAAATAACAGCTGAGATTCCACAGAACAAACAAATCAAAGGTCACCCTGGGTACCTGAGAAATGCGCTTACCCCTGGCGGGGGGGGGGGGGAACGTGCGCATCTGAGCCAGGCCTCGCCTAGCAGGTGACGCAACAGGGACAGGGAGGGGACAGGGTGGACGGCTGGGAGCCAGGACTCCTGGGTTCTCTCCCCAGCTCTGGGAGGGGAGTGGGGGCTGGTGGGTCAGAGCAGGGGGGGCTGGGAACCAGGACTCCTGGGTTCTCTCCCCGGCTCTGGGAGGGGAGTGGGGGCTGGTGGGTTAGAGCAGAGGGGCTGGGAGCCAGGACTCCTGGGTTCTCTCCCTGGCTCTGGGGGGCGAGTGGGGGCTGGTGGGTTAGAGCAGAGGGGCTGGGAGCCAGGACTCCTGGGTTCTCTCCCCAGCTCTGGGAGGGGAGTGGGGGCTGGTGGGTCAGAGCGGGGGGGCTGGGAGCCAGGACTCCTGGGTTCTCTCCCCAGCTCTGGGAGGGGAGTGGGGGCTGGTGGGTCAGAGCGGGGGGGCTGGGAGCCAGGACTCCTGGGTTCTCTCCCCAGCTCTGGGAAGGGAGTGGTGTCTAGTGGTTAGAGCAGGGGGGGCTGGGAGCCTGGGTTCCACGCCTGGCCATGTTGCTGAGTCACTTTTACTTGTCCTTTCTCTCCCCTGGGCCTTGCCCGGCTTTGCCCTCGGTAATGGGTATACGATTTGTGTGCACAGCACACAGGGCCGGAGCTGCCCCTCCGCCCACGGGGCAGCCCGAGAGTGAAATCACCAGCACACGCAAAGCGCTCAGCCAGAGACGCTGCTCGGGAGAAGCGGCCCTGTGGTTCGGGGTGAGGGGTCAGCGTCGAGGTGGGGTCATTCAATGGAGCAGGGGGCTGGGGGGGGGAGGTTGTCGGGCTGGGGGGAGCACTGGCAGGGAAGCAGGCCCAACTTTAGGGGCGGGGCGTAAGGTTTCCATTAGCCATCAAGGTTCATTTCTGGGGTAGGGCCAGGAATTAAGGTCCGGGTGAGGGGTTAAAGGCTGTGATTTGGGTCAGTGGTGGGGGTCACCCATGGGGCAAGGCTGGGCTGGGGGACACATTTAGGGTTCAGGTTGGAGGTCGGGGATTGTGCCAGGTCTGGGGTCAGGGTTAGGGGGTTACAAACAATGGCCAGACCCAGGGGCCCCCTGGATCCGGCCTCACAGCCCCCGGCCCCCTGGTGATTTGCGGGGAGCAGACAGACCAGGGCGATTCACTGAGGGATCCAGCCCCCGTCGTCCCACCCCAGCTCTGGGCCGGCAGAGGTTTCGGGACACCCCGAGCAGGGGGCTGCGCCAACAACCCTTTGGGCAGATACCCATCAATAGGGGAGGGTGGGGTGAGACCAGGGACAGGCTCAGGTTAGCGACGGGGGCTGAGGCTAGGATTTAGGACCGAGGGGGATCATCCCCTCACACAGTCCCGGGAGGCAGCCCCACAGCGGCACCGGAGCCCAGGGAAGAGGAGCCCAGCGGAGCCAAGCCCTCGACCAACCGGCCCGGCTAATGCCAAGGTGCTAATATTTGCTCACGGATAAACACTGGAGAGAAAGTCAAACAGGGCAGGGCCGCAGCGGGGGGGGGGCCAAGCTGACAGCGACGGGACGGGGCGAGCGGCTCCCTGCATCCGTGTCAGGGGCTGGCAGAGCCTCTTCCAGGAACCGGAGCCTGCCCCCATCGCCAGGCAACGGATAACACCAGAGAGGGCGCTAGGCAACAGGCAGCCTCAGTCGGAGCCAGGGTGTGGGGAGGGGGATGCCCCACAGCCACCCACCTGTGCAGGGGGGCGGGGCCTAGGGGAGCTGTATACCTGTGCCAGGGGCTCACCTGTGCAGGGGGGCGGGGCCTAGGGGAGCTGTATACCTGTGCCAGGGGCTCACCTGTGCAGGGGGGCGGGGCCTAGGGGAGCTGTATACCTGTGCCAGGGGCTTACCTGTGCAGGGGGGCGGGGCCTAGGGGAGCTGTATACCTGTGCCAGGGGCTCACCTGTGCAGGGGGGCGGGGCCTAGGGGAGCTGTATACCTGTGCCAGGGGCTTACCTGTGCAGGGTGGCGGGGTCTGGGGGAGCTGTATACCTGTGCCAGGGGCTCACCTGTGCAGGGGGGCGGGGCCTAGGGGAGCTGTATACCTGTGCAGGGGGGCGGGGCCTAGGGGAGCTGTATACCTGTGCCAGGGGCTCACCTGTGCAGGGGGCGGGGCCTAGGGGAGCTGTATACCTGTGCCAGGGGCTTACCTGTGCAGGGGGGCGGGGCCTAGGGGAGCTGTATACCTGTGCCAGGGGCTCACCTGTGCAGGGGGGCGGGGCCTAGGGGAGCTGTATACCTGTGCCAGGGGCTCACCTGTGCAGGGGGGCGGGGCCTAGGGGAGCTGTATACCTGTGCCAGGGGCTTACCTGTGCAGGGTGGCGGGGTCTGGGGGAGCTGTATACCTGTGCCAGGGGCTCACCTGTGCAGGGGGGCGGGGCCTAGGGGAGCTGTATACCTGTGCCAGGGGCTCACCTGTGCAGGGGGGCGGGGCCTAGGGGAGCTGTATACCTGTGCCAGGGGCTCACCTGTGCAGGGGGGCGGGGCCTAGGGGAGCTGTATACCTGTGCCAGGGGCTCACCTGTGCAGGGGGGAGGGGCCTAGGGGAGCTGTATACCTGTGCCAGGGGCTCACCTGTGCAGGGGGGCGGGGCCTAGGGGAGCTGTATACCTGTGCCAGGGGCTCACCTGTGCAGGGGGGCGGGGCCTAGGGGAGCTGTATACCTGTGCCAGGGGCTCACCTGTGCAGGGGGGCGGGGCCTAGGGGAGCTGTATACCTGTGCCAGGGGCTTACCTGTGCAGGGGGGCGGGGCCTAGGGGAGCTGTATACCTGTGCCAGGGGCTTACCTGTGCAGGGGGGCGGGGCCTAGGGGAGCTGTATACCTGTGCCAGGGGCTCACCTGTGCAGGGGGGCGGGGCCTAGGGGAGCTGTATACCTGTGCCAGGGGCTCACCTGTGCAGGGGGGCGGGGCCTAGGGGGAGCTGTATACCTGTGCCAGGGGCTCACCTGTGCAGGGGGCAGGGCCCAGGGGAAGCTTTACCCTTCACCCTCTGACCCCAGCTCCTCCCCACTTCATCCCTCCTGCACCCCACGGGCCCAGCCCCCAAGGCCTGCCACACATATCCCCAGGTCCCCTCCACCCCCTGCACTCCCTGGGCCCTGCACTCCATTGCAGCCCCCCACCCCGCCATGGGTCCCCTCCCCATGCACACTCCCAGCATTTGTGATTACTGCGGGCAGATGTGGTTGCCCCATCTCAAAAGAGATCTATTGGACTTGGAAAAGGTTCAGAAAAGGGCAACAAAAATGATGAGGGGTCTGGAACGGCTTCCATATGAGGAGAGATTAATCAGACGGGGACTTTTCACCTTGGAAAAGAGACGACTAAGGGAGGATGTGAATAGAGGTCTATAAAATCATGACTGGTGTGGAGAAAGTCAATAAGGATGGGTCTCCTCCCCATGCACACTCCTCCCAGCCCTGCCCCAGGCCCCGTACCCCCATGGGGAACCCCTCCCTGCTGCAGCTTCCCTCCCCCTCATAGCCCATGGCTCTTTAGGGTCCCATACCCACTCGGGCTGCTGCCCCGCACCCCACATAGGAATGGCCAGACGGGTTCAGACCAAGGGTCCATCTAGCCCAGTATCGTCTGCCGACAGTGGCCAATGCCAGCTGTCCCAGAGGGAATGAACAGAACAGGGAATCACGGAGTGATCCATCCCCTGTCGCCCATTCCCAGCTTCTGGTAAACAGAGGCTAGGGACACCATCCCTGCCCAGCCTGGCTAATAGCCATTGATGGACCTAGCCTCCATGAACTTCTCTAGTTCTTCTTGGAACCCTGTTATAGTCTTGGCCTTCACAACATCCTTTGGCAAGGAGTTCCCCAGGTTAACAGTGCATTGTGTGAAGAAATACTTCCTTCTGTTTGTTTTAAACCCGCTGCCTATTAATTTCATTGGGTGACCCCTAGTTCTTGTGTTATGAGAAGGAGTAAATAACACTTCCTTATTGACTTTCTCCACACCAGTCATGATTTTATAGACCTCTATTCACATCCTCCCTTAGTCATCTCTTTTCCAAGGTGAAAAGTCCCCATCTGATTAATCTCTCCTCATATGGAAGCTGTTCCAGACCCCCTCATCATTTTTGTTGCCCTTTTCTGAACCTTTTCCAAGTCCAATAGATCTCTTTTGAGATGGGGCGACCACATCTGCCTGCAGTAATCACAACTGCAAGAAGCCTGGGAAACAAGCAGGGAGAACTGGAAGTCCTGGCACAGTCAAGGAACTATGATGTCATTGGAATAACAGAGACTTGGTGGGATAACTCACATGACGGGAGTACTGTCATGGATGGATATAAACTGTTCAGGAAGGACAGGCAGGGCAGAAAAGGTCGGGGAGTTGCATTGTATGTAAGAGAGTAGTATGACTGCTCAGAGCTCCGGTATGAAACTGCAGAAAAACTGGAGAGTCTCTGGATTAAGTTTAGAAGTGTGAGCAACAAGGGTGATGTCGTGGTGGGAGTCTGCTATAGACCACCAGACCAGGCGGATGAGGTGGACGAGGCTTTCTTGCGGCAACTAGCAGAAGTTACAAGATTGCAGGCCCTGGTTCTCATGGGGGATTTCAATCACCCCGATATCTGCTAGGAGAGCAATACAGCGGTGCACAGACAATCCAGGAAGTTTTTGGAAAGTGTAGGGGACAATTTCCTGGTGCAAGTGCTGGAGGAACCAACTAGGGGCAGAGCGTTTCTTGACCTGCTGCTCACAAACCGGGAAGAATTAGTAGCGGAAGCAAAAATGGATGGGAACCTGGGAGGCAATGACCATGAGATGGTTGAGTTCAGGATCCTGACACAAGGAAGAAAGGAGAGCAGCAGAATACGGACCCTGGACTTCAGAAAAGCAGACTCTGATTCCTTCAGGGAACTGATGGGCAGGATCCCCTGGGAGAATAACATGAAGGGCAAAGGGGTCCAGGAGAGCTGGCTGTATTTTAAAGAATCCTTATTGCGGTTGCAGGAACAAACCATCCCAATGTGTAGAAAGAATAGTAAATATGGCAGGCGACCGGCTTGGCTTAACAGTGAAATCCTTGCTGATCTTAAACACAAAAGAGAAGCTTACAAGAAGTGGAAGATTGGACAAATGACCAGGGAGGAGTATAAAAATATTGCTCAGGCATGCAGGAGTGAAATCAGGAAGGCCAAATCACACTTGAAGTTGCAGCTAGCAAGAGATGTTAAGAGTAACAAGAAGGGTTTCTTCAGGTATGTTAGCAACAAGAAGAAAGTCAAGGAAAGTGTGGGCCCCTTACTGAATGAGGGAGGCAGCTTAGTGACCGAGGATGTGGAAAAAGCTAATGTACTCAATGATTTTTTTGCCTCTGTCTTCACAAACAAGGTCAGCTCCCAGACTGCTGCACTGGGCAGCACAATATGGGGAGAAGGTGACCAGCCCTCCGTGGAGAAAGAAGTGGTTCGGGACTATTTAGAAAAACTGGACGTGCACAAGTCCATGGGGCCTGATGCGCTGCAGGAGTTGGCAGATGTGATTGCAGAGCCATTGGCCATTATCTTTGAAAACTCATGGCAATCGGGGGAGGTCCCGGATGACTGGAAAAAGGCTAATGTAGTGCCCATCTGTAAAAAAGGGAAGAAGGAGGATCCGGGGAACTACAGGCCAGTCAGCCTCACCTCAGTCCCTGGAAAAATCATGAAGCAGGTCCTCAAGGAATCAATTTTGAAGCATTTGGAGGAGAGGAAAGTGATCAGGAACAGTCAGCATGGATTCACCAAGGGCAAGTCATGCCTGACTAACCTAATTGCCTTCTATGAGGAGATAACTGGCTCTGTGGATGAGGGAAAAGCAGTAGATGTGTTATTCCTTGACTTTAGCAAAGCTTTTGATACGGTCTCCCACAGTATTCTTGCCGCCAAGTTAAAGAAGTATGGGCTGGATGAATGGACTGTAAGGTGGATAGAAAGCTGGCTAGATCGTCGGGCTCAACGGGTAGTGATCAACGGCTCCATGTCTAGTTGGCAGCCGGTATCAAGTGGAGTGCCCCAGGGGTCAGTCCTGGGGCTGGTTTTGTTTAATATCTTCATTAATGATCTGGAGGATGGTGTGGACTGCACTCTCAGCAAGTTTGCAGGTGACACTAAACTGGGAGGCGTGGTAGATACACTAGAGGGTAGGGATCGGATACAGAGGGACCTAGACAAATTAGAGGATTGGGCCAAAAGAAACCTGATGAGGTTCAACAAGGACAAGTGCAGAGTCCTGCACTTAGGACGGAAGAATCCTATGCACTGCTACAGACTAGGGACCGAGTGGCTAGGTAGCAGTTCTGCAGAAAAGGACCTAGGGGTCACAGTGGATGAGAAGCTGGATATGAGTCGACAGTGTGCCCATGTTGCCGAGAAGGCTAAGGGCATTTTGGGCTGTATAAGTAGGGGCATTGCCAGCAGATCGAGGGACGTGATCGTTCCCCTCTATTCGACATTGGTGAGGCCTCATCTGGAGTACTGTGTCCAGTTTTGGGCCCCACTCTACAAGAAGGATGTGGAAAAATTGGAAAGAGTCCAGCGGAGGGCAACAAAAATGGTTAGGGGGCTGGAGCACATGACTTATGAGGAGAGGCTGAGGGAACTGGGATTGTTTAGTCTGCAGAAGAGAAGAGTGAGGGGGGATTTGATAGCTGCTTTCAACTACCTGAAAGGGGGTTCCAAAGAGAATGGATCTAGACTGTTCTCAGTGGTGGCAGATGACAGAACAAGGAGTAATGGTCTCAAGTTGCAGTGGGGGAGGTCTAGGTTGGATATTAGGAAACACTATTTCACTAGGAGGGTGGTGAAGCACTGGAATGCGTTACCTAGGGAGGTGATGGAATCTCCTTCCTTAGAGGTTTTTACGGTCAGGCTTGACAAAGCCCTGGCTGGGATGATTTAATTGGGGATTGGTCCTGTTTTGAGCAGGGGGTTGGACTAGATACCTCCTGAGGTCCCTTCTCATCCTGATAGTCTATGAGTCTATGTTGGCGTCCCATGGATTTATCCCTTTCTTAACGCCTCCTCCGGGAAGGGGCGAGCTCTGCAGTTGGATCAAACTTTTTCGGGTGGTTTGGGGTTTGATCCCAGGCAGGTTTGGGGCGGAAGGGGCAGGGAGAGGAGAACAAGTGGGGCCCCTTCCCCCTCCCCCTCCAGATGAAGCCAACCCCCGTCTCCCTTGTCCTCACCACAGAAGCAGTGGGGCTTCTGTAGGGAAGTGCTGCCCCCTGCTGGTTGTGGCTGGGAGTGGGGGGAGTCTGGCGGTGGGGGGGGGAGGGGAGAGAGAGAGAGAGACAGGCCTGTGTGTGTGTGTGTGTATCAGACAGGCCTGGCTGTGTGTGTGTGTGTGTGTGTGTGTGTGTGTGTGTGTGTGTGTGAGAGAGAGAGAGAGAGAGATCGAGAGAGAGAGAGAGAGACAGGCCTGGCTCTGGCTGTGTGTGTGTGTGTGTGTGTGTGTGTGTGTGTGTGATCGCACATGCCCACACACCTGCCCCAGCTGTAACTGGACCCCCCTACAGAGTCTCATCCGCGGATTCCTCAAATCTCCCAGCCCAAAATATCCCCTGGCATTTGGAGACATTTCCGCCCCCCCCCCCATGGATGCCAGGGGGTGGCAGAGCTGGGACCCTGCCCGTGCGGGAGGAGCGGGGGGCAGAGACCTTTACTGGGGAGTCAATCCACCCCCCCTCCCCACCCCTTCCCCAGCCGGTTCCCCCACGTCCCACTGCACCCCCATCACTCGGCACAGCCCACACGCACAGACACACACATGCACACAGAGACACACACATGCCCAGACCCACACAGACACGCGCACACACACACACACACACACACACACACACACACACACACACACGCAGGGCTCCCTGCTGTCTCTGCTCCCAGCATTAATGTCATTAATGTCCCGGCTAATTCACTCGGCTGCGCCATCAGCTCCTCAGAGCCAGGAAGACCCAGACAGGCGGGCGGAGAGTCACACGCACCGATGTACATGCCCTGAGACACACACCCAGCCACGCAGTGACACACTCACACTCACACACACACACAACCATGCAGCGACACACTCACACACACACAGCCACACAGCGACACACTCACACACACACACACACAGAGCCACACAGCGACACACACACAGCGACACACTCACACACACACAGCCACACAGTGACACACTCACACACACACACAACACGACACACACACACACACACAGCGACACACTCACACACACACAGTGACACACACACACACAGAGCCACACAGCAACAAACTCACACACACACAGCCACGCAGTGACACACACACTCACACACACACAACCATGCAGCGACACACTCACACACACACAGCCCGACACACTCACGCACACACACACACACACAGAGCCAAACAGTGACATGCTCACACACACACACACAGAGCCACACAGCGACACACACACACACAGAGCCACACACTCACACACACACAGAGCCACACAGTGACACACACACACACAGAGCCACACAGTGACACACACACAGCGACACACTCACACACACACAGAGCCACACAATGACACACACACACAGCCACACAGTAACACACACACACACACAGAGCCACATAGCAACACACTCACACACACAGAGATACGGTGACACACACACGCTGACAACTATGCACCCACACAGACCAACACTAACCAATGGGCACTCACACACACACGTGCAAACCAAATGGGTGCACATGCCACGCACATGCACGCGCACAAGCCCCATCAACTTCACACTTAACCTTTAACCCTTCCCCTCACCCCCACCCCACCCCAGCCCCCCACCCCAGCCTAGCCCCTACCCCAGTGCACCCCATAGCACCTCCCCACAGCCCCACCCCACAATACCACCCCACAGCCCCACCCAACAGTGCCCCACTGCATCCCACAGCCCCACCCCACTGCACCCCATAGCACCTCCCACAGCCCCACACCACAGTGCCCCACAGCACCACCCGACAGCACCCTACTGCACCCCACAGCCCCACCCCACTGCACCCCATAGCACCTCCCACAGCCCCACACCACAGCACCCCACAGCCCCACCCAACAGTGCCCCACTGCATCCCACAGCCCCACCCCACTGCACCCCATAGCACCTCCCCACAGCCCCACCCCACAGCACCCCACAGCCCCACCCAACAGTGCCCCACTGCATCCCACAGCCCCACCCCACTGCACCCCATAGCACCTCCCCACAGCCCCACCCCACAGCGCCCCACAGCCCCACCCAACAGTGCCCCACTGCATCCCACAGCCCCACCCCACTGCACCCCATAGCACCTCCCACAGCCCCACACCACAGCGCCCCACAGCCCCACCCAACAGTGCCCCACTGCATCCCACAGCCCCACCCCACTGCACCCCATAGCACCTCCCCACAGCCCCACCCCACAGTACCACCCCACACCACCACCCCACTGAATCCCATAACACATCGCCACAGCACCACAGCACCTCCCCACAGCCCCATCCCACAGTGCCCCACTGCACCCCAAAGCCCCACCCCACTGCACCCCATAGCACCTCCCCACAGCCCCACCCCACAGTGCCCCACAGCACCACCCCACTGCACCCCATAGCACCTCCCCACAGTGCCCCACTGCACCCACAGCCCCACCCCACAGTGCCCCACTGTACCCCACAGCCCCACCCCACTGCACCCCATAGCACCTCCCCACAGCCCCACCCCACAGTGCCCCACTGCACCCCACAGTCCCACCCCACTGCACCCCATAGCATCTCCCCACAGCACCACCCCAAAGCCCCACCCAACAGTGCCCCACTGCATCCCACAGCCCCACCGCACGGCACCCCATAGCACCTCCCCACAGCCTCACACCACAGTACCACCCCACACCACCACCCCACTGCACCCCATAACACGTCCCCACAGCACCACAGCACCTCCCCACAGCCCCACCCCACAGTGCCCCACAGCACCACCCCACTGCACCCCATAGCACCTCCCCACAGCGCCCCACTGCACACACAGCCCCACCCCACAGTGCCCCACTGTACCCCACAGCCCCACCCCACTGCACCCCATAGCACCTCCCCACAGCCCCATCCCACAGCACCTCCCCACAGCCCCACCCCACAGCGCCCCACAGCCTCACCCCACACCACCACCCCACTGCACCCCATAACACGTCCCCACAGCACCACAGCACCTCCCCACAGCCCCACCCCACAGTGCCCCACAGCACCACCCCACTGCACCCCATAGCACCTCCCCACAGCGCCCCACTGCACCCACAGCCCCACCCCACAGTGCCCCACTGTACCCCACAGCCCCACCCCACTGCACCCCATAGCACCTCCCCACAGCCCCACCCCACAGCACCTCCCCACAGCCCCACCCCACAGCGCCCCACAGCCCCATCCCACAGTGCCCCACTGCACCCCACAGCCCCCGCCCCGGGGCCCTGGAGCACAGGCTAGAGGGGACGGGCCCAGCCTCCCAACCCTGCCCCATCATCCGGCTGCGGCCGCTGCTTTCCTGCCTCCGTCCCCCTGTGCCAATGCTCTGACCCCCCCACACATCCAGCGGCCCCCCCCCGGCCACCTCCCAGCGCAGCCCCCTACCGCCAGCCCATCCCCCACACCCAGCCTGCCCCCTATCTCCCTCCACCCCCCCCGTGTCCGCCGAGCTCTGCAGGCTCGCGAGATCTGGCTGCGGAGAGGCTGGGGGGCGGGGGCGCGGGGGGGCCGGGGCGAGCGGGGGGGGGGGGGCGCTTATTCCAGTCCAGAGCCCGGAGCCAGCAGCTGCAGCCGGCGGCTCTCGCCTGCCCGGACTCAGGGACCCGGGGCTGCCCCCCCGCCCCCAGGTGAGCGCGACCCTCCCCTCCCCCCCCCCGGCACCGGGGCGGGGGGGTCCCTGCATCCCGCCCCCCCGCTCCCCCGGGCCGCGTCTGCAGCAGCAGCCAGGTGCGCGCATCTGGACGCATCTGGAGCAACCTGCCGGGGCGGGGGGAGGGGGGAGGTTACACAACCGGTGTGTGGGGGGGGGGGGCTGTGGGCTGGTACCCAGCCTCCCTCCGCTTCCCTGCTGGGCTACGCCCCCCCCCAATCCCCTGCGGGGCAGCCGGGTTCCTCCTTCCTCTTCAGCCCCCCCGTGCAGAGGAGGAGGGTGCGGGGGAGGGCGGGGGCTGAAGAACCGAGCCCCCCCCTCTCCCCCCCGGGAGGAGCAGCGACAGGCAGGAGGCTGGGAACAGCCCGGCTGTGGCGGGGGGTCCGGGACCATGTGACCTGCGCCGCCCCCCCCCCCCCCCACGCGCCCCTGTGTGATTTAACCCCTCCCGGCCGGGTGTTTTCCACGCTCTGGCCAAAGCAGCAGCAGCAGAGAGAGATGCAAAAACCGGCACATCCCCCCCCAGCTGGCCCCCCCGTGGCCCCCCCGGCGAGCCCCCCAGTGACCCCTCCCAGCCGCCCCCCCGGCCAGACCCCCAGTGAGACCCCTGGCCAGCCCTATAGACACTCCCCTCTCCTCATCTAATCTAGCCAGCTGACCATCCCCCAGCCAGCCAGCCCTATACACACCCCTCTGTCAACCTATCGCCCCCGCATCCATCCATCCACCCCGTACACACTCCTCCAGTTACCCACCATCCTCCCCAGACACATGCATCCCTCTGTCTCTCCATCCATCCGTCCCCACACACCCTTCTCTCTCTCGCTCGCTCTCCCCGTCCACCCCCTCTATCTATCTATCCATCTATCTATCCCCATCCACCCCCTCTATCTATCTATCCCCAGACACCCCCTCTATCTAATCTATCTATCTATCTATCTATCTATCTATCCCCATCCACCCCCTCTATCTATCTAATCTATCTATCTATCCCCATCCACCCCATCTAATCTATCTATCTATCTATCTATCTATCTATCCCCCCACACACCATCTATCGATCTATCTATCCCATCCACCCCCTCTATCTATCATCTATCCCCAGACACCCCCTCTATCTATCTATCTATCTATCTATCTATCTATCTATCCATCTATCTATCCCCATCCACCCCCTCTATCTATCTATCCCCAGACACCCCCTCTATCTAATCTATCTATCTATCTATCTATCTATCTATCCCCATCCACCCCCTCTATCTATCTAATCTATCTATCTATCCCCATCCACCCCATCTAATCTATCTATCTATCTATCTATCTATCTATCTATCCCCCCACACACCATCTATCGATCTATCTATCCCATCCACCCCCTCTATCTATCATCTATCCCCAGACACCCCCTCTATCTATCTATCTATCTATCTATCTATCTATCCCCATCCACCCCCTCTATCTATCTATCTATCTATCTATCTATCTATCTATCCCCATCCACCGCCTCTATCTATCCCCCCCCACACCATCTATCTATCTATCTATCTATCTATCTATCTATCTATCCCCATCCACCCCCTCTATCTATCTATCTATCTATCTATCCCCGTCCACCCCCTCTATCTATCTATCTATCTATCTATCTATCTATCTATCTATCTATCCCCATCTACCCCCTCTATCTATCTATCCATCTATCTATCCCCATCCACCCCCTCTATCTATCTATCTATCTATCTATCTATCTATCCCCATCCACCCCATCTATCTATCTATCTATCTATCTATCCCCGTCCACCCCCTCTATCTATCTATCTATCTATCCCCATCCACCCCATCTATCTATCTATCTATCTATCTATCTATCTATCCCCACCCACCCCATCTAATCTATCTATCTATCTATCTATCTATCCCCATCCACCCCATCTATCTATCTATCTATCTATCTATCTATCTATCTATCTATCCCCATCCACCCCATCTATCTATCTATCTATCTATCTATCTATCTATCCCCATCCACCCCATCTATCTAATCTATCTATCTATCTATCTATCTATCCCCATCCACCCCATCTATCTATCTATCTATCTATCTATCCCCGTCCACCCCAACTATCTATCTATCTATCTATCTATCTATCTATCCCCATCCACCCCCTCTATCTATCTATCTATCTATCTATCTATCTATCTATCTGTCCCCATCCACCCCCTCTATCTATCTATTCACCCAGCCAGCCCCGCACCCCTGCCCCACTTTCCTCCCTCGCCCCATGGCCGAGCTCTCCAGGGCAGGGAGCACAGTTTGAGCACGGTGGGGTGGCTGGTTGGGGCCCTGCCCAGGGCAGTGGAGGGTGCCCCCTATGCTGGGCTGGGCTAGGTGGGCGCTACGCCCAGGGTCGGGTGGGGGGTTCCCTGGGCGAGGCTGGGCTCTGGGCGCTGACGGGTGGGGCGTTGCCAGCAAAGATAAGGCAGCAGCAAATGGGGGAATGAGGGGGTATTTGTGGGAAGGGGGTGTCTGGCTGGGGGGTGGGGGTCCCTAGCAGGGGGGTCTGTGTGTCAGGCCGGGAGGGGGGCTCTCACCAGCTATATGGGGGGCAGCACCTGATCCCTTGAGAGGCTGTGTGCAGAAGAGAGGGGGGAGGCAGGGGGCACAGGATTGGGGGGTTGGGGCAGAAGACCGGGTGTGACACAGGGCTGGGGGTATGGGGCAGAAGGGGGCAGAGGAGGGGCAGGGCACAGGGGTGAGGGGATATGGGGCAGAGGAAGGGGGAGGCAGGGGGCACAGAGCTGGGGGTATGGGGCAGAAGGGGACAGAGGAGGGGCAGGGCACAGGGGTGAGGGGATATGGGGCAGAGGAAGGGGGAGGCAGAGGGCACAGAGCTGAGGGTATGGGGCAGAAGGGGGCAGAGGGGGGGCAGGGCACAGGGGTGAGGGGATATGGGGCAGAGGAAGGGGGAGGCAGGGGGCGCAGAGCTGGGGGTATGGGGCCAGAAGGGGGCAGAGGAGGGGCAGGGCACGGGGTGAGGGGATATGGGGCAGAGGAAGGGGGAGGCAGGGGGCGCAGAGCTGGGGGTATGGGGCAGAGGAGGGGCAGGGCACAGGGGTGAGGTGATATGGGGCAGAGGAAGGGGGAGGCAGGAGGCACAGAGCTGGGGGTATGGGGCAGAAGGGGGCAGAGGAGGGGCAGGGCACAGGGGTGAGGGGATATGGGGCAGAGGAAGGGGGAGGCAGGAGGCACAGAGCTGGGGGTATGGGGCAGAAGGGGGCAGAGGAGGGGCAGGGCACAGGGGTGAGGGGATATGGGGCAGAGGAAGGGGGAGGCAGGAGGCACAGAGCTGGGGGTATGGGGCAGAAGGGGGCAGAGGAGGGGCAGGGCACAGGGGTGAGGGGATATGGGGCAGAGGAAGGGGAAGGCAGGGGGCGCAGAGCTGGGGGTATGGGGCAGAGGAGGGGCAGGGCACAGGGGTGAGGGGATATGGGGCAGAGGAAGGGGGAGGCAGGGGGTGCAGAGCTGGGGGTATGGGGCAGAAGGGGGCAGAGGAGGGGCAGGGCACAGGGGTGAGGGGATATGGGGCAGAGGAAGGCAGAGGCAGGGGGCGCAGAGCTGGGGGTATGGGGCAGAAGGGGGCAGAGGAGGGGCAGGGCACAGGGGTGAGGGGATATGGGGCAGAGGAAGGGGGAGGCAGAGGGCACAGAGCTGAGGGTATGGGGCGGAAGGGGGCAGAGGAGGGGCAGGGCACAGGGCTGAGGGGATATGGGGCAGAGGAAGGGGGAGGCAGAGGGCACAGAGCTGGGGTTATGGGGCAGAAGGGGGCAGAGGAGGGGCAGGGCACAGGGGTGAGGGGATATGGGGCAGAGGAAGGGGGCGCAGAGCTGGGGGTATGGGACAGAAGGGGGCAGAGGAGGGGCAGGGCACAGGGCTGAGGGGATATGGGGCAGAGGAAGGCAGAGGCAGGGGGCACAGAGCTGAGGGTATGGGGCAGAAGGGGGCAGAGGAGGGGCAGGGCACAGGGGTGAGGGGATATGGGGCAGAGGAAGGCAGAGGCAGGGGGCGCAGAGCTGGGGGTATGGGGCAGAAGGGGGCAGAGGAGGGGCAGGGCACAGGGCTGAGGGGATATGGGGCAGAGGAAGGGGGAGGCAGAGGGCACAGAGCTGGGGTTATGGGGCAGAAGGGGGCAGAGGAGGGGCAGGGCACAGGGGTGAGGGGATATGGGGCAGAGGAAGGCAGAGGAAGGGGGCGCAGAGCTGGGGGTATGGGACAGAAGGGGGCAGAGGAGGGGCAGGGCACAGGGCTGAGGGGATATGGGGCAGAGGAAGGCAGAGGCAGGGGGCACAGAGCTGAGGGTATGGGGCAGAAGGGGGCAGAGGAGGGGCAGGGCACAGGGCTGAGGGGATATGGGGCAGAGGAAGGCAGAGGCAGGGGGCACAGAGCTGGGTGTATGGGGCAGAAGGGGGCAGAGGAGGGGCAGAGCACAGGGATGAGGGGATATGGGGCAGAGGAAGGGGGAGGCAGGGGGCACAGAGCTGGGGGTATGGGGCTGAAGGAGGCAGAGGTGGGGCAGGGCACAGGGGTGAGGGGATATGGGGCAGAGGAAGGGGGAGGCAGGGGGCACAGAGCTGGGGGTATGGGGCAGAAGGGGGCAGAGGAGGGGCAGGGCACAGGGCTGAGGGGATATGGGGCAGAGGAAGGCAGAGGCAGGGGGCGCAGAGCTGGGGGTGTGGGGCAGAAGGGGGCAGAGGAGGGGGCAGGGTACTGGCTGGCAAGCTGCCCCTCCCCAGGGCTAGTAGCCAACAGCCTGAGATTCCCCCCCCCCAGCCATTGGGGCAAGACTCCCCCGCCCCCCCCCCACACACACGGGGGCATGAGCTGGGGCCGGGGGCTGGAGCCGAGAGAGACACTGAGGCAGAGAGCCGGGCAGGGTGGGGTTGGGGGGAGGGAAGCAGGCAGGGGGCCGAAGGGGGCAGGTGGGGGTGAGGCAGGAGGGGCAGGCGGGGGGGTGTCCGCACCCAGAGGCCCGTAACACCCCCCCCCCCAGGCTGTGCCCATGGAGACCCCGGCTGTGTTTGCAAACAGAATCAGTGCTGGGTTATTAACAGCCGTGAACTCATGGGGGGGGCGGGATTCCCAACCCCCCGCATAAGCAAAAACACGCCCCCCAGCAGGGGGGCTCTCCCCAGGGCAGGGGGACACTGAGAGATGGGGGGCAGCAGGGGGCGCTGTGCCCAGGGCAGAGGGCACTGACATGTGGCGGGGGGGCGCTCATGCATCCATCTCTCTGTCTATCTCTCGGGGCTGCACCCGCTGGGGGGGGGGGGTGTTGGGGAGTGGGGAGACCCATTGTGATTGGAGGATCCTTGCATCCAGTGTAACCAATCAGGACGCACCCTTGGAGAGGATTCCCCCCTCCCCCCAGATCTGCAGTGGGGGGGGGCTGGCTCTCCACAGGATGAGCCCCCCCCTCCCGTGCCAGCCCGGCACAGCCCCGGGGGGCAGCTGGAAAGAGCCTGGGCTGTGGAACGACCTCAGGCAGAGAGAGAGAGAGTGTGTGTGCGCTTGTGTATGTGTGTGCGCGCGTGTGTGTGTACATGTGTGTGCGCGCGTGTGTGTGTGTGCACATGGTGTGTGCATGCGTGGGGGTGTGTGTTTCCATGCACGCTAGGTGTGTACGCGGGTGTGAGCATGTACATGCGTGCATGTTCCATGCACTGGGGTGTGTTGCACACGCGTGTTCCGTGCCTGGAGTGTGTGTGCACGTCTGTACGTTCTGTGAGTGCACCCGCGTGTGTTCCGTGGGGGGGGTTCCATCTGTTGTGTGCGTGTGCATGTTTGTGCACGTGTGCCGTGCACGGGGTGCGCATCTTCCACGAGGCCTCATCTCTCCTGAGCTGCCCCCCCACAGGGGGGGCTATAAGAGGTCTCTGGCCCCAGCCTCCGTGGGGGGTATGTGAGGGGTTCCCTGCTGGGCTGCTGGGCCATGAAGCCTTGGCCTCTCTCCCCCGATCCCAGGGGGGTAGGTCTGGGGGAGTCGGCGGGGGGGGGCTGGTTACAGGGGTGGGGGGGGTAGGTCTGGGGGTGGCTGGTTACAGGGGCCGGGTGGGGGATAGTTCTGGGGGCGCTAGCGGGGGGGCTGGTTACAGGGGCCGGGTGGGGGATAGGTCTGGGGGCGCTAGCGGGGGGGCTGGTTACAGGGGCCGGGTGGGGGATAGGTCTGGGGGCGCTAGTGGGGGGGCTGGTTACAGGGGCCGGGTGGGGGGCAGGTCTGCGGGGGGCTAGCAGGGGGGCTGGTTACAGGGGCCGGGTGGGGGATAGGTCTGGGGGCGCTAGCGGGGGGGCTGGTTACAGGGGCCGGGTGGGGGATAGGTCTGGAGGCGCTAGTGGGGGGGCTGGTTACAGGGGCCGGGTGGGGGGCAGGTCTGCGGGGGGCTAGCAGGGGGGCTGGTTACAGGGGCCGGGTGGGGGGGGCAGGTCTGGGGGGGGCTAGCAGGGGGGCTGGTTACAGGGGCCGGGTGGGGGGGCAGGTCGGGGGGGGCTAGCGGGGGGGCTGGTTACAGGGGCCGAGTGGGGGAGATCTGGAGGGGAGGTCAGCTGGGGGGGTCGGGTTACAGCGGCCGGGGGGGGGGGGCTCCGGCACTCGGAAGCCGCTGGCTGCCAAGTCGGGGGGGGATTGAGTTCCCAGTGACCCCCACACACACACACACCCCGCGGGTGTCAGTTCCGGCCCCATCCCCGGGCCGGGCGATGGACAAAGCAGATGGGCTGTGGGCTGGGGGGGGCTCCGAGGGCCCCATCCGGCCTCTTAAAGGGGAGCCCAGCCCCCCCGTACCCCAAAACATCCCTCTGCATATGGGCCGGGGGGGGTGTTGGGGGCTCCAAGGGGCAGAGGGACCCCAACACCCCCCTCCCCAGGCACACCCCTTCCCTGCCTCCCACAGGCCCAGAGAGAGACATTCGGGGGGGCCCCCACCCCCTTCCCTTTCCCTTTAGTTACACACATGTGGGGGGGGGTCCCCAAGGTCCAGGCCCTGGTACAACTGCCCCCCTTCCCCACCCACCCCCCACCAGCCCCCCTCATCGGCAGCCCCCCCACCATCCCCCGGAGCGAGCGCCTGGTTATTTCCGTCCGGGGTATTTTAGTCGCTAACAGCTGGGGCTGGCGCCCGCCCTACAGCTGCTCCCCACGGCGGGGGGGGGCTGGCTCAGGGCCCTGTGGGGGGGGAGTGTCTGGTATGGGGGGCAGCGCCCATCCCCCACCCTCTCCTTCATATCCCCTTCAAGCCCCACTTCTGCCCCCCCCGGGAACGCTCCCCCCCGTCCAGCAAAGCCCAGGGCCCAGCCAAGCAAAATACCAGCCCCCCCCCCCGCCTGCCCTGACCTACTGCAATGGGAGGGGGGATCCTGGAACAGGCTGGCATGCCCCCCACAGGCGGGATCCTGCCCCCCTGCCCCACGGCGCCCTCTGCCGGGAGCTCCCCCCCACAGCCAGTGCTCTTGCCCCACGGCGCCCTCTGCTGGGACCTCCCCCACAGCCAGTGCTCCTGCACCACAGTGCCCCCTGCTGGGACCTCCCCCCAGCCAGTGCTTCTGCCCCACGGCGCCCCCTGCCGGGAGCCCCCCCCCAGCCAGTGCTCCTGCCCCACGGCGCCCCCTGCTGGGAGCCACCCCACAGCCAGTGTTCCAGCCCCACGGTGCCCCCTGCTGGGAGCCACCCCACAGCCTGTGCTCCAGCCCCACGGCGCCCCCTGCCGGGATCCACCCCACAGCCAGTGCTCCTGCCCCACGGCGCCCCCTGCTGGGACCTTCCCCACAGCCAGTGTTCCAGCCCCGCGGCGCCCCCTGCTGGGACTTCCCCCACCGCCAGTGCTCCTGCCCCACGGTGCCCCCCAGCAGCGCTTTGGGGGGTGGATGGCGTCGGTCCCGTGCCTGCCAGCAGCACGGAGTGTCCCTAAAAATGCCCTGAGCCAGGCCCGGGCTGTGAGGGTGCCGGGCACCCGAGCGCCTCCCCCACGGCTCAGCAGCCGAGGAACGGGGCCGAACGGCACAAACGGGCACCCTGGGAAACTGCCCCGCCAGCCGGAGCCAGACTGGAGCCCAGCCCGCGGCCAGAGACATGCGACGAGCCGGGCGGGGATGCAGCTTGCTAAAGGGGCACAAACCCGCAGCAAAACATTTCCAAGTCCATCAGAAGCAGGGAGGCCGGCAAACAACCAGGGGGGCCAGTGGCCCATCAAGGTGCTGAGAGACCCTGCAGGGAAAACAAGGCCATTGCAGGGACACTAAATGAATTCTTTGCATCCGTCTTCACGGCTGAGGATGTGAGGGAGATTCCCAAACCTGAGCCATTCTTTTTAGGTGACAGATCGGAGGAACAGTCCCAGATTGAGGTATCATTAGAGGAGGTTTTGGAACAAATTGATAAATTAAACAGCAATAAGTCACCAGGACCAGATGGTATCACCCAAGAGTTCTGAAGGAACTCAAATGTGAAATTGCAGAACTACTAACTGTCGTCTGTGACCTATCATTTAAATCAGCCTCTGTACCAAATGACTAGAGGATAGCTAATGTGATGCCAATTTTTAAAAAGGGCTCCAGAGGTGATCCCGGCAATTACAGGCCTGTAAACCTGACTTCAGTACCGGCAAACTGGTTGAAACAATAATAAAGAACAATATTGTCAGACACAGAGATGAACATAACTTGTTGGGGAAGAGTCAACATGGTTTTAGTAAAGGGAAATCATGCCTCACCAATCTACTAGAATTCTTTGAGGGGGTCAACAACGTGGACAAGGGGGATCCAGTGGATATAGTGTACTTAGATTTTCAGAAAGCCTTTGACAAGGTCCCTCACCAAAGGCTCTTAAGCAAAGTCAGCTGTCATGGGATAAGAGGGAAGGTTCTCTCATGGATCAGTAACTGGTTAAAAGATAGGAAACAAAGGGTAGGAATAAATGGTCAGTTTTCAGAATGGAGAGAGGTAAATAGTGGCGTCCCCCAGGGGTCTGTACTGGGCCCAGTCCTATTCCACATATTCATAAACGATCTGGAAAAAGGGGTAAACAGTGAGGTGGCAAAATTTGCAGATGATACAAAACTACTCAAGATAGTTAAGTCCAAAGCAGACTGCGAAGAGCTACAACAGGATCTCTCAAAACTGGGTGACTGGGCAACAAAATGGCAGATGAAATTCAATGTTGATAAATGCAAAGCAATGCACATTGGAAAACATAATCCTAACTATACATATAAAATGATGGGGTCTAAATTAGCTGTTACCACTCAAGAAAGAGATCTGGGAGTCATTGTGGATAGTTCTCTGAAAACATCCACTCAATGTGCAGCGGCAGTCAAAGCGAACAGGATGTGGGGAATCATTAAGAAAGGGATAGATAATAGGACAGAAAATATCATATTACCTCTCTATAAATCCATGGGACGCCCACATCTTGAATACTGTGTGCAGATGTGGTCGCCCCATCGCAAAAAAGTTCTATTGGAATTGGAAAAGGTTCAGAAAAGGGCAACAAAAATGATGAGGGGTCTGGAACGGCTGCCGTATGAGGAGAGATTAATCAGACTGGGACTGTTCAACCTGGAAAAGAGACGCCTAAGGGAGCATATGATCGAGGTCTATTAAACCAGGGCTGGGGTGGGGCAAGCGAACAGAGACGTGTTATTTACCCTTTGGCATAACACAAAACGAGAGGTCACCTGATGAATTTAATAGTCAGCAGGTTTAAAACAACCCGGAGGAAGTGCTTTATCACACAACACCCGGTTAACCTGGGGAACTCCTTGCCAGGGGATGTTGCGAAGGCCAAAAGTATAACAGGGTTCAAAAGAGAATTAGCTAAGTTCACAGACGCTAGGGATATTAGCCAGGCTAGCCAGGGATGCAGCCTCATGTCCTGGGTATCCCTAAGCTCCTGACAGCCAGAAGCTGGGAATGGGCGACAGCGGATGGGTCACTCGGTGATTCCCTGTTTGGTTCATTCCCTCTGGCACACCTGGCACTGGCCACTGTTGGCAGACAGGACACTGGGCTAGATGGACCTTTGGTCTGACCCAGACAGGCCTGGGACGGCAGTGGGGCTGCGGGTCGGAAGTGAGGGGCACCGGCAGAGCTGGGGGGGGCAGGGCCGGGCTAGCAGGGGCTGCAGGTCAGGAGTGAGGGGCACCGGCAGAGCTGGGGGGGGCAGGGCTGGGGGGGCTGCGGGTCGGGAGTGAGGGCCAATGGCAGAGCTGGGGGGGGGAGCAGGGCTGGGCTAGCAGGGGCTGCGGGTCGGGAGTGAGGGGCACCGGCAGAGCTGGGGGGCGCAGGGCTGGGCTGGCAGGGGCTGCGGGTCGGGAGTGAGGGGCACCAGCAGAGCTGGGGGGGGCAGGGGCTGCGGGTCGGGAGTGAGGGGCACCGGCAGAGCTGGGGGGGGCAGGGCTGGGGGGGCTGCGGGTCGGGAGTGAGGGCCAATGGCAGAGCTGGGGGGGGGAGCAGGGCTGGGCTAGCAGGGGCTGCGGGTCGGGAGTGAGGGGCACCGGCAGAGCTGGGGGGCGCAGGGCTGGGCTGGCAGGGGCTGCGGGTCGGGAGTGAGGGGCACCAGCAGAGCTGGGGGGGGCAGGGGCTGCGGGTCGGGAGTGAGGGGCACCGGCAGAGCTGGGGGGGGCAGGGCTGGGGGGGCTGCGGGTCGGGAGTGAGGGCCAATGGCAGAGCTGGGGGGGGGAGCAGGGCTGGGCTAGCAGGGGCTGCGGGTCGGGAGTGAGGGGCACCGGCAGAGCTGGGGGGCGCAGGGCTGGGCTGGCAGGGGCTGCGGGTCGGGAGTGAGGGGCACCAGCAGAGCTGGGGGGGGCAGGGGCTGCGGGTCGGGAGTGAGGGGCACCGGCAGAGCTGGGGGGGCAGGGCTGGGGGGGCTGCGGGTCGGGAGTGAGGGCCAATGGCAGAGCTGGGGGGGGGAGCAGGGCTGGGCTAGCAGGGGCTGCGGGTCGGGAGTGAGGGGCACCGGCAGAGCTGGGGGGCGCAGGGCTGGGCTGGCAGGGGCTGCGGGTCGGGAGTGAGGGGCACCGGCAGAGTTCTGTGTCTGTCCCCACCCCCAGCCCGGTCGATCCGGTTTCCCTGGGTGACGCTGCCAAGGCCCCGGGGTTTCGGTGCCACCCTGTTTGCGTTGGGTTCAAGGGCCCGGTTCCCTCTGGCTCCGGCCACCCCCTCCCCGCCCCGTGGACTCCAACCCCGGCCGCGCGCCGAGCCAGGCAGCAGGTGGTGACGCGGGTGCCGGGGGGATGCCAGCTGGGACGGGGGATTGTGCACAGGTGTGAGGGTGTGCGCGGGGGATGGGCTGGTGGGTCACTGTCCTGGGGGCAAGCTGTGGCGGTGGGGGGGGGGGGGGTTGTGGTTGGGAGCCGGGTGTCAGGATGGGGGAGGCGTGTTGCGGTGACCGAGTGTGTGATTTCTGCCTGGGCACGGGGACAGGTCCGGGGACGGTTGTGGGCTGAGGGGCAGGTCAGGGAGCGGGTAGGGGTGTGGTATGACTCTGTGTGTATGTGCGCGGTGAGAGGGGGGTTGTGTTGTGTGTGTGTTGGTTTGATGGCTGTTGTGGGGGGGTGTGGGGGGGTGGTGAGAAGGTGGTTGTGGCTGTGTGTTGTGACTTTGGGCGGGGGTGTTGTGTACAGGTGTGGTATGACTGTGTGCGGTGAGAGGGGGTTGTGTATGTGTGTGTTGGCTTGATGGGTATTGTACTGTGTTTTGGGGGCCGGTTGTGGGGCTGAGATGTGGGTCAGGGAGCGTGTACGGGTGTGGTATGACTGTGTGTGTGTGTGTGCAGTGAGAGGGGGGTTGTGTTGTGTGTGTGTAGGTTTGATGGATGTTCTGCGGGGGTGCGATGAGAGGGTGTGTGAGGGTGGGTGTGTGCACGCGTGTGGTGAGAGGAGGTTGTGGCTGTGTGTTGGTTGGCTGACTGTTGCACTGTGTTTGAGGGGCGGTTGTGTTGTCAGAATGAACGATGTGTCGTGACTTTGGGCGGGGGTGTGTGTTCTGTACAGGTGTGTTCCGGCTGTATGCGGTGGCGGGGGTTGTGCATTGCACACGGGGTGGTTCGGTGGACGGGGGGACAGGCGGGTTTGTCGGGGTGACGCATGTGACCGGGGTGTGATGGTTTCCCGGCTGTTGTGGGCTGGGCCGGGGGATTACGCTGGGGGGGTTCGTACACATGAGCCGGTTGTTGGCTGGGAGGGGTGGGGGAGCGACACCAGGGGCCGTGCTGGGGGGGGGATCTGTGGGCAGTCGTGTTAAGGGCGGGTTACCCCGGTTACAGCCCACGGACGCCCCAGCTTTAACCACACCCCAGAGGCCCCTCCCGCTCCAGGAATTGCTCCCGGATACCGAGATACTGCTCCGAGCACTAGACCCCTCCCAAAGCCATGGGGGGGAGAGAACCCAGGAGTCCTGGCTCCCAGCCCCCCCGCTCTAACCACCAGCCGCAACTCCCCTCCCACAACCGGGGAGAGAACCCAGGAGTCCTGGCTCCCAGCCCCCCTGCTCTAACCCACCAGCCCCCACTCCCCTCCCCGAGCCAGAGAGAGAACCCAGGAGTCCTGGCTCCCAGCCCCCCCTGCTCTAACCCACCAGCCCCCACTCCCCTCCCCGAGCCAGAGAGAGAACCCAGGAGTCCTGGCTCCCAGCCCCCCCCTGCTCTAACCACTAGCCCCCACTCCCCTCCCAAAGCCGGGGAGAGAACCCAGGAGTCCTGGCTCCCAGCCCCCCCTGCTCTAACCACCAGCCCCCACTCCCCTCCCAGAGCCGGGGAGAGAACCCAGGAGTCCTGGCTCCCAGCCCCCCCTGCTCTAACCCACCAGCCCCCACTCCCCTCCCCGAGCCAGAGAGAGAACCCAGGAGTCCGGGCTCCCAGCCCCCCCTGCTCTAACCACCAGCCCCCACTCCCCTCCCAGAGCCGGGGAGAGAACCCAGGAGTCCTGGCTCCCAGCCCCCCTGCTCTAACCACCAGCCCCCACTCCCCTCCCAGAGCCGGGGAGAGAACCCAGGTGTCCTGGCTCCCAGCCCCCCCTGCTCTAACCCACCAGCCCCCACTCCCCTCCCCGAGCCAGGGGAGAGAACCCAGGAGTCCTGGCTCCCAGCCCCCCCTGCTCTAACCACCAGCCCCCACTCCCCTTCAAGAGCCGGGGAGAGAACCCAGGAGTCCTGGCTCCCAGCCCCCCCTGCTCTAACCCACCAGCCCCCACCCCCCTCCCAGAGCCAGGAGAGAACCCAGGAGTCCTGGCTCCCAGCCCGCCCCGCTCTAACCCACCAGTCCCCACTTCCCTCCCAGAGCCAGGAGAGAACCCAGGAGTCCGGGCTCCCAGCCCCCCCTGCTCTAACCACCAGCCCCCACTCCCCTCCCAGAGCCGGGGAGAGAACCCAGGAGTCCTGGCTCCCAGCCCCCCTGCTCTAACCACCAGCCCCCACTCCCCTCCCAGAGCCGGGGAGAGAACCCAGGTGTCCTGGCTCCCAGCCCCCCCTGCTCTAACCCACCAGCCCCACTCCCCTCCCCGAGCCAGGGGAGAGAACCCAGGAGACCTGGCTCCCAGCCCCCCCTGCTCTAACCACCAGCCCCACTCCCTTTCCGGTGCCCCAGTGTCTGCGTGCTGCTGATAAGGCGTCTGGGGCGGCTGGGCGGGAATAGGCCCCCGTGGTTCCCTTATCAGGGCAGGCAGCTGGGGGACGGGATCCTGCCGCGGCCCCAGGGGTGGGGGGCTGTCGCTGGCTGGGGAGCTCGGGGGTGGGGGACGTCTCCTGCTGCCCCCTAACCCTGTCTCTCCCCTCCCCCCACAGACACGCCATGGCCGGAGCCCTGCCCGGCCCCGCTCTCCTGCTCTGCGCCGCCCTGGCCCTCTCCGCCCGGGCCGACGAGTTGCTGGCCAGCACCCGGGCGGGGCGGGTGCGGGGCCTGCGGGTGCCCGTCCTCTCGGGCCAGGTCTCCGCCTTCCTGGGCATCCCGTACGCCGAGCCGCCCGTGGGCAGGCTGCGGTTCCGCCGGCCGGAGCCCAAGCGAGCCTGGAGCGGGCTGCTGGACGCCGGTGCCTACCGCCACGCCTGCTACCAGTACGTCGACACCCTCTATCCCGGCTTCCCCGGCACGGAGATGTGGAACCCCAACCAGGAGATGAGCGAGGACTGCCTGTACCTCAACCTCTGGGTGCCCTCCCCGCGCCCCAAAAACGCCACCGTGCTGGTCTGGATCTACGGCGGCGGCTTCTACAGCGGCTCCGCCTCGCTGGACGTCTACGACGGGCGCTACCTGGCCTACGCCGAGCAGGTGGTGGTGGTCTCCATGAACTACCGGGTGGGGGCCTTCGGCTTCCTGGCCCTCTCGGGCAGCCAGGAGGCGCCGGGCAACGTGGGGCTACTGGACCAGCGGCTGGCCCTGCAGTGGGTACAGAGCAACATCCATTTCTTCGGGGGCAACCCCAAGGCGGTGACCATCTTCGGGGAGAGCGCCGGGGCCGCCTCGGTGGGCATGCACCTGCTCTCGCCCGGCAGCCGCCCGCTCTTCCGCCGCGCCATCCTGCAGAGCGGGGTGCCCAACGCCCCCTGGGCCACCCTGCCCCCAGCCGAGGGCCGGCGCCGGGCCGCCCAGCTGGCCAAGCTGGTGGGCTGCCCGCCGGGCAACGACTCGGAGCTGGTGGCCTGCTTGCGGGACAAGACCCCGCAGGAGCTGATCGACCAAGAGTGGCAGGTGCTGCCCCACCAGAGCGTCTTCCGCTTCTCCTTCGTACCGGTGTCCGACGGGGACTTCTCCGGCGAGGTGCCCGAGGCCACACCGGGCGCCGGCGGCTTCAAGGAGACCCAGGCGCTGGTGGGGGTGGTGCGGGACGAGGGCACCTACTTCCTGATCTACGGGGCGCCCGGCTTCAGCAAGGACAACGAGAGCCTGATCAGCCGGGAGGACTTCCTGGGCGGGGTGCGCATGGGGGTGCCCCAGGCCAACGAGCTGGCGGCCGAAGCCGTGGTGCTGCAATACACCGACTGGCTGGACCAGGACAACCCGGTGAAGAACCGGGAGGCCATGGACGACATCGTGGGGGACCACAACGTCATCTGCCCCGTCACCCACTTCGCCCTGCGGCTGGCTGAGCGGGGCGCCCGGGTCTACACCTACTTCTTCGACCACCGCGCCTCCAACATGCTCTGGCCCCCCTGGATGGGGGTGCCCCACGGCTATGAGATCGAGTTCGTCTTCGGCCTGCCCCTCGACCCCAGCCTCAACTACACGGCCGAGGAGGCCGCGCTCAGCCGCCGCATGATGCGCTACTGGGCTAACTTCGCCCGCACTGGGTACCGGGGGGGGGGAGATCCGGGGGGCAGGGCCTCAAGCTGGGGGGGCCTGGGGAGGCCCGTGGGGTGGGGGTCTGTGGAGAGGGGTCCCCACACTCAAGGGGGCAGGTGGGTGGGGTTGGTCCCTGGAGGGGGGGTTCCCACACTGAGGGGGAAGGTGGGTGGGTTAGGGGGGGTCCCCATATTGGGGGACAGGTGGGTGGGCTTGGAGGTCTCTGGGGAGGGTCCCCACACTGAGGGACAGGCAGGTGGGTTTGGGGGTGCACAGGGGTGAGTCAGTGGAAGGAGGTCCCCACACTGGGGGGCCAGGCGGGTGGGTTTGGGGGACCCTGGCCAGCAGGGCGTGACCCCTCTCTCCCTCCTGGGCAGGGACCCCAATGAGGTATCGGAGCGGGGGGTGCGCTGGCCCCCCTACACCCCGCGGCAGCAGCAGTACGTACAGCTGAACCCGCGCCCCCTGGCTGTGGGGCAGGGGCTCCGGGCCCAGGTCTGCGCCTTCTGGAACCGCTTCCTGCCCAAGCTTCTCAACATCACTGGTGAGACGCCTGGGGGGGGGACCCTGCCATACCGGGGGGGGCAGGAGAGCACGGGGGGACCCTATATCAGGAAAGGGGCTGTGGGGCATCATGGGGGGGATCTTTGCCTCATGGGGGGAGGGGGAGGGGTAACTGGATGGGGGAAGTGGGAGGGGAGCTCACAGAGGGAAACTGAGGCAGGACAAACCAAATATATCCCCCTCCCCCGCCATCACGGCCCAGCCAGCCCGGTATCCCTGCCCCCCAGGGTCCGGGCCGCGGCTTAATCCCCCCCTCCTCTTTTTTTTTTCTCCCCTGTAGAGCCATGCGCTGCAACCGACCGGGGCCCCGGGCCCCCCCCAGCCCCACTGCCCCTCCTCGCCCTCCTTCCCCTCCTCGCCCTGCGGCTCAGGCCCTGAGAGGATCCCGCATGCATCGGCCGGCCGGGCGGGGCGGGGCGGAGCCGGCCCCAGACTGGGGCAGTTGTGGGCCTGTGGCACCGAGCCGGAGCTCACTGAACTGGCCACTAGGGGGCACCCAGCTGTTGCCGGGGGGACAGCGCCCCTCCCCAGGAGCAGTGGGGGCATTTCCTAGCCAGGATTTTAACGCGCTGCTGCCGGGGCCCCCGGCAGGGGAACAGGGGTGGGGAGGGGGCGGCAGGGAGAGGGCGGAGCCTTGCTGCACAAGCACCGCACGTCCGCACCTCGGTGCACACGTAGACACAACCCACCCTGCGCCCAACCACTGCACACCTACAGACGCGGCACGAGCTGCATGCACACACCCTGTGTGTACTGCACACTGACACACACACACTGCACACACACTGCTCATGCACTGCACACTCGTTCCACACCTGCACTGTGCACATTGCACACTGACACACACACACTGCACACACACTGCTCATGCACTGCACACTCGCGCCACACCTGCACTGTGCACACTGCACACTGACACACACACACTGCTCATGCACTGCACACTCACGCCACACCTGCACTGTGCACATTGCACACTGACACACACACTGCTCATGCACTGCACACTCGTGCCACACCTGCACTGTGCACATTGCACACTGACACACACACTGCTCATGCACTGCACACTCGCGCCACACCTGCACTGTGCACATTGCACACTGACACACACACACTGCTCATGCACTGCACACTCGTTCCACACCTGCACTGTGCACATTGCACACTGACACACACACTGCTCATGCACTGCACACTCGCGCCACACCTGCACTGTGCACATTGCACACTGACTCACACACACTGCTCATGCACTGCACACTCGCGCCACACCTGCACTGTGCACATTGCACACTGACACACACACACTGCTCATGCACTGCACACTCGCGCCACACCTGCACTGTGCACATTGCACACTGACACACACACTGCTCATGCACTGCAGACTCGTTCCACACCTGCACTGTGCACATTGCACACTGACACACACACTGCTCATGCACTGCACACTCGTTCCACACCTGCACTGTGCACATTGCACACTGACTCACACACACTGCTCATGCACTGCACACTCGCGCCACACCTGCACTGTGCACATTGCACACTGACTCACACACTGCTCATGCACTGCACACTCGCGCCACACCTGCACTGTGCACATTGCACACTGACACACACACACTGCTCATGCACTGCACACTCGCGCCACACCTGCACTGTGCACACTGCACACTGACACACACACACTGCTCATGCACTGCTCATGCACTGCACACTTGCTCCACACCTGCACTGTGCACACTGCACACTATTCACAACCACTGCCCCCGGACACACTGCAGGTGGACGCTGCACACAGACACTGCTCACGCATTGCAGGAACACTGCGCACTGACACTTTGTATGGACACTGCACGTATATACTTCACACACACTGCACTGCATCTAGACACACTACACTGCATGTACACAGGCAGGAGCGCGCACACACAGTACACTCACTGCGCATGCAAACCCCACACATACACACACTGCACCTTCACTGCCCACTCACTGCACACAGATACACCGCACCCTCCCTGTGCACACTGCACATTTTTCACACGCACTGCACGGAGCCACACTGCACCTGGACGCAGCAAAGCTCCTGCACACCGACACACACACTACAAGCACTGTGCACACACGCGGACACACAAGGGCCCTAGGCGGGGGCTGCTGTATTGTGCCAGCTCTGAGCCCTGCCAGGGGGCGTTGGCATACACGGGTCTGATGCACGCCAGCTGGCGTGGGGGAGAGGGGAACCGCAGGGTACATGTCCCAGCCGGGCTCACGCTGGTGTTCCTGATCTCTGGGACCCAGACACCCCGACACCCCGTGGGGGGCACTGTCACCCCCCAATCCCCCTGAGCCCGGCCGGCAGCCCTGCCTGGGGGGTTTCTGGCTGCTTATAAAAGACATTTTTAAGTGTTTCCTTTTGCATGTCATGTTCGTGTCTTTGACAATTCACCACCCCACCCCCCAATAAAGTGACTGTGGGGAAGGGGGCAGGGTGAGTTGGAGGGTTCGAGGGGGAGAGATGGGGCACATGGGGGGGTGGAGAGGGCCCCCTGTGACGGGGAGGGCACTGAGGTAGGGGGAAGGGTCAGTGAGGTGGGGAGGTGGAGAGAGGACACAGAGAAGTGGCAGGGGCGAGAGGTGTGGGAGGAGGGGCTGTCAGTATAAAGGGGGTGATCAGGTATGGGGGGAGGGTCTCAGGGGTGGGGGGCAGAGGGAACTCAGGGGGTGGAGGTAGGGGGCAAACAGGGGCCCTGCCCCACAGTAGAGGGGGGCTTAGGGGGTTAGTGCTCAGGTGGGGGAGGGCAGCAGAGGGACAAGGTTCTGGGGGGGGCTGGGTCCTGAGGGTGACGGCGCTTTGCAGATGTGACATGAGGGGGAGGGGCTGCTTGGCTGTGCCCCTCCCAGACACTACCCCACATGTGGGAGCCCCCACCCACACATTAACACCTGGGCACTAACACCCATCTAACCCACCAGCCCCCACTCCCCTCCCAGAGCCGGGGAGAGAACCCAGGCGTCCTGGCTCCCAGCCCCCCCTGCTCTAACCCACGAGCCCCCACTCCCCTCCCAGAGCCGGGGAGAGAACCCAGGCGTCCTGGCTCCCAGCCCCCCCTGCTTTAACCACCAGCCCCCACTCCCCTCCCAGAGCTGGGGAGAGAACCCAGGTGTCCGGGCTCCTGCATTATCCTGTTCAGCCCTTGGGTGTCAATCACCTCACATGAGCCCGACTCAGCCCTATCTGGCCGGGTGGCACTGGATGAGGGTCACGTGTGGGGCGCGTCCTCGGGCCCCGCGGCCGGTCCAGGACATGCCGGGTCTCCGCGACCTGGCCCCTCCGAGAGCGTCTGCTTGGTCCCGGTTAGATTCCGCGTCGCTCCCCAGCACCCCCGGTGCCACGCTCGACCCACGCCGGGGGGGGCCCTGCGGCGTCACTGCCGACAGCCACGGGGGTCACACAAGAGGGGGCCGGGGCTGGCCGACAGGTGGGTTATGACAGAGCAGAGAATTCAAGGCCCCGGGGGTCGGGTGAACAGATCCAAACTGCACTGCGACCCCCAACTGAAGAGAGATTCAGCCCGAGCCACAGCGACCGAGCAGGACCGGGAGCGACTGGCCCTCTCCGGAAAACGAGACCGCCAACCCCGCCCCCAGGCCAGGAGCAAGGACTCGCCGGCTCAGGGACAGACTCCAGCCGCCGTGGGCAAAGCCAGAGTCCGAGAGACGCGGCTCGGCCGGCCGGAGGCGCAAGGTGCGGTAGAAGCACGAAACATGGACGTTTCTGAAGCTGTTTGCGGAGGGGCGGCCAGGATGGGGACTCGACAGCAGGTCCCAACGCCCCTCCCGGACGGAGACCGGCTGCAGATCTCCGGGGACTGTTTTCCCAGGGCCGCGGAAATAATCGACTCGAACGCCGGAGCGGGCGGCGGCATTCCCGAGACCCTGACGTCCCCTCGCCATCCCGGAGTGACAGCCCAGGGACCCTGCGTCACGGCAGCCGAACAAGATGGGATTTCGGCCTTGTTCCCAGCAGCCCACGGGCAAGCGGCGGGGCGGAGGCAGCTGGACAGATGGCCAAGAAAACCCAACGGCAGTCAGAGCTGGGGGAGGGGGTGTGGTAAACGCACAGCTGGGGGGGGGGCAAACGCCAGCCTGGATCCGGCCCTGAGCGGCTCTCGGTCCCCCGTCTTGTGAGCGGGCCTGGGGGAATTGTTCGGAGAAGGGGGCGGGGGGCTGCTCGGGAGAGGGGCAGGGGGCTCTGGGCCCAGCTTTGAGAAACGCTAACCGCCCCCCTGGGCTCTCTTCCCCCCCCCAGATAACATCGAGGAGGCTGAGCGGCAGTGGCGGCTGGAGTTTCACCGCTGGAGCGCGTACATGGGCCACTGGAAAAGCCAGTTCGACCACTACAGCCGACAGGACCGGTGCTCCGAGCTGTGAGGGGGCGGCCCCCTGACAGCCTCCCAACCCCTCACAGCCTCTCTCGACAGCCCCCCAACCGCTCACAGCCCCCCCAACAGCCCCCCACTTCCTCCTGACAGCCCCCCACCGCTGCTCCAAACGGTGAGAGGGCAGCCCCCGACAGCCCCCAACCCCCCACCTCCTCCCAACCCCCCCACAGCCCCCCACCGCTGCTCCGAGCTGTGAGGGGGCAGCCCCCGGACAGCCCCCCAACCCCTCACAGCCTCCCCCAACAGCCCCCATCTCCTCCCAACCCCCCACAGCCCCTCACCTCCTCCTGACAGCCCCCCACTGCTGCTCCGAGCTGTTAAGGGGCGGCCTCCTGCCAACCCCACACCCCTCACCCCACACCTACCCCCTCCCACCGGACTGTGCAATCTGAGACACCCCCCCCCCAGTCTAAGGTGTGTGTGTGTCGCCCCCCCCCCCCGTATCTGTATATAACGGTTATTTAAGGGATTTGTGAGAAATAGAAAATATCTATATTATATATGCAGCACCCCGAGTCACTGCCCGTGAGCCCCGCGCTGCCCCTGACCCCTCCCCACACTGACCGCCAATGCCCAGCCTCCCACCCCGCCCTTCCTTTCCCCCAACCGCTCCCCACACTGACCCCCAATGCCCAGCCCCCCAACCCCTCCACGCGCTGTCCCCCCAACCCCCACCCCTCCACATACTAACCCCTAACTCGCCAAACACCCCTTCATCCCCGCAATGTTCCCTCCTGCAGCCCCCCCCAACCCCCCATCTATATTAGCTGGGTCCTACAGCTGCTCCCCCCGACTGTCCCCCAAGTCTCCTGCCCCACCCCCACCCTTGCCCCATGTCAGGGCTCCCCCAGCAGCCCACGACCCCCCCCTTCCCTGAAGCCTCAGCGGGAAGCTGCATCAACAAGTGGGGGGGCTGCTCGGAGCCCCCCCCAACAACCTGCATGGCCACCGCGCGCAGCCCTCCGGGCCCGACCTGTGTGTGAACCGTCCAATAAAGGAATTAAAGACACAGACTCTGCCTTGGCATGGTGGGCTGCAGGTCGGGAGTGAGGGGCACCGGCAGAGCTGGGGGGGGCAGGGCTGGGCTGGCAGGGGCTGTGAGTCGGGAGTGAGGGCACCGGCAGAGCTGGGGGGGCAGGGCTGGGCTGGCAGGGGCTGTGGGTCGGGAGTGAGGGGCACCGGCAGAGCTGGGGGGGCAGGGCTGGGCTGGGGGGGCTGTGGGTCGGGAGTGAGGGGCACCGGCGGGGCTGGGGGGGCTGCGGGTCGGGAGTGAGGGGCACCGGCGGGGCTGGGGGGGCTGCGGGTCGGGAGTGAGGGGCACCGGCAGAGCTGGGCTGGCAAGGCCAGGTTAATAGAATCACAGAATCTCAGGGTTGGAAGGGACCTCAGGAGATCATCTAGTCCAACCCCCTGCTCAGAGCAGGACCAATCCCCAGACAGATTTTTGCCCCAGATCCCTAAGTGGCCCCCTCAAGGATTGAACTCACAACCCTGGGTTTAGCAGGCCAATGCTCAAACCACTGAGCTATCCCTCCCCCCCCCTGGTTACCTGGAGGGAGGCGACGCTGGGCCCAGGCAGGATCCAGTCTCGGGTAAACGCTTCGATCTGCTGGTGACCTTCGCAGTGGCCCTCAGGGCGGCGCTGGGTCCCCGGCCGAGTCCCGTCCCGATCCCCCTTCGACACCCACCCGCAGCTCCCAGCCCGTCCCCGTCCCGCGCCCTCCGCCTCCCACCGGGGCATCGGGAACAAACGGGAACTTGCGCCCGACGGCCCGGTCACATCAAGGGCCGCGTCCCGCCCTGGCACTCGGAGCAGGGTCGCCAACCGAACACCCTAGCCCCGCCCCTGCCCCGAGGCCCCGCCCCTGCCCCTTCTATGAGGCCCCACCCCCACTCACTGCAGCCCCCCTCCCTCTGTCACTTGCTCTTCCCCACTCTCATTTTCATTGGGCTGGGGCAGGGGGTTGGGGTGCAGGGGGGTGCGGGCTCTGGGGTAGGACTGGGGCTGAGGGGTTTGGTGTGTGGGAGGGGGCTCAGGGCTGGGGCAGGGAGTTGGGGTGCAGGGGGGTGCGGGCTCTGGGGTAGGACTGGGGCTGAGGGGTTTGGTGTGTGGGAGGGGGCTCAGGGCTGGGGCAGGGAGTTGGGGTGCAGGGGGGTGCGAGCTCTGGGGTAGGACCGGGGCTGAGGGGTTTGGGGTGTGGGAGGGGGCTCAGGGCTGGGGCAGGGGGTTGAGGTGCAGGGGGGTGCGGGCTCTGGGGTGGGACCGGGGCTGAGGGGTTTGGGGTGTGGGAGGGGGCTCAGGGCTGGGGCAGGGAGTTGGGGTGCAGGGGGGTGCGGGCTCTGGGGTGGGATCGGGGCTGAGGGGTTTGGGGTGTGGGAGGGGGCTCAGGGCTGGGGCAGGGAGTTGGGGTGCAGGGGGTGCGGGCTCTGGGGTGGGACCGGGGCTGAGGGGTTTGGTGTGTGGGAGGGGGCTCAGGGCTGGGGCAGGGGGTTGGGGTGCAGGGGGGTGCGGGCTCTGGGGTAGGACCGGGGCTGAGGGGTTTGGTGTGTGGGAGGGGGCTCAGGGCTGGGGCAGGGGGTTGGGGTGCAGGGGGGTGCGGGCTCTGGGGTGGGACCGGGGCTGAGGGGTTTGGGGTGTGGGAGGGGGCTCAGGGCTGGGGCAGGGGGTTGGGGTGCAGGGGGGTGCGGGCTCTGGGGTAGGACTGGGGCTGAGGGGTTTGGGGTGTGGGAGGGGGCTCAGGGCTGGGGCAGGGGGTTGAGGTGCGGGGGGATGAAGGCTCTGGGGTAGGACCAGGGCTGAGGGGTTTGGGGTGTGGGAGGGGGCTCAGGGCTGGGGCAGGGGGTTGGGGTGCAGGGGGGTGCGGGCTCTGGGGTGGGATCGGGGCTGAGGGATTTGGGGTGTGGGAGGGGGCTCAGGGCTGGGGCAGGGGGTTGGGGTGCAGGGGGGTGCGGGCTCTGGGGTGGGACCGGGGCTGAGGGGTTTGGGGTGTGGGAGGGGGCTCAGGGCTGGGGCAGGGGGTTGGGGTGCAGGGGGGTGCGGGCTCTGGGGTGGGACTGGGGCTGAGGGGTTTGGGGTGTGGGAGGGGGCTCAGGGCTGGGGCAGGGAGTTGGGGTGCAGGGGGGTGCGGGCTCTGGGGTGGGACCGGGGCTGAGGGGTTTGGGGTGTGGGAGGGGGCTCAGGGCTGGGGCAGGGAGTTGGGGTGCAGGGGGGTGCGAGCTCTGGGGTAGGACCGGGGCTGAGGGGTTTGGGGTGTGGGAGGGGGCTCAGGGCTGGGGCAGGGAGTTGGGGTGCAGGGGGGTGCGGGCTCTGGGGTGGGACCGGGGCTGAGGGGTTTGGGTTGTGGGAGGGGGCTCAGGGCTGGGGCAGGGGGTTGGGGTGCAGGGGGGTGCGGGCTCTGGGGTGGGATCGGGGCTGAGGGGTTTGGGGTGTGGGAGGGGGCTCAGGGCTGGGGCAGGGGGTTGGGGTGCAGGGGGGTGCGGGCTCTGGGGTGGGACCGGGGCTGAGGGGTTTGGGGTGTGGGAGGGGGCTCAGGGCTGGGGCAGGGGGTTGGGGTGCAGGGGGGTGCGGGCTCTGGGGTGGGACCGGGGCTGAGGGGTTTGGGGTGTGGGAAGGGGCTCAGGGCTGGGGCAGGGGGGTGGGGTGCAGGGGGGTGCGGGCTCTGGGGTAGGACTGGGGCTGAGGGGTTTGGGAGGGGGCTCAGGGCTGGGGCAGGGAGTTGGGGTGCAGGGGGGTGCAGGCTCTGGGGTGGGACCGGGGCTGAGGGGTTTGGTGTGTGGGAGGGGGCTCAGGGCTGGGGAAGGGGGTTGGGGTGCAGGGGGGTGCGGGCTCTGGGGTAGGACCGGGGCTGAGGGGTTTGGGGTGTGGGAGGGGGCTCAGGGCTGGGGCAGGGAGTTGGGGTGCAGGGGGGTGCGGGCTCTGGGGTAGGACCGGGGCTGAGGGGTTTGGTGTGTGGGAGGGGGCTCAGGGCTGGGGCAGGGGGTTGGGGTGCAGGGGGGTGCGGGCTCTGGGGTAGGACCGGGGCTGAGGGGTTTGGGGTGTGGGAGGGGGCTCAGGGCTGGGGCAGGGAGTTGGGGTGCAGGGGGTGCGGGCTCTGGGGTGGGACCGGGGCTGAGGGGTTTGGGTTGTGGGAGGGGGCTCAGGGCTGGGGCAGGGGGTTGGGGTGCAGGGGGGTGCGGGCTCTGGGGTGGGACCGGGGCTGAGGGGTTTGGGGTGTGGGAAGGGGCTCAGGGCTGGGGCAGGGGGGTGGGGTGCAGGGGGGTGCGGGCTCTGGGGTAGGACTGGGGCTGAGGGGTTTGGGAGGGGGCTCAGGGCTGGGGCAGGGGGTTGGGGTGCAGGGGGGTGCGGGCTCTGGGGTGGGATCGGGGCTGAGGGGTTTGGGTTGTGGGAGGGGGCTCAGGGCTGGGGCAGGGGGTTGGGGTGCAGGGGGGTGCGGGCTCTGGGGTGGGACCGGGGCTGAGGGGTTTGGGGTGTGGGAGGGGGCTCAGGGCTGGGGCAGGGGGTTGGGGTGCAGGGGGGTGCGGGCTCTGGGGTGGGATCGGGGCTGAGGGGTTTGGGGTGTGGGAGGGGGCTCAGGGCTGGGGCAGGGGGGTGGGGTGCAGGGGGGTGCGGGCTCTGGGGTAGGACTGGGGCTGAGGGGTTTGGGGTTTGGGAGGGGGCTCAGGGCTGGGGCAGGGGGTTTGGGTGCAGGGGGGTGCGGGCTCTGGGGTAGGACTGGGGCTGAGGGGTTTGGGGTTTGGGAGGGGGCTCAGGGCTGGGGCAGGGGGTTGGGGTGCAGGGGGGTGCGGGCTCTGGGGTGGGACCGGGGCTGAGGGGTTTGGGGTGTGGGAGGGGGCTCAGGGCTGGGGCAGGGAGTTGGGGTGCAGGGGGGTGCGGGCTCTGGGGTAGGACCGGGGCTGAGGGGTTTGGTGTGTGGGAGGGGGCTCAGGGCTGGGGCAGGGGGTTGGGGTGCAGGGGGGTGCGGGCTCTGGGGTGGGACCGGGGCTGAGGGGTTTGGGGTGTGGGAAGGGGCTCAGGGCTGGGGCAGGGGGGTGGGGTGCAGGGGGGTGCGGGCTCTGGGGTAGGACTGGGGCTGAGGGGTTTGGGAGGGGGCTCAGGGCTGGGGCACGGGGTTGGGATGTGGGCTCTGGGAGGGAGCAGGAGTTTTAGGGTGGGGGCTTCAGCCAGGCGGCACTTACCCCAGGCAGCTCCCAGTCGGCGGCTCCGCGGGGCCCCGGGGCTAAGCCAGGCTCCGCTCCGCGCTGCTCCCCGAATCACCCGGCATGTCCGGCCCCTAGGCGGAGGCGCGGCCAGGGGGCTCTGCGCCTGCAGGGGCAGACGGTGCCGACCGGAGCCGCCGGGCTCCCTTTTCGACCGGGCGGAAAACCGCCTGCCGGGCAGCCCTCACTCAGGGCCAGGGAGGCAGCCGCATTTGGGGCCCGTTTCCCGGCACCCGCCCCCCTGATTTCCTGCCGCTCCTCGCTCGGCTCAGGTTACGCCAGGCCGGCCATGCGGCGAAGGGGCACAGAGCCCCGGTCCCGTCTCTCCCTGCACCTTCCCACACGCGGCTCCGCTGGCCGCCGACGGAGACGGACGCTGCCCTGGGATGGCCCATGTGTCAGTGGCCCTATACTGCCGGGGACTCGCCCTGCCCTGACCTGCAGAATGAGACTTGAGAACTCCCGTCTCCGCCGACACGCTGGGCATGGCACGGAAGCCACCACAGGAAGCTGCCGTGGTCCCGCCCTGGCTGGGAGCCTGCTCCATGGCCAGGAAAGTGCCTCTCGGCCCCACGATCCTCCAGGCTTCCGGTTCTAGCCCCACAACCCGGCCGCCCGCTCCCTGCGCCGGCTTCTCTCGCCGCAGGAACCACGAACCGCGCTGAGATCAGCTCCCCTGATCTCCCGCCCGCCTGGCAATTACACACCCGCCCGCAGGCCAACAGCCCCCACCCAGCTCTGTTACAGACCCTGATTCCTGGGGCCAGGGGGAGCCCAGGGCTGGGCTAGCAGTGGCTGCGCGTCGGGAGTGAGGGGCACCGGCAGGGCTGGGCTAGCAGGGGCTGCGGGTCGGGAGTGAGGCGCACCGGCAGAGCTGGGGGGGCAGGGCTGGGCTAGCAGGGGCTGCGGGTCGGGAGTGAGGGGCACCGGCAGAGCTGGGGGGGGCAGGGCCGGGCTAGCGGGGGCTGCGGGTCGGGAGTGAGGGACACCGGCAGGGCTGGGGGGCAGGGCTGGGCTAGCGGGGACTGCGGGTCGGGAGTGAGGGGCACCGGCAGGGCTGGGGGGCAGGGCTGGGCTAGCGGGGGCTGCGGGTCGGGAGTGAGGGGCACCGGCAGAGCTGGGGGGGGGCAGGGCTGGGCTAGCAGGGGCTGCGGGTCGGGAGTGAGGGGCACCGGCAGAGCTGGGGGGGGCAGGGCTGGGCTAGCAGGGGCTGCGGGTCGGGAGTGAGGGGCACCGGCAGAGCTGGGGGGGCAGGGCCGGGCTAGCGGGGGCTGCGGGTCGGGAGTGAGGGATACCGGCAGGGCTGGGGGGCAGGGCTGGGCTAGCGGGGGCTGCGGGTCGGGAGTGAGGGGCACCAGCAGGGCTGGGGGGCAGGGCCGGGCTAGCGGGGGCTGCGGGTCGGGAGTGAGGGGCACCGGCAGAGCTGGGGGGGGCAGGGCCGGGCTAGCGGGGGCTGCGGGTCGGGAGTGAGGGGCACCGGCAGGGCTGGGGGGGGCAGGGCCGGGCTAGTGGGGGCTGCGGGTCGGGAGTGAGGGGCACCGGCAGAGCTGGGGGGGGCAGGGCTGGGTTAACAGGGGCTGCGGGTCGGGAGTGAGGGGCACCGGCAGGGCTGGGGGGGGCAGGGCTGGGCTGGCAGGGGCTGCGGGTCGGGAGTGAGGCGGACGTGTGGGGCGGGGGCGGGGCCTGCAGTTCCCCTAGTGGCCACCAGGGGGCTCCGATCCGGCTCCGCTTTGCAGCGCGGGGGCCGCGGTCACGGGTGGGCGGCTCCCGGGGGGGGCGGGACGGGACACGCAGCGCCCCCATGCTGGCGGGGCGGAGCAGGGACACGGCGGGATCCTGGTATTTGGGGGGCCGGGGGGCAGGTCTAGCTGCCCCCCCCCAGCCTGCAGAGTCAGTGGGTGGGGAGGTGGGAATGGGCTGGGGGGCAGGTGTTTGGGGGGTGTCTGTGGGGTGTGATTTTGGAGGGTCTCTATGGGGCAGTTTGGGGTCCAGGACGCTTTGGGGGTCCCCAGTTCTGGGGGGTTCTGCTCCAGGGGGGCGTTTGGGGGCTCAGACTCCCCTCTTCTCCCCACAGCCTCACCAACGGCAGCCCCCTCGGCCAGGACCCCCCACACAGCCGCTCAGCCCCACACCCGTGCGGCCCTGCAAAACTTATGGGGCTGAGCCCCATTTTGGGGGGGGCCCACCTGGGAAGGAGGGGTCAATCCCCATTTTTGCAGGGGAGTCCCCGTCTCCCCACCCTGGCCGCTTCCCGTGTTGCCTGGGGGGCTGGACTCTGCCAGGTTATTGCCTTACCGGTATGATTTTCCTTGGGGGGGGGGGGCCGTTGTCCCTGCCCCCCATCTCTGCCACTCAGCGACTGTTTTGAAAGGGTTAATAAAGCAGGAACTGACTTGTCAACTCTCATCCTTCTGTACGGGGGGCAGCCCCCCAAATCCTCCATGGGGTTCTGGAGCCAACACCGGAGCCCCACAGCCCCCCCCCCAGATGCTCCCACCCCCTGTTCAGCCTTTGGGGAGGGGGGTGGAGGCCCATCAAACTCATGTCACCCAGGGACTTGACCCCACCCCCACCCCTGCTCTCCCCAGGGGCTTATCCCAGACCCCGTTTCTGGGCAGCAGAGTAACCCCGGAGGTCTCCCCGCTGCACGGCCCCCCCCACTCCCCATGGTGCCGGGTGCTGCATGGACCCAGGGCGACGCCCTCCCGGCCCTCACAGCCCGACAGACGCAGGCCGCAGGGACGCCCCCAAACACCCCATGAGGTCGGGGGCAGAACTAGGAGCCCCAGCCCCAGAAGCAGGAAACGAGCCCAGGGCTGAGCTGGGGGGGCTGCGGGTCGGGAGTGAGGGGCACCGGCCGAGCTGGGGGGGGGCAGGGCTGGGCTGGCAGGGGCTGCGGGTCGGGAGTGAGGGGCACCAGCAGAGCTGGGGGGGCAGGGCTGGGCTGGGGGGGCTGTGGGTCGGGAGTGAGGGGCACCGGCAGAGCTGGGGGGGGCAGGGCTGGGCTGGCAGGGGCTGCAGGTCGGCAGTGAGGGGCACCGGCAGGGCTGGGAGGGGCAGGGCCGGGCTAGCAGGGGCTGCGGGTCGGGAGTGAGGGGCACCAGCAGAGCTGGGGGGGCAGGGCTGGGCTGGGGGGGCTGTGGGTCGGGAGCGAGGGGCACCGGCGGGGCTGGGGGGGCTGCGGGTCGGGAGTGAGGGGCACCGGCCGAGCTGGGGGGGGCAGGGCTGGGCTGGCAGGGGCTGCAGGTCGGCAGTGAGGGGCACCGGCAGGGCTGGGGGGGGCAGGGCCGGGCTAGCAGGGGCTGCGGGTCGGGAGTGAGGGGCACCGGCAGAGCTGGGGGGGCAGGGCTGGGCTGGGGGGGCTGTGGGTCGGGAGTGAGGGCACCGGCAGGGCTGGGGGGGCAGGGCTGGGCTGGGGGGGCTGTGGGTCGGGAGTGAGGGGCACCGGCTGGGCTGGGGGGGGCTGCGGGTCGGGAGTGAGGGGCACCGGCAGAGCTGGGGGGGCAGGGCTGGGCTGGGGGGGGCTGCGGGTCGGGAGTGAGGGGCACCGGCGGGGCTGGGGGGGCAGGGCTGGGCTGGGGGGGCTGCGGGTCGGGAGTGAGGGGCACTGGCAGGGCTGGGAGGGGCTGCAGGTTGGCTCCTAGCTCAGGTCATTGAGGGGTTGGGTTATGGCTGCCCTTTGACCTTTGCTGATTGGGAGACTCAAGATAATTGATTGACACTTCAGTATTCACCACTGGGGCAGAGCGGGGGGGGGCTGAGAGCCAGGACTCCTGGGTTCTCTCCCCGGCTCTGGGCGGGGAGTGGGGGCTGGTGGTTAGAGCAGGGGGGGCTGGGAGCCAGGACTCCTGGGTTCTCTCCCCGGCTCTGGGAGGGGAGTGGGGGTTCGTGGGTTAGAGCAGGGGGGGCTGGGAGCCAGGACTCCTGGGTTCTCTCCCCGGCTCTGGGAGGGCAGTGGGGGCTGGAGGTTAGAGCAGGGGGGGCTGGGAGCCAGGACTCCTGGGTTCTCTCCCCAGCTCTGGGAGGGGGGTTGGAACCGGGGGGGGGGCAGGAACCAGGACTCCTGGGTTCTCTCCATGCCCTCCCCCCGCATACTGCCTGTCCCCTTTAATTTCACAAACCTATTTACTGGTAACCCTCCAACTGCCCCCAAGATCCTGCTCCGGGGGGGTGGGGTGGGCATTACCCAGCCAGATGCTCCCCAGCCCTGCCCCATGGATATTGGGGAGGGGGCAGGCTCTGTTCCTGGGGGTGGGGGTGGGGAAGGGGCTGGCCTGTGATTTCCTGTGGGGGGGGGTTTCGCCCTTAGCTCCCCCTCCCCATCTGCACGCCCCCCACCCCCGTGGGAGCTGAGCACAGTGTGAGGATGGGGGGGTCCCCGTCCCCACGGCGAGGGGGGGGGGCATGCCGGGCCCTGGGTAAATCCGGCTGCGGGTCGGCACCAGCAGATTCCGAGCGTGCGAAGCCGCAGCGGCTGAGCGAGTCCGAGTGTGAACAGCACAAATCAGCCCCTTCCCTCCCTCCCCCCGGCCCCCCCGGGGCTCCCCGGGAGTTGGGGGGCGGGGGCCCCCCAGGGGCAGTGGGGAGGCTGGAGGCTGTGCTGTGGGGGGGTCCCAGCGGGGCAGGGGGGCCGTGGGGCGCGGGAGACAAAGCGCCCGTGCCTGCCAAGTGGCTCAGAGTTGGCACCGTGACAAAGTCAGCCGGGGACGTCCGTGTTGGCGCGGGCCGGAGCCCTGGAAAAGGGAATTTTTCCCCGGCCCCCCGCCAGGCCGATCGCCCCCAAACTTCACACCCGCCCAGGGGGGGGCCGGGGCCGCCCCCGGGAATTTTGGCGGATTTTTCCCGCCCGCCCAAGGGGGGTTATTCAAGTGTAGAAAGTTGTGCAGGGGGAAAAAGACCGAACCTTCGCTGCTCACCCGGGCTCGGGTTCTTCTTTCCCCTCCCTCTCCACAATTGCACCGAAAGGGCTCGTGGCTCTGGGGGGGCACCCGGGCAGGGATCCCCCCTTTTGCAAGCGGGGGGCCACGATCCCCCCTCGGCCAAGCAGGGATGCAGCCGCGCCAGGGGGGGCGGCTTTGGGAACGGGACCTGCCCCATGGCACCCAGGCTGGGGTAGGACCTGGTGGGGGGGCTGGTTTCCCCCCCGGACGGATACCGATATTGTTTCGTGTTGGATTTCTTTGTGCCGGGGCGAATCCCCCCCCAGAGCTCCCCGAAAATTTGTGCGGGGTAAGGAAGCAGCTGGCACAAAACTGGGGCCCCGGCTGGCGGCAGGTAAGTGGGGGGCCGGGGGCAGCGGGGGGCCGGGGGGCCCCGCCTGGCGGCCGCCCGAGCTGGGGGACCGTCCCGCTCCGCTCACAGGTGTGAGCCGGTGAGTGTCCGGCCGCGTCGCTCGCTGGCCTTTGGGTGGGTTTTTCTTTTTTTTTTATTTGCAAGGGGAGGAAGGAAAAAAAAAGGGGGGGGGGAAATCCAGCCGTCGGCAACGAGACGGTTTTTTGAGTGGGGGGCAAAGAAAGCGCCAGCGGGGGTGCGGGGGGCGGAGGCGTCAGAACGGCTGGAAAAGACGGAGGATCGGCCCCGAAACGACGGCGAAAACCCAGACTCGAGCCTTGGGAGAGCTCCCGGAGCTGGGCCCCCTGCCCCCCGAGGATCGGCGCCCCCCAAAAGGGCCCGGGAGAGTGGCCGGGGGGACCCCGAGAGTCCCCGGAACCGGCCTCACCCGAAAAGGGTGGCTGGAAAATCACCCCAATTCAGGGGAAAAGCCCACCAGAGCCGGGGCCCCGAATCAGCCTGAGATCCTGCCCGGCCTCCCCCTGCCATGTCCGCGGCACCCCGAAAAACCACCCGGGCGGGTGGGGGGGCGCGATTTGGTCCCCGTCTAGAACGACTCCTTCAAACACCCCCGGGGGCTGACCCCAAATATGGCGCAGAAGCGTCTAAACCCCCCTCCCCGAGCGCCAGGGGGGCCCCAGATTTCAGAGGCAGGAGGTTAAATGAGAGACGGCCCCCCCCCGAAAAAAAAACCCCAGAACGCCCCAAAAAGCTCGGGAAGGATTGGAACCAACTGACCCCCCCACACACACAATCCGGGGCGCGTGGGGGGGGGCTGCGGCTTTGTCCGAATTCGCCATTTCTGCCTGCGTCACCCCCATGCCACCCCCCGGCCTGCACCCGGGGGCAGATCGGGGTGGGGGCTTGCTGCTTAAAGCCCCCCCGGATTTACACTGGGCTGCGCCCCCCCCATCGGCCCGGCCGGCCCCCCGAAATTGTGGTTTGGGGCTCAGGTCTGTGCGGTGCTGGGCCGGGGGGTGAATGAGCTGGGACTATGTGGGCCGGGGGTATGTGTGTGTTGTTTTCGCATGGGGGGAGTCGGCCCCACGCGTGTGCCGAGGTTGGGGGTGTTGCTGGGTGGGATGGGGGGGGGCTCGCCGGTGCCCCGGGTTTGGGGGTCGGTGTGGGGCTGGTTCCCACACACACACACACCCCAGAACCAGCGGGCCGCGAGCCAGTTGCGGGGGGGGGGAAGGAAGGGGGCATGTTGGGGGGGGGCACCCGGGTCCCCCGATTTAATACCAGCTGGGGAGGGACGGTCAATGGGGGGCGATCTGGGGGGACAAATCCACCTACGGAGGCGGGGGGAAGGTTGGGGGGAGCCGTTGTGGAGCTCGACACCCCCCCCCCCCGCTCTCAGCCATTTAACTACACAAACCTCCCCAGTTTGGGGGGGGGGGGGAGTTTCTGTCCTTGTTTTGGGGGGGTCCCCCATGCAGCACTGGGGGGGAGGCTGGGGGCGGGGGGCTGGGGGTTTGCATTCGGGCTCATTTGAATGGGGAGGGTGACCTAATTAACCAGTTTTTTTTCCTGAGGGTGGGGGGGGGGCGTTATGTCAAGAGCCAGCTGCTGCCCCAGAGGCTGCTGGGAAAAAAAAGACTCCATTTTCCGCCTGGGGCCTGACTCCATTTGGTTTGGGTGGGATTGGCCGGGGGACGGGGGACACACCCAGCAGCGAACCCCCCCCCCCCATGTACCCAGCCAGGGGCCAGCACCCAGATGAAGACCCCCCCCATTCTAGCAATTGCCCCCCAGCTCCCCTTATGTAGTAGACAAAACACTGCCCCCCCCCTCCAAGAAACCTGGTCTGACTCCGGATTCCCCCCACCCCGGAACAGGTTGCGTTTGTCTCGCTGCTGCAGACGCCCCCCCCCCCCTCCCCCGAGGGCTGGAGATGGGCCCCCCCCCGGATGCCCCCCACCCCGGCCTTCGCCCCAGCAGCACATCATGGTTTGTCTGAGGGTCTGGACGCACAAACCATTTTGTGGTGTTACCGCGCGGGCCGGGACCGCGGCCACGGAGCGACCCAGAACGCCGCCCCCCCGCCCCACGACCTCCAGCTGGGCTCCGCCCCCCAGCCCATCTACCCCGGCCTCGGGCCCGGCCCTGCCTGTCCCGCTCCAGCAGCACAAAAATATGGCAGCGTCCCACCTGCCGGCCAGTATTTCCTTGTGCTGCCCCAGCGGGGCCGGGCCCCACGCGACCGGAGCCGGGGCTGGGGGGCAGCCGACGCGACCCAGGGGGAGCAACAGGCGCCTGCGTGCGACTTCCTCCACCGCGGCCTGCGATGCGCCCACCTCTGGGGCCGGGGCGGCCAGTGACGCGGGGACCCCTCGCCCGGCGCTGCGATGCGCCCACCTCTGGGGCGGGGCGGCCGGTGACGCGGGGACCCCTCGCCCGGCGCTGCGATGCGCCCACCTCTGGGGCGGGGCGGCCGGTGACGCGGGGACCCCTCGCCCGGCGGCTGCGATGCGCCACCTCTGGGGCGGGGCGGCCGGTGACGCGGGGACCCTCGCCCGGCGCTGCGATGCGCCCACCTCTGGGGCGGGGCGGCCGGTGCTGCGTGCCGGGGAGGGATCTCTCTATCGGCAGCACCCGCATGGACTGTGCCGGGCTTTCTCCAAGGGTCCCCCCATGTCTCTGCAAGGGCCCCCAGCGGTCAGACCCCCTGGTAGACGTCCCCCCTGTGGGCTCCCTCCACTCCCCTCACCTAGACCCACAGTTTTGGGGGAGCCTTAGAGGGTCTCCCCTGCCTCAGTTTACCCCCAACAGAGCCCCAAACCCGCTCCCATGACACAGCTGGCGGGATCTGTATCACACCGCCCGGTGCCTCAGTTTCTCCAAGTCACCCCTGGGGGGCAGCACAGGATGGGAACCAAGGAGTGAGCTGCAGCCCCTCCCCCCCAGAGAGACAAGGGTCGCCCCTCCCGAGACCTGGCTGGAGAGCACCGGGCCGGGCGGAGAGCGGCAGGGGATAAAGGGGGTTCACGGGGGCTGCCGACCGGAGGAATCGGGGTGGGGGAGGCCAGGGCTGAGTGGGGGGCTCCCGGCCATGGGCCCAACCCGGCATGTCTCTGGCCTGGGGAACCTGGCTTGGGCCCTGGAGGAAGAGTGGGGCCATGGGGGGGCGGCTGGTGCCCCAAGGTGGCCCCCCCAGGGCCTGTGGCAACACCGGGTGCAGCCCCCCCAGCCCGGGGGTCCATGACCGCGTCTGTCCATGGCTCGGAGACCCGGCTCCCGGCGGGAAGGGCCCCCCCCCAATCCCCTGACAGTCAGTAACCTTCCCCTGTCCTCAGCCAAACACAGAGAGGGGAACCCAGCCCCCCAAATAACCCAGCCCCTGGACAGGGGAACCCAGCCCCCCAAAATAACCCAGCCCCTGGACAGGGGAACCCGGGCCCCCAAATAACCCAGCCCCCCCAAATAACCCAGCCCTGGACAGGGGCACCCAGCCCCCCAAATAACCCAGCCCCTGGACAGGGGAACCCAGCCCCCCAAAATAACCAGTCCTCCACCAGAGAGGGCACCCAGCCCCCCAAAATAACCCAGCCCCTGGACAGGGGAACCAAGCCCCCAAATAACCCAGTCCCCCACCAGAGAGGGGCACCCAGCCCCCCAGCCGCTATCCCCTCCGGGGACCTGGGCCGTCCGCCTTTGGGATCTGGCTGCTCCCCCCGTGACATCTCCCTGGGGGGGCGGCTCTCACTCGCCCGGGCCCCACGCCCTGCTCACCCCAGTGCCTCCCCGACAATTACCAGACACACCCGGGCGGGGGGGTGTCGTTGTCACGTTTATTTAAAATTAAAACCAAAGACAGGGCTAGGAAAACAGCAGGAAGGCAGGGGGGCAATGGCACCTCCCATCAGCCCCTCCCCGGGGGGGGGGGTGTGGGGGCTCCTCGCAGGCGTGGGTCGGTCCGTGCGCGGGGCGGGAGGGCTCAGCGAGACAGCAGGGGCAGGTCGCCGGGCGTGATCAGGAGCCCGGGGTCTAGGGTCAGACTGTCTGAGAGAGGGAGAGAGATCACAAGAGAGGCTGAGGCGGAGCCTGTGCACGGGGGCGGGGCCTCACGGAAATGGGGGGGGTGGCTAGGGACCCCCTCCCTGCCCAGCCTGGCTAGTAGCCATCCACGGACCGGTCCTCCAGGGACTGGTCTAGTGCTTCTTCGAACCGGGTACGGCCGTGGCCTTCGCAACACCCTGTGGCGAGGAGTTCCCCAGGTTAACAGTGCCTTGGGGGAAGAAACACTCTCCCGGCCGCCCAGGAAGGACTTTCCCGAGAACTCCCCACCCCCCGGGGCCCTCAAGCGGGAACAGCTGATCGACCCCCCCCCCCGCTGGGAGGAGGTTTGCCAATGGAACGGGGTGGAGAGAGGGGGAAAGGGCGGGGCCAGGCCCGAACCCCCATGTCTCCACCCCACCCCCCAGGCACGCAGGGTGTGAGTCCATCCCCCCCTCCCCTCCCGGCTCATACCCTGGTCGAAGTTGAGTTCTTGGCGGGGGGGGCGTCCCCCAGCCCCTCAATGTCGACCAGGTCGCTGTTGGCGTCGGAGTCGTTCAAGGCGCTGAGCGTGACGTCTGTGGGGGCGCGAAGGGAGGGGTCAGCCCAGGGCGTGGGGTCCCCCTCCCGGCACCACGGCTCAACGCCTCCCCCATTCATAGAGCCCCACCCGAGACCGCCCCCACCCTATCCACTGCGGGACTGGTCCCTCCCGCACCCCAGGGCACACAGCCCCCCAGATACGGCCCTGCCCCAGGGCACAGAGCCCCCCCAGACACAGCCCCCCCCAGGGCACACAGCCCCTCCCAGACACGGCCCTGCCCCAGGGCACAGAGCCCCCCAGACACAGCCCCCCCCAGGGCACACCAGCCCCTCCCAGACACAGCCCCCCCCAGGGCACACAGCCCCTCCCAGACACAGCCCCCCCCAGGGCACACAGCCCCTCCCAGACACGGCCCTGCCCCAGGGCACAGAGCCCCCCCAGACACAGCCCCCCCCAGGGCACACAGCCCCCCCCAGACACGGCCCTGCCCCAGGGCACACGGCCCCCCAGACACAGGCTCCCACCCCAGGGACATGACCCCCCCCCGACAGGACCCCCCGCCCAGGGGTGCCACTCAACCTGACGCCTTCTGTTTCTTCATTGGCGGGGCAGGTGTGTCCTGAAGCCCGGCGGGCCCCCGGCCTGGGCAGGGGGGGGCAGGGCCGGGGCCGCCACGGCCCCCCCCAGCCCGTGCCCCTTCTTGGGGCCCTTCTTGGGGGAGTCGGCGGGCAGGGGCACCCCGCTGTCCTCGTAGGCCTTACGCTTGGCCGTGGCTTTGATCTGCGCCCTGCGGAGACAGGAAAGGGGGCATCACCGGGCGGGGCTCTGTCCCCCCAGTGCCCCCCCCCGGCAAAGACCCCCCCTTACACCGTCCGCTCCTTGATGACGGCGCTGATGCGGTTGAGGTCGTCCCCGAAGCGCCGCACGGCCGCCCGCAGCATCTCGATCTCCGTCTCCGTCCACTTGGCCCTGGGGTGAGCGAGGGGGGGGACACAGGGGTCAGGGCCGCCCCTCCCCTGTGCTCTGCCCCGCCCCCAACCCAGCACACTGCCCCCCCCCCAGACCCTACAACAACACCCACAATGTAAACACACCCACCCCCGCCCCGCCAGGCCCTGCTATATCCCCGGTGGGGGGCGGCTGGGTCCCCGTCTCCCCCCGCCCCGGGGGGCCCAGCCCCCCACCCGCGCCCCAGGGGAGCCCCCGCTCACCCGGCGGGGGACGAGTCGGCCACGGGGTGCAGCTGCATCGTCAGTTCCCCCAGCTTGGTGAAGGCGGCGCCGGCCGCGGAGAAAATCTCGCCCACCTGCAGGGGGGTTGGGTGGGGAGAGCGTCAGGGAGCCCCCCCGTGGGGCCCCCCAAACCCAGCCCGCCCCCCTCGTGTCCCCTCCCCCCGCGGGGCCCCCCAAACCCGACCCCCTCGTGTCCCCTCCCCCCGCGGGGCCCCCATAACCCGGGCCCGACCCCCCGCATCCCCCTCCCCCACGGGGCCCCCAAACCCGCACCCCCCGCGTCACCTCCCCCCACAGGGACCCTCAAACCCGCCCCCACGCGTCACCTCCCCCCGCGGGCCCCCCCAAACCCGCCCCCCCGCGTCACCTCCCCCACGGGGCCCCTCAAACCCGCACCCCACGCGTCACCTCCCCCCACAGGGCCCCTCAAACCCGCCCCCACGCGTCACCTCCCCCCGCGGGGTCCCCCAAACCCGCCCCCCCGCGTCACCTCCCCCCGCGGACCTTCCAAACCCGCCCCACCCGCCCCACCTCCCCCTGCGGGGCCCCCCAAACCCAGCCCACCCCCCTCGTGTCCCCTCCCCCCACGGGGCCCCCCAAACCCGCCCCACCTGCGCCACCTCCCCCTGCGGGGCCCCCCAAACCCGCCCCACCTGCGCCACCTCCCCCTGCGGGGCCCCGCAAACCCGCCCCACCCCTCTCGCGTCCCCTTCCCCCGCGGGGCCCCCCAAACCCGACCCCCCCGTGTCCCCTCCCCCCGCGGGGCCCCCATAACCCGGGCCTGACCCCCCGCATCCCCCTCCCCCACGGGGCCCCCCAAACCCGCACCCCCCACGTCACCTCCCCCGACAGGGCCCCTCAAACCCGCCCCCCCTACGTCACCTCCCCCGCGGGGCCCTCCAAACCCGACCCCCCCGCGTCACCTCCCCCTGTGGGGCCCCCCAAACCCGCCCCACCTGCACCACCCCCCCCGCGGGGCCCCCCAAACCCGACCCCCCCGCGTCACCTCCCCCCGCGGGGCCCCCCAAACCCGCCCCACCTGCGCCACCTCCCCCTGCGGGGCCCCCCAAACCCGCCCCACCTGCACCACCCCCCCGCGGGGCCCCCCAAACCCGACCCCCCTGTGTCACCTCCCCCCGCGGGGCCCTCCAAACCCGCCCCACCTGCGCCACCTCCCCCTGCGGGGCCCCCCAAACCCGCCCCACCTGCACCACCCCCCCGCGGGGCCCCCCAAACCCGCCCCACCTGCGCCACCTCCCCCCGCGGGGCCCCCCAAACCCAGCCCACCCCCCTCGCGTCCCCTCCCCCCACGGGGCCCCCCAAACCCAGCCCACCCCCCTCGCGTCCCCTCCCCCCGCGGGGCCCCCCAAACCCGACCCCCCGTGTCCCGTCCCCCCGCGGAGCCCTCCAAACCCGCCCCACCCACCCCACCTCCCCCTGCGGGGCCCCCCAAACCCGCCCCACCCCTCTCGCGTCCCCTTCCCCCGCGGGGCCCCCCAAACCCGACCCCCCCGTGTCCCCTCCCCCCGCGGGGCCCCCATAACACGGGCCTGACCCCCCGCATCCCCCTCCCCCACGGGGCCCCCCAAACCCGCACCCCCCGCGTCACCTCCCCCCACAGGGCCCCCCAAACCCGACCCCCCCGCGTCACCTCCCCCCGCGGGGCCCCCCAAGCCCGCCCCACCTGCGCCACCTCCCCCTGCGGGGCCCCCCAAACCCGCCCCACCTGCACCCCCCCCCTGCGGGGCCCCCCAAACCCGCCCCACCTGCACCACCCCCCCGCGGGGCCCCCCAAACCCGCCCCACCTGCGCCACCTCCCCCCGCGGGGCCCTCCAAACCCGCCCCACCTGCGCCACCTCCCCCTGCGGGGCTCCCCAAACCCGCCCCACCTGCCCCCCCCCCGCGGGGCCCCCCAAAACCGCCCCACCTGCGCCACCTCCCCCCGCGGGGCCCCCCAAACCCGACCCCTCCGCGTCACCTTCCCCCGCGGGGCCCCCCAAACCCGCCCCACCTGCGCCACCTCCCCCTGCGGGGCCCCCCAAACCCAGCCCACCCCCGTCGCGTCCCCTCCCCCCACGGGGCCCCCCAAACCCAGCCCACCCCCCCGTGTCACCTCCCCCCGCGGGGCCCCCCAAACCCAGCCCAACCCTCTCGCGTCCCCTTCCCCCGCGGGGCCCCCCAAACCCGCGTCACCTCCCCCCGGGCGGCCCCCCAAACCCGCACCCCCCGCGTCACCTCCCCCCACAGGGCCCCTCAAACCCGCCCCCACGCGTCACCTCCCCCTGCGGGGCCCCCCAAACCCGCCCCCCCGCGTCACCTCCCCCCGCGGGGCCCCCCAAACCCGCCCCCACGCATCACCTCCCCCTGCGGGGCCCCCCAAACCCGCCCCACCTGCGCCACCTCCCCCTGTGGGGCCCCCCAAACCCGCCCCCCCGCGTCACCTCCCCCTGCGGGGCCCCCCAAACCCGCCCCCACGCGTCACCTCCCCCTGCGGGGCCCCCAAACCCGCCCCACCTGCGCCACCTCCCCCTGCGGGGCCCCCCAAACCCGCCCCACCTGCGCCACCCCCCTCGTGGGGCCCCCCAAACCCACCCACCCGCGTCACCTCCCCCCGCGGGGCCCCCCAAACCCGCCCCACCTGCGCCACCTCCCCCTGTGGGGCCCCCCAAACCCGCCCCCCCGCGTCACCTCCCCCTGCGGGGCCCCCCAAACCCGCCCCCCGCGTCACCTCCCCCTGCGGGGCCCCCCAAACCCGCCCCCACGCGTCACCTCCCCCCGCGGGGCCCCCCAAACCCGCCCCCACGCGTCACCTCCCCCTGCGGGGCCCCCAAACCCGCCCCACCTGCGCCACCTCCCCCTGCGGGGCCCCCCAAACCCACCCCACCTGCCCCCCCCCGCGGGGCCCCCCAAACCCGCCCCACCTGCGCCACCTCCCCCCGCGGGGCCCCCCAAACCCACCCCACCTGCCCCCCCCCGCGGGGCCCCCCAAACCCGCCCCACCTGCGCCACCCCCCCCGCGGGGCCCCCCAAACCCGCCCCACCTGCACCACCCCCCCGCGGGGCCCCCCAAACCCGCCCCACCTGCGCCACCTCCCCCTGCGGGGCCCCCCAAACCCGCCCCACCTGCGCCACCTCCCCCTGCGGGGCCCCCCAAACCCACCCCACCTGCCCCCCCCCGCGGGGCCCCCCAAACCCGCCCCACCTGCGCCACCTCCCCCCGCGGGGCCCCCCAAACCCACCCCACCTGCCCCCCCCCGCGGGGCCCCCCAAACCCGCCCCACCTGCGCCACCCCCCCCGCGGGGCCCCCCAAACCCGCCCCCACGCGTCACCTCCCCCCGCGGGGCCCCCCAAACCCGACCTCCCGTGTCCCCGGGGCCCCCCCCCTCAAACCTAGCCCCACCCCCTCCGAACCTTGGTGGATGCTGACGTCATGGCGCCGCGGACGCTCCGGCCCCCGCCCCGGGGGGTTTCTCTGGCCGGCGCCGCCGCCGCTCGCGGCCCCCAGCTGCTGGCCCCGCCCCCTCGTGTTGCGCGCGCGCTCGCCGCGGGGGATGTCGGGAAAGGCGGCGGGGTGAGTGGAATCCGGGAGCAGCAGCTGCGGCAGCTTCCGGGGAGGGGCGCGGCTGCCCCCGGGCTAGGGCGCTGGAGGACCGAGCGCTCTATGATCTTAACCCCTTCCCTGCCGCCGCGCCGCCGGCGGGCCAGCTCGGCCCCGCCCCCACACACATAGCCCCGCCCCCAGCCTCAGAGACCCCTGCAGGGCACCTGCCCCCGCCGCCCACGGGCCTGCCCCCGGTCCAGCTGCTGCCCAAGCACCCCCCACAGCCCACCTCTTACCTCCCCACCGTGCCCCCCAACCCCCTCATCCTGCCCCCCCACAACCCTCCTCCCACACACACAGCCCCACCCAGCCTCAGAGACCCCCTGCAGGGCACCTGCCCCCACCCACAAACAGGGCTCCCCCACCCCCCACTGGCCTGCCCCCCAGCCAGCTGCTGCCCAGACACCCCCCACCCTGCCCCCCCAACCCTCCCCCCCAACCCCCAAAACCACCCCCACAGCCCCCCTGCACCCCCCAAAACCACCTGCTGCCCACACACCACGCCAGTCCCCCCCATCCTGCACCTCCCCCACACATCCACCTGCTGCCCAGCTGTCCCCACAGCCCCTCTCTGACCTCCCTACCCTGCACCCCCCAAAACCACCTTCTGCCCAGGTACCCTCCACCCCACAGCCCACCCAGCCATTCCCCCAACCTGCACTTCCACCAAACCACCTGCTCCCCAGGCACCCCCCCCGCCCAGGTATCCCCCAAACCCACCGACTCCTCCCCACCTACGCCCTCCCACACCTGCCCCTAACACCCCCCCCCCCCCCCCAGCCACACCACAGGGAAAGCTCAGTGGCCGCAGGCAGGGGATCCAACGTGTTTTATTTCGCAGGAACCAATTCCAGAGTCGACACAAACAGACAGCGATCGCGACCCGGGGAGGGGGGTCGTCTCTGCAGGACAGAACAGGGGGACCCCCCCCCCATCACACCCAGTTCAGCATCTCACCCCCTCTCCTCGCTGCCGGGGAGGGATGGGGGGAGGGGGGACGGACGACACCGTGGGGTGGGTTTGGAAAGTGAGACGACAGGAGGACTCCACGCTGGGGGGCACAGAACGTGACCCCCCCCCCCAGCCCAGAGTGTGCCCCACGCAAAGGGGGGGAGCCAGCCCCACAGGCAACAACCCACTTGTGCCCCACCAGCACCGTAGGGAGACTGACCCCCCCCACAACTGGAGACCCCCCACCTTTACAATCTCTTAAGGCTGGGGGTCAGCAGCGTCCCAGGGGGTGGGTGCCCCCTGACGAAGCCCCCACCGGCAGAGCGACTCCTGAGCAAAGGGGGCACCAGGGAGGGGCTGTAATAAATAAAGGGGCATGGCGGGTCCAGGGGGGGCAGCTGTCCCCGGCGGGGTCCTAGCGCACCATGTACTCTTTGCGCTTGTTCAGCCGGACCTGGCAGAAGGAGAAGCCCCCAAGCAGCACGTACAGCCCGGCCGCGATGAAGCAGTTGTAGCTGACTTGCTCGTAGAGACGGTGAATCTTCTCCGGGCCGCTGTGGGGCAGAGGGAGCGGGGGGTCAGTCCTGGAGCCGGCACCCCCAAGAGGGGACGGGCCCCTGCCCCATTCCCCACCCCTCTGAGCCAGCCAGTCCCCGCCCTGGGGACGGGTGGGATCCGGCGCTCCCAAGAGGGGACGGGCCCCATGCCCCCTTCCCCGCCCTCCTGAGCCAGCCAGTCCCTGCCCTGGGGCCAGGTGGGAGCCGGCACCCCCTAGAGGGGACAGGCCCCTGCCCCATTCCCCGCCCCCCTGAGCCAGCCAGTCCCCGCCCTGGGGCCAGGTGGGAGCCGGCGCCCCCTAGAGGGGACAGGCCCCTGCCCCATTCCCCGCCCCCCTGAGCCAGCCAGTCCCCGCCCTGGGGTCGGGTGGGAGCCGGCGCCCCCTAGAGTGGATAAATTTCTGCATTAAGCACCTTCGCATAACCGTGTACCATGTTTATATAACCTTGTACTGGGCCTATCCATGGGGGACCTCTGTTTTCAGGCAACTTTGTATCAAACCTTAGATAGAAACTGTGTATTGAGCTTGGGTACAATGTTATCACCCCCAAGGATAGTTAAGGTAGAAGGAAAATGTCTTTTCGCTAGGAGGAGAATAAGATCTTCCCCCTTTTGAATGGATTGCCCTGTTGACTGACCGAGGTGTGGATCAGGAAGGCAGCGCCTCCAGACAGCGGCACCCCGTGGAGAGGGGCTGGGAGCCAGACTCCAGAACAATAAAACGTGTCCAGGGGGCTCACTAGAGAAGGTCAGACATATTGACGGCCTCGGGGGTTAGAAGCCAGCACCTGCTTTTGGAAAAAACACCCTCTTGGAAAAGAAACGTGGTGGCATTAAGACAACCCCCAGAAGGAAGCAGCACAAAGGGCCAACGGACACAGATTTTGCAGCTGGTACAGATTTGCAGGAGAGGGAAGCTGCTATAAAGGTGAGGGGTCCTGCAGAGGACCCCGGGTCTCGTCTCGTCAACACGTGAGCATCGATCCGGATCGGCAGAAGCCCGGCTCCACCCCTCCCCCATCTAACTCGCCTGGCCAGTGCAGTTAAGGGGAGCAACTGGTTGGTAACAATACAGAGAGAGAGAGAGAGAGAGTCAGTCATAGATCATATGACAGTGTGGATTGATACATGTATTACCCATCAATGTGGCACTTTGCCTGATCCCCCCGAAGAGATCCCAGGCAGTACTTTAAGGACAAAATCAAGGGCAGCACTTACTCCTTGAAGTCTTCCTCCGTGAAGGGAACGTCTTCGATGAGAATAGCCGAGTGAACGTTGAAGAAAATCCCCAGGAGAATCTACGGGGAGAGACCAGAGATCCGGGGGGGGGGGGGGGGGGGAGGGGCGGGTGTGAGCAGGGGAAAGCACCCCCCCCCCCCCCGCATGGGCAGGGCACAGCCCAGCCAACAGCCACATCCGCCTGGCAAAGCCCGGTGCCGCCCCCTCAACCCGCCCCCCAGCAGGATCCACCCCCCACGTCCTAGTTTCGGGGCCAGCTGCAGCAGGGCAGAGGGGCCTGGCAGGGAATCAGGACCTAGCCCAGAGCCTGTTTACACAACACCAGACACCCGAGTGTCCCCGCCGTGCCCAGCCAGGTCCTGGGCAGAACCGGCCCCGGGTCAGATGGAACCGGCCAAGGAGGGAGAACGCGACCTTCCCAGGAGCAGAAAGCCAACGCCCGGGACAGATCGCAAGAGCAGCCAGACTGGGTCAGACCAAAGGTCCCTCTAGCCCAGTGTCCTGTCTGCCGACAGCGGCCAGTGCCAGGTGCCCCAGAGGGAATGAACAGAACAGGGAATCGTCAAGTGACCCATCCCCTGTCGCCCATTCCCAGCTTCTGGCAAACAGAGGCCAGGGACACCATCCCTGCCCAGCCTGCTAATAGCCATTGATAGACCTATCCTCCATGAATGTATCTAGTTCTTCTTTGAACCATGTTATAGTACAGAACAGAAGAAAGGCCGTACCGGGTCAGACCAAAAGTCCATCTAGCCCAGTATCCGGTCTACCAACAGTGGCCAATGCCAGGTGCCCCAGAGTCTTGGCCTTTGCAACATCCTCTGGCGAGGAGTTCCCCAGGTTAACAGTGCGTTGGGTGAAGAAATATTTTCTTTTGTTTTAAACTCGCTGCCTATTAATTTAATTGGGTGACTCCTAGTTCTTGTGTTGTGAGAAGGAGTAAATAACACTTCCTTATTGACTTTCTCCACATCGGTCATGATTTTATAGACCTCTAGCCCATCCCCCCTCAGCCGTCTCTTTTCCAAGCTGAAAAGTCCCAGTCTGATTAATCTCTCCTCATACGGAAGCCGTTCCAGACCCCTCATCATTTTTGTTGCCCTTTTCTGAACCTTTTCCAATTCCAATCTATCTTTTTTGCGATGGGGCGACCACATCTGCACACAGTATTCAAGATGTGGGCGTCCCATGGATTTATAGAGAGGCAACATGATACTTTCTGTCTGATTATGGATCCCTTTCCTAAGGGTTCCCAACATCCTGTTAGATCCAAGGGGCGCCAGGCCCGGCAGAGGGGGGACAAGCCGAGGGGGCACCGGACACAGCCCCGAGATCCAGGAGAGGGGGGGTCGCGCAGAGGGGGCACCCGGCACAGCCTCAGGGGTCTCGCTCCACCCAGGGGTGACACAGCCGGTGCCTGAGCTCATGTGGGGAAGTCAGTGTCACTGAGGAAGTTGGTGGGGGGAGGTGCCCCCCCCCCTGCAGCCTAGACTGGATCCAGCCACTGTGGGGCCGCCCCCTCCCCTGGGCCCTCATCCACCCCCACTAGACCCCAGCCCCCTTAAATGCCCCCCCACCCGGCCACTCTTGCCCCCCACTTCTACCCCCAAGTCACCCTGCCCCCCACAGCCCTGCTGCCCCCCAACCTCCCCCCAGGCGGCCGGGGCCCCGCTCACCAGCATGATGACGCCCCAGGCGCTGAGCACGATGCCGCAGGCGGCCAGCTTGGGCCCGCAGCAGAGCAGGGAGGCCATGGCCGGGCCGGATGGGGGGAGCGGGCGGGCAGCGCGGAGCCTCCTCCTCGGGCTGCTGCTGGCCGGGCCGACGCAGCAGACTGAAGGCGGCCGCGGCCCCAGGCGCGAGGAGTCAGGTGACCGGGCGGAACCACCCTGCAAAGACTGTGGGGGGGAGGGGAGGAGCAGGGCACGTCCCCCTCGTGGGGCAATGGTACCGGCCAGGCCGTTTGCAGCTCCGCCTTCCGATTGGTCCAGCGGCCCCGGACCGTTCCATCCTCTCCCAGGGGAGGGGGCCGGGATCCTGGCTATTTATAGACGCGGATTTCCGAGAGCCCCAAATCCCCTCAGGCGGGGGGGGGGGGGGGAGATAAAATCCCCATAGCCTGGGGGAGGGGGGAGTTAAATAAGGGGAATGCAAAACAACCTCTCCCCTAGTGCAAATGGTACAGTCCAAAGAACTGGGTCGGTGGGGGCGGGGCTGTCACATGACAGGGCCTTAAATCGAGCAAGGGCAGGGTCACATGGGGATCAGGTCACATGACTCTGGTGACATGCAGGGCCACATGGGGACAGGGTCAGGGACAGGGTCACATGGGGACCAGGTCACATCACAGGACAGGGTCACATGGGAACAGGATCATGTGACTGGATAAGGCCAGGGCCATATGGGGACCAGGTCATGTGACTGGATAAGGCCAGGGTCATATGGGGACAGGATCACGTGACTGGACAGGACAGGGTCACAGAGGGACAGGGCCATGGCTCTGGGCAAGGCAGGGTGGCCATCCCAGGTGCCTGGAGGACAAGTCCGTGGTCCCCTTGACTAGCAGACGCACATCAGCCCACACCCAGCTCCTCTGAAAGTGGATTCCCTGCATCCCACCCCTCCATTGATACGCACCAATGCCCCGAAGCCCGCCTCCTTGGCCAGCGAATTAGCCTAACCCCACCCCCTGCTAGCCACCACCCTCCCCCAGCACTCGCTGAAGTCGGCATCTGGCCCAGGCTGATAGGAAACGGCTCGAAATCGAGCCCGATTCATTCTCTCTGCGGCCCGGCCCCGAACCCCAGCCAAGGCAGGGACCGAACCAGCGAGGGGACTGGGCCAAGCGGCTGGGCGCGGCTGTAGCGATGGGTCACTTGCGATAGCACGGTATAAATACCTCCGGCTGAAATGCTGTCACGGAGTATGGGGGACTCAGGGCCCTGCACCCCCGGTTTCCTGTGATTCACCATGACTCTCAGCCAGCCAGTAAAGCAGAAGGTTTATTTAGACGACAGGAATACAGTCCAAGACAGGTCTTGCAGGCACAGACAACAGGATACCCCCCAGTTAGGTCCATCTTGGGGTCCCAGGGCGCCCCAGCCCCCTTGCGAGGTCAGAGCCCTCTCTGCCCCCCAGCCACCTCCCCAGCCAGCCCCTGAGACCCTGCCTTCAGCGACCCCTCCCACAGCCTTTGTTCAGTTTCCCAGGCAAAGGTGTCACCTGGCCTCTAACCCCTTCCTGGGTTCTCATGTTACATGCTCAGGTATTCTCCCTCGGCCGGTCTCCCATCACCCAATGCAGACTATCCTAGCCACACTCCCCTGTCAGCATTCACAGACCACTTTAAGAACAGTCCCAGTTCGTCACATCTCTCCCCGCTTCGAGACCGAACTGAGCGGGGTCACTTTAGCCAGTGACCCGGGGAAGTTCGAACCTACCCCCGTTCCCATGGATGCCCCAGCATCCTCCCATTCCTTGGTGAGAATTACACCAGGCCGCTCCAATTTCACGCCCCCCCTTAGGTCGGGGGTGCTCGATGGCACTCGCAGTTCGCATGTGGGAAGGTTTATGCGGCCTGTGCCCTTTTCCCACCCCAATACCCCTGGGGTTCCAACTGGGCTGGGGTCTTCTCCCAGCGCTCCAGTCTGGAGGTCTGTGCTTTGGGCTCTCTTGGTTCAGAGCCCCCCTTTGAACCTTGGCCACCCTCCGGAAAGGCTCCTCTATGCTGGGCAAGGGTCCTAAAGCCGTTTTCCCCTTGTCCCGGGCCTTCCTCCCCCTCTGACAGGGGTCACAGGATTGGCAGTACTGCCAGACAGTAACAAAGACCCCAGGCCAGTAAAAGCTCCGTAGCAGCCTCTGCTGGGTACGCCAGGTTCCCTGGTGCCCTGAGAGGGGAATGTCATGGGCCCGGTACAGCAGCTGGCGGCGATACTTCTGGGGTACCACCAGCTGCCTCCTGATCCCCCCTGACTCCATTTTCCCTGGGGGAGCCCATTCTCGGTACAGGAACCCTTTCTCCCACAGGAACCTTTTCCGGCCACCTCTCCCCATGGTCTGTACCGCACCGAGGTCGGCCAGGTCCCTTATCTTCCGCAAGGAGGGATCTTTCTACAACTCGGCCTGGAACTCAGCAGCTGGGACAGGGATGGCCACCTGCTCTCTCTCGCCGGCTGGGTCTGAAGCCGCAGCCTCCCTGAGCCATGTCCCTGGGTGTTCCCTCCCCACCAGGTTAGGGTCCTGCGCCTCGGGCAAGGCACCCTCCCCAAGGTCAGGGAGCAGTGCCCCTCGCCGGCTCTGACTGCGGGTCACAACCAGTGCACTTTGGGGGTTGCTTGGCCAGTCCTCCAGGTCCCCCCCCATCAACACCTCAGTAGGCAAATACGGGTGTACCCCCACATCCTTGGGGCCCTCCTTGGCCCCCCACTTCAGGTGTACCCTCGCCACGGGCACTTTGACTGGTGTCCCGCCCACCCCCGTCAGGGTCAGGTAGGTGTTGGGCACCACCTGATCTGGGGCCACCACCTCGGGCCGGGCCAGCGTCACCTCTGCGCCCGTATCCATCGACCTTCCTCCCATCCACCTCCAGGGGGACAAGGTACTCTCTCCAGAGGGACAGCCCCGCGCCCACCGTATAAACCAAAAACCCTGAGTCTGGAGCCTCCAAGCCCCCCAGAGGAGCTGGCCTGGAGCTCTCCTCCCTCCTTAGCAGGTGGTACTCTGCCAGCCCCCCTTCCCTGGGAATGCTGCCACTCGCCTGGCTGGGTCTCTACCCAGTCAACCCTCTGTGGGTTCGGTCTGCTCAGTCTGTCCCTGAGCCTGGGGCCCTGGGCCCGTATGTGGCCTCTCTGGCCACAGTGATAGCAGCCCATGTCCCACGGGTCCCCTCGAGTGGGTCGGATGGCCCTGACGCCGGATGTTCCCCTTTGATGGGGGTTTTCCGTATTTTCCCACGGGGAGGTCCCATGGTGACTCTCTCTCTGCGTTGTGGTGGGACTGTTCCTTTGGGACTCCTCCCTGTTATCCCCTGACCGGCTCTTTACAAACTCATCGGCCAGCCGGCCTGCGTGCTGCGGGTTCTCTGGTTTTTTGTCCCTCAACCACAGCCTCAGGTCGGATGGACACCGCTCATACAGTTGCTCCAGTACCAGCAGTTTAACCAGGTCCTCCTTCGTCTGGGCCCCATCTGCCCACTTGCTGGCGTATCCCTCCATGCCGACGGCTAGTTGCAGATATGAGATCTCAGGGGTTTTATCCTGACTCCGGAACCTTTCCCGGTACATCTCAGGAGTCAGCCCAAACTCACGTAGCAGGGCCTTTTTGAATAGTTCGTAGTCCCCTTTCTCCGCCTCTTCCAGTTGGCGGTACAATGCCACGGCTTTGGGGTCCAGTAAGGGGGTGAGAACCCAGAGTCTGTCCGCAGGATCAACCTGGTGCAGCTCGCAGGCCGTCTCAAAGGCATTCAGGAAGTCATCCATGTCCTCCCCCTCCTTACGTGGGGCCAGGATGCACTTATCAAAGCTCCGTGCAGTCCTGGGTCCCCCCTCACTCACCGCAGCCGGGGGCTCGCGGCCCCTCAGTCTCGCCAGCTCCAGTTCATGATGCCTCAGCCTCTGTCTCTCCTCATGCTGCCTCTGTCTCTCATTCTCCTCCCGTTCATGCTGTCTCTGTTGTTCATGATCCTCCAGCTCTCTCAGTTTTAGCTCTTTCTCCCATTCCAGCCAATTCCGCTCCACGGATGGCGCGCGTGGCCGGGAAGATCCCCTGCTGGCCGGCGAGCTTCGCCGGGAGGATCCCCTGCTGGCCAGGGGGGTCACCGCGCCCTCGGTATTTGCTGGGCTCCTCCCCACCCTTCCCCTAGGCATAGGAAGGAGGGGTCTCGGGAAGCCCTCAGCAGCCGGCTGACCACTCCCAGCTGGGACAGACACTGGGGCCTGCGCTGCATCTGCCAGGCTGCTTCCCTCAGAGACAGGGATCAGTTCATTCGAGCGATCTCCCTTCTCTAGCTGGGCAATGAGCTGTTCTTTGGTGAGCCTCCCAATGCGCACCCCCGTCTGCTTGCACAGCTCCACCAGGTCGCTCTTACGCCGCTTGGCATACATCTTCCTGCTGGCCACTCACAGGCCTGTGTGCTCACCGCTCCCCACAGTCTCCAGGGAGACCCCTAGTGTGCCAGCCCTTCTCGAGGTCACCACCTCTCTGCCAGGGTCGAGCTGCAGACTCCTCCGCCCCTGGGACCACTCGCTGCAATCCCCAGGGGGACCCTGTTACTGCAAAAGTCCTTCTCGCTGGTCACACACTCCCAGGGGTGATAATCGCCTCTCTCTGACTCTTCAGCACGCCTGGTCCCCGTCAATCCCCCTTCGTTTTACTTCTCCCCAGTCACTTACTGCAGGAAGCGCCGTCCACGGGGTGCAGTAGATCCCACCGCTGCCACCAGTTGTCACGGAGTGTGGGGGACTCAGGGCCCTGCATCCCCGGCGTCCTGGGATTCACTATGACTCTCAGTCAGCCAGTAAAGCAGAAGGTTTATTTAGACGACAGGAATACAGTCCAAGACAGGTCTTGCAGACACAGACAACAGGATACCCCTCAGTTAGGTCCATCTTGGGGTCCTCGGGCACCCCAGCCCCCTTGGGAGGTCAGAGCCCCGTCTCCCTCCCAGCCACCTCCCCAGCCAGCCCCTGAGACCCTGCCTTCAGCGACCCCTCCCACAGCCTTTGTTCAGTTTCCCGGGCAAAGGTGTCACCTTCCTGGGTTCTCATGTTACATGCTCAGGTATTCTCCGTCGGTCAGTCTCCCATCCCCCAATACAAACTATCCTAGCCACACTCCCCTGTCAGCATTCACAGACCACTTTAAGAACAGTCCCAGTTCGTCACAAATGCGTCACGGGAGAAGCGCACCTCCTGCGAACGGGGAATGGAACGACGCCGCACGGGCCGGCTTCCCGGAGACCGGGACCGGAGAGAACCTGGTTCCTGTCCCATATTTATAAACCTGACGGACGCTGGTTCTTTCGGCGCTTGAGTGTATTTCATACCGAACCCCATTTATCAACGGGGTTAGCTGCTTCTACTAACGAGGACAAAGCTCCGTTAACACGAACGATATTTCGCAGACAGCATGAGCGAACCTTACCTTACCGGCTACTTGTATTTTTCCCCCCTGCCTGGTGGCCATGAATGGCTTCTTATTGCGGAGGGATGCTGGGGACGGGTCCTCGCATGCAGCACTTTGAAATCTGAAGTTTGGCTTTTTCTGTGTCCACTTCCAACCGATTTCGCTCATCTCGCCATGCAGGTTCGTCCGCGACGATGCTCTCCCAGCCCACGGCTCGCTCCAGGACATGGAAAGTATGGCAGGACCTGGGTATTTGGGGGTTTTCCCCCCTCAAATTCTTGAAGTTTCTCCGTTCGCTTGTCTTTGTCCTCTTCAAAATCGGCCGGCATTTCTCTTCAACTCTTGAAAACGCAACGATGGTGCGAGGTCCTTGTACAACGTGCTTCGGATGCCTCTTGCGTCTTCATCTCTCGCTTCCACAGCTTCGGTTAGACTCTTCACAAGCCCGTCCCTTTGGCAACCCAACGACAGTGTCCTGCGCACGGTGTTTTCAATCCGGTCGTAGCTCTTCCATCAAGACGTGGGCGCGCGCTGAGAAAAGGGCAGAAAAGCTTTGTTCCCCCTCGGAAATTGTCCGGTGTGGAGTTCGCAGCGTAACCATCAACGTCTGTCCTTTATTCTGCCCTCGATTCTTCTTGTGCCGAAGTGGGAATGTTCTTAATGTCGTCTCGGAGTACTGTGCGCGTGCCTCGGTTTTCCCACGGGTCACTCCTGTATCTAGGGGGCAGGATCGGTGCAGGGCAGGGGTGACGGCAACGGGCTAATGGGGCACAGAGATCGGCCCACACTCTGTAGCCCGGCACCCCATGGCCGGGGCCCGTCTCCTGCGAGGAGCCGGCCGGAGGGGCTGGGAACAGGGGGCCCAGGGGACCAGTTTGTCCGGAGGTGGGGCGGGGGGGCTGAGAATGGGCTTTGTTTGGGCCTCAGGGAGGGGCTCTGGGTCCCCCCCCCGATGGACGTTGCTGCAGGTCCCTGCTCCCGGTGTTAACGACCTCGGTCCTACGCCGCGTTCCCCACAGCTCATAACCTGGCTGTGAGACAACTGCCTGCTGTGGGGAGTGGGGGGCATGGCCCTTTGGGGGGGGGTGAGGGGCCCCAGGGGCCCCGCCCAGGGGGACTCGCTGCAGGGAGCTCACGGGGGGTCCAAGGGGCTGAGCATCCCCAGGAGGCACCGAATCCGGGCAGGCTCCTTGGCCGGGGGGGGGGAGAGAGAGAGACGCTGTTTCATCCGGAGCAGTGCCCGAGGCCCCAGGGCACCCCGAAAGAGCCAGGCTAGCAGAGGTGGGTCTGGGGTGAATGGGGGGGGAGGGGGCTTACTAACCTGCTGCCCCTGCACAGACCTTCCCCCCCTCCAAGGCCCAGAGACGGGGAGTCTCCACACACCCTTAGCGGCTCCGGGGGGTCCCATCCGTCAGAGCCGGGTCACCCCCCGACATGGGCCGGCACCCCCCAGCCCTGCTGCTGCAAACAAAGCCCCCCCTTGGGGGCACTGGAGGGGGGTCTGATACAGGGGGCGAGCCCTGTGCGGCTGGGTCAGACAGGTGGGGTTACCCCGTCCCCTGGGGGGGTCAGACCCCCCCCATATGGCGAGGGCTCTCCCCCTGGGTGTGGGGGGGGGCCGCACCAGGTCCCGGCCCCCCCACGGGGCGCAGCATCTGCAGGCAGTCGCATGTCCCCGCTCCGGGCGGCTGGCAGGTCTCTGGGGCACGAGGCCAGGGGATCCCCAGGCTCTCCATGGGGCGGGGGGACCTACCGCCCCCCCGATCTTTGACCACCACCCCGGAAGTAGGACCCGCCCATGAAAAGAGGCCCCTCAGTAACCCCACCCCTCGCTCCCCACCCCACACAGACTGCACAGCCTGGCAGTGGGTGTGTGTGTGTTTATTGAACCATCCAGGGGACACAGTGGGGGAGGGGGGGCTGGTTGGGGGGGCCCCCTAGGGGCCGGGTTCGGGGGGCCCCTTCTCGTCGTCCGGGGGGCAGTCGATGAAGTCAGCCAGCATGGTCTCCGTCTCGTCCGCCTCCGCCTGGGGAGGAGAGATGGGGGGGGGGGGTCAGCCGGCAGCCCTTGCCCTAGGCCCCATTTCCCCAGCCCCCGACCCACACCTCACCCCCGCCCCTCCCCAGGGCCCCACTCCTCAGCCCCCGGGTCTCACCTCCGCCTTCCTGGCCGGCTGCTCCCGCTTGGGGCTGGGCTGGGCTCCCTCTCCGGCGCCGTCCCCCTGCTCCCCCACCGGGGGCGCCCCCTCCTCCTTGGGGGGCTGCTCCTCCTCCAGGACGGGGGGCGGGGCTTCCAGCAGTGGGGGCTCTGCCCCCATCTCCTCCTGGCCGGGAGGCGGGGCCTGGAGGGGGCTGGCCTGCTGGGGTGGGGTGGGCGGGGCCGGCGGCAGCTCCTCCTCCTCCTCCTCTCTCGCGACGGCTGGGGGGCGGGCGGGGGGCTAGCCTTCATCACCACCACCTCCTCCTCCTCCACCTCCTCGGGGGGCGGCGGCTCGGGCGCCTGGCTCTCCTCTACCTCCATGATGAGATCGTCCGGCTCCCCGGGCGCGGCCGGCGGCTCCTGGGGGCCGGGGGGCGCCCGCTCTTCCTCCGACAGGGCCCCTTCCTCCTCCTCCTCGTCTTCCTCCGACAGGCCTTCCTCCTCCTCGTACTCCTCCTCCTCTTCCTCCTCCCCCAGCTCTTCCTCATCCTCGAATTCCTCCTCCTCCTCCTCCTCCTCGTCGAAGTCCTCGTCTTCCTCGTCGAAGTACTCCTCCTCCTCCTCTTCCTCCTCCTCCTCCTCGTCTTCCTCCTCCTCCGGGAACTCCTCCTCCTCCTCCTCCTCGCTGCTGTTGATGTTGATCACAGCCGGGTTCTCCTCACCCAGGCCAGGCAGCGCCTCGCCGGCGGCGGGCGGGAGCGGGGCGGCGGGCGGCTCCTCGGGGGGCTGGGCGGGGGGCGGGGAGGGGGGCGCAGGGGGAGGCGGGGGCGGCGGGGGGGGCTTGGGCAGCAGCCCCTTGGGGACGATGACCACACTGTCGTCGGAGTCGCTCTCCAGGGAGATCTCCACGTCCGACTCCTCCTCCTTCTCGTAGTGCACGTAGACGGGGCGCCGGGGCTTGCCCCCCAGCCCCGCCCCCCCCTCCTCCGCGCCCCCGGGCGAGGGCGGGGCCAGCAGCCGGGGGTCGCCCGCCTCCCCGGGCTCCTCCGCCAGCGCCAGGCCGGGGCCGGCGGAAGGGGGCAGCCGGGGCGGTGCCAGCCCCAGGTGGTTGGCAGGCGGGGGCCGGGCGGGCGGTGCGGCGGGGAAGGGCGGGGCCTGGCGGAAGGGGGAGGCGGCCAGGTCCGAGGGGGCGGGGCCGGCCGAGGGGGCGGGGCCGGGGAGGGGCAGCTGCAGGGAGGGCACCCGGGGGCGTGCCAGCGCGCTGCAGGTCACCAGGGCTTCGGCGCAGAAGGACGAGACCTGCAGGGGGCGAGAGAGACGGGGGAGCGCTGGAGCCGGGGGGGAGGGAGGGGAGAACGGCGGCGGGGGTGTCCCCGTGGGGTCTCACCTGCAGGCTGGGGTCCCGCTGGCCCAGGGCGAAGGCCCGCAGGGCGCAGTGCAGGGGCGGAGGGCAGGTGGGGGCGGGTGCCAGGAGCAGGGCCAGCAGCAGGCGGTAGAGCTGGTGGCGACAGGCCGGGCTGGCGTAGGGGCCCCCGGGGGGGACGTCCCCCTGGGCTAGGCGGAGCAGCAGCGGCACCACCAGCTCCTGCAGCCTCTGGGGGGAGAGACGGGGGGGTTAGAGACAGCGCCCCGTAACCCCGAGCCCCTCGGAGTCCCCCGCTCGCCCCGTAACCCCGAGCCCCCCACGTGCCCCGGAGCCCCGAGCCCCCCAGAGCCCCCCACTCGCCCCGTAACCCCGAGCCCCTCGGAGTCCCCCGCTCGCCCCGTAACCCCGAGCCCCCCACGTGCCCCGGAGCCCCGAGCCCCCCAGAGCCCCCCACTCGCCCCGTAACCCCGAGCCCCTCGGAGTCCCCCGCTCGCCCCGTAACCCCGAGCCCCCCGCTCGCCCCGGAGCCCCCCACTCGCCCCGTAACCCCGAGCCCCCCGCTCGCCCCGGAGCCCCCCACTCGCCCCGTAACCCGGAGATCCCATTCACCCTGCAAGTCCCCCACTCGCCCTGTAACCCCGAGCCCCTCGGAGTCCCCCACTCGCCCCGGAGCCCCGAGCCCCCCCACGTGCCCCGTAACCCCGAGCCCCCCAGATCCCCCCACTCGCCCCGTAACCCAGAGCAACCCCACGTGCCCCGGAGCCCCGAGCCCCCCGTAACCCCGAGCCCCTCGGAGTCCCCCACTCGCCCCGTAACCCCGAGCAACCCCACGTGCCCCGGAGCCCCGAGCCCCCCGTAACCCCGAGCCCCTCGGAGTCCCCCACTCGCCCCGGAGCCCCCCACTCGCCCCGTAACCCGGAGCCCCCCATTCACCCTGCAAGTCCCCCACTCACCCCGTAACCCCGAGCCCCTCGGAGTCCCCCACTCGCCCCGGAGCCCCCCGCTCGCCCCGTAACCCCGAGCCCCCCGGAGCTCCCCGCTCGCCCCGGAGCCCCCCACTCGCCCCGTAACCCCGAGCCCCTCGGAGTCCCCCACTCGCCCCGGAGCCCCGAGCCCCCCAGAGCCCCCCCACGTGCCCCGGAGCCCCGAGCCCCCCGCTCGCCCCGTAACCCCGAGCCCCCCAGAGCCCCCCACTCGCCCCGGAGCCCCCCACTCACTCCGTAACCCGAAGCCCCCCACTCACCCTGGAGTCCCCCCACTTGCCACTTAACCCAGAGCCCCCCACTCGCCCCCCACCCCTTTAATCCCCCATCCACTGCCTTCCGCCCCCACCACCCTGTGCTCCAACCCCCTGCCTCCCTCCAGCCCCATCTCCCCCATCTAACCCCCCCCACCCCGCCCCCCATCACTCACCCTGTGGGTCTCCTCCTTGACCAGACTCCCTCCCAGCAGGATGGCCCGGCTCAACGCTGCAGAGAGACGGGAGGGGTTCAGGGGGGCATCTCGGTCCCACCCAGCCCCCCCCCAAGGGGTGAGTCCCCCAGGAAATGGGAGGGAACAAGGCAAAAGCCGAGGGACCCCACATCCCACAGGGACCCGTACCCCCATGCAGCCCACCCTCTGAATGGGAGAGGGGGCCCCTCGCCCCCCTCCAGGCCTGGCTGGGGCTCCAGGCTCCCCCTGCCCGGAGGCCCCGTTACCTTGCAGAGCCGTCTTGCAGATGTCGCTGTTAGCCATGGGGTTCTGCTTGCGGTGCAGGGAGGGGGCCTCACCCCCCTCCGAGAGCTTCGGCTTCTTGGGGGCGCTGGGCTTCCCCTCCGAGCCAGGGCGCCCCACTTTCAGCTGGGGGGGTCAGGAGCGGTTAGCGAGGTGCTAGGGGGCGCTGTGGGGCAGGGAGCGGGGCGGGGGGCTCAGCAGGGGGCACTCTCCCCTGGCAGGCAGGGCTGGGCCCAGGGCAGTGCTAGGGGGCGCTGTGGGGCAGGGAGCAGGGCGGAGACTCAGCGGGGGGCGCTGTGGGGCAGGGAGCGGGGTGGGGGCTCTGCAGGGGGCGCTCTCCCCCGGCAGGCAGGGCTGGCCCCAGGGCAGTGCTAGGGGGCGCTGTGGGGCAGGGGGCTCGGCAGGGGGCGCTCTCCCCTGGCAGGCGGGGCTGGCCCCAGGGCGGTACTAGGGGCGCTGTGGGGCAGGGGGCTCGGCAGGGGGCGCTCTCCCCTGGCAGGCGGGGCTGGCCCCAGGGCGGCACTAGGGGGCGCTGTGGGGCAGGGAGTGGGGCGGGGGCTCTGCAGGGGACACTCTCCACTGGCAGGCGGGGCTGGCCCCAGGGCGGCACTAGGGGGCGCTGTGGGGCAGGGAGTGGGGCGGGGGGCTCAGTAGGGGACACTCTCCACTGGCAGGCGGGGCTGGCCCCAGGGCGGCACTAGGGGGCGCTGTGGGGCAGGGAGCGGGTGGGGGTGCTCTCCCCCAGCAGGCGGGGCTGGCTCCAGGGCAGTGCTAGGGGGCACTGTGGGGCAGGGAGTGGGGCGGGGGGCTCAGTAGGGGGCGCTCTCCACTGGCAGGCGGGGCTGGCCCCAGGGGCGGCGCTAGGGGGCGCTGTGGGGCAGGGAGCGGGGGCTCAGCAGGGGGCGCTCTCCCCTGGCAGTGCACAGGGGGTGTCTCTAGGGGGCTCCGGGGGGGCTCACCTTGACGCTATCCGTGGGGGGGGCGATGTCGCTCAGCAGGTGGGCCAGCAGGGCCTCGCTGTGGTGGGGGGGCCCCTGCAGCACCCCCGCGCCGGCCCCCCGCCCACCTGCACCCACAGCTCCAGGACCTGGTAGAGCCTGGTGCGCATGGCGCTGCAGAGAGAGAGGGGGTCAGGGCACGGCTGCAGAACGGGACCCCCCCCCGCCAGCCCCCCTCCCTGGCCCCCCACTGACCTGTAGGGCTTCTCCTGGCCCGGCGGCACCGAGTCACTGCTGCTGCTCCAGGCACCCAGCACCTGGGGGAAGAGCCGGCCCAGAACACTGCCCCAGCGCGCCAGCCGGGCCCCACACCTGGGGGGAGAGGGGGCAGCGCGGTCAGGCAGGGACCCCCCCAGATCCGCCCTCGCTGCCCCAGCCGGGCCCCAACACCTGGGGGGAGAGGGGGCAGCGCGGTCAGGCAGGGACCCCCCCAGATCCGCCCTCGCTGCCCCAGCCGGGCCCCACACCTGGGGGGAGAGGGGGCAGCGCGGTCAGGCAGGGACCCCCCCAGATCCGCCCTCGCTGCCCCAGCCGGGCCCCACACCTGGGGGGAGAAGGGTCAGCGCGGTGAGGCAGGGACCCCCCCAGATCCGCCCTCGCTGCCCCAGCCGGGCCCCACACCTGGGGGGAGAGGGGTCAGCACTCTCTCACCCAGCCCCTCCCCCAGGAATCCCCGCCCACCCCTCCAGCCCCACCCTGCCCCGCCCCCAGTGGACTCACGCCAGGATCAAGGCCGCCAGCACATCCAGGATCTCCAGGTGGACAGACGGCAGCAGCAGCATCTTCAGGGGACCATCGCCGAACCAGCTCTGGGGGGGGGGGGGGGGGTCAGACAGGATCCAGCCCCCACCTTGGGGCTCGAGGGGGGACTAGAACATACCCCCCTCCCCCGCAAGGGGAGTAGCCGGGGGAGAAGGGGGCGACTCCAGCCCCACACTCCCAGACTGGGGGTGGGGGGCACCATACGGCTCCCCGAGAGCGGGCCAGGGCGCTGGCCCTTTAAGAGCACGCAGGCAGGCTGGGCCCTACAGGGCTGTATGGGCCTCCCATCCCTCCCCCCGCCCCCTCCCAACTCACGATGTTCTTGATGGAGATGTTCAGAGCCCGGCACACAAGATCCAGAACGTCCTGAACGGGAACTGTCACCGGAGCCACGAACTCGCTGCTACAATGGGTCGGAACGGGGGGGAGAGGGCGTTAGCTGGGGGGGGGCTCTCCCCTTTGAGTCAGCACAACCCCCCCTGCTATGGCACTAAGGGGCGCTGTCCTGCAGGGAACCCAGCCGGAGGCAGCGACCAAGCGGGCACGTGCTTACCGCTGTCTCGGAGTACTGTGTGCGCGCCTCGGTTTCCCCACGCGTCACTCCTGTATCTAGGGGGCGGGATCGGTGCAGGGCAGGGGTGACGACGACGGGCTAACGGGGCGCAGAGACCGGCCCACGTTCTGTAGCCCGTCCCCCCATGGCCGGGCCCGTCCCCCGCAAGGAGCCGGCCGGAGGGGCTGGGAACGAAGTGCCCAGGGTGACCGGTTTGCCTGGGAGAGAGACGAAGCCCGGAGGTGGGGGGGGCAGGGGCCTTTGGGGGTGTCAGGGGTCTCCAGGAGCCCCGCCGGGAGGAACTCGCTGCAGGGAGCACACGGGGGGACCAGGGGGCCGAACGCTCCCAGGGAGGGAGTTTGCCGGGGTGGGGGGGGACACGCTGGAGCCAAACCCGGCGTTCACTAACCATCGCCGGGCCTGGCAGAGCCCGGTGCGGTCGGAGACGGGGAACGTGGGGGCGGACCGGGGGACCCCGGCAGTGTCCCGGGGGGGGCCGCAGGGGGGCGCGCGGGTACCTCAGCATGAGTTGCAGGCACTTGGCCAGGCCGGAGAAGCGGTTGCAGAGGGTTTAGGACGAAGCTGGTCTCCCCGTCGGGCGGCGCCGGCGGCAGCAGCAACTCCACACCTGGGCCCTCGTAGGGGCAGGGGGTCTGTGGGGGGGAAGCGGGGCCTGTCAGTGGGGGGGGGGGGGTTTCCCAGCCCTCCATGGGGCTGGGCAGGACACCGGGGTCGTCCCCCCCCGGGAGCAGCGTCCTAGAGTAATGGAGGCCTGCCCCGCCGGACGCCTGGGTTCACCCCCCCCCCCCACTGGCGTCTGCTCCCCGGGAGCTCTGATGGCGGCTCCGATCCGCCGGACGCCTGGGTTCACACCCCCCCACTGGCGTCTGCCCCCCGGGAGCTCTGATGGGGGCTCCAATCCGCCGGACGCCTGGGTTCACACCCCCCCACTGGCGTCTGCCCCCCGGGAGCTCTGATGGCGGCTCCGATCCGCCGGACACCTGGGTTCACACCCCCCCCCCACTGGCGTCTCCCCCTGGGAGCTCTGATGGGGGCTCCAATCCGCCGGACGCCTGGGTTCACACACCCCCCAACTGGCGTCTCCCCCCGGGAGCTCTGATGGCAGCTCCGATCCGCCAAACGCCTGGGTTCACCCCCCCCCCCCACTGGCGTCTCCCCCCGGGAGCTCTGATGGGGGCTCCAATCCGCCGGACGCCTGGGTTCACACCCCCCCACTGGCGTCTGCCCCCCGGGAGCTCTGATAGCGGCTCCGATCCGCCGAACGCCAGGGTTCACCCCCCCACCCCACTGGCGTCTCCCCCTGGGAGCTCTGATGGGGGCTCCAATCCGCCGGACGCCTGGGTTCACACCCCCCCACTGGCGTCTGCCCCCCGGGAGCTCTGATGGGGGCTCCGATCCGCCGGACGCCTGGGTTCACACACCCCCCAACTGGCGTCTCCCCCTGGGAGCTCTGATGGGGGCTCCAATCCGCCGGACGCCTGGGTTCACACCCCCCCACTGGCGTCTCCCCCCGGGAGCTCTGATGGCGGCTCTGATCCGCCGGACGCCTGGGTTCACACCCCCCCCAACTGGCGTCTCCCCCCGGGAGCTCTGATGGGGGCTCCAATCCGCCGGACGCCTGGGTTCCCCCCCTTACCGGTCTCGGCGCCCTCGTAGAGGTTTCCCAGCAGGCCGTGCAGCGTGGCCAGCAGCCCGTGCAGGTCCTGCTCCCAGCACTCCGTGTGTTTCAGCCCCTGGGTGAAGCCGGCGCCCAGCGAGGGCAGTAGCGCATAGCATTCGCACGCCAGCTGCCGGGGGGGGGGGGGAGACAGTGTCAGTGCCCCCCCGGCCAGGGGAGAGCCCCCCATCAGCTCCTATCCCCCACCCCTCCCAACTCCCCACGCCCCAGGGGGGCCCCTGGGGGCTGATCCCCAGCCACCCCCAGGCCCAAAGCCCCCCCGTGTCGCAGGACAACTCCCCCTCCTGCCCCACCCCTCCCTCACCTGCTCCCCCCATCTCTCCCCACGGCCTGGGGGAGCAACCCCCCCCGTCACAGCTCCCCTCCAAGTGCAGCCCCTCCCAGCCCGGCAGAGACCCCCACCCATCTGCCCCACTGTGCGGAGCCCTGCAGGCCCAGCTCCCCCCGGAGGCAGATGGATTTAACTACACCGATCTGAAAGGGGGGAGAGCTATATGGGGGGGTATTCCCAGAATGCCTTGGGCCAGCTCCCAGAGCTCCCCCCCCCACAGCGCCCCCCCCAGTACCTGCTGCAGTTGGGGCGAATCAGCATCCACTCGGGACAGGAAATAGGCAGCTAGTTTGCCCTGGGGGTGAAGAGAGAAAGTGGGTGAGCAGCCGGGCACCGAGCCCCACGGCGCCCCCTCCCCTGCCCCACAGACTTACCCGGAGGGAGCCGCAGGCCCGCGGGTAACAGGTCATGCAGGCCTTGATGCCCTCCAGAGCCGAGAGCTGGCACTGGGGAGAGAGCAGAGACGCCGTCAGCTCCCACATGGCCCCGGGGGGGGACTGGCTGGCTCCGGGGGGCGGGGAAGAGGCCCGCGCTGCGAGGGGGGGAAACGGGGCCTGCGCTGCGAGTGGGGGGGAAACGGGGCCCGCGCTGCGAGTGGGGGGGAAACGGGGCCCGCGCTGCGAGTGGGAGGCCACTCACCTCGGGTTTGAGGGCCAGCAGGGAGGTGAGCAGCCCGGGGATGTGTGTGTGTGGGGGGGTCGGCGCTGCGAGGGGGGGGCACTCACCTCGGGTTTGAGGGCCAGCAGGGAGGTGAGCAGCCCGGGGATGGGGGGGAAGGAGGGGTCGGCGCTGTGGGGGGGGGGCACTCACCTCGGGTTTGAGGGCCAGCAGGGAGGTGAGCAGCCCGGGGATGGGGGGGAAGGGGGGTCGGCGCTGTGAGGGGGGCACTCACCTCGGGTTTGAGGGCCAGCAGGGAGGTGAGCAGCCCGGGGATGGGGGGAAGCGGGGCTCGGCGTTGTGGGGAGGGGCACTCACCTTGGGTTTGAGGGCCAGCAGGGAGGTGAGCAGCCCGGGGATGGGGGGACGCGGGGGGTCGGCGCTGTGGGGAGGGGCACTCACCTCGGGTTTGAGGGCCAGCAGGGAGGTGAGCAGCCCGGGGATGGGGGGGAAGGGGGGTCGGCGCTGCGAGGGGGGGGCACTCACCTCGGGTTTGAGGGCCAGCAGGGAGGTGAGCAGCCCGGGGATGGGGGGAAGGGGGGGTCGGCGCTGTGGGGGGGGCACTCACCTCGGGTTTGAGGGCCAGCAGGGAGGTGAGCAGCCCGGGGATGGGGGGGAAGGGGGGTCGGCGTTGTGGGGGGGGGCACTCACCTCGGGTTTGAGGGCCAGCAGGGAGGTGAGCAGCCCGGGGATGGGGGGGAAGCGGGGGTCGGCGTTGTGGGGGGGCACTCACCTCGGGTTTGAGGGCCAGCAGGGAGGTGAGCAGCCCGGGGATGGGGGGGAAGGGGGGGTCGGCGTTGTGGGGGGGGGCACTCACCTCGGGTTTGAGGGCCAGCAGGGAGGTGAGCAGCCCGGGGATGTGGTTGGTGGCGATGTCCCGCGCCAACTCGGGCAGCTGGCAGGAGTAGAGCAGCAGGTCCCGCAGCACGGCCGCCCCCAGCGCCATGGTGGGGGCGGGGTCCTGGGACTGGGGGGCGGGGCAGGTGTCAGCCCAGCGACGCCCACTTCCTGCCTGCCCCACCCCCTGCCCCTCCCTGCCCCCTTCCCGGTACCCCCTGCTTCCCCCCACTCCTCCCTCACCCCTCCCTTCCCCACACCTCTCGCTCCATCCCCAGCTCAACCCAGAGTCCCAGTTTTTTCACCCCCCCCTTTTGCCCTCCTCCTCCTCTCTCACCCCCCCTTTGTCATTCTGCCCCTGCCCCCATTCAGGCACAGCCCCCCCCACCCCCCCTCACCTGGAGCAGGTGCTGCAGGGCGCGCAGCCAGCCCAGGCAGTGCTGCTGGAACGGCTCCGTGGGGCTCTCGCTCACCAGCAGGGAGAGCAGACAGAGCCCCTCGAACCTGGGGGGCACAGGGAGATCAGTGGGGGCACCCACCCAGCTGGGGGGGGGGGCGCTGAGTCAGCCGGCCTCTGCAAACTCCACAGCCCCCTCTGTCGTGTCACATGCTGGGGAAGTAGGAGGAGGAGGTGGCTCCGGGGGTGCCTCTATGGGGCCCATGGGGGGGAGGCAGCTCCTGCCCCTATAAGGGAAACTGGGGAGGGAGTTCGCAGGGAAGCCGGGGGGGGGGGGGCGCTCTGGTATCCCCTATAAGGAAAGCTGGGCAGGGTTTTCCTGTGGGGCGCAGTGTGAGGGAACCAGGGAGGGGTTTCTGGGGGGCTCCCAGCTGCCCAGTGGGACCAGTCCTTTGGGGGAATAGGTCAGACCCTCTGCCCCCAGAGCGGGGGGGGGGGGGGCGACTCACCGTGTCTTGACCGCGCCCAGCCGGGCATTGGTGACCCCGATCAGGCCCCCCAAGGCCTGCAGGTTCTGGGAACACAAAGTGTGGGGGGTTTAGCGACGAACCTTGGACAGTACAGCCCCCCCCCCCGCCTCGGGATGGGGGGCAGCCCGGCGCCCTGGAGACTGCTGCAGAAAGGGGGGAGCCCCCCAGGCTACTCTGCCCCCCAGACCCTCCTCATCCCCACACTCCGTCCCCCCACTCTGCCCCCCAGACCCTCTTCCCCCCCACCCCACCCCACCCCTCATCGGGCCCCGCCGCCCAGGGGGGTCAGGCCTGGGGGGAGGATGGGCCAGGGGGGTCCCTGGCGGAGGGGGCGGGTCTCCCCCCTGTGGCAGGGCTAAAGGGACGGGACCCGGCAGGAGTCCGGAGCAGGGAGTGGGTGGGGCTACGGGGCAGGGAGGGAAGTGGGTGGGGCTCCGGGGAGTGGGCGGGGCTCCGGGGCAGGGAGGGGGAAGTGGGCGGGGCTTCGGGGAGAGGGAGTGGGCGGGGCTCCGTTGCAGGGAGGGGTAGTGGGCGGGGCTCCGGGAGTGGGCGGGGCTCCGGGGAGGGGTAGTGGGCGGGGCTCCGGAGAGGGGAGGGGGAGTGGGCGGGGGCTCCGGGGAGTGGGCGGGGCTCCGGGGCAGGGAGGGAAGTGGGCGGGGCTCCGGGGAGTGGGCGGGGCTCCGGAGTGGGGAGGGGAAGTGGGCGGGGCTCCGGGGCAGGGAGGGAAGTGGGCGGGGCTCCGGGACAGGGAGGGGGCGGGGCTCTCACCTGCCCGCTGTCCCGCAGGCCGCGCACCAGGCCGGGCAGGGGCCGGGCCCCGCCCAGCGCCTCCAGCACCAGCCGCCCCGGGCAGCCCGAGCCCGCCGCCGCCGCCGCCATGCTGCCTCGCGCCGCGCTGCCCCGCCCCTCGCGTCATCGCCGCGCGCCCGGCGGCCCTGGCAACCAACCGCCCGCGCGCGGGTGCCTGACGTCATTCCGACGCGACTCGGGGCTCTGGAAACCGCGCGCGCCCGCCCGCCGTGCGTCATCGCGCCGCGTTGGGGGGGGGGCCTGGAAACCGCCATGTGTGACCGGCCCAATGGGGCCTGGAAATTGCCCTGACCACCCGCCTCAATGGAGGAGGCTGCATGGGGGCGGGGGCTTGGTCCCAGGGCAGCGCCCCCCTGCCCAGGACCGGGGGGGGCAGTAGCTGACCCCCCCGTCCTGGGAGAGCTCTAGCAGCTGGGGGCCTCCAGAGAGGGAGAATTTCCCCGGGGGCCCAGTCACACCCGCCCCCCCGTGCCAGGGGATGGGAGAGGCCTGGAAAGGCGGCGGGGGGGGGGCTGGCTCTCGGCTTTGCTTTCACGGCTGCTGGGGTCACGGGGGGGGGGCTGCAGGGGGCAGGGCCGGGGTCCATGTACGGCGGGGGGGGGTCACGGTGCATGCGGGGGGGCGGTGCTTGGCCGACGGGGGGGGAACGGTGCATGCGGGGGGGGCGGTGCTTGGCCGACGGGGGGGGAACGGTGCATGCGGGGGGGGCTGTGCTTGGCCGACGGGGGGAACGGTGCATGCGGGGGGGGGGCTGTGCTTGGCCGACGGGGGGGGAACGGTGCATGCGGGGGGGGCTGTGCTTGGCCGACGGGGGGGGAACGGTGCATGCGGGGGGGGCTGTGCTTGGCCGACGGGGGGGAACGGTGCATGCGGGGGGGGGGCTGTGCTTGGCCGACGGGGGGGGAACGGTGCATGCGGGGGGGGGGCTGTGCTTGGCCGACGGGGGGGGAACGGTGCATGCGGGGGGGGCTGTGCTTGGCCGACGGGGGGGGAACGGTGCATGCGGGGGGGGGGGCTGTGCTTGGCCGACGGGGGGGGAACGGTGCATGCGGGGGGGGGGGCTGTGCTTGGCCGACGGGGGGGGAACGGTGCATGCGGGGGGGGGGGCTGTGCTTGGCCGACGGGGGGGGAACGGTGCATGCGGGGGGGGGGCTGTGCTTGGCCGACGGGGGGGGAACGGTGCATGCGGGGGGGGGGCTGTGCTTGGCCGACGGGGGGGGAACGGTGCATGCGGGGGGGGGGCTGTGCTTGGCCGACGGGGGGGGAACGGTGCATGCGGGGGGGGGGCTGTGCTTGGCCGACGGGGGGGGAACGGTGCATGCGGGGGGGGGGCTGTGCTTGGCCGACGGGGGGGGAACGGTGCATGCGGGGGGGGGGGGCTGTGCTTGGCCGACGGGGGGGGGAACGGTGCATGCGGGGGGGGGGGGCTGTGCTTGGCCGACGGGGGGGGAACGGTGCATGCGGGGGGGGGGCTGTGCTTGGCCGACGGGGGGGGAACGGTGCATGCGGGGGGGGTCATTCCCCTCGCTCCCCACAAGGTTGCAGCAACACCCCCCTCCCCCCTTCCTGACGTCTCTTCCCCCCCTGCCCCTCTTTCCGCCTCCTCCCGGGCGCGCCCCCTGATTGGCTGCGCCTCCCCACCCACGTGACCGGGCCCCCGGGGCTGGCCATGGCTTCACTCGGGTCCGCTCCCGCCCGCCACACGCACCCGGCGTCCCGAGCCTAGCGCGGCGGCTGCAGCGGCCCCGAAGCCGGCATGGGGGAGAAGGCGGGGACCAGGTGGGGCCGGGGGCGCGGGGGGGGTTGGGGTGCAGGGGGACAGGTCACCCCCATTCCCCCACAGGGAGAGAACCCAGGAGTCCTGGCTCCCAGCCCCCCCCGCTCTAACCCCCCAGCCCCCACTCCCCTCCCAGAGCTGGGGAGAGAACCCAGGAGTCCTGGCTCCCAGCCCCCCCTGCTCTCACCCCCCAGCCCCCACTCCCCTCCCAGAGCTGGGGAGAGAACCCAGGAGTCCTGGCTCCCAGCCCCCCCTGCTCTCACCCCCCAGCCCCCACTCCCCTCCCAGAGCCAGGGAGAGAACCCAGGAGACCTGGCTCCCGGCCCCCCCCGCTCTAACCCCCCAGCCCCCACTCCCCTCCCAGAGCCGGGGAGAGAACCCAGGAGTCCTGGCTCCCGGCCCCCCCCGCTCTAACCCCCCAGCCCCCACTCCCCTCCCAGAGCCGGGGAGAGAACCCAGGAGTCCTGGCTCCCGGCCCCCCCCGCTCTAACCCCCCAGCCCCCACTCCCCTCCCAGAGCCGGGGAGAGAACCCAGGAGTCCTGGCTCCCGGCCCCCCCCCCTGCTCTAACCCACCAGACCCCACTCCCCTCCCAGAGCCGGGGAGAGAACCCAGGAGTCCTGGCTCCCGGCCCCCCTCCCTGCTCTAACCCACCAGACCCCACTCCCCTCCCAGAGCCGGGGAGAGAACCCAGGAGTCCTGGCTCCCGGCCCCCCTCCCTGCTCTAACCCACCAGACCCCACTCCTCTCCCAGAGCCAGGGAGAGAACCCAGGAGTCCTGGCTCCCGGCCCCCCCTGCTCTCACCCCCCAGCCCCCACTCCCCTCCCAGAGCCGGGGAGAGAACCCAGGAGACCTGGCTCCCGGCCCCCCCCCGCTCTAACCCCCCAGCCCCCACTCCCCTCCCAGAGCCGGGGAGAGAACCCAGGAGTCCTGGCTCCCGGCCCCCCCTGCTCTCACCCCCCAGCCCCCACTCCCCTCCCAGAGCCGGGGAGAGAACCCAGGAGACCTGGCTCCCGGCCCCCCCTGCTCTCACCCCCCAGCCCCCACTCCCCTCCCAGAGCCGGGGAGAGAACCCAGATTTCCCAGGATGTGGGTCAGGCCCGGGGAGACCCAGACAGCTCTCTCTCCCCCTCCCCCCCCCCTCCCCGGGGCTGATCCGGCAGTGCCAGGCACTCGGGGCAGAACCGGATTTACAGCGACATTGGTCCCTGGCCCCGGCCGCCTGGGTTCCTCAGGGCATCTTGGGCGAGTGTCACTTAGGTCCAGGACACAGAGGGGTACATGGTCTGCACCCCCCCCCCCCACAGGGGAGGGGCTGGCACCGGGAGGTAGCTGTCTGGGATGTTTGATGAGGACGTTTATTGCCTGGGGTTTATTGCCCCGGTGATAAGGGGTTGGGGGTGAGGAGCCCTGCCCCCCAGCTCTGCCGGTGCCCCTCACTCCCGACCCGCAGCCCCTGCTAGCCCAGCCCCTGCCCCCCCCAGCTCTGCCGGTGCCCCTCACTCCCGACCCGCAGCCCCTGCTAGCCCAGCCCTGCCCCCCCCAGCTCTGCCGGTGCCCCTCAGTCCCGACTCACAGCCCCTGCTAGCCCGGCCCTGTCCCCCCCAGCTCTGCCGGTGCCCCTCACTCCCGACCCGCAGCCCCTGCTAGCCCAGCCCCTGCCCCCCCCAGCTCTGCCGGTGCCCCTCACTCCCGACCCGCAGCCCCTGCTAGCCCAGCCCCTGCCCCCCCCCCCAGCTCTGCCGGTGCCCCTCACTCCCGACCCGCAGCCCCTGCTAGCCCAGCCCTGCCCCCCCAGCTCTGCCGGTGCCCCTCACTCCCGACCCGCAGCCCCTGCTAGCCCAGTCCTGGGCTTTGGGGCCATTGGGAGCTGTGCGGACTCTCCTGGCTCCGGGGCAGGTCAGAAAGAGGAAGTGAAAGCCGCAGAGCTCAGCGGTCGGATGTCAGTAACTGCCTCTGGGTGGGGGAGGGGGTGGAGAAGAAGTGGGGGGAAGGGGATGTGATGAGGAGTGTGGGAGGGGGGCCAGTTGCCCCCTCCCCAGTTTGCATCCAAAACAAGGCTCAGTTCCAGCCCCAAACAGCTCCCGGACTGGAGATGCAGCCACCTCTGGGGTGGGGTGGCTGTTTGTACAGGGACCTGTCTCGGGGGGCCCAACTCCGTCCCATCCCCCAGGGGCCGTGCTGCCCCTCTCAGGGCTCGGGGCCAAGTAGCAGAACGCCGGGGTGCAGGGAGACCCCCCCAACTGTCACCCGCCTTCCCCCCCCAACTGTCACCGGCGTCCCTCCCCCCCAACTGTCACCCGCCTTCCCCCCCCACCCCCCCGGGCTTCCTCACAATATCCTGCTTAGGAAACAAAACAGGAAACGCCACGTCCTGTCAGACATGTCCCCAGCTCGTGCCAGCCCCCCCCGCCCTCCCCTCCACCCAGCCCGGGCCCCCTCACTCCCGACCCGCAGCCCCTGCCCCCCCCCAGCCCTGCCCCCCCACAGCCCTGCTGGTGCCCCTCACTCCCGACCAGCAGCCCGGCCCCCCCACACCCCAGCTCTGCCGGTGCCCCTCACTCCCGACCCACAGCCCCCTGCTAGCCCATCCCTGCTCCCCTCCAGCTCTGCCGGTGCCCCTCACTCCCGACCCGCAGCCCTTGGCAACCCGGCCCCCTCACACCCCAGCCCTGCCGGTGCCCCTCACTCCCGACCCGCAGCCCTTGGCAACCCGGCCCCCTCACACCCCAGCCCTGCCGGTGCCCCTCACTCCCGACCCGCAGCCCTTGGCAACCCGGCCCCCTCACACCCCAGCCCTGCTGGTGCCCCTCACTCCCGACCAGCAGCCCTTGGCAACCCGGCCCCCTCACACCCCAGCCCTGCCGGTGCCCCTCACTCCCGACCCGCAGCCCTTGGCAACCCGGCCCCCTCACACCCCAGCCCTGCTGGTGCCCCTCACTCCCGACCCGCAGCCCTTGGCAACCCGGCCCCCTCACACCCCAGCCCTGCCGGTGCCCCTCACTCCCGACCAGCAGCCCTTGGCAACCCGGCCCCCTCACACCCCAGCTCTGCCGGTGCCCCTCACTCCCGACCCACAGCCCCTGCGCTGGTTCTGTTGCCGAGAGCTGGTTCCCCAGTCACACCTCCTGCCCCCCACATGGCTCTGAGGCCCCCCCTCCCCGTCTTCTGGGGAAGGGGGCTGCCCCATGATCCCTTCCCCTGCAGCTTAGCTGCTCAGGGGGGGCGAGGGCCATGGGGTCAAAGGTCAGCCCATTTGTTCCCCCTGCATAGGGCTTGGGCCTCGTGGTTTCCATAGCAACCTGGGAGTTGAGGCGGGGGAGACCAGTTCTGTATCCCCCGAGTCAGGACCAAATGTGGGGGGAGAGTCCTCGGTCCTGTTCTGCCCCCCCCCCCGGCTGAGAACGGGTCTGAGTGGGGACCCCCCCCAGGCAGAGATGGGGGGTCCCTGCCCAACGCCTGGGAAATAGGCCGTGTGGGTCAGGCCTGTATGTGGGGGGCCAGGGAAGGGATTCTGTGGGGGGCCCCTTTCAGGGTGAGGTGGGGGCAGGGCCTGGGTCGCTCCCACCCCCCCATCCTGGCAGGAGGGGAACAAGGATCCCTCAGGCTTCTCCCCCCCCCAGCTGCTCCCGTTGCTACGGTTACACCAGGGCAACCAGCTAAGCCTGAGCTTGGGGGGGAGGGGTCAAAGGTCAGCCTGGGGTGCCCAGAGATGGATGGGGGGGGCGCTGAGTTTTTTTTTGGGGGGGGGGTTCTAAGAGTCGATTCTGACCCGATTTCCCAAACCCCCAGGGTCTTCAAGAAATCGAGTCCCAACTGCAAGGTGAGTGACAGCTTGGTGCCCCTCACTCCCGACCCGCAGCCCCTCCCAGCCCGGCCCTGCCCCCCCCCCCAGCTCTGCCGGTGCCCCTCACTCCCGACCCGCAGCCCCTGCCAGCCCGGCCCTGCCCCCCCCCAGCTCTGCCGGTGCCCCTCACTCCCGACCCGCAGCCCCTGCCAGCCCGGCCCTGCCCCCCCCCAGCTCTGCCGGTGCCCCTCACTCCCGACCCGCAGTCCCTGCCAGCCCGGCCCTGCCCCCCCCCAGCTCTGCCGGTGCCCCTCACTCCCGACCCGCAGCCCCTCCCAGCCCGGCCCTGCCCCCCCCCCCAGCTCTGCCGGTGCCCCTCACTCCCGACCCGCAGCCCCTGCCAGCCTGGCCCTTCCCCCCCCCAGCTCTGCCGGTGCCCCTCACTCCCGACCTGCAGCCCCTGCCAGCCCGACCCTGCCCCCCCCCCCAGCTCTGCCGGTGCCCCTCACTCCCGACCCGCCACCCCTGCCAGCCCAGCCCTGCCCCCCCCCCCAGCTCTGCCTGTGTCCCTCACTCCCGACCCGCAGCCCCTGCCAGCCCAGCCCCCCCCCCCCAGCTGTGCCGGTGCCCCTCACTCCCGACCCGCAGCCCCTGCCAGCCCAGCCCTGCCCCCCCAGCTGTGCCGGTGCCCCTCACTCCCCGACCCGCAGCCCCCGCTAGCCCAGCCCTGCCCCCCCAGCTCTGCCGGTGCCCCTCACACCTGACCCACAGCCCCTGCTAGCCCAGCCCTGCCCCCCCCCAGCTCTGCCAGTGCCCCTCACTCCCGACCCGCAGCCCCTGCTAGCCCAGCCCAGCCCTGCCGGTGCCCCTCACTCCCGACCCGCAGCCCCTGCCCCCCAGCCTTGGGCGCTGCGTGTGAGAAATGGTCGCTCCCCACTTTGGTTTCCGGTTGCGATTCCTTCCCTGCCTGGTTTCCTCCCTCGTGCGCTGACATGGGGATCCTGTTCCCCCCCTCCCATTGCACGGGTCTTTGCACACGCTAGTGAGCGCCCAGTCCTCGCACGGCTTGGCCGGGGGGCTTGTGCACAGAGAGCCTGGGATGGCGGAGGCGGGGCGTGTGGGATGGAGGCGGAGCCCAGGAGAGTGTGGGAGGGGTCCTGCGGGGGGCTCTTCTCCGTGATATTGGTGGCGGGAGGTCATCTCGGGATCCGGTGCGGGGAGATGGGCCCTGCCAGCTCCAGGTAGCAAAGGGTTAAACTCCGCCCCCCACGGCCACCCCATAGCGATGGTTTGTTTACGTTGGGTCTCCACGCACCTGCCCTCTCCCCCCACCCCCGCCGCCTCCTGATTGGCTTCCCCCGTCCCTGGGGCCCCCCCGCAGAGTCCCAGGGGAGTTGGGAGCCGGCAGGTAAACAGGCGCCGGCGCTGGAAGGAAGCAGGGGGCTCGGCGTGGGGGGGGGACACAATGGAGCCCCTCGAGCTGGACCGGATTCGCTGCGAGGTGCCCCGAGGCCTCCCAGTGTTCAGGAAACAGCTGGGGACCCAGGTAACCGGGGGGAGCAGGGGCCTGGGGAGGTTAATGGGGGGGCCTTGAGCTGGGAGACCCCCTCCCCAACCTGGGGCTGGTCGTCCCCTCCCTTCCGCCGGGGTGCTGTCTGTCCCCCCCCCCCCCCCCCGCTACTCCCACCCCCGTGTCCGTCTGTCCCCACAGCTCACCGTCTACCTGGGGAAGCGGGACTTTGTGGATCACCTGGACCGGGTGGATCCCGTGGGTGAGTTTGGGGGGGGAGTTGGAGGGCTGGTGAGGGGGTCGGGGGGGTGGCCATGGGGATTGGGGAAAGGATTCACAGTGAGGGGGCTGGGGGAGGCTCTGGGGAGTAGTGGGGGGCTGGGATTTAGGGGGGCAGGTGGCTCTGGAGGGGTGGGGGATGAGGTGGTTGGGGAGGCTGGGGTGGCTCTGGGGGGCGGTGGAGGGCTGGCTGTGGGGTTGGCTCATGGGGGTGGGGATGGCTATGGGGTGGTTGGGAGTCTGGGGGGGAAGTGGGGGGCGGGCGGTGGGGGTTGGGGATTGCTAGGGGGCTGTGGGGTCCTGCCCCAGTCTCACCCCCACCCCGGTTCCCGTGCAGATGGCGTGGTGCTGGTGGACCCGGAGTACCTGAAGGATCGGAAAGGTGAGAGGAGGCGTGAGGGGAATCTGCCCGGGGCAGGGGGGAATTCTAGGCTCCACCCCCCTCCTTTGACCCTGACTGGCTGGGGGGCGGGGCTGAGCATTCAGGCCTCGCCCCTCACGTTTCTGTTCTCCCCACTGTCACGGAGTATGGGGGGACTCAGGGCCCTGCACCCCCGGCGTCCTGCGATTCACCATGACTCTCAGCCAGCCAGTAAAGCAGAAGGTTTATTTAGACGACAGGAATACAGTCCAAGACAGGTCTTGCAGGCACAGACAACAGGATACCCCTCAGTTAGGTCCATCTTGGGGGTCCTCGGGCATCCCAGCCCCCTTGGGAGGTCAGAGCCCTCTCTGCCTCCCAACCACCTCACCAGCCAGCTTCCCAGACTCTGCCCTCAGCGACCCCTCCCACAGCCTTTGTTCAGTCTCCTGGACAAAGGTGTCAGCTCGCCTCTCACTCCTTCCTGGGTTCTCATGTTACATGCTCAGGTATTCTCCCATCCCCCCATGCAGACCATCCTAGCTACACTCCCCTGTCAGCATTCACAGACCACTTTAAGAACAGACCCAGTTCGTCACACCCACCGGGGGGGCTGTCAGCGTCCCGTGAGAAAGGAGCCAGGAGCGAAGTACTGCCCATGGGAAAACGTCATGGACTCCTGGGGGGATAGTGCACCACGGCGCATGCGCAGAATTTCTGTCCCCCACAGAGTTCTTTGCACATTTGCCAAATAAATGTGGAGGCTCCAACCCTGACACGGCGCCAGGACAGGGCCGGCCCCAGAAACACCCCAGGGCCCTGCCCCTCCGTGCCAGGCGCACCAGGTGCGGGCAGGCAGGCTCAGCAAGGCAGGATCCAGGTGTGGGTGGGATCCACGTATGGGTTGAGAGGGTTCTGTGTGGGGCAGTCTGGGTGCGGGGCAGCTCAGTGGGGGGATCCAGGTGTGGAGGGGATCTGCATGCACAGGGGCTTGTTAGGGGGTTCTGGGTGCAGGAATGTGGGGGGGGAGATAGAGCTCAGCAGGGAGTCTGAGTGTGGGGGGCTCAGTGGGGTGGGGGATCCAGGTGCAGCTGGTTGGGGCTCGGCGCAGTGGGGATCTGGGTGTGGGTGGCTCATCAGGGTGGTCCAGTGCAGAGGGGGGTTCTAGGTGTGGGATGAGGCCCGCCGGGAGGGTCTGGCTATGAGGGGGTCTGGATGCACGGGGGAGCAGCTCCCTGTACAGGGATCCCTCCCCCTGCAGCTGAGGAGTGCCGGGTGCAGAAAGTGGGGGGTGAGGAGTTTGCAGAGCTTCCTGCAGCCAGCTGACAAATCTGGGGTGGGTCTGACTCAGCCCCGGATGCCATGCAAGGGAAGAGGAAGTCCCGTCCTCCCCAGCCCAGCTGTGCCTAGCAGCTGAGCTGGCGCAGGGTAGGAGCCACCAGCTGGGTCTTCCCCAGTCCCGCCTCCTGCCCCACAGTGATTTGCCTCTCTGCTGCCTGCCCTGGGCACCCGAAACATACAGCTGGGGGCGGTCACATGAAGTATTTCTTCAAAAGGAAGTATTTCTTCACACAACGCACAATCAACCTGGGGAACTCCTCGCCACAGGATGTTGTGAAGGCCAAGACTATAACAGGGTTCCAAGAAGAACTAGAGAAGTTCCTGGAGGACAGATCCATCGATGGCTATTAGCCAGGCTGGGCAGGGATGGTGTCCCTACCTCTGTTTGCCAGGAGCTGGGAATGGGCGACAGGGGATGGATCACTTGATGATTCCCTGTTCTGTTCATTCCCTCTGGGGCACCTGGCATTGGCCACTGTCGGCAGACAGGACACTGGGCTAGATGGACCTTTGCTCTGACCCAGTCTGGCCGTTCTTATGTTCTTCCCCGTCAGAAAGTCATTTTGCTGCGGGGAAGCAAAGAAATCTGCGGGGGATGTGAACTCAGTGCATGCGCAGTGGCACAGTATCCCCCGGGAGTAGGAATATCCGATCCCCTCTTTCTAAATCCGTGGGGCGCCCATGCCGCAAATCCCGTGGGCAGCTCCGGTCGCCCCCAAAACTGAGGGAGGGGCTGGGATGGCTTCCCTAGGAGAGATGGAAGAGAATGGGGAGCTGGGGGTGGGCTTTGGGAGGTGGGGTCGGAGCTGGATGAGCCCCCTCCCCTCACCCCCACCTTTGTCTCCGCCCCCCACAGTGTTTGTGACGCTGACCTGCGCCTTCCGCTATGGGCGCGAGGACCTGGACGTGCTGGGCCTGTCGTTCCGCAAGGACCTGTTCTCTGCCACCTGCCAGGCCGTGCCCCCCCTGCCCGAGGAGCGGCGCCCTCCCACCCGCCTACAGGAGCGGCTGCTGCGCAAGCTGGGGGCCAACGCCCACCCCTTCGCCTTCACGGTGAGCCCCCCCCGGTCCCCTAAACCCCCCCACACACACCCTTCGCCTTCAGGGTGAGACACCCCCGGGAACACCCCCCCACACACACCGGGGAACCCCATGTAACGCACTCCGTGTCTCAGATCCCACAGAACCTGCCCTGCTCCGTGACGCTACAGCCCGGCCCAGAGGACACGGGCAAGGTACGGACTGGGGGGGTTGGGAGTGAGGGGCACTGGCAGAGCTGGGGGGGCAGGGGCTGCGGGTCGGGAGTGAGGGGCACTGGCAGCGCTGGGGTAGCAGGGGCTGCGGGTCGGGAGTGAGGGGCACTGGCAGGGCTGGGGCGAGCAGGGGCTGCGGGTCGGGAGTGAGAGGCACCGCCAGGGCTGGGGGGGCTGCGGGTCGGGAGTGAGGGGCACTGGCAGCGCTGGGCTAGCAGGGGCTGCGGGTCGGGAGTGAGGGGCACTGGCAGCGCTGGGCTAGCAGGGGCTGCGGGTCGGGAGTGAGGGGCACCGGCAGGGCTGCGGGGGCAGGGGCTGCGGGTCGGCAGTGAGGGGCACTGGCAGTGCTGGGCTAGCAGGGGCTGCGGGTCGGGAGTGAGGGGCAGGGGCTGTGGGTTGGGAGTGAGGGGCACCGGCAGGGCTGGGGGGGCAGGGGCTGGGGGTCGGGAGTGAGGGGCACTGGGAGGGCTGGGGGGGCAGGGGCTGGGGGTCGGGAGTGAGGGGCACCGGCAGGGCTGGGGGGGCAGGGGCTGCGGGTCGGGAGTGAGGGGCACCGGCAGGGCTGGGGGGGCAGGGGCTGCGGGTCGGGAGTGAGGGGCACCGGCAGGGCTGGGGGGGCAGGGGCTGCGGGTCGGGAGTGAGGGGCACCGGCAGGGCTGGGGGGGCAGGGGCTGCGGGTCGGGAGTGAGGGGCACCGGCAGGGCTGGGGGGGCAGGGGCTGCGGGTCGGGAGTGAGGGGCACCGGCAGGGCTGGGGGGGCAGGGGCTGCGGGTCGGGAGTGAGGGGCACCGGCAGGGCTGGGGGGGCAGGGGCTGGGGGTCGGGAGTGAGGGGCACCGGCAGGGCTGGGGGGGCAGGGGCTGTGGGTTGGGAGTGAGGGGCACCGGCAGGGCTGGGGGGGCAGGGGCTGGGGGTCGGGAGTGAGGGGCACCGGCAGGGCTGGGGGGGCAGGGGCTGTGGGTTGGGAGTGAGGGGCACCGGCAGGGCTGGGGGGGCAGGGGCTGGGGGTCGGGAGTGAGGGGCACTGGGAGGGCTGGGGGGGCAGGGGCTGGGAGTGAGGGGCACTGGGCTAATGGGGTTTTCCAACAATCTCAGGCTTGCGGGGTGGATTTTGAGATCCGAGCTTTCTGTGCCAAATCCCTGGAAGAAAAGATTCACAAAAGGTACCGGAGACCCCAGGGTGAGCCCCCAGCGCAGGCTGCAGACAGGCAGCGAGTGAGACCCCCTCCCCTCCCAGAGCCGGGAGAGAACCCAGGAGTCCTGGCTCCCAGCCCCCCTGTTCTAACCACCAGCCCCCACTCCCTTCCCGGAGCCGGGAGAGAACCCAGGAGTGCTGGCTCCCAGCCCCCCCTGCTCTGACCCACCAGCCCCCACTCCCCTCCCAGAGCTGGGGAGAGAACCCAGGAGTCCTGGCTCCCAGCCCCCCTGTTCTAACCACCAGCCCCCACTCCCTTCCCGGAGCCGGGGCAAGAACCCAGGTGTCCTGGCTCCCAGCCCCCCTGCTCTAACCACCAGCCCCCCCTCCCCTCCCAGCGCTGGGGAGAGAACCCAGGTGTCCTGGCTCCCAGCCCCCCCTGCTCTAACCCACCAGCCCCACTCCCCTCCCAGAGCCGGGGCGAGAACCCAGGCGTCCGGCGGGCTCTGATTCCTGTCCCCCCCAGGAACTCGGTACGGCTGGTGATCCGGAAGGTGCAGTACGCGCCCGAGAAGCCGGGCCCCCAGCCCATGGCCGAGACCACCCGGCACTTCCTCATGTCGGATCGGTCCCTGCACCTGGAGGCCTCGCTGGACAAGGAGGTGGGGGGCTGGATCCGGGGGAGGGGACGTGGGGGTTGGGGGGATCTGGGGGAGGGGACGTGTGCTGGGTGGGGTCCGGGGGGAGGCTGGGGGGCCCTGACATGGGGTGAGAGGCTGTGAGGGGACTGGGGGGGCCTCACACTGACCCCCCCGGTGTGTGTGTCCCCCCCAGCTGTATTACCACGGGGAGCCCATCAGCGTGAACGTGCACGTGACCAACAACTCCAGCAAGAGCGTGAAGAAGATCAAGGTTTCGGGTGGGTCCTGGGGGGGGGGGGATTGTGCTGGCGGGAGTAGGGGAGGCTGTGTGCTTGGGGTGGGGTAACCTTCCCAGCATGGGGGGGGTGTACGACCCTGGGGGGGAGTGTGTTGGGGCTGCCTGTGCCCCCCCTCGAACCTGACCACCCCCTCCCCCCTGCAGTGCGGCAATACGCAGACATCTGCCTCTTCAGCACAGCCCAGTACAAGTGTCCGGTGGCCCAGACCGAGCAAGAGTGAGTGACCCCCCCCCGAACCCTCCCCATCTGCTGCCTCAGTTCCCCCCCTCCGGGTGTCACAGATCCCCAGTGGGTGGGGGGGCTGGGGGGTGCATTGGGGGGTCCCTGGCTGAGGGGGCTGGGGACTGCATTGGGGTCCCTGGCTCAGGGGGCAGGGGGTCCCGGGCTGGGTGGGGCAGGGAGGCGGCTGGGGGGGACCCAGCCCCTCACCCTCCACCTGCTGTGTGCCCAGTGACCAGGTGTCGCCGAGCTCCACGTTCTGCCGGGTTTACACCCTGACGCCGCTGCTGAGCCAGAACCGGGAGAAGCGGGGCCTGGCGCTGGACGGGAAACTCAAACACGAGGACACCAACCTGGCCTCCAGCACCATGTGAGCGAGGGCCGGGGGGGGTTATACCCATTGCCAGGGCCCTGGGTAACCAGCCGCCCCGCCCCAGAGGTGGCCGCATCTCAGCGCCGGGCGAGGGGTCCCCGGGTAACCGGCCGCCCCGCCCCAGAGGTGGCGGCATCTCAGCGCCAGGCGAGGGGTCCCCGGGTAACCGGCCGCCCCGCCCCAGAGGCGGCCGCATCTCAGCGCCGGGCGAGGGGTCCCCGTGTAACCGGCCGCCCTGCCCCAGAGGTGGGCGCATCTCAGCGCCGGGCGAGGGGTCCCCGTGTAACCGGCCGCCCCGCCCCAGAGGTGGCCGCATCTCAGCGCCGGGCGAGGGGTCCCCGGGTAACCGGCCGCCCCGCCCCAGAGGTGGCCGCATCTCAGCGCCGGGCGAGGGGTCCCTGGGTAACCGGCCGCCCCGCCCCAGAGGCGGCCGCATCTCAGCGCCGGGCGAGGGGTCCCTGGGTAACTGGCCGCCCCGCCCCAGAGGTGGCCGCATCTCAGCGCCGGGCGAGGGGTCCCCGTGTAACCGGCCGCCCCGCCCCAGAGGCAGGCGCATGCTGACCCCGCGCTCTGTTTCAGAGTCAAGGAGGGGGCGAACAAGGAGGTGCTGGGGATTCTGGTCTCGTACCGCGTGAAGGTGAAGCTGGTTGTATCGCGGGGGGGGTAAGTACCTGGTCACATGTTCTCCCCACCCCCCGAGTTCCCCCCATCCCTGCCCCCCCTCACTGTCCCCTTCGCTCTTCCTGCAGCGACGTGTCTGTGGAGCTGCCCTTCGTGCTAATGCACCCCGAGCCCCCTGAGGCATTTGCACCAGCACGGCCCCAGTCAGGTAAGGGTTAAATAGAGCGAGGGCGGGGGGGGGGGTTATACCCATTGCCAGGGCCCTGGGTAACCGGCCGCCCCGCCCCAGAGGTGGCCGCATCTCAGCGCCGGGCGAGGGGTCCCCGGGTAACCAGCCGCCCCGCCCCAGAGGTGGCCGCATCTCAGCGCCGGGCGAGGGGTCCCTGTGTCACCGACTGCCCCACTCCAGAGGTGGCTGCATCTCAGTGCTGGGCGAGGGGTCCCTGGGTAACCGGCCGCCCCGCCCCAGAGGTGGCTGCATCTCAGCGCCGGGCGAGGGGTCCCTGTGTCACCGACTGCCCCACTCCAGAGGTGGCTGCATCTCAGTGCTGGGCGAGGGGTCCCTGGGTAACCGGCCGCCCCGCCCCAGAGGTGGGCGCATCTCAGCGCTGGGCAAGGGGTTGCAGGTTGCCTGGCGCGGAGGATTAATGGTTTTTTTCTCCCCTCCCTCTAGTTGTCCCCGAGACAGACGTCCCCGTCGACACCAACCTCATTGAATTTGAAACCCAGTAAGAGCCCCCCCATGTGCCCCCCCAGCTGCGCCCGGCCGCACACCGGTGGTGGGGAGGGGCCCGTGGGGAGGGGCCAGCATAGCTGTATCTGTGGCTGGGTGGGGGGGCGAGTGGGTTACCAGAGACTGTCCGGGGGGGGAGGGGGGTGCACCTTGGGGACTGGGGGGTCTCCTGTTACAGGCCGTGCTGGGGTGGGGGTTCCCTTCTCACTCCCCCGCAGTGCGGGGTCCTAGATTGGGGGAGGGACCACTCCCTGCCCCCCAGTGCCCCCTGTGGGTCCCACACTTGGGGGACTGGGGGCAGCCCCCCGCAGGCTGGTTTAGGGGGGGCAGGGAACAGCCCTCCTCCTTAACGCCCCGTCCGTCCCCCTCCCCCCCCAGCTACGGCCAGGACGACGACATCGTCTTCGAGGATTTCGCCCGCCTGCGGCTCAAGGGGGGAGTCAAGGACGACCAGGACGACGACCGTTTCTGAGGGCGGGGGGAGGGAGCTGGGCTGCTGCCCCCTCCCTGCAGCAGAGCTGGGGCCTGGCCCCTGGTAGGGGGCGGTGGATTTTAACTGTATCTGTCTGGGCTTTTTAATGCTGCCCTCCCCGCTGAGGGGAGCCCCCACTAAGCCCCCCCATCTCACTGCTGTACAGGGGGGCCCCCAGAACCGGGGTCTGGCTTTTAAATGTCATTAACTTGGGGGGTCCCCCCTCCCCCAGAGATTTTAACTGTGGCTCCCCTGCTGAGCTCTGGAAGGGGGAACCCCCCTGCTGCTGGGGGGGCAGCTCCTCCCCCCCCCCAGTGAAAAGCACTGGATTCCTCTCTGGGCATTATTGCTGCTTCAACGCCTGTGGCCCTGCTCAACCATCCATGGATTTTTTAAGCTCTATTCAGCCGGGGGGGGGGGGGGTCCCTGCCCCCATGTCTGCTCCAGGGGCCCCTGCCTGGTGGGGGGCGGGGGAGTCAGGACCTAGCGCCCCCTCCTGGTGGGGGCCTGCAGATGCTCGTGCTGTGGGTCGGGGATTTTGGTTTCTTGTGGCTGTTGCGCTGTAGCCGTGTGTGGGGCGGGCGGGCGGGGGGGGGGTGGCTCTCACGGAGCACTGGGGACAAGTAAAGACCATATCAACTGGTGTCTGGTGTGGTTCCTGTGTCTGACCTCGGCACCAGCTGTCCCACAGGTGGGCGCATCTCAGCGCCGGGCAAGGGGTCCCTGTGTCACCAGCCGCCCCGCCCCAGAGGTGGGCGCATCTCAGCGCCGGGCGAGGGGTCCCCGTGTCACCGGCCGCCCCGCCCCAGAGGTGGCCGCATCTCAGCGCCGGGCAAGGGGTCCCTGGGTAACCGGACGCCCTGCCTCAGAGGTGGGCGCATCTCAGCGCCGCGCAAGGGGTCCCTGTGTCACCAGCCGCCCCGCCCCAGAGGTGGCTGCATCTCAGCGCCGGGCGAGGGGTCCCTGTGTAACCGGCCGCCCCGCCCCAGAGGTGACTGCATCTCAGCGCCGGGCGAGGGGTCCCTGTGTAACCGGCCGCCCCGCCCCAGAGGTGACTGCATCTCAGCACCGGGCGAGGGGTCCCTGGGTAACCGGCCGCCCTGCCCCAGAGGTGGCCGCCCCGCCCCAGAGGTGGCCGCATCTCAGCGCCGGGCGAGGGGTCCCTGTGTCACCAGCCGCCCCGCCCCAGAGGTGGCCGCATCTCAGCGCCGGGCAAGGGGTCCCTGTGTCACCAGCCGCCCCGCCCCAGAGGTGGCCGCATCTCAGCCACAGAGAATAGCTCCAGCTGGGGGCTAGAGCGGGGGGGGGGGGCGGAGAGGAGAGAGTCTCTAGGCTCCAGGACGTAGAGATGCAGACTAACCACCCCCTGCGTAGAGTGTACCCCTCCCTCTCTATGGTCCTTCCCTGGCCGCTAACCAGAGCGTCCTAACAATACATTTAGAGCGTCCCTGGTTTGGCCACCGCTCTAGGCTGCCATCCTATGCGTGGAGGCCCTATAGACTGTGCCTAGAGCATAGCTCATGCCCCCCCCCCAACTGTATCTCTATGGTAAGGGTCCGTGAGTGGCGACATTCTAGCTGGGACTCCATGGTGACACTCCTGGAGGACTCAGCCAGGGCTAGAACTGTAGTCTCATCATGGAGATGCAGCTCAAGGAGGCACTCTAGCCTGCATCTCTATGGCAAGAGGCCTGGAGGACTGCACTAGGCCCCCCCCTGACCACAGAGACCTTGGCTAGAGTGTCACCTCCCCAGCCATAGAGTGGGGCCCCCCCCAAGGCTGTAGGCAGGCGCCTGGCTATGCCTCAGGTCTATGGTTGGAGGAATTGGGGCCAAAGCCAGGGGCCTAGACAGTTGCCCCACAACCATAGAGAGTGGCTCTGGGGGGGCTAGAGCGGCACAGCGAGGCACACACACCAGGCAGCATCTCCCAGGGAAAGGGAGCATTTATGCAAATGAGCACAATGCATATTCAAAGATAGACATGAGGACAAGGCAGCGTTTGCATACAAGGGCCGGGTTAATGAGCCTTGTGGGAATGGGGGGGGGGGGGGATGCACTGGCCAGATCTGGAGCCAGACACCCCCCCAATGCTCCCCGGAACGAGGGTTCCCCGGTGCAGCCACTTAGGGGGCGTCTCTGTCCAGCTCAGCAGCGGGTCCGGGCGCTGGATCTGGAACAACAAAGGGGTGGGGGGACAATTGGGGTGAAAACCCGGCTGGCAGAAACGGGGACAGCAGGGGGGCAACACGGGGCTCGCTGGTCTCCCCATCTTACCTGGTCCCTCACCATCCATTTCTCCTCCTCTCCCAGGGGATGAGCTGCCCCCAGGGCACAGCACCACCGCTGCCTGGGGGGGGACGGAAGAAAAACCATAGGACCCCACAATCCTCCTGACACGGGGCAGAAAGAATCCAGGAGTCCTGGCTCCCAGCCCCCCCGCTCTAACCCACCAGCACCCACTCCCCTCCCAGAGCAGGGGAGAGAACCCAGGAGTCCTGGCTCCCAGCCCCCCCTGCTCTAACCCACCAGCCCCCACTCCTCTCCCAGAGCCAGGAGAGAACCCAGGAGTCCTGGCTCCCAGCCCCCCCGCTCTAACCCACCAGCCCCCACTCCCCTCCCAGAGCAGGGGAGAGAACCCAGGAGTCCTGGCTCCCAGCCCCCCCTGCTCTAACCCACCAGCCCCCACTCCTCTCCCAGAGCCAGGAGAGAACCCAGGAGTCCTGGCTCCCAGCCCCCCCGCTCTAACCCACCAGCCCCCACTCCCCTCCCAGAGCAGGGGAGAGAACCCAGGAGTCCTGGCTCCCAGCCCCCCCTGCTCTAACCCACCAGCCCCCACTCCTCTCCCAGAGCCAGGAGAGAACCCAGGAGTCCTAGCTTCCAGCCCCCCCTGCTCTGACAAACCAGACCCCACCCCCCTCCCAGAGCCGGGGAGAGAACCCAGGAGTCCTGGCTCCCAGCCCCCCCTGCTCTAACCCACCAGCCCCCACTCTCCTCTCACCAGCTCCTCGCAGGACGTGTTTTCGCTCGTCACCAGCTCCGTGCCCAGCCTGGGGGGTCTGGTTGGGGGAAGGGTGTTAATTTGGGGGTACACACCCAGCCCCTCCTGCCCCTCCCTCGGCCTGCCCAGGAGGGGGTGCTGCTAACCAGGGCCCCAAATGCAGCTGTCTCTGGGGTGGGGTGTCCAGGCTGCCACCAGCCCAGCTGGGCAGGGCGTGGGGAGGTTACAGGGGGGGCGGTGGGAATCTGAGCGCAGGATATCTGGGGGATGGGGTGGTGCTCATGATAAAGGGGGGGCCATGCCAGGGCAGGGGGGTGGAAGGAGGGCGTGGGGGGGGCGTGCCAGGGCAGGGGGGTGGAAGGAGGGCGTGGGGGGGGCATGCCAGGGCAGGGGGGTGGAAGGAGGGCGGGGGGGGGGGCGTGCCAGGGCAGGGGGGTGGAAGGAGGGCGTGGGGGGGCGTGTCAGGGCAGGGGGGTGGAAGGAGGGCGTGGGGGGGGCGTGCCAGGGCAGGGGGGTGGAAGGAGGGCGTGGGGGGGGGCGTGCCAGGGCAGGGGGGTGGAAGGAGGGCGTGGGGGGGGGCGTGCCAGGGCAGGGGGGTGGAAGGAGGGCGTGGGGGGGCGTGTCAGGGCAGGGGGGTGGAAGGAGGGCGTGTCAGGGCAGGGGGGTGGAAGGAGGGCGTGTCAGGGCAGGGGGGTGGAAGGAGGGCATGGGGGGGGGGCGTGCCAGGGCAGGGGGGGCGTTACCCAGCCGTTCCTCCCAGCCGCATCCTCTCCAGCTTCTGGCGCAGGTGTGACAGCTGGTCCCGATATCTGTGGGGGGCACAGACAGACAGGCAGGCAGGTAGGGGGGCCGCGCAGGGGGCTCACCCCTCGTTTCCCTGCGCGGCGGGGGCAGAGAAGTGGCTGACAGTGCTCAAGGCAGGGAGGGCACATGGGGCAGCCATGCCTGGTGGGGGGGGGGCCGTGGGGGGCTTTGCCTGGGGGGGCTGGTGCCCTTGGGGGGGCCGTGGGGCTCACCTCTCCTCCCGGGCGTTGGTCTCGTTCACCCTCTGCGCCTCCAGCCGCTTCTCCTGCACCCACCGGGCCTCCAGCTGGTCCCGCGCCCGCAGCGCCGCCCCCAGCGCCGCCCGCAGCCCCTCGGCCTCCTGGCCCTGCTCCCACAGCCGGGCCTGTAGCTCCTGGCAGCATCCCGCGAGCCCCGCCAGCTCCCGGGCACAGCGCCCTGCCCTGGGCAGACACACGCCAGCGGGTTACAGCCCCCCCGGGATACTGGGGGGCCCGGAGGGCTGGGGAGGAGACGGGGCACACGGGGGAGGGATCGGGGGCTCACCTGGCCCGCTGCTCCTGGCATTCGGCCTCGCTGCGTTTCAGGGCGTCGCTCAGGTGGGCCACGCTCTGGGCCAGCTACCGGGGGGGAAGACACGGGGGGGAGGGGTTAGTCCCACGGATGCTGCTGCCCCCACCACCACGGCGCCCCCACGACTCACCTCCTCTTGAGCCCCCCGCAGCTCCACCAGCTCCACCGCCTGCTGCAGCCGCAGCGACGCCAGCTCCAGGGGAGCCCTGCAGGGCACAAAAGGGGAAACTGGATCACAGCCCCCCCCCCCTGTGGTGCCCCTCACTCCCGACCCGCAGCCCCCCGCTCGCCCAGCCCTCCCCCCCCTCAGCTCTGCCGGTGCCCCTCACTCCCGACCCGCAGCCTCTGCCCCCCCACCCTCTGTGGTGCCCCTCACTCCCGACCCGCAGCCCCTGCCAGCCCAGCCCTGCCCCCCCCTCTGTGGTGCCCCTCACTCCCGACCCGCAGCCCCCCGCTCGCCCAGCCCTCCCCCCCCTCAGCTCTGCCAGTGCCCCTCACTCCCGACCCGCAGCCCCCTGCCCCCCCAGTCCTGCCGCAGCCCCCGGGAGCAGAGGATTATGGTCCCAGCTTCACCTGGATTCCTGGGTCCCGGGCTCCAGCTGAAGTTTCTCTGCCAACAGCCGCTCCAGATCCCGGCGCTCCAGGAGTTTCTCATCTGTAAGTGAAGAAACGGGAGGGACTGGGAGCCAGGACTCCTGGGTTCTCTCCCCGGCTCGGGGAGGGGTGTGTGGGCTGGTGGTCAGAGCAGGGGGGGCTGGGAGCCAGGACTCCTGGGTTCTCTCCCCGGCTCTGGGAGGGGAGGGGGGGCTGGTGGTCAGAGCAGGGGGGGCTGGGAGCCAGGACTCCTGGGTTCTCTCCCCGGCTCTGGGAGGGGAGTGGGGGCTGGTGGGTTAGAGCAGGGGGGGCTGGGAGCCAGGACTCCTGGGTTCTCGCCCCGGCTCTGGGAGGGGAGTGGGGGCTGGTGGGTTAGAGCAGGGGGGGCTGGGAGCCAGGACTCCTGGGTTCTCGCCCCGGGTCTGGGAGGGGAGTGGGGGCTGGTGGTTAGAGCAGGGGGGGCTGGGAGCCAGGACACCTGGGTTCTCTCCCCGGCTCTGGGAGGGGAGTGGGGGCTGGTGGTCAGAGCAGGGGGGCTGGGAGCCAGGACTCCTGGGTTCTCTCCCCGGCTCTGGGAGGGGAGGGGGGGCTGGTGGTCAGAGCAGGGGGGCTGGGAGCCAGGACTCCTGGGTTCTCTCCCCGGCTCTGGGAGGGGAGGGGGGGCTGGTGGTCAGAGCAGGGGGGCTGGGAGCCAGGACTCCTGGGTTCTCTCCCCGGCTCTGGGAGGGGAGTGGGGGCTGGTGGTCAGAGCAGGGGGGCTGGGAGCCAGGACTCCTGGGTTCTCTCCCCGGCTCTGGAGGGGGGGGGCTGGGGGTCAGGACTCTGCTGTGCCCCCAACTCATGGCCCCGCCCCCCCGCTCAGGGCTCGGCACCAGGCCCCGCCCCCCGCTCACGGCTCTGCACCAGGCCCTGCAGCCGCCGCGTCTCGCGTTCCCGCCGCTCCAGCTCCCGGCGCACGTGGCGCCTCCAGGCCGGGCCGGGCCGGGCCCCGCCCCCTCCATCGTTTCCGGGTCACGTGTGCCGCCGCCGGCAATGTAGCGCCGGGAAGGGGAGGGGGGGGCGGAGCCCGGGCCGCGCATGCGCAGAGAGCGGCGGGGCGCGCGGGGCCATGGCCACCTACAGCGTCGCCAACGAGCGGCTGCGGGTGCTGGAGGAGCTGGAGCGCGAGATCGGCGCCTCGCTGCAGAGCGCGGGTAGGGGCGGGGCCAGCGGCCGGGGGCGGGGCCTCGCTGCAGAGCACGGGTAGAGGCGGGGCCAGCGGCCGGGGGCGAGGCCTCGCTGCAGAGCGCGGGTAGGGGCGGGGCCAGCGGCCGGGGGCGGGCCTGGCTGCAGAGCATGGGTAGGGGCGGGGCCAGCGGCCGGGGGCGGGGCCTCGCTGCAGAGCGCGGGTAGGGGCGGGGCCAGCGGCCGGGGGCGGGCCTGGCTGCAGAGCATGGGTAGGGGCGGGGCCAGCGGCCGGGGGCGGGGCCTCGCTGCAGAGCGCGGGTAGGGGCGGGGCCAGCGGCCGGGGGCGGGGCCTCGCTGCAGAGCACGGGTAGAGGCGGGGCCAGCGGCCGGGGGCGAGGCCTCGCTGCAGAGCGCGGGTAGGGGCGGGGCCAGCGGCCGGGGGCGGGCCTGGCTGCAGAGCATGGGTAGGGGCGGGGCCAGCGGCCGGGGGCGGGGCCTCGCTGCAGAGCGCGGGTAGGGGCGGGGCCAGCGGCCGGGGGCGGGCCTGGCTGCAGAGCATGGGTAGGGGCGGGGCCAGCGGCCGGGGGCGGGGCCTCGCTGCAGAGCACGGGTAGGGGCGGGGCCAGCGGCCGGGGGCGGGGCCTCGCTGCAGAGCGCGGGTAGGGGCGGGGCCAGCGGCCGGGGGCGGGCCTGGCTGCAGAGCATGGGTAGGGGCGGGGCCAGCGGCCGGGGGCGGGGCCTCGCTGCAGAGCGCGGGTAGGGGCGGGGCCAGCGGACGGGGGCGGGGCCTCGCTGCAGAGCACGGGTAGGGGCGGGGCCAGCGGCCGGGGGCGGGCCTCGCTACAGAGCGCGGGTAGGGGCGGGGCCAGCGGCCGGGGGCGGGGCCTCGCTGCAGAGCGCGGGTAGGGGCGGGGCCAGCGGCCGGGGGCGGGCCTGGCTGCAGAGCATGGGTAGGGGCGGGGCCAGCGGCCGGGGGCGGGGCCTCGCTGCAGAGCGCGGGTAGGGGCGGGGCCAGCGGCCGGGGGCGGGGCCTCGCTGCAGAGCACGGGTAGGGGCGGGGCCAGCGGCCGGGGGCGGGGCCTCGCTGCAGAGCGCGGGTAGGGGCGGGGCCAGCGGCCGGGGGCGGGCCTGGCTGCAGAGCGCGGGTAGGGGCGGGGCCAGCGGCCGGGGGCGGGGCCTCGCTGCAGAGCACGGGTAGGGGCGGGGCCAGCGGCCGGGGGCGGGGCCTCGCTGCAGAGCGCGGGTAGGGGCGGGGCCAGCGGCCGGGGGCGGGCCTGGCTGCAGAGCGCGGGTAGGGGCGGGGCTAACGGGCGGGGGCGGGGCCAGGCTGCAGGGGTGGGGGCGTGGCTAACGGGTGGGGCGGGGGCAGATTGGAGTGGGGGCGTGGCTAACGGGCGGGGGCGGGGCCAGATTGGAGTGGGGGCGTGGCTAACGGACGGGGGCGTGGCCAGGGTGCACGGGGTGGGGGCCTGCAGTGGGGGGCACTGGGGCAGGGGACCCCGTGTCCCGTTGTCGACCCAAACGCCCAATCGAAAGGGGACCTGGCGGCGCCGGTCGGCAGCACTGACCGAGCAGGTAAACGTCCGGTCGGGGCTGAGGCAGGCGAGTCCCCACCTGTCCCGGCTCCGCGCTGTGCCCCGGACGCGGCCACCAGCGGGTCCGGCTCCTCGCCAGGGGGCCACGGGGCTCGCACGCTGCCCGGAGCACCGGCTCTGCATGCCCCTGGGCCGGGAACCAATGAGAGCGAGGGGGCGGGGCCTGCCAGCAAGAGCACATGGAGCCTCCCCCCCCCCCCCCAGGAGCCGCACCGTCCGGCTGCTTCCGGGGTGCGCGCGCATCACCCTGTCAGGACAGGCAGCCTTAGCCCCCCACAGCCCCCTCCTGCCCCCCAAACCCCTCATCCCCTGCCCTGAGCCCCCCACAGCCCCCTCCTGCCCCCCAACCCCCTGCCCCAGCCCTGCGCCCCCCACAGCCCCCTCCTGCCCCCCAAACCCCTCATCCCCTGCCCTGAGCCCCCCACAGCCCCCTCCTGCCCCCCAAACCCCTCATCCCCTGCCCTGAGCCCCCCACAGCCCCCTCCTGCCCCCCAACCCCCTGCCCCAGCCCTGCGCCCCCCACAGCCCCCTCCTGCCCCCCAAACCCCTCATCCCCTGCCCTGAGCCCCCCACAGCCCCCTCCTGCCCCCCAAACCCCTCATCCCCTGCCCTGAGCCCCCCACAGCCCCCTCCTGCCCCCCAAACCCCTCATCCCCTGCCCTGAGCCCCCCACAGCCCCCTCCTGCCCCCCAAACCCCTCATCCCCTGCCCTGAGCCCCCCACATCCCCCTCCTGCCCCCCCAACCCCCTGCCCCAGCCCTGAGCCCCCCACAGCCCCCTCCTGCCCCCCAACCCCCTGCCCCAGCCCTGCGCCCCCCACAGCCCCCTCCTGCCCCCCAAACCCCTCATCCCAGCCCTGAGCCCCCCACAGCCCCCTCCTGCCCCCCAACCCCCTGCCCCAGCCCTGCGCCCCCCACAGCCCCCTCCTGCCCCCCAACCCCCTGCCCCAGCCCTGCGCCCCCCACAGCCCCCTCCTGCCCCCCAAACCCCTCATCCCCTGCCCTGAGCCCCCCACAGCCCCCTCCTGCCCCCCAACCCCCTGCCCCAGCCCTGCGCCCCCCACAGCCCCCTCCTGCACCCCAACCCCCTGCCCCAGCCCTGCGCCCCCCACAGCCCCCTCCTGCCCCCCAACCCCTCATCCCCTGCCCTGAGCCCCCCACAGCTCCCTCCTGCACCCCAACCCCCTGCCCCAGCCCTGCGCCCCCCACAGCCCCCTCCTGCCCCCCAACCCCCTCATCCCAGCCCTGCACCCCCCACAGCCCCCTCCTGCCCCCCAACCCCCTGCCCCAGCCCTGCGCCCCCCACAGCCCCCTCCTGCCCCCCAACCCCCTGCCCCAGCCCTGCGCCCCCCACAGCCCCCTCCTGCCCCCCAAACCCCTCATCCCCTGCCCTGAGCCCCCCACAGCTCCCTCCTGCACCCCAACCCCCTGCCCCAGCCCTGCGCCCCCCACAGCCCCCTCCTGCCCCCCAACCCCCTCATCCCAGCCCTGCACCCCCCACAGCCCCCTCCTGCCCCCCAACCCCCTGCCCCAGCCCTGCGCCCCCCACAGCCCCCTCCTGCCCCCCAACCCCCTGCCCCAGCCCTGCGCCCCCCACAGCCCCCTCCTGCCCCCCAAACCCCTCATCCCCTGCTCTGAGCCCCCCACAGCTCCCTCCTGCACCCCAACCCCCTGCCCCAGCCCTGCGCCCCCCACAGCCCCCTCCTGCCCCCCAAACCCCTCATCCCAGCCCTGCACCCCCCACAGCCCCCTCCTGCCCCCCAACCCCCTGCCCCAGCCCTGCGCCCCCCACAGCCCCCTCCTGCCCCCCAACCCCCTGCCCCAGCCCTGCGCCCCCCACAGCCCCCTCCTGCCCCCCAAACCCCTCATCCCCTGCCCTGAGCCCCCCACAGCCCCCTCCTGCCCCCCAAACCCCTCATCCCCTGCCCTGAGCCCCCCACAGCTCCCTCCTGCCCCCCAAACCCCTCATCCCCTGCCCTGAGCCCCCCACAGCCCCCTCCTGCCCCCCAACCCCCTGCCCCAGCCCTGCGCCCCCCACAGCCCCCTCCTGCCCCCCAAACCCCTCATCCCAGCCCTGAGCCCCCCACAGCCCCCTCCTGCCCCCCAAACCCCTCATCCCCTGCCCTGAGCCCCCCACAGGTCCCTCCTGCACCCCAACCCCCTGCCCCAGCCCTGCGCCCCCCACAGCCCCCTCCTGTCCCCCAACCCCCTCATCCCAGCCCTGCACCCCCCACAGCCCCCTGCTGCCCCCCAACCCCCTGCCCCAGCCCTGCGCCCCCCACAGCCCCCTCCTGCCCCCCAAACCCCTCATCCCCTGCCCTGAGCCCCCCACAGCCCCCTCCTGCCCCCCAAACGCCTCATCCCCTGCCCTGAGCCCCCCACAGCCCCCTCCTGCGCCCCAACCCCCTGCCCCAGCCCTGCGCCCCCCACAGCCCCCTCTTGCCCCCCAAACCCCTCATCCCCTGCCCTGAGCCCCCCACAGCCCCCTCCTGCCCCCCAAACCCCTCATCCCAGGCCTGAGCCCCCCACAGCCCCCTCCTGCACCCCAAACCCCTCATCTCCAGCCCCAGATCCTGCCCCTCCTCCTGCTCCCTAAACCCCTCATCCCAGCCCTGAGCCCCCCACAGCCCCCTCCTGCCCCCCAACCCCCTGCCCCAGCCCTGAGCCCCCCACAGCCCCCTCCTGCCCCCCAAACCCCTGTCACGGAGTATGGGGGACTCAGGGCCCTGCACCCCCGGCGTCCTGCGATTCACCATGACTCTCAGCCAGCCAGTAAAGCAGAAGGTTTATTTAGACGACAGGAATACAGTCCAAGACAGGTCTTGCAGGCACAGACAACAGGATACCCCTCAGTTAGGTCCATCTTGGGGTCCTCGGGCATCCCAGCCCCCCTTGGGAGGTCAGAGCTCCCTCTCCCTCCCAACCACCTCACCAGCCAGTTTCCGAGACCCTGCCTTCAGCGACCCCTCCCACAGCCTTTGTTTCCTGGGCAAAGGTGTCACCTGGCCCCAGCCCCCTCCTGGGTTCTCATGTTACATGCTCAGGTATTTTCCGTCGGTCAGTCTCCCATCCCCCAATGCAGACCATCCTAAACAACACTCCCCTGTCAGCATTCACAGACCACTTTAAGAACAGTCCCAGTTCGTCACAACCCCTCATCCCAGCCCTGCGCCCCCCACAGCCCCCTCCTGCCCCCCAAACCCCTCATCCCAGCCCTGAGCCCCCCACATCCCCCTCCTGCCCCCCAACCCCTCATCCCCTGCCCTGCGCCCCCCACAGCCCCCTCCTGCCCCCCAAACCCCTCATCCCCTGCCCTGAGCCCCCCACAGCCCCTTCCTGCCCCCCAAACCCCTCATCCCCTGCCCTGAGCCCCCCACAGCCCCCTCCTGCCCCCCAACCCCTCATCCCCTGCCCTGAGCCCCCCACAGCCCCCTCCTGCCCCCCAACCCCCTGCCCCAGCCCTGAGCCCCCCACAGCCCCCTCCTGCCCCCCAAACCCCTCATCCCCTGCCCTGAGCCCCCCACAGCCCCCTCCTGCTCCCCAAACCCCTCATCCCCTGCCCTGAGCCCCCCACAGCTCCCTCCTGCCCCCCAAACCCCTCATCCCCTGCCCTGAGCCCCCCACAGCCCCCTCCTGCCCCCCAACCCCCTGCCCCAGCCCTGCGCCCCCCACAGCCCCCTCCTGCCCCCCAAACCCCTCATCCCCTGCCCTGCGCCCCCCACAGCCCCCTCCTGCCCCCCAACCCCCTGCCCCAGCCCTGCGCCCCCCACAGCCCCCTCCTGCCCCCCAAACCCCTCATCCCCTGCCCTGAGCCCCCCACAGCCCCCTCCTGCCCCCCAAACCCCTCATCCCCTGCCCTGAGCCCCCCACAGCCCCCTCCTGCACCCCAAACCCCTCATCCCCTGCCCTGAGCCCCCCACAGCCCCCTCCTGCACCCCAAACCCCTCATCCCCTGCCCTGAGCCCCCCACATCCCCCTCCTGCACCCCAAACCCCTCATCCCCAGCTCCAGCCCAGAGCCTGCACCCCCTACGGCCCCCCAAACTCCTCATCCCCAGCCCCATCCCAGTGACAGTGAGAGAGGGTGGGATAGAGCAAGCCACCGAGGGAGGGGGAATGCAGTGAGCGGGGGGCGGGGCCTGGGGGAAGGGGCGGGGCCTCGGTGTTCGGTGTGGTGCAATTAGAAAGTTGGCAACACTAATCCCTTGTGGGAGGTCATGGTGATGGGGGGGAGGGGTGCCGGGGAATCCCCTGGGGCGGGGGAAGGGTGCCTGGGGCTTCCCCAGGGGGATGGGGTGCTAGGGGATCCCCGGGGGATTCCCCCGGGGGGAGGGGTGCCGGGGTGGATCCAGCCGGCGAGTCAGGCCCGGAACAGGGGGCACTGTGGGACGAGGCTCCCCCTCGGGGAGGCGGGGAGGTTATCGGGGCGCCCCCTCACCCCCGTGCCCCCCCCCAGGGAACGTGATCCTGGAGCTGTCGAAGGAGAAGCCGAACGAGCGGCTGCTGGAGCGCCAGGCCGCCCAGTTCACCGCCTCGGTGCAGAAGGTGGAGTCGGAGCTCTCGGGCCAGATCCGGTACCTCACCCAGGTGAGGGGGGCGGGGCCGGTGGGGCGGGGCGGGGCCGGGGGCCATGGGGCGCGCGGGCTCACCCCCTCTCTGCCGTCTCCCCACACACACAGGTGGCCACGGGGCAGCCCCACGAGGGCTCCAGTTACTCGGCCCGCAAGGGCTGCCAGATGGCGCTGAACCGGGTCGACTACGCCCGCGTCAAGCTGGGAGAGCTGGCCCGCACCTGCGAGCACACGCTGGAGCAATAGGGGGTGCCTGCCAGCCAGACACGGAGCCCACGCGGGAACACGCCAAGGACACACCAAGAACACACTAAGGACACAGGACCCGCCGGCCGGCCGCTCGCTCGCTCTGCGTGTCAGGCGGGACAGGCTCTGCCGGGGGGAGCGTGGCGCCATTTGCCACAGACATGACCCACAGGACACATGACAACACGGGACACACGGGATCTCAGGCGTGGCGTGGGATCGACACGGCGGCCAGGCCACGCTCCAACATATGGCCTGGTCCCCCCCCCACCCCCTGGGCGTACCGGGAACAGGCTCTCGGCTCGTGGGGGGGCCACCGGCGAGGAGGGGGGGCTGTTTTTTTCTACTGCCTGTGTTAAATAAAAGGGGGGAAAAAACCCAAATTGCCGCACGCTGAGCACCTCTGTTGGGGGCGGGGGGGTGGATGGGGCAGGAGCTGGCAATGGGGCAGCTCCACGCCTGGAAGTGCGGGAGGAGGGAGCCCCCCCATGTGGGTCTCCCCCCCCAGTGTAAATCCCACTCCCCCCTCCCACACACGCGTCCTGGTTCCTCACCGATCCCGCCCCCGCTCCGGCCTCTGCACAGAGGAAGTGAAAGTGTCTGGTAACGGTGCCCAACCCCCATGAATAACCAGTCGCAGCCTTGTACAAACATCTGTATTTAAGCTCTTCCGGGGAATAAATTAGTGGGGGCTCTGGGGGGCGGGGGCAGGGCTGGCCTGCGTCTCCCCAGAGCTGGAGTACCTCGTCTGGTTAGAGATTAGCTTAGTGCGGGGGGGGGCAGCTCTGCGGGGGCCCCCCCCGGAGCCGAGGTCCTTCATCAAGTGGGGGGGCGGCTGGGCATTAGACCCCCAAGCCCTCTCCCCTCTCCCCTGCATACCATCACCCCCCCCCCAAGAAATCAGTGGGGTGCTGGGGTCCGTTCGTGGGGGTAGCCGGCAGGTGGCGCCATCCGTCAGCCCAGCTCGCAGGGGTAGTACGGCGTCCCGGTGCCTGGGGGGGGGACAAAACGGGGGGGTAAGAGCAAACCGAGGACCCCCCCCAACCCAGCATGGCCAGGGCCCACTCCGGAGAGGTCCCCATGGGTAGCAGGAGAGCGGGCATTGGGGGGGGTAAATGGGGAGGGGAAACAACCCCCACGCTCTGGGTCTGGGGGGAACGTGGGGGGCACAGATCAGGGATGCGTGGATCGGCTGTGGGGGGTGCTGGGGGGCACAGAGCCAGGGGTAAATAGCCAGTCCCCCCAGGGAAGCAGAGCCCCCCAACCCCGCTGCCCCGCTTACCTGGGTCTCTGTGTGGGGGGCCAGGTCCCTGGGGGGGCCGCCGGCTCCTCCGGCAGAGCACGTAGGTCAGGGCCCCCACCAGCAGCAGGGTGATGCCCAACAGCACCAGCACCGCCAGGAGGTAGGGACGGGGCTGCCCCGGGGGGGCCCCGTCGCTTGCTCCCTCCCCCTGCCGGGGCGCCAGGCTGGGCCCCCCAACGGGGTCTGCAAGACAAAGGGGGAGGGGGTTAGAAACCAGGGGGGGCGCAGAGATCCCCTCCCCCTTGGGGGATCCCAGCTGTGAGCTCACCGGTGGTCAGGGCTTCATGTGTGGGTCTGGCCGTGGGTCCGTGTGGCTCCGGGGGTCCATCTGTGAGTCCGTGGGGCTCCGGGGGTCTGGCTGTGGGTCCGTGCGGCTCCGGGGGTCCGTCTGTGAGTCCGTGGGGCTCTGGGGGTCTGGCCGTGGGTCCGTGCGGCTCCGGGGGTCCGTCTGTGAGTCCGTGGGGCTCCGGGGGTCTGGCCGTGGGTCCGTGGGGCTCTGGAGGTCCGTCTGTGGGTCCGTGGGGCTCTGGGGGTCTGGCCGTGGGTCCGTGGGGCTCCAGGGGTCCGTCTGTGAGTCCGTGGGGCTCCGGGGGTCGGGCCATGCTGGGTATGGGGGGGTGGGCGTGGGGGGGTGGGGGCGTGCTGGTGGGGTTCGGGGCCAGCCCCCCACCCCCTTGGCGGGCATCAATCCGTCCGGCTTCTGCAGGACACGGTGAGTTACTGACCTGGCTGGGCCAGACGAGAGGGTCCTGGCCCCCCTGCCCCCCAACAGAGTCAGCTCCACCCCCCCAGCACCCCACTGCCATCTCTGCCCTGCCCGCCCCACCCAGCCCCCCTTCCCCCATGTGCCCCCTGTGCCCATCCGACCCGCCCCCCCCCGCCCACTCACAGGGAAGCTGTAGGACCCAGCCCCCCTTCCCCCATGTGCCCCCCCGTGCCCATCAGACCCGCCCCCCCCCGCCCACTCACAGGGAAGCTGTAGGACCCAGCCCCCCTTCCCCGTGTGCCCCACCCCCAACCCCAGAGCAGTGGATGGGGACCCCCAAATCCCAGCTCCATCAAGGGGGGCCCCCTTTTTGCAGGGGGGACAGCAGGCCCCCAAAATCCAGGGGGGGTGGCAGCGGCTGGGGGGAGGGGTCGGGGGTCGGACCCACCTTTCTTCTCCCAGAGCCGGCGGAGCTCGGTCACCCAGTCGGCGCTGGCCAGCCCACAGATCTGGCCCTGGGGCAGCTCGAACCTGGGGGGCAGGGGGGAGAAGTGAGGGGGGAGGGTCCGGCCTGGCCCCACGGCAGGGCTGGGGAGGCTGGCTGGTGGGGAGGACCCAGGCAGGAGCGGCACCAGGGATTTTGGCGCCCTAGGCGGGGGCCCTTCCATGCTCCCGGTCGTCGGGGGCAATTCTGCGGCGGGTCCCGGAGCCAGTGAAGGACCCCCCCCCCCGCAGAATTGCCGCCCCCCCAAATCCTGGCGCCCTAGGCGAGCGCCTAGGGCGCCTAAATGGAAGCGCCGGCCCTAGACCCAGGGGGGCTGTGGGGATCGGGGGGACTGGCAGGGGGGGGTTGGTGGTGGGGGATGCGGGGGGTGTCCAGGGGCGTCTCCGGGACGGGAATTTGCAGCACCAGGAAACGGGGGTGTCTGGAATTTTTTGAGAAGTTTGTCAGCGGCTGGGGGGCGTATTATGGGCTGGCGGGGGGCACTCGGGGGACGTACCGGATGAGGTGCTGGCTGCAGGCCTGGTAGCCCCTCACCGTGTCGGCGAGGTCCTGGAGCCGCCTCGGGGGGCTCGTCAGCCTCCGGCATTTGCAGAGCCCGAGCGCGCCCCCCTCGTTCCCCCAGCCTGTGGAGGGGGGAGACACTTGGGGTTAGGGGTCAGGCACTGGGCACAGGGTGTGCGGGGTCTGACCCCCGGTTAGGGTGACCAGACAGCAAGTGTGAAAAATCGGGACGGGGGTGGGGGGGTAATAGGAGCCTATATAAGAAAAAGACCCAAAAATCGGGACTGTCCCTATAAAATCGGGACATCTGGTCACCCTGCCCCCGATACGCCCAGCCCAGCCCCCCGGGGGGGTCCCAGCTGGAGCAAGGGATGGGCTGCAGGGATGGGGGGGCGGGTCTCAGCCTGGTGCCCCCCCAGCCCCGGGGAGCCGCGGGGGGAGATGGAGCCGGGCTCGGGGCGCAGCTGGGGGGCTCTTACCCGGCGGGGGGGCCGCCAGCAGCAGCAGCAGGAGGGTCGCTCCGAGGCGGGGGGGCGCTGCCATGGGGCCGGGCACGAACCGAAACTGCGCCCGCCGCGCCCGGCACCGGGAAGTTTCGAGCCGCCCGGGGACTTTCCGAGCAGCGCGGGGGCGGGGCCGGCCGGAGAGCGGGCGGCGCGTCCTGGTCCCTGTCTGGGGCCTCCCCCCGGCTCGCTGCAGCCCCCCCCGACTCCAATCCCCCCCCCCCGGCTCCCTGCAAACCCCCCCGACTCCAATCCCCCCCCCCCCGGCTCCCTGCAAACCCCCCCGACTCCAATCCCCCCCCCCGGCTCCCTGCAAACCCCCCCGGCTCCAATCCCCCCCCCCGGCGCCCTGCAAACCCCACCGACTCCAATCCCCCCCCCCCCCCCGGCTCCCTGCAAACCCCCCCGGCTCCAATCCCCCCCCCCGGCTCGCTGCAGCCCCCCCCCCGACTCCAATCCCCCCCCCCCGGCTCCCTGCAAACCCCCCCGGCTCCAATCCCCCCCCCGGCTCCCTGCAAACCCCCCCGGCTCCAATCCCCCCCCCCGGCTCCCTGCAAACCCCCCGGCTCCAATCCCCCCCCCCCGGCTCCCTGCACCCCCCCCCGACTCCAATCCCCCCCCGGCTCGCTGCAGCCCCCCCCGACTCCAATCCCCCCCCCCGGCTCCCTGCAAACCCCCCCGACTCCAATCCCCCCCCCCGGCTCCCTGCAAACCCCCCGACTCCAATCCCCCCCCCCCGGCTCCCTGCAAACCCCCCCGACTCCAATCCCCCCCCGGCTCGCTGCAGCCCCCCCCGGCTCCAATCCCCCCCCGGCTCCCTGCAAACCCCCCCGGCTCCAATCCCCCCCCCGGCTCCCTGCACCCCCCCCGACTCCAATCCCCCCCCCGGCTCGCTGCAGCCCCCCCGACTCCAATCCCCCCCCCCGGCTCCCTGCAAATCCCCCCGACTCCAATCCCCCCCCGGCTCCCTGCAAACCCCCCGAACTCCAATCCCCCCCGGCTCCCTGCAGCCCCCCACACTCCAATCCCCCCCCCCCGGCTCCCTGCAAACCCCCCCGACTCCAACCCCCCCGGCTCCCTGCAAACCCCCCCCCGACTCCAACCCCCCCCCCCCCCGGCTCCCTGCAAATCCCCCGGACTCCAATCCCCCCCCCCCCGGCTCCCTGCAGCCCCCCCAACTCCAATCCCCCCCCGGCTCCCTGCAGCCCCCTCCCCCCCCGGCTCCCTGCAAACCTCCCCGACTCCAACCCCCCCGGCTCCCTGCAGCCCCCTCCCCCCCAGCTCCAACCCCCCCCCCGGCTCCCTGCAAATCCCCCCGACTCCAATCCCCCCCCGGCTCCCTGCAAATCCCCCCCCGACTCCAAGCCCCCCGGCTCCCTGCAAACCCCCCCCCCCCCGACTCCAACCCCCCCGGCTCCCTGCAGCCCCCCCCCGACTCCAACCCCCCCGGCTCCCTGCAGCCCCCTCCCCCCCGGCTCCCTGCAGCCCCCCCCGACTCCAATCCCCCCCCCTGGCTCCCTGCAAATCCCCCGACTCCAACCCCCCCGGCTCCGTGCAGCCCCCCCCCCCCGACTCCAATCCCCCCCCGGCTCCCTGCAGCCCTCCTGGAATCCACCTGCCCCCCACTCCTCCCAGCTCCTCCACTGGCCCCCAGGGAACTGCCTCCCTCACCCTGGGTTCTGCCCCCCAACTTCCTGCCCCACTGAACACCCCCCCAACTACCCCCAACTATCCCCACCCCCAGGCACTACCCCCACAAATACCCCTTACCCTGCAGATCTGCCCCCCCACCCAGGGCCCCTCCCCCGACTCCCTTCCCACCCCACCTACCCCCTGTTGTGTTGTGAGCTTCCCCATCAAGGTGGCATTTGGGGGGGCTAGAGTCACCCCAAAATTTGCCTTTACCCCCCCCCCCCCTTGGCAGGTTACACACGAGCGAGGCTGGCCTGGTACGGCACCGCCCCTGCCCCCCACCCGGGCCCCAGTGACTCTGGCCACCCCCTGAACACGGGATTTTCGGCAGTGGGGCAGGCCACCCCATGGCCCGTGGCCCAGGGAAGCCGGTGTCTTTCCCCGGTGGGGGACATGGCCCTGCCCCACCCGGGTCTTCGCACCTCGGCGTTCGCTGCGGGGCAAACGCCGGGTTTGGGGGCGTTATGCATCTCGCGGTTCCGTGTTAATTGGCCCTTGGGTTCGTTAAGAGCCGAATGGCTTTTGTGCCTCAGGTGGGGGCAGAAAAGTCACAGGAAAAGTGACCCCCCCGCCCCCCCCCAAAAACCCCTACGGATTTAAAAATAGTTTGGCTTTGCAGCCTGTGGGAATGTGGCCGGGGGATACGGGAGGGGAAACCGGGATCTTGGTCTCGGTCCGTCGTTGGCTTTGCTTTAAATAGTCCCGGGGGGCTGGAGGTGGGGGGGGCTGTTGTGTTGTTTTCGTTGCATGTTCTCGCTTTCGTTTCCTGGGGCTTTTCTGTGACTAATACGGCTGCAGACGTGGCTATTGGCCAGCTGGGGAGAGCGGCGAGAAAACGCGCCCTTGGGTGCGTGGCGTTCGGAGCTCGGCAGCTGGGCCCCCAAGACGTCCAGCGCAGCCCCCCAATCTTCTCTCTAGCCCCCCTCTTTCCCCTCCCCCGGGAAGGGGCTGGCACCTGTTTCCCCCACAGCCTGCCCGACTCCCTGCCTGGTGCGTGTGGGGGCAAAGAGACACCCTCATGGGGGCGAAGGGGGCTGGGGTTGGGGGCAGATTAGTAGAGACATCCCGGGGCAGTGGGGGTTGGGAGCCAAAGGGGAGTTCACAGGCCGGGGGAGCAGGGTGGGTTGGTTTAAAGCGATTTAAATCAGCAATTTTGAATCAGAGAATGGGAAGGGACCTCGTGAGGTCTCTAGACCCGTCCCCTGCACTCAAGGCAGGACTAGGTATTGACCAGCCCTGACAGGTGTGTGTCCAACCGGCTCTTAAAAATCCCCAACGATGGAGATTCTACAACCTCCCTGGACAATTTATTCCAGTGCTTAACCCCCCTGACAGGAAGTTTTTCCTAATGTCCAACCTAAATTGTCCTTGCTGCAATTTAAGCCCCTTGCTTCTTACCCTGTCCTCAGAGGTTAAGAACAATTTTTCTCCCTCTTCCTTGTTAACAATCTTTTATGTACTTGAAAACTGTGACCATGTCCTCTCTGTCTTCTCTTCTCCAGACTAAACAAACCCACGTTTTTCAATCTTCCCCCATAGCTCATGTTTTCTAGACCTTTAATCATTTTTGTTGCTCTTCTCTGGACTCTCTCCAATTTCTCCACATCTTTCCTGAAATGCGGTGCCCAGAACTGGACACAATACTCCACTTGAGGCCTAATCAGCGCAGAGTAGAGCAGAAGAATGACTTCTCGTGTCTTGCTTACAACACTCCTGCTAATACATCCCAGAATGTTGTTTGCTTTTTTTGCAACAGTGTCACACTGTTGACTCATATTTATCTCGTGATCCCCTCTGACCCCCAGCTCCCTTTCTGCAGGACTCCTTCCTAGGCAGTCATTTCCCATTTTGTATGTGTGCAACTGATTGTTCCTGCCTCAATGGAGAACTTTGCATGTGTCTGTGATGAAGTGGGACTGTTCTTAATGTTTCCTCTGAATACTGTGTGGGTGCCTCAGTTTCCCCTATGCACTTCTTAAGTCTCTAGGGGGTGAGATTGTTGCAGAGCAAAGGGCCAGTGTACATAAATGGCCGACTCTGTCTCCTGGCAACTGATGTCCGGGGCCCTTCCCCCCTGCAAGGGGATGCTAAAGGTGTGGGAGAACAAAGGAATCTCCTGGCCCGGGAAAGGAACTCAGCAGAGAAGAGGGGCTGGACAGTTTCAGTTTGGAGCTGGCTGGGAACGTGGAGTGAAGTGCAGATGGGGGTGTCTGGCTCACTGCCCCCCAAAATGGACCCGGCTGAGGGGTCCTGTTCTCTGGACCTACAAGCTCTGTTTTAGACCGTGTTCCTGTCATCGAATAAACCTCTGTTTTACTGCCTGGCCGAGAGTCACGTCTGACTGTGAAGTGGGGGTGCAGAACCCTTTGGCTTCCCCAGGACCCCGCCTGGGCGGACTCGCTGTGGGAAGCGCACGGAGGGGCATATGCTGAATGCTCCCAGGAGAGACCCAGGAGGTGAAGCCGTGTGAGCTTCTTGCCCTGAAGACGGTCTGCTCCAAGGGAGAGGAGGCTCCCCAAAGTCCTGACTGGCTTTGTGGGGAACAGTTCCAGAGCATCGCCTGGGGACTCCGGGACAGTGTCCTTATGGAATTTCATCCTATTTACTTCAGACTATTTCTCCGGTTTGTCCAGATCATTTTGAATTTTAATCCTATCCTCCAAAGCACTTGTAACCCCTCCGCTTCCCCCCAGCCACAAGGCTTGTTACCCTGTCAAAGAAAGCTATCAGGTTGGTTTGACACAATTTGTTCTGGACAAATCCATGCTGACTGTTACTCATCAGCTATTATCTTCAAGATGTCTGCAAATTGATTGCTTAATTATTTGCTCTGTTAGCTTTCTGGGGGCTGCAAAATCCGGCTTGAAAACCTCAACGTTCCTTGTGGTTTGCATTTTTCGTTCTCTTCCTGGAGAGCGGAGCCTTCGCCCCGTCCGGGAGCCGGGCCCACGCAGTAATCTGTACTTTGGTGCCGCTTTGGGCTGGCCCAGGGGCTTCGCCAGAGCGAAGCACGTTTATTGATGTGGCTGTAGGTTTCTCCAGATGAACGTTGCCGGGCTTGGACGAGCTTAGAAGATCTTCTGGCTCAGATACAGCCCTTCCCATCCAGAGATCTCAAAGCACTTTATAAAGCAGGTGGGTCTCGTTAGCTCCACTTCACAGACGGGGAAACCGAGGCACGGAATGGCCCGTGAAGCGCACCCGTGTGCTCTACCCACTACCAATTTTTTTTACCTTGCGCCCCCCTGTGACGTTATTGACAAAATCTGTGTCCATCTGTTGCAACCACTGTTGTATATTTGCAGCAGGTGCTGTACAAAGGTTGTCGTGTGAGGTGTCTGTGGAGAGGTTGTGGTGTGCTGCGGGTGATAGTGCTGGGTGTGTGTGTATCGGTTTTGTAGTTGACGGTAGGAATGTTGGCTCTGCGCTCGTATCTCAAGGTGTGTGATTCTAAGTACCCACAGTGAAGCATTGGGGCAGCTTCTTGAGAAAGGAATTTGCAAGTTAAGGGCCCAATCCAGAAACACTTAACGGACAATAGATCTTGGGAGACTCCAATCCGGATAAGAAATCTACCTGGGGACGTTCAGGATGGCGTGTGGGCAATGGCAATGTAAAAACTGAGTCATGCCTGGGCATGTGACTGGCCCAGGTGACTCCAGACTCCATTTTGCTGTAATTTTCCACAGTAAGGACAAAGGGGTGTCCTTACACCTGGAGGAGACTATAAAAGGCTGATGCCTCATCTCCATCTGGTCTTCAATCCTGCTTCATACCTCTGGAGGGACTTTGCTACAAACTGAAGCTCTGAACAAAGGACTGAGGACCCAGCCCAGCTGGGGATGTTCCAGAGACTTGATTTGAACCTGCAGTTTGTTCCATCACTGCTACAAGCCTGAACCAAGAACTTTGCCATTACTGGATGTCATTGTTTCCATGTAACCAATTCTAGCTCTCAGCGATCTCTTTTTCCTTTTTATGAATAAACCTTTCGATTGTAGATTCTAAGGATTGGCTTGTGGGGAAGATCTGACTTGTCTATTGACCTGGGTCTGGGGCTTGGTCCTTGGGGATCGAGAGAACCTTTTTCCTTTTACTGGGGTATTGGTTTTCATAACCATTCGTCCCCATAACGAGTGGCACTGGGGGGATACTGGGAACCTGGAGTGTCTGAGGGAATTGCTGGTGTGACTCGTGGTTCGCCAGTGGGGTGAGACCGAAGTCCTCTCTGTCGGGCTGGTTTGGTGCCTGGGTGTGCAAAGGACCCCAGCCTTGGGTGGGGTCTGCCCTGCTCTGAGCAATTTGTCCTGGATTGAGGCTCTCCGTTGGGTCCCACCAGACCCAGCATCGTTACCCCCCCCTTACCCCTGTCTGTGACCCCCAACCCCCAGAGCCAGGCCCGGGAGGGAGGGACGCAAACAGGGGTGAGGGGGCCCAGGCCTGCATTGTGCTGGGGGGTGGGGGGGAGTTTGTCCAAACCCGGGTTGCGTTTAAAACGAAGCGAGGAACGGAAGCGTTGTGGTTTCCTGTCGCGCTGGGCCAGACGCTGCGAGCTCTGGAAAGCTGCCAAGGGCCGGGTTAGGAGCCGTGGGCGTAGGACAGAGGTCGTTAGCAGCAGCAGGGGCCTGCATCAGGGAAACTGAGGCACACAAACCAGTGAGAGTCACATGCCACACAACATGGGGAACCCCCCCCCCCCTTGGTCACACGGCATCCTGCGTGCCTGGGACTCAGCCGATCCCCCCGCCCGGGCGCCGGGTCAGGGGTGGGAGAGGAATCGAGCGGGAGAATGTGCAGCTTTTGGAAACCTTTCCGTGACCTGTCCCCGGAGGAACGCCATGGCCTGGGGGATGCGGGGGAGACCTGCCAGCTGGCCGGGTGTGACGAACTGGGACTGTTCTTAATGTGGTCTGTGAATGCTGACAGGGGAGTGTGGCTGGGATGGTCTGCATCGGGGGATGGGAGACTGACTGAAAATACCTGAGCCTGTAACATGAGAACCCAGGAGGGGGCTGGGGCCAGGTGACACCTTTGCCCAGGAAACAAAGGCTGGGGGAGGGGTCGCTGAGGGCAGAGTTGGAAGAGCTGGCTAGTGACCATGGCTGGGAGGGAGACGGGGCTCTGACCTCCCAGGGGGGCTAGGGTGCCCGAGGACCCCAAGATGGACCTAACTGAGGGTATCCTGTTGTCTGTGCCTGCAAGACCTGTCTTGGACTGTGTTCCTGTCGTCTAAATAAACCTTCTGCTTTACTGGCTGGCTGAGAGTCATGGTGAATCGCAGGACGCCGGGGGTGCAGGGCCCTGAGTCCCCCCATACTCCGTGACACCGGGCAGCGACCATTAATGCCCGGAAGCCGTGGGGAGCGGGAACCGGAGGCCGAGCGCCTGGGGGCCAGGCTGGGAGTCCGTCCTGCGACTCTGAACATTACAATAGAGGCAGAATTTTTAAAAACACTTAAACCCCCTGTCACGGACCCCCATATTCCCCCCCCCCACGTGCTCTCTCTCGGCTCCACACGGCCCCAGGGGGGATCTCCCTGCAATGTGACGGCACCTCTTGGGGACCCGCTGTCTCTCCCTGGGCCCCAGCCCTGCCTGGGCCCGCACCTCTGAGCCCCCCACAGCCGGGCTCCCTTGCTCTGGGGCGGGGGACATGCGGGGCGAAGGAGCCCCCCGGGGCTGGGCATGTACGCGCATGGCCCTTTAAATATCACTGTGATGTCATTGCTGGTGCTACTGTGACGTCACGGCGGGCAGCTCCTCCCCCTGTGCCCACCCACCGCCTCTCCCGCTGCTGGGGGGCAGCCAATGGCAGCGTGGCGACTGCTGGAGCTCCTCCTCCTTGGGGCCACGGGCGTCTGGGCGACAGGTGGGTGCCGGGGGGGGGACAGGTGCCCCTCCCCCAATCATACCCTCCCCCCTGCCCCAGAAGGGGGCCGGGTCCGTCCCTACGGTCGATTCGACAGGGCAACCCCTCCCCCTCCCAGCCTTTGACGGCGTGTGATGTCACGGAGGCCTCTGATGTCACACATGTGGCGCTGTGATGTCATCCAGTGAACGGGAACGGGGGGGGGGTGGTGGAGACGTGGCATGTGAAGGGCTGGGAGCCCGGACGCCTGGGTTCTCTCCCCGGCGCTGGGAGGGGAGGGGGGGCTGGTGGGTTAGAGCAGGGGGGGCTGGGAGCCAGGACTCCTGGGTTCTCTCCCCGGCTCTGGGAGGGGAGTGGGGGCTGGTGGGTTAGAGCAGGGGGGCTGGGAGCCAGGACTCCTGGGTTCTCTCCCCAGCTCTGGGAGGGGAGTGGGGACTGGTGGGTTAGAACAGGGGGGGCTGGGAGCCAGGACTCCTGGGTTCTCTCCCTGGGGCTGGGAGGGGAGTGGGGGTTACAGCAGGGGGGGCTGGGTTCTCTCCCTGGGGCTGGGAGAGGAGTGGGGATTGGTGGTTAGAGCAGGGGGGGCTGGGAGCCAGGACTCCTGCGTTCTCTCCCTGGGGCTGGGAGGGGAGTGGGGGTTACAGCAGGGGGGGCTGGGTTCTCTCCCTGGGGCTGGGAGAGGAGTGGGGGTTGGTGGTTAGAGCAGGGGGGGCTGGGAGCCAGGACTCCTGGGTTCTCTCCCCGGCTCTGGGAGGGGAGTGGGGGCTGGTGGGTTAGAGCAGGGGGGGCTGGGAGCCAGGACTCCTGGGTTCTCCCCCGGCTCTGGGAGGGGAGGGGAGGGGGGCTGGCAGGGAGAGGGGGGAAAATGTCTCTAATGGGGGCTCTGTCTCCCCAGGCTGTGGCTTCCGGCCGGGATACGACAGCCACAGCCCCTCCCCTGCACCCCGCATCATTGGGGGGCAGAAAAGCCACCCTGGGGAATGGCCCTGGGTTGTGAGTCTCCAGACCCAAGGGCACCACTTCTGTGGGGGGAGCGTCATACACTCCTGGTGGGTGCTGAGCGCAGCCCACTGCTTCCACGACACCCGGTAAGGGGACTGCGGGTCGGGAGTGAGGGGCGCCGGCAGAGCTGGGGGGGCAGGGCTGGGCTAGCGGGGGGGCTGTGGGTCGGGAGTGAGGGGCGCCGGCAGAGCTGGGGGGGCAGGGCTGGGCTGGCAGGGGGCTGTGGGTCGGGAGTGAGGGGCACCGACAGAGCTGGGGGGGGCAGGGCTGGGCTAGCAGGGGCGGCGTGTCGGGAGTGAGGGGCACCGGCAGAGCTGGGGGGGGGCAGGGCTGGGCTGGCAGGGGCTGCGGGTCGGGAGTGAGGGGCACCGGCAGAGCTGGGGGGGCAGGGCTGGGCTGGCAGGGGCTGCAGGTCGGGAGTGAGGGGCACCGGCAGAGCTGGGGGGGCAGGGCTGGGCTGGCAGGGGGCTGTGGGTCGGGAGTGAGGGGCACCGACAGGGCTGGGCTAGCAGGGGCTGCAGGTCGGGAGTGAGGGGCACTGGCAGAGCTGGGGGGGCAGGGCTGGGCTGGCAGGGGGCTGTGGGTCGGGAGTGAGGGGCACCGGCAGAGCTGGGGGGGGCAGGGCCGGGCTAGCAGGGGGCTGCGGGTCGGGAGTGAGGGGCACCGGCAGAGCTGGGGGGGGGGCAGGGCCAGGCTAGCAGGGGCTGCAGGTCGGGAGTGAGGGGCACTGGCAGAGCTGGGGGGGCAGGGCTGGGCTGGCAGGGGGCTGCAGGTCGGGAGTGAGGGGCACTGGCAGAGCTGGGGGGGCAGGGCTGGGCTGGCAGGGGGCTGCAGGTCGGGAGTGAGGGGCACTGGCAGAGCTGGGGGGGCAGGGCTGGGCTGGCAGGGGGCTGTGGGTCGGGAGTGAGGGGCGCCATCCCTGTGCCCGTGCCCAGGCCCCAGGACGTGACGGTGGCGGCCGGCAGCGTGACCCTGGGCATGGGCGGCGTCACCCGGCGGGTTCGGCGGATCCTGTCCCACCCCAGCTACAGCCGCAGCACCTACGACTCGGACCTGGCCCTGCTGTTGCTGAGCCGCCCCCTGCCCCCGGGCCGGGGCCTCGGCCTCGTCTGCCTCCCCGGGGAGCCGGGCGACGAGGACGACGGGCAGTGGGGCAGCTGCTACGTGGCCGGGTGGGGCACCACGGAGTATGGTGAGAGGGGGCATCGGGCGGGGCTGAGCTGGGGGGAGCAGGGGCGGGGCTGGGAGGGGGCTGGGGAGGGGTGGTCTCTCCAGGGGTGTCTGTCTGGGGGGGGGGGCATGGCTGGGGGGGGCCCATGGCCAGGGGGGTCTCTCTGGGGGGGTCCAGCCGGGGCTGCAGCGTCGTCTCTCGCAGGGTCGGAGTGGGGGGTCGGGGGCGCTGCGGGAGGCCGGCGGGGCCCATGGCTGGGGGGGATCTGGCCGCGGGGGGGTCCAGCAGGGGGGTCCGGCCGGGCTGCAGCGCCGTCTCTCGCAGGGCAGGAGACGGTGTCGGGGGCGCTGCGGGAGGCTGGCGTGCGGATCGTCGACTGGCTGCGCTGCATGTGGTGGATGGGGGCCCTGACCCAAAACATGGTTTGCGCCGGGCACGAGGAGGGCGGCCGGGACGCCTGCCAGGTGGGGACCCCCCAGCCCCTCCCCCGCCCAGGCCCCCCCATTCCTCCCAGCCTCTCCCCCAAACCCCACCTCTGCCCCACCCCAGGGCGCAGGACCCCCCCCACAGGCCCCCAAACTCCCCCCCAGTCATCCCCCAACACCCTCATGCCCTGGACAGGGGACCCCCCCGCCCGTGGCTTCGTCCATTGCACCCCCGTCTGCCCCGTTCCCACGCTGGCTTCTGGAGGTTCCCGTCCTGCCCGTGCCTGGCTCCTCCCTGCTGGGGTCGCGCGTTCGCTGCCTCCTCTGCGTCTCTCCTTCCTCTGTCACTTCCTTCGCTTCCTCCGTGTCTTTCCTCCTCCGCTTCCTTCATTCACTGCCTCCTCCGCGTCTTTCCTCCTTCCTCCTTCGCTTCCTCCACGTCTGTCCTTCCTCCGTCGCTTCCTCCCTCCTCCGCTTCCTCCGTCGCTTCCTTCCTTCCTCTGTCGCTTCCTCCATCGCTTCCTCCTTCGCTTCCTCCCTCCTCCGCTTCCTCCGTCGCTTCCTCCATCGCTTCCTCCTTCGCTTCCTTCCTCCGTCGCTTCCTCCCTCCTCCGCTTCCTCCATCGCTTCCTTCCTTCCTCTGCTTCCTCCTTCGCTTCCTTCCTCCATTTCCTTCATTCGCTGCCTCCTCCACGTCACTCCTCCTTCCTCCTCCACTTCCTTCCTCCCTCGTTTCCTTCCCCCCTTGCTTCCTCCGTCACATCCTTCGCTTCCTCCGTGTCTTTCCTCCTCCGCTTCCTTCATTCACTGCCTCCTCCGCGTCTTTCCTCCTTCCTCCTTCGCTTCCTCCACGTCTGTCCTTCCTCCGTCGCTTCCTCCCTCCTCCGCTTCCTCCGTCGCTTCCTTCCTTCCTCTGTCGCTTCCTCCATCGCTTCCTCCTTCGCTTCCTCCCTCCTCCGCTTCCTCCGTCGCTTCCTCCATCGCTTCCTCCTTCGCTTCCTTCCTCCATCGCTTCCTCCCTCCTCCGCTTCCTCCGTCGCTTCCTTCCTTCCTCTGCTTCCTCCTTCGCTTCCTTCCTCCATTTCCTTCATTCGCTGCCTCCTCCACGTCACTCCTCCTTCCTCCTCCACTTCCTTCCTCCCTCGTTTCCTTCCCCCCTTGCTTCCTCCGTCACTTCCTTCGCTTCCTCCGTGTCTTTCCTCCTCCGCTTCCTTCATTCACTGCCTCCTCCACGTCTTTCCTCCTTCCTCCTTCGCTTCCTCCACGTCTGTCCTTCCTCCATCGCTTCCTCCCTCCTCCGCTTCCTCCGTCACTTCCTTCCTCTGTTGCTTCCTCCTTCGCTTCCTTCCTCCATCGCTTCCTTCCTTCCTCTGCTTCCTCCCTCCACTTCCTTCATTCACTGCCTCCTCCGCGTCTTTCCTCCTTCCTCCTCCGCTTCCTCCGTCGCTTCCTTCCTTCCTCTGCTTCCTCCTTCGCTTCCTTCCTCCATTTCCTTCATTCGCTGCCTCCTCCGCGTCTTTCCTCCTTCCTCCTTCGCTTCCTCCTTCGCTTCCTTCCTCCGTCGCTTCCTCCCTCCTCCGCTTCCTCCCTCGTTTCCTTCCCCCCTTGCTTCCTCCGTCGCTTCCTTCGCTTCCTCCGTGTCTTTCCTCCTCCGCTTCCTTCATTCACTGCCTCCTCTGCGTCTTTCCTCCTTCCTCCTTCGCTTCCTCCACGTCTGTCCTTCCTCCATCGCTTCCTCCCTCCTCCGCTTCCTCCATCGCTTCCTCCATCGCTTCCTCCTTCGCTTCCTTCCTCCGTCGCTTCCTCCCTCCTCCGCTTCCTCCGTCGCTTCCTTCCTTCCTCTGCTTCCTCCTTCGCTTCCTTCCTCCATTTCCTTCATTCGCTGCCTCCTCCGCGTCTTTCCTCCTTCCTCCTTCGCTTCCTCCATCGCTTCCTTCCTTCCTCTGCTTCCTCCCTCCACTTCCTTCATTCACTGCCTCCTCCGCGTCTTTCCTCCTTCCTCCTTCGCTTCCTCCTTCGCTTCCTTCCTCCGTCGCTTCCTCCCTCCTCCGCTTCCTCCGTCGCTTCCTTCCTTCCTCTGCTTCCTCCTTCACTTCCTTCCTCCATTTCCTTCATTCGCTGCCTCCTCTGCGTCTTTCCTCCTTCCTCCTTCGCTTCCTCCACGTCTGTCCTTCCTCCATCGCTTCCTCCCTCCTCCGCTTCCTCCGTCACTTCCTTCCTCTGTCGCTTCCTCCTTCGCTTCCTTCCTCCATCGCTTCCTTCCTTCCTCTGCTTCCTCCCTCCACTTCCTTCATTCACTGCCTCCTCCGTCTTTCCTCCTTCCTCCTCCGCTTCCTCCGTCGCTTCCTTCCTTCCTCTGCTTCCTCCTTCGCTTCCTTCCTCCATTTCCTTCATTCGCTGCCTCCTCCGCGTCTTTCCTCCTTCCTCCTTCGCTTCCTCCTTCGCTTCCTTCCTCCGTCGCTTCCTCCCTCCTCCGCTTCCTCCCTCGTTTCCTTCCCCCCTTGCTTCCTCCGTCGCTTCCTTCGCTTCCTCCGTGTCTTTCCTCCTCCGCTTCCTTCATTCACTGCCTCCTCCGCGTCTTTCCTCCTTCCTCCTTCGCTTCCTCCTTCGCTTCCTTCCTCCGTCGCTTCCTCCCCCCTTGCTTCCTCCGTCGCTTCCTTCGCTTCCTCCGCGTCTCTCCTTCTCCGCTTCCTTCATTCGCTGCCTCCTCCACATCTGTCCTTCCTCCGTCGCTTCCTCCGCTTCCTTCATTCGCTGCCTCCTCCACGTCTGTCCTTCCTCCGTCGCTTCCTCCCTCCTCCACTTCCTCCGTCGCTTCCTTCGCTTCCTCCGCGTCTCTCCTTCTCCGCTTCCTTCATTCGCTGCCTCCTCCACGTCTGTCCTTCCTCCGTCGCTTCCTCCTCCTTTGCTTCCTTCCTCCGTCCCTTCCTTCATTCACTTCCTCCCTCGCTTCCTCCTTCGCTTCCTTCCTCCATTGCTTCGTCCGCATCTCTCCTCCTCTACTTCCTTCATTTGCTGCCTCCTCCGCATCTGTCTTTTCTCCCTCGCTTCCTTCCTCCGTCGCTTCCTCCCTCCTCCGCTTCCGTCGCTGCCTTCATTCGCTGCCTCCTCCATGTCTGTCCTTCCTCCCTCGCTTCCTTCGCTTCCTCCGCTTCCTTCATTTGCTGCCTCCTCCGCGTCTGTCATTCTTCCTCCTCCGCTTCCTCCGTCGCTTCCTTCCTCCTTCGCTTCCTCTGTCGCTTCCTCCGTCGCTTCCTCCGCCTCTCTCCTCCTCTGCATCCTTCATTCGCTGCCTCCGCCACATCTGTCCTCCCTCAGTCGCTTCCTTCCTCCTTCCTTCCTCTGTCGCTTCCTTCCTCCGTCTCTTCCTCCTTCACTTCCTCCTTCCTTCCTCCGTCGCTTCCTTCCTCCTTCACTTTCTCCTTCCTTCCTCCGTTGCTTCCTTCTCTTCCTTCCTCCATCACTTCCTTCCTCTGTCGCTTCCTCCTTCACTTCCTTCCTCCGTCGCTTCCTTCCTCACTTCCTTTCTTCCTGTCGCTTCCTTCTCTTCCTTCCTCAGTCGCTTCCCCCTTCCTTCCTCCTCCACTTCCTTCCTCCTTCACTTTCTCCTTCCTTCCTCCATCGCTTCCTTCCTCTGTCACTTCCTCCTTCACTTCCTTCCTTCCTCCTCCGCTTCCTTCCTCCATTGCTTCCTTCCTCCTTCACTTCCTTCCTCCGTCACTTCCTCCTTCACTTCCTCCTTCCTTCCTCCTCCGCTTCCTTCCTCCTTCCTTCCTCCGTCGCTTCCTTCTCTTCCTTCCTCTGTCGCTTCCTTCCTCCGTCGCTTCCTCCTTCACTTTCTCCTTCCTTCCTCCTCCTTCCTTCCTCCGTCGCTTCCTCCTTCACTTCCTCCTTCCTTCCTCCGTCGCTTCCTTCCTCCGTCGCTTCCTTCCTCCTTCACTTCCTCCTTCCTTCCTCCGTTGCTTCCTTCTCTTCCTTCCTCCATCGCTTCCTTCCTCTGTTGCTTCCTCCTTCACTTTCTTCCTCCGTCGCTTCCTCCTTCCTTCCTCCGTCACTTCCTTCCTCCTTCACTTTCTCCTTCCTTCCTCTGTCACTTCCTCCTTCCTTCCTCCTCCGCTTCCTTCCTCCTTCACTTCCTTCCTTCCTCCGTTGCTTCCTTCTCTTCCTTCCTCCATCGCTTCCTTCCTCTGTCACTTCCTCCTTCCTTCCTCCTCCGCTTCCTTCCTCCTTCACTTCCTTCCTTCCTCCGTTGCTTCCTTCTCTTCCTTCCTCCATCGCTTCCTTCCTCTGTCGCTTCCTCCTTCACTTCCTTCCTCCGTCGCTTCCTCCTTCCTTCCTCCGTCACTTCCTTCCTCCTTCACTTTCTCCTTCCTTCCTCCTCCTTCCTTCCTCCGTCCCTTCCTCCTTCACTTCCTCCTTCCTTCCTCCGTCGCTTCCTTCCTCCTTCACTTCCTCCTTCCTTCCTCTGTCGCTTCCTTCCTCCGTCGCTTCCTCCGTCGCTTCCTCCTTCCTTCCTCCGTCACTTCCTTCCTCCTTCACTTTCTCCTTCCTTCCTCCTCCTTCCTTCCTCCGTCGCTTCCTCCTTCCTTCCTCCTTCCTTCCTCCGTCGCTTCCTCCTTCCTTCCTCCTTCCTTCCTCCGTCGCTTCCTCCGTCGCTTCCTCCTTCACTTCCTCCTGCCTTCCTCCGTCGCTACCTTCCTCCTTCACTTCCTCCTTCCTTCCTTCCTCCTTCACTTCCTCCTTCCTTCCTCCGTTGCTTCCTTCTCTTCCTTCCTCCTTCACTTCCTTCCTCCGTCGCTTCCTCCTTCCTTCCTCCGTCACTTCCTTCCTCCTTCACTTCCTCCTTCCTTCCTCCGTCACTTCCTTCCTCCTTCACTTTCTCCTTCCTTCCTCCGTCGCTTCCTCCTTCCTTCCTCCGTCGCTTCCTCCGTCGCTTCCTCCGCCTCTCTCCTCCTCTGCATCCTTCATTCGCTGCCTCCGCCACATCTGTCCTCCCTCAGTCGCTTCCTTCCTCCTTCTTTCCTCTGTCGCTTCCTTCCTCCTTCCTTCCTCTGTCGCTTCCTTCCTCCGTCGCTTCCTCCTTCACTTCCTCCTTCCTTCCTCTGTCGCTTCCTTCCTCCTTCACTTTCTCCTTCCTTCCTCCGTTGCTTCCTTCTCTTCCTTCCTCCATCGCTTCCTTCCTCTGTCGCTTCCTCCTTCACTTCCTTCCTTCCTGTCGCTTTCTTCTCTTCCTTCCTCTGTCGCTTCCTTCCTCTGTCGCTTCCTCCTTCACTTCCTTCCTTCCTGTTGCTTCCTTCACTTCCTTCCTCCGTCGCTTCCTCCTTCCTTCCTCCTCCGCTTCCTTCCTCCTCCTTCCTTCCTCAACCGCTTCCTTCCTCGTTCACTTTCTCCTTCCTTCCTCCGTCGCTTCCTTCCTCCTCCGCTTCCTTTGCTTCCTTCCTCCATCGCTTCATCCTCCGCTTCCTTCCTCCTTCTCCTCCTCCCTCCGTCGCTTCCTTCCTCCTTGTTTCCTCCTTCGCTTCCTTCCTCCGTTGCTTCCTTCCTCCTTCCCTTCTTCTGTCGCTTCCTTCCTCCGTCGCTTCCTCCGTGTCTCTCCTCCTCTGCTTCCTTCATTTGCTGCCTCCTCCGTGTCTGTCCTTCCTCCCTCGCTTCCTTCCTCCGTCGCTTCCTTCCTCCTTCACTTCCTGCCTCCTTCCTCCATCGCTTCCTCCTCTGCGTCTCTCCTCCTTTCCTCCTCCTTCCTCCCTCCGTCGCTTCCTCCCTCGTGTCTTTCCTCCTTCCTCCGTCGCTTCCTTTGCTTTCTCCCTGGTTGGTTTGTTGGTTCTCGCTGGCGCATTCTTGCGTTTTCTCCTTCGTCCGTTCAGCCCGCGTCTCGTTCCTTCGCTTTCTCTGTGACCTGCCTTCTCCTTCGATGCTCGTTCATTGCCTCCATTTCTCCTTCGTTTCTTCGTTCGTTTTCTCCTTCCATCCCCGACTCCTTTTCTCGTCGGTTCGTTCGTGGCCTCGTTTTTCTCGTTGGTTTGTTTTCTCCCCCGTTCATTCATTGAGTCATTTTCTCCTTTTCCCCCCCGCCCCGTCAGTTTGTTAATCGACTCGTCTGCTTGTTTGTCGCCTCGTTCTCTCGTTTGTTTCCTGCTTTTCTCGCTCGTTGAGTCTCGTCCTCATTTGCTGCTTTCCTCGCTCAATAGTTGATTCATTTCCTCCTTTGTTCGGCCTCTCGGTTTCTTGCTGGTTCGTTTTCCTCCTTCGTTGGCTGACTCGTTCTCTCATTCCAGGGTGACAGCGGGGGGCCCCTGCAGTGCCAGGCCCCCCAGGGCTCCCCCTGGTACCAGGTGGGCGTCGTGAGCTGGGGCCGGGGCTGCGGGAGGCGTCAGCGTCCTGGCGTCTACACCCGCGTGGCCAACTACCGGGCCTGGATGGATGAGGCCACCGCAGCAGTGGGGAGACCCCTGAGGCCCCAGAAGGCCACGCCCACCACGCTGGGCTCCGCCCCCCAGAAGACAGAGCCGGAGGTCGCCGGAGGCCCCCGCCCCTGCCCGTGGCGGCCCCTGGGCCTTGCCCTGGGGCTGGCTCTGGGGAGGTGGCTGGGCTGAGCGAGACACAAGGCATGCTGGGAAGAGGACAGAGCCGTCGCCGCAAAGGATTCTGGGAGGGGACGGCCACGTTGGCCGCTGAGATTGGCCGACACTTCAGGAGGGAGGGGCAGGAGGGCGAAGGGGCATTAAATATTATGTAGAGAAGCGGAGAGCGAACTGTTCACTGGGAATAGGGGACCCAGGCGTCCAGGAGAGCAGAGCAGGACGCTCGCCCCTGGGGAGGGGAGATGGGACCCAGGCATCCGGGACAGCAGCGGAGGGCGCTCACCCCTGGGAAGGGGAGATGGGACCCAGGCGTCCAGGAGAGCAGAGCAGGACACTCACCCCTGGGGAGGGGAGATGCGACCCAGGTGTCCAGGAGAGCAGAGCAGGACGCTCGCCCCTGGGGAGAGGAGATGGGACCCAGGCGTCCGGGATGGCAGCGGAGGGCGCTCACCCCTGGGGAGGGGAGATGGGAACCAGCCGTCTGGGATGGCAGCGGAGGGCGCTCACCCCTGGGGACAGGAGATGGGAACCAGGCGTCCGGGAGAGCAGAGCAGGGCGCTCGCCCCTGGGGAAGGGAGATGGGACCCAGGCGTCCGGGAGAGCAGAGCAGGACACTTATCCCTGGGGAGAGGAGATGGGACCCAGGCGTCCGGGATGGCAGCGGAGGGCGCTCACCCCTGGGGAGGGGAGATGGGAACTGTTACGGACTCACAGATCATGCCCACTCTTGGCCCCGTGCGGTCCATGGGGGGTGCCCCTTTTAGTGAGACAGCCCTTCTCGGGGGTTCACTCTCTTTCGGGGTTAGGCCCCTCCACCTCCTGGATCCGCACCTCTCTGAGCCTTAGCACGTCTGTCTCTGCCGTGGGCCCCCTCAGGGAGTCCCCTCGCTCTGGACCCCCTGGGCCTCCACCCCCGAAGGGGTTGATGCAACCCTGTTCTCTAGACCGGAGTGACTCTCAGCCAGCATGAAACAGGAGGGTTTATTGAGAGTTGAACACAGCACAGGAAACTCTCTGACCCTCAGGCCTGGCCTCCCTCAGCCCAGCACACCCCAGTCTCTCTGCCTCCAGGTGGGCTCTGCCTGCTCCCCCTCTCCAGTCCCGAGCCCCCCTGCTCCCAGCTGGGCATCTCAGATCACCGGCCCCAGGCCCCGCCTCTGTCCATTGTCTTCCCTCCAGGTAAACAGGGTCGTAAACCGGGGCCTCCTCTCCTGCTTCTCCCTCTGGCTGGAACCGGCTGGTTAGGTCACTGGGTCCTCACTCTGCAGCCCATTGTCCTCCCACTGGCCAGAACCGGCTGCGTCTCCTCAGCTGGGCCTCTGGGTCACCAGGTCACCGGTCGCTGGGGTATCCATCCTCCCGGCCATCGGCTGGGTCCCCACGTCCTCTCTCCGGTCCTCTGCAAAACACACTCCCTCTCCCCTCACCTCGTTAAACCAGTAACACCCAGGGAAACTGAGTCCCACCCCCTCCGCATGCAAACCATTGAAACTCCACAGAAAACAAGAAAACCCCCCACTTCGTCACATCTCTCCCCCCTTCGAGGCTGACGGAGCAGGGTCACTTAGCCAGTGACCTGAGGAAGTTCAGGGCCCCCGCCCGGCGATAAAGCATCAGCGATAACATTGGCACTCCCCCTCACATGGACCACCTCCATGTCATAACCCTGGAGGAGCAGGGCCCACCTCAGCAGCTTGGCATTAGTCCCTTTCATTTGGTGCAGCCACGTCGGGGCGAATGGTCGGTGTACACGGTGAAGTGCCGCCCAAATAGATATGGCTGCAGTTTGTTAAGGGCCCACCCCAGGGCCAGGCATTGCTTCTCTATGGCCGCATAGTGCTGCTCCCGGGGCAGCAGCTTCTTGCTCAGGTACACAATGGGGTGTCTCTCCCCCTTAGTATCAGTTTGCATCAGCACCGCCCCCAGCCCTGTGTCCGAGGCATCGGTGAACACCAGGAGGGGTTTGTTCAAATCCGGGTTTACCAGCACCGGGCCCTGGATAAGTGCCCCCTTCAGCGCACAGAGAGCCCTCTGGCACTGCTCGGTCCAGACCACCTTGTCCGGCTTTCCCTTCCTACACAGCTTCGTGAGGGGAGCTGCCAGGGAGCTAAAGTGGGGCACAAACCTCCGGTAGTACCCCGCCATCCCAATGAAAGCCTGGACCTGCTTGTTAGTCTGGGGGGCGGGCCAGGCCTTGATTGCCTCCACTTTGGCCGGCTCCGGCTTCAGGTGTCCACTCCCAACCTTGTGGCCCTGGTATGACACCTCTGCCATCCCCACCTTGCACTTTTCAGCTTTTATGGTCAGTCCTGCATCCTGGAGGCGACCCAGCACCCTCTTCACTTGGGACACATGTTCCTCCCAGGTCTGGCTAAAGACACAGATATCGTCAATATACGCTAGTGCAAAGCCCTCCATCCCCCTTAGTAACTGATCCACCAGGCGCTGGAAGGGGGCAGGTGCCCCCCTGAGGCCGAAAGGCAGGACCAGGAACTCGAAGAGCCCTATTGGTGTGGTGAAGGCGGACTTCGCCCTGGCCTCCGGGTCCAAAGGCACCTGCCAGTAGCCTTTGGTAAGATCCATGGTAGTGAGGTACCAGGCACCCCCCAACTTGTCTAAGATTTCATCAGTCCTGGGCATGGGGTAGGCATTGGACACAGTAATGGCATTGAGCTTCCGATAGTCCACACAGAACCGGATCGACCCGTCCTTCTTGGGGACCAGCACCACGGGTGAGGCCCAGGGACTGGCGGACGGCTGGATCACCCCTAAAGCCAACATGTCCCCGACCTCGCTCTCCAGGTCCTGGGCTGTTTTCCCAGTGACCCTGAATGGGGAACACCTGATGGGAGGGTTGGCTCCCGTCTCCACCCGGGGGACAGCCAGGTTAGTGAGCCCAGGCCGGCTGGAGAACAGCTGCCGGTATGAATGCAGCACGGCTCTGATCTCTGCCTGCTGGGCAGGGGTTAGCTGGTCTGAGAGGGGGATTGATTCCAGCGAGGGGTTAGCCCCAGCCTCAGGGAGGAGTCCCACCAGGGGGTCCTCTCCTTCTCCCACTGCCCACACACAGCCAGCACCAACTTCTCCCTGTCCCAGTACGGCTTCATCATGTTGACGTGATACACCCGGTGGCTGTGAGCCCGGTTGGACAGTTCCACCACATAGTTCACCTCGTTTACCTGTCTGATGACCGTGAAGGGGCCGTCCCAGGCCGCTTGCAGCTTGTTCTTCCTCACGGGGATGAGGAGCATCACCTGATCCCCGGTAGCATATGAGCGGGCACATGTTGAGCGGTCGTACCAGACCTTCTGCTTCCTCTGGGCCCTTGCTAGGTTCCCCCTAGCCAAGCCCATGAGCTCCACAAGCTTTTCCCGGAAAGTCAGTACATACTCTACCACTGATTCCCCATCGGGAGAGGCCTTCCCCTCCCACTCGGCTCTCACCAAGTCCAGGGGCCCCCTCACCCTCCTTCCGTACAGCAACTCGAACGGGGAGAACCCTGTGGATTCCTGGAGCACTTCCCTATATGCAAACAGCAGGTGGGGTAAATACTTGTGTGACGAACTGAGACTGTTCTTACTGTGGTCTGTGAATGCTGACAGGGGAGTGTGGCTAGGATGGTCTGCATTGGGGGATGGGAGACTGACTGAAAATACCTGAGCCTGTAACATGAGAACCCAGGAAGGGGGGGAGGCCAGGTGACACCTTTGCCCGGGAAACTGAACAAAGGCAGTGGGAGGGGTCGCTGAAGGGAGAGTTTTAGGAGGCTGGTTGGTGACATGGCTGGGAGGCAGAGAGGGCTCTGACCTCCCAGGGGGGCTGGGGTGCCCGAGGACCCCAAGATGGACCTAACTGAGGGGGATCCTGTTGTCTGTGCCTGCAAGACCTGTCTCGGACTGTATTCCTGTCGTCTAAATAAACCTTCTGCTTTACTGGCTGGCTGAGAGTCATGGTGAATCGCAGGAAGCCGGGGGTGCAGGGCCTTGTGTCCCCCCACACTCCGTGACAACTTGTCCCAGTCCTGCGGGTACTGGTCCATAAAGGTTTTCAGCATCCTCTTTAGGGTCCCATTGAACCTTTCCACTAGCCCGTTGGACTGAGGGTGGTAGGCTGAGGCCCAGGTGTGTCGGACCCCACACTTCTCCCACAAGCACTGGAGCAGGGTCGACATGAAGTTAGACCCCTGGTCTGTAAGGACCTCCTTGGGGAACCCCACTCTGCTGAAGATGGTCAGCAGCGCGTCTGCCACGGTGTCTGCCTCGATAGAGGACAAGGCCACCGCCTCGGGGTAGCGCGTAGCGAAATCTACCACCACCAGGATGTATTTCTTCCCTGACCGGGTCACCCTGCTGAGGGGCCCCACTATGTCCACGGCCACCTTCTGGAAAGGCTCCTCTATGATGGGCAAAGGTCTCAGCGGGGCTTTACACTTATCCCGGGCCTTCCCCACCCTCTGGCAGGAGTCACAGGTCCTGCACTACTGTTGGATAGCGTCGAAGACCCCGGGCCAGTAAAAGTTCTGCAGCACCCTCTGCCTGGTGCGCCGGATGCCCTGATGCCCCGAAAGGGGAATATCGTGGGCCAAGAACAACAGTTTGCGGCGGTACCTCTGGGGAACCACCAGCTGCCTCCCGACTTTCCAAGATTCAGTTCGCCCTGAACCAGCCCATTCCCGGTACAGGAATCCCTTCTCCCACAGGAATCGCTCCCGGCGGTCCTCCCCGTGGGACCCTGCACTGTCGTGCCTAGCCAGGGCCCTCAGTTTCTCCAGGGAGGGATCCACCTGCAGCTCCGTTTGGAATTCAGCTGCTGGGTCTGAGGATACAGCCCTGGCTGGTGGCGCCTCAGTTTCCCCACCCTGGGACGGAGGCTCCGGCCCAGCCCTGTCGAGCCCTACCCTTGGCGCTTCAGCCCCCCCGCTCGGGAGGTCCCGTGCCCCTCGCTGGCTCTGGCTCCGGGTAAGGACCAGGGCGCTCTGAATGCCATCCGGCCAGTTCTCCAAGTCATTACCCATTAGCACCTCGGTAGGCAGGTGATCGTGCACCCCAATCTCTTTGGGTCCCTCCTTAGCCCCCCATTTCAGGTGTATCCTCGCTACAGGCACCTTGACGGGGGGCCCAAACACTCCCCTCAGGGTCAGGTAGGCACCGGGCACTAGCTGGTCTGGGTCCACCACCTTGGACCGCGCCAGCGTCACCTCTGCACCCGTGTCCCAGAACCCCTGGACACGTCTTCCCCCCACCTCAATGGGGATGATGTGGCGATTGTTCCCCGGGGCCTGTCCCATGCTTACCCGGCGGATTGGGTACGGGTGCTCTGGACCTGGGGCCCCACCTTTCCCTGCTGCGGAGATATTCCCCCAGCAAGTTGGTGACCTCCTTGTAAGAGACACCTGAGGCCTTGCGCACACCCCGGAACCGTTTCCTGTACGCCTCAGGGGTCAGTTCAAACTTCAGCAGCAAAGCCTGTTTGAACAGGTCGTAGTCCCCCTGTGACGAACTGAGGCTGTTCTTAAAGTGGTCTGTGAATGCTGACAGGGGAGTGTGGCTAGGACGGTCTGCATGGGGGGATGGGAGACTGGCCAATGGAGAATACCTGAGCAGGTAACATGAGAACCCAGGAAGGAGTTAGAGGCCAGGTGACACCTCTGCCCGGGAAACTGAACAAAGGCTGTGGGGGTGGTCGCTGAAGGCAGAGTCTGGGAAGCTGGCTGGTGAGGTGGCTGGAGGGGGCAGAGAGACGGGACTCTGACCTCCCAGGGGGGCTGGGGCGCCCTGGGACCCCCAGATGGACCTAACTGAGGGGCATCCTGTTGTCTCTGCCTGCAAGACCTGTCTTGGACTGTATTCCTGTCGTCTAAATAAACCTTCTGCTTTACTGGCTGGCTGAGAGTCATGGTGAATCGCAGGAAGCCGGGGGTGCAGGGCCCTGACTCCCCCATACTCCGTGACACCCCCGTCTCAACACCATCCATTTGGCTGAACGCCTGTATGGCTTTGGGACCCAGCAGGGGGGTCAGACAGCGAAGCCTGTCTGCAGGATCAATCTGGTTCAGTTCACAAGCCTTCTCAAAGGCTGTGAGGTCGGCATCAATATCCCCCCCTCCTCGAACTGGGGCAGCAGTTTGGTGTCTAGATTCCCCCCAACACTGGCGTCTTGGGGCCCTTCCCCACTTACCCCGCGGCAGGCCCTCTTGGCCCGCCTCTCGTCCATTTTCAACTCGTGCTTTCACTGTTGTACACGGTCCGCTCGTTCTTTCTCTCTGTCCACCAGCCTCCGATCCTCTAGCTCCAGCTCCTTTGCTTTCAGCTGCAGCTTCTGTCACGGAGTATGGGGGAGTCAGGGCCCCGCACCCCTCTTCCTGAGATTGACTGTGACTTTCAACCAGCCAGTAAAACAGAAGGTTTATTAGATGACAGGAACACAGTCTCAAGCAGAGCGTGTAGGTACGACCAGAACCCCTCAATTAGGCCCTTCTGGGAGGTTCAGGGAGCTTAGCCCCCAGCTTGGGGTTCCCTGCGTTGCACCACCCAGCCTAGCCCTCCGAAGAGCCAAAAAACTTCCTCCTCTAGCAGCTCCTCCCTCCTTTGTTCAGTCTCCCAGGCAGAAGGTGTTACTTCTCCCCACCCCCCTCCTGGCTCAGGTTACAGCTCAGGTAGCTTCCTTCAAGGGAAGTCCCCCATCCCCAATGCAACCCCCCCTGCAACATTCCCAGGTCAAATCTGCCCCGCTCCCTGCTCCGTCACAGCTCCAATCTCCGCAGCTCCTCTAGGGAGGAACCTGACTGGGGTCTCCCTGTACTGACTGGGGAGTCAGGTCTGTCACACTCCCGGTCGCTACACAGACTGCCCCCACGGCTACTCCCCGGCTCTCCGGGCACCCCGGGAGCCCCCCTGGGGTCTGGAGCCTGCGCCTCAGACGGGTCATTCTCTACAAGCCGAGCAATCAGCCGCTCCTTAGTGAGCCTCCCCACGCTCAGCCCCCTCTCCCTGCACAGACGTGCCAGGTCGCTCTTACGGAGCTGGTTCTAGGCCATTTCCAGGCTGGTTCCGTTCAATACCCTCGTTCTATCGCTGGCAGCCACTCACTGCAAAGCGCCTGCGCCCGCAGCCAACGTCTACAGGGTGCATCCACGAAACATCCCACTTCTGACACCACGTTGTCACGGACTCACAGATCGTGCCCACTCTTGGCCCCGTGCGGTCCGTGGGGGGTGCCCCTGTCAGTGCGACAGCCCTTCTCGGGGGTCCACTCTCTCTCGGGGTCAGGCCCCTCCACCTCCTGGATCCGCACCTCTCTGAGCCTTAGCACGTCTGTCTCTGCCGTGGGCCCCCTCAGGGAGTCCCCTCGCTCTGGACCCCTGGGGCCTCCACCCCCGAAGGGGTTGATGCAACCCTGTTCTCTAGACCGGAGTGACTCTCAGCCAACATGAAACAGGAGGGTTTATTGAGAGTTGAACACAGCACAGGAAGCTCTCTGACCCTCAGGCCTGGCCTCCCTCAGCCCAGCACATCCCAGTCTCTCTGCATCCAGGTGGGCTCTGCCGGCTTCCCCTCTCCAGCCCCGAGCCCCCCTGCTCGCAGCTGGGCATCTGAGATCCCCGGCCCCAGGCCCCGCCTCTGTCCATTGTCTTCTCTCCAGGTAAACAGGGTCGTAAACCGGGGCCTCCGCTCCTGCTTCTGTCCTCTGGCTGGAACCGGCTGGTTAGGTCACTGGGTCCGCACTCTGCAGCCCATTGTCCTCCCACTGGCCAGAACCGGCTGCGTCTCCTCAGCTGGGCCTCTGGGTCACCAGGTCGCCAGGTCACCGGTCGCTGGGGTATCCATCCTCCCGGCCACCGGCTGGGTCCCCAAGTCCTCTCTCCGGTCCTCTGCAAAACACACTCCCTCTCCCCTCACCTCGTTAAACCAGTAACACCCAGGGACAGTGAGTCCCACCCCCTCTGCATGCAAACCATTGAAACTCCACAGAAAACAAGAAAACCCCCACTTCGTCACAGGAACCAGCCATCTGGGATGGCAGCGGAGGGCGCTCACCGCTGGGGAGGGGAGATGGGACCCAGGTGTTTGGGACAGCAGAGCAGGGCGCTCACCCTAGGGGGACGGTGGGGAGCGGAGATGGGACCCAGGTGTCTGGGACAGCAGCGCAGGGCGCTCACCCCTAGGGAGGGGAGATGGGACCCAGGCGTCCGGGATGGTAGCGCAGGGCACTCGCCCCTGGGGGGCCCCAGGGGAGTGGGGCGGGATCTCAGGGTGGCGGGAGCTGGGGCAGGGCGGGGGAGGGTGTCCCTGGGGAGCCGGAACCCCGTGATGTCACAGTGGAATCTCAGGGCACCCGGGTATTTACCTTCAAATCAGCTGGAGGAAGCAGGTACGGGGGGGGGGGGGGCTAGGGAGATGGGGGGAGGACTGGATTGGGGTTATTATAGTGGGAGGGGGGCAGCAGTGGGGGGGGGACGGGCAGCTCTGGGGGTCCAGGGGGTTGGGGTCCAGGAATCTGGGAGGACTTTATTCAGGGGTGCCAGGAGGGGGTGCTAGGATGGGGGTCAAGGATAGGGATGCAGGAGGTGGGCTGGGGAACGGGGGGGCTAGGGGTTGTCTCAGCCCCCCAGGAACGAATTCAGAACTGGGTACTGGGTTGGGGGGGCAATGGGGGGTTGCAGGGTGGAGGTTTGGGGGCTCCCTGCTCTAACCGGCCCCAGCCCCCCAGGATGGAGTTCATGACAGGGTACCGGGGTGGAGGTTTGGGGGGCTCCCTGCTCTAACCTCCCGGCCCCCCAAGATGGAGTTAATGATGGGGTACCGGGGTGGAGGTTTGGGGGGCTCCCTGCTCTAACCCCCCAACCCCCCAGGATGGAGTTCGTGACGGGGTACCGGGGTGGAGGTTTGGGGGCGCGGGGTGGAGGTGTGGGGGGCTCCCTGCTCTAACCCTCCCGCCCCCCAGGATGGAGTTCATGACGGGGTACCGGGGTGGAGGTTTGGGGGCATGGGGTGGAGGTGTGGGGGGCTCCCTGCTCTAACCCCCCCGGCCCCCCAAGATGGAGTTAATGATGGGGTACCGGGGTGGAGGTTTGGGGGCACGGGGTGGAGGTGTGGGGGGCTCCCTGCTCTAACCCCCACGCCCCCCAGGATGGAGTTCGTGACGGGGTACCGGGGTGGAGGTTTGGGGGTGCAGGGTGGAGGTGTGGGGGGCTCCCTGCTCTAACCCCCACGCCCCCCAGGATGGAGTTCGTGACAGGGTACCGGGGTGGAGGTTTGGGGGTGCAGGGTGGAGGTGTGGGGGGCTCCCTGCTCTAACCCCCACGCCCCCCAGGATGGAGTTCGTGACGGGGTACCGGGGTGGAGGTTTGGGGGTGCGGGGTGGAGGTTTGGGGGCACGGGGTGGAGGTTTGGGGGTGCAGGGTGGAGGTGTGGGGGGTCCCTGCTCTAACCCCCATGCCCCCCAGGATGGAGTTCGTGACGGGGTACCGGGGTGGAGGTTTGAGGTGCGGGGTGGAGGTGTGGGGGGCTCCCTGCTCTAACCCCCACGCCCCCCAGGATGGAGTTCGTGACGGGGTACCGGGGTGGAGGTTTGGGGGTGCGGGGTGGAGGTTTGGGGGCGCGGGGTGGAGGTGTGGGGGGCTCCCTGCTCTAACCCCCACGCCCCCCAGGATGGAGTTCGTGACGGGATACCGGGGTGGAGGTTTGGGGGTGTGGGGTGGAGGTGTGGGGGGCTCCCTGCTCTAACCCCCACGCCCCCCAGGATGGAGTTCGTGATGGAGTACCGGGGTGGAGGTTTGGGGGTGCGGGGTGGAGGTGTGGGGGCATGGGGTGGAGGTGTGGGGGGCTCCCTGCTCTAACCCCCACGCCCCCCAGGATGGAGTTCGTGACGGGGTACCGGGGTGGAGGTTTGGGGGCACGGGGTGGAGGTTTGGGGGTGCGGGGTGGAGGTGTGGGGGCACGGGGTGGAGGTTTGGGGGCGCGGGGTGGAGGTTTGGGGGTGCGGGGTGGAGGTGTGGGGGGCTCCCTGCTCTAACCCCCCCGCCCCCCAGGATGGAGTTCGTGACGGGGTACCGGGGTGGAGGTTTGGGGTGCGGGGTGGAGGTGTGGGGGGCTCCCTGCTCTAACCCCCCTGCCCCCCAGGATGGAGTTCGTGACGGGGTACCGGGGTGGAGGTTTGGGGGTGCGGGGTGGAGGTGTGGGGGGCTCCCTGCTCTAACCCCCCTGCCCCCCAGGATGGAGTTCGTGACGGGGTACCGGGGTGGAGGTTTGGGGGTGCGGGGTGGAGGTGTGGGGGGCTCCCTGCTCTAACCCCCACGCCCCCCAGGATGGAGTTCGTGACGGGGTACCGGGGTGGAGGTTTGGGGGTGCAGGGTGGAGGTGTGGGGGGCTCCCTGCTCTAACCCCCACGCCCCCCAGGATGGAGTTCGTGACGGGGTACCGGGGTGGAGGTTTGGGGGTGCAGGGTGGAGGTGTGGGGGGCTCCCTGCTCTAACCCCCACGCCCCCCAGGATGGAGTTCGTGACGGGGTACCGGGGTGGAGGTTTGGGGGCGCGGGGCGGAGGTTTGGGGGCACGGGGTGGAGGTTTGGGGGTGCAGGGTGGAGGTGTGGGGGGTCCCTGCTCTAACCCCCCCGCCCCCCAGGATGGAGTTCGTGACGGGGTACCGGGGTGGAGGTTTGGGGTGCGGGGTGGAGGTGTGGGGGGCTCCCTGCTCTAACCCCCACGCCCCCCAGGATGGAGTTCATGACGGGGTACCGGGGTGGAGGTTTGGGGGTGCGGGGTGGAGGTTTGGGGTGCGGGGTGGAGGTGTGGGGGGCTCCCTGCTCTAACCCCCACGCCCCCCAGGATGGAGTTCGTGACGGGGTACCGGGGTGGAGGTTTGGGGGTGCGGGGTGGAGGTTTGGGGTGCGGGGTGGAGGTGTGGGGGGCTCCCTGCTCTAACCCCCACGCCCCCCAGGATGGAGTTCGTGACGGGGTACCGGGGTGGAGGTTTGGGGGTGCGGGGTGGAGGTTTGGGGTGCGGGGTGGAGGTGTGGGGGGCTCCCTGCTCTAACCCCCCCGCCCCCCAGGATGGAGTTCGTGACGGGGTACCGGGGTGGAGGTTTGGGGGTGCGGGGTGGAGGTTTGGGGTGCGGGGTGGAGGTGTGGGGGGCTCCCTGCTCTAACCCCCCTGCCCCCCCAGGATGGAGTTCATGACGGGGTACCGGGCCGAGGTGCTGGACCTGGCCGAGCTGCTGCTTGCCTGGCACCGGTCCCAGGCCGGGGGGCCCCGGGACGGGCAGCACCAGCGGCGCCAGGAGGGGCACGTCCGGCGCCTGCCCCCCGACCCCGCCCTGTGGGTGCTGCACCTGCTGCCCAACCCCCGGCTGGGGCTGGGGCTGGCGCTGCCGGGGGGGGCCCGGGGGGAGCCCCGGGGGCGGCTCTGCGGGGAGGACGCCCTGCAACTGCGGGACCTGCAGCGGGCGGTCACCTTCCTGAGCCTGGACGAGGAGGACGAGGGGCCGGAGACAGGTACCCCCCACCCCCCTCGGGGCTCCCCTGTCTGCCCCCTTCCCCCTGGCCCCCCATCCACCCCTCTCCCCTGCCCGGCCCCCTCCCCTGCCTGGCCCCCGCCCCCCTCGGGGCTCCCCTGTCTGCCCCCTTCCCCCTGGCCCCCCATCCACCCCCCTCCCCTGCCTGGCCCCCTCCCCCCAGCCCCCCGCCCCTCTCGGGTCTCCCCCATCTGCCCCCCCTCCCCTGCCTGGCCCCCCATCCCCGTGGGGCTCCCCTGTCTGACCCCCTCCCCTGCCTGCCCCTGCCTCCATCCCACCACCAGGCCCCAGATCCCCGTGGGGTTCCCCCATCTGACCCCCTCCCCTGCCTGGCCCCCGCCCCCCAGCCCCCCGCCCCTCTCGGGTCTCCCCCATCTGCCCCCCCTCCCCTGCCTGGCCCCCCATCCCCGTGGGGCTCCCCTGTCTGACCCCCTCCCCTGCCTGCCCCTGCCTCCATCCCACCACCAGGCCCCACATCCCCGTGGGGTTCCCATCTGACCCCCTCCCCTGCCTGGCCCCCTCCCCCCAGCCCCCCGCCCCTCTCGGGTCTCCCCCATCTGCCCCCCCTCCCCTGCCTGGCCCCCCATCCCCGTGGGGCTCCCCTGTCTGACCCCCTCCCCTGCCTGCCCCTGCCTCCATCCCACCACCAGGCCCCACATCCCCGTGGGGCTCCCCCATCTGCCCCCTCCCCTGCCTGGCCCCCTCCCCCCAGCCCCCCACCCCTCTCGGGTCTCCCCATCTGCCCCCCTCCCCTGCCTGCCCCCCTCCCCCCAGCCCCCTGGCCCCCCATCCCCGTGGGGCTCCCCCGTCTGACCCCCTCCCCTGCCTGCCCCTCCCTCCATCCCACCACCAGGCCCCCCATCCCCATGGGGCTCCCCCGTCTGCCCCCCTCCCTGCCCCATCTGCCCCCCCCCGTTCCTGTGGGGTTTCCTGCCTGGCCCCCTACCCCCAACCCTGCCAGACACCTCCTATTCCTCGGGCACCCCCCCTGCCCATCCCCGCTGGGCCCCTCCCCATCCCCTGCCCCACACCCAGGGCTCTGACCCCTGCCTCCCGCTGGTCTCACCTCTGCCCCCCTCCCCCCAGGCCAGGCCCTGGTGCATGTGGAGCGCCTCCTGCTGGTTACGGACGAGCACGGCACGGTGATGGGCCTGGATTTCCAGCTGGGGGCCGGGGCCCCCCCCAAGCCGGCCGCGCCCCCCCCGCTGGAGCAGCTGGCGCTCGGCCTGCTCTGCCAGAGCATGGCCTGTCCGCTGGGCGGGGGGGAGCCCCGCCGGCCCCGGCTGCTGGCCGTGGGGGACCCCGCCTTGCACAAGTGAGTGTGAGCGGGCGGGCGGCGGGGGGGGCTGCGTACCCATCCCCCACCTCGCTGACCCCTCCCCCTTGCCTCTCCCCACAGGTCACTGGAGCCCCTGCTGCCCCAGCTGGGGGTCAGACTGAGCCCGGGCCCCATGCGGGGCTGGGGGCCGAAGCCCACCTTCACCTTCCCCTCCATGCGCGTGCGAGCCTGTCACGTGTGCAAGAGACACGGGTTCCAGGGGCGGCTGGTGCCGTGGTGAGCGTGGGGGGGTGGTGGCGGGACCCTGCAGCCCCCCGGGGTCACCTTCGCCCGCCCCCCTGGCCTGTGCCCGGGCCGGGGTTTGTGGGGGGCCACAGGCTAGCTCTGAGCCCCCCCGTCTGTCCCTTCCCCCCACAGCCAGCAGTGCCGGGCCGTGCTGTACTGCTCCGAGCGGTGCCGGGCGGCCGACTGGGCCCGCAGCCCCGAGGACGCGGCCCACCGGGCCTGGTGTCCCCGCATGGCCGGGTACATGGCCCGCGCCCGCCAGCTGGCCGACCTGCCCTTCACCTTCGCCGCCGGTGAGCCCCGGGCAGGGGAACGCGTGGGGGGGCAGGGAGGGGGCCGTGGTGCACTGGGGGCGGGGTGCAGGGGGACATGGGGGGCCCCGGGCAGGGGCAGCTCTGGGGGGGGGTCGCCAGGTGGGGGGGCTAGGAAGGGAGAGGCCGCTGGGGGGCACCAGTCAGGGGGCACTGGGCAGGGGAAGGGGGACTCTGGGTGGGGGGGCTGGGCAGGGAAGGGGGCACCGGGCAGGGGGTGCTTGGCAGGGGAAGGGGGGCTCTGGGTGGGGGGGCTGGGCAGGGAAGGGAAGCTCTGGGTGGGGGGGTTGGGAAGGGAAGGGGGCATGGGGCAGGAGGCATTGGGGCACGGGAAAGGGGGGCTCCGGGTGGGAGATGTGGGGGTGCACAGAGCCGGGGTTTATCGGGGGGTCCCGGCCCCCCATTTCCCTTGCAGAGGTGACCAGCGACGGGTTCAACAGGGAGGGGTTCCTGGCCGCCCGGGGACTGACGCGGGGGTACTGGGCCCACGAGAGCATGCTGGTCCGGGCCCCCGACTATGGCGTGGGGCTGGGGGGCCGGAAGGACTGGAGACCCGGCCTGCTGCAGAGCGGTGAGCATGGGGGGGCCGGGGGCCTGTCCCCTCTGGGGGGCGCCGGCTCCCGTCCCCGCCGTAACCCCCCCTTTCCCTCCCCCCCAGGTAACCCCTTCGAAGCGCTGAGGCCGGAGGGGGGAGCGGCTCTGCCCCCCACCTCCCCGGAGCCCCCTGCACCCAGGACCTATTTCAGTGAGACGGGGGAGGGGCGGGTTATAGCTCGGGGGCGGGGCCTGGCAGCTGGGGGAGGAGCCAGTGGCAGCTGGGGGGAGGGGCTGGTCCCATCTGGGGGGAGGGGCAGTCCCAGCTCGGGGGGGAGGAGCCAGTGGCAGCTGGGAGGAGGAGCCAGTGGCAACTGGGGGGAGGGGGTGGTCCGATCTGGGGGGGAGGGGCCAATGGCCGCGGGGGGGGGGGGGGGGGGGGCGGTCCCAGCTCCGGGGAAGGGGGAGGAGCCAGTCACAGCTCGTGGGGGGCGCTCCCATGGGGGGGTGCGGTCCCATGGGGGGGGAGGGGGAGGGGGAGCCGGTCCCATGGGGGGCTGACCCCCGTGTCCCCCCAGGCTCGTGGCGGGAGTACTACGCCTGGCGGGGGCTCCCGCTGGGCTCCCCCCTGGCCGCGCTGCTCAGCTACCCCCTGAGCGTCTATTACATCGTCACCCAGCTCGCCCCCCGGCACTGTGAGTGGGGGGGATCCGGGGGGCGGGGGGGGCCCCGGCACTGTGAGTGGGGGGGATCCGGGGGGCGGGGGGACCCCGGCACTGTGAGTGGGGGGGATCCGGGGGCCGGGGGGACCCCGGCACTGTGAGTGGGGGGGATCCGGGGGGCGGGGGGACCCCGGCACTGTGAGTGGGGAGGATCCGGGGGGCGGGGGGGGCCCGGCACTGTGAGTGGGGGGGATCCGGGGGGCGGGGGGCCCGGCACTGTGAGTGGGGCCCGGGGGGGCGAGGGGACCCCGGCACTGTGAGTGGGGGGAATCCGGGGGGCGGGGGGGGCCCCGGCACTGTGAGTGGGGAGGATCCGGGGGGCGGGGGGGGCCCGGCACTGTGAGTGGGGCCCGGGGGGGCGAGGGGACCCCGGCACTGTGAGTGGGGGGAATCCGGGGGGCGGGGGGGGCCCCGACACTGTGAGTGGGGGGAATCCGGGGGGCGGGGGGACCCCGGCACTGTGAGTGGGGGGATCCGGGGGCCGGGGGGACCCTGGCACTGTGAGTGGGGGGAATCCGGGGGGCGGGGGGGGCCCCGGCACTGTGAGTGGGGGGAATCCGGGGGGCGGGGGGACCCCGGCACTGTGAGTGGGGGGGATCCGGGGGCCGGGGGGACCCTGGCACTGTGAGTGGGGAGGATCCGGGGGGCGGGGGGGGCCCGGCACTGTGAGTGGAGCCGGGGGGGGGGCTGGGAGGCGGAGGTCACCGTCCGGGCGGGGGTGGGGAGCCCCAGTCCTGGAGTGGGGGTCTGGGAAATGGGGGGGTCCCCTGCCCTCTTCTGACCCCCCCATTCCTCTGCCCCCCCCCCCACAGTCCCGGAGCTGAACATCCTGAACAAACAGTCGCTGCGGATTCACATCGTGGAGACGGGGAAGGAGTCGGACATGGCCCCCCTCTTCTGGGTGCGCGGGGGGCGGGGGGCGCCGTGGGGCAGGGCTGGGCTCTGGTGGGTATGGGGGGCAGGGGGCGCCGTGGGGCAGGGCTGTGCTCTGGTGGGTATGGGGGGCAGGGGGCGCCATGGGGCAGGGCTGGGCTCTGGTGGGTTTAGGGGGGCAGGGGTACGCCATGGGGCAGGGCTGGGCTCTGGTGGGTATGGGGGGCAGGGGGCGCCGTGGGGCAGGGCTGGGCTCTGGTGGGTATGGGGGGGCAGGGGTACGCCATGGGGCAGGGCTGGGCTCTGGTGGGTATGGGGGGCAGGGGGTGCCATGGGGCAGGGCTGGGCTCTGGTGGGTTTAGGGGGGCAGGGGGCGCCGTGGGGCAGGGCTGTGCTCTGGTTGGTTTAGGGGGGCAGGGGGCGCCGTGGGGCAGGGCTGTGCTCTGGTTGGTTTAGGGGGGCAGGGGGCACCGTGGGTCAGGGCTGGGCTCTGGTGGGTATGGGGGGCAGGGGGCGCCATGGGGCAGGGCTGGGCTCTGGTGGGTATGGGGGGCAGGGGGCGCCGTGGGGCAGGGCTGGGCTCTGGTGGGTATGGGGGGCAGGGGGCGCCATGGGGCAGGGCTGTGCTCTGGTTGGTTTAGGGGGCAGGGGGCGCCGTGGGGCAGGGCTGGGCTCTGGTGGGTATGGGGGGCAGGGGGCGCCATGGGGCAGGTCTGTGCTCTGGTGGGTTTAGGGGGGCAGGGGGCGCCGTGGGGCAGGGCTGTGCTCTGGTGGGTACGGGGGGCAGGGGGCGCCATGGGGCAGGGCTGGGCTCTGGTTGGTTTAGGGGGGAAGGGGGCGCCGTGGGGCAGGGCTGGGCTCTGGTGGCTATGGGGGGCAGGGGGTGCCGTGGGGCAGGGCTGTGCTCTGGTGGGTATGGGGGGCAGGGGGCGCCATGGGGCAGGGCTGTGCTCTGGTAGGTATGGGGGGCAGGGGGCGCCATGGGGCAGGGCTGTGCTCTGGTAGGTATGGGGGGGCAGGGGTACGCCATGGGGCAGGGCTGGGCTCTGGTGGGTATGGGGGGCAGGGGGCGCCATGGGGCAGGGCTGTGCTCTGGTGGGTATGGGGGGCAGGGGGCGCCATGGGGCAGGGCTGTGCTCTGGTAGGTATGGGGGGGCAGGGGTACGCCATGGGGCAGGGCTGGGCTCTGGTGGGTATGGGGGGCAGGGGGCGCCATGGGGCAGGGCTGTGCTCTGGTGGGTTTAGGGGGGCAGGGGGCGCCGTGGGGCAGGGCTGCGCTCTGGTGGGTATGGGGGAGTAGGGGGCGCCATGGGGCAGGGCTGGGCTCTGGTGGGTATGGGGGGCAGGGGGCGCCATGGGGCAGGGCTGGGCTCTGGTGGGTATGGGGGGCAGGGGGCGCCGTGGGGCAGGGCTGGGCTCTGGTGGGTATGGGGGGCAGGGGGCGCCATGGGGCAGGGCTGGGCTCTGGTGGGTATGGGGGGCAGGGGTACACCATGGGGCAGGGCTGGGCTCTGGTGGGTATGGGGGGCAGGGGGCGCCGTGGGGCAGGGCTGTGCTCTGGTGGGTATAGGGGGGCAGGGGTACGCCGTGGGGCAGGGCTGGGCTCTGGTGAGCATAGGGGGCGCCGTGGGGCTGTGTGGGGCTTGCCGTGCACGTGGGGGGGCAGTGGCAGACCCCCCTCGGGGGCAGGTTCAGAGCAGGCCCCGTCTGTGACCCACGCCCTCCCCTTTGGGCCCCCAGGAGCTGTCGGTGCTGCTGCCCCACGTGTCGCTGGAGCTGCTGTTCGTGGGGGGCGTGTTGCCCCCCGAGGCCGACGGGCAGCAGGTCCTGCTGCAGAGAACGGTGAGGGGGGGGCCATGGGGGCGGGGGGAGAGGGAGCCCCAAGCCTCACCCCCCCCATGGCTGATCCCCCCGTCTCTCCCCCCCCCAGGAGGCGCAGGAGGGTGCGCGTCTGGCCCGGCCCCGCCCCCAAGGCCAAGGGGGGCGGGGGGGGCTGCAGCTGAAATTCTGCGCCCAGCCCACCCCCCTGCTGCCGGGCCCCAAACCCGACCTGGTCATCGGTGAGTCCCCCGGGGGGGCCCTGGCGGGGGGGGGGAGTCCGGGGGGCGGGGCCCAGGGGAGCGGGGCACAGGGAAGGGAGGGGGACCCTGGGGGGCTGTCGGGGGGGAGGGGCTCAGGCCAGGGAGGGGGACCCTGGGGGGCTGTCGGGGGGGAGGGGCTCAGGCCAGGGAGGGGGGACCCTGGGGGGGCTGTCGGGGGGGAGGGGCTCAGGCCAGGGCGGGGACCCTGGGATGCTGTTCAGGGGGGAGGGGCTCAGGCCAGGGAGGGGGACCCTGGGGGGCTGTCGGGGGGGGAGGGGCTCAGGCCAGGGAGGGGGGACCCTGGGATGCTGTTCGGGGGGGAGGGGCTCAGGCCAGGGAGGGGGACCCTGGGGGGCTGTCGGGGGGGGAGGGGCTCAGGCCAGGGAGGGGGGACCCTGGGATGCTGTTCGGGGGGGAGGGGCTCAGGCCAGGGAGGGGGACCCTGGGGGGCTGTCGGGGGGGGAGGGGCTCAGGCCAGGGAGGGGGACCCTGGGGGGCTGTCGGGGGGGGAGGGGCTCAGGCCAGGGAGGGGGGACCCTGGGATGCTGTTCGGGGGGGAGGGGCTCAGGCCAGGGAGGGGGACCCTGGGGGGGCTGTCGGGGGGGAGGGGCTCAGGCCAGGGAGGGGGACCCTGGGGGGGCTGTCGGGGGGGAGGGGCTCAGGCCAGGGAGGGGGACCCTGGGGGGCTGTCGGGGGGGAGGGGCTCAGGCCAGGGAGGGGGGACCCTGGGGGGCTGTTCGGGGGGGAGGGGCTCAGGCCAGGGAGGGGGACCCTGGGGGGGCTGTCGGGGGGGAGGGGCTCAGGCCAGGGAGGGGGACCCTGGGGGGGCTGTCGGGGGGGAGGGGCTCAGGCCAGGGAGGGGGACCCTGGGGGGCTGTCGGGGGGGAGGGGCTCAGGCCAGGGAGGGGGACCCTGGGGGGCTGTCAGGGGGGAGGGGCCCAGTCTGGGGGGCCCTGGGGGGGCTGTGTGGCAGGGAGGGGAGAGGGGGTGGCACAGGCTGGGGTGGAGGAGGGCTGACAGTGAGGGGAGGGATTCCCCAAGGGAGGAGGGGGGTTCCCCCGGGGGGGTCTCCCCGTTTGTGGCAGACCCCTGAGGCCCCCCCCTGTTATTTCTCAGGGTTCAATTCCGGCTTTGCACTGAAGGACACGTGGCTCAGCGCCCTGCCCCGCCTGCAGGTGGGAGCCCCCGGCCCCCCCGGGTCCCCCCAAACCTCCCTTCCCCCACTGCACCCCAAGCCCCCCAAGTCCCCCCAACCTCCCCTCTGAACCCCCAAACTCCCGGCCCCCCGGTGCCCCCCCAACCTCCCCTCGCCCCGCTTCACACCCCGGCCCCCCCTCTGAACCCCCAACTCCCCTCCCCCCAGCCCCCAACCTCCCCCTGACCCCCCGGTGGCCCCCCAACCTCCCCTCGACCCGCTTCGCCCCCCCGGTCCCCCCAGACCTCCCTTCGCCCCACCCAACCGCCCCCCGGCCCCCCAACTCCCCTCTCCCCACTGCACTCCCCCAAACTCCCCTCCCCCCGCTTTGTCCCCCCAGCTCCCCTCCTCCTGCAGCACCCCAAACTCCCCTCTTCCTTCTGCACCCCAAACTCCTCTCCCCCTGCTTTGCCTCCCCAGCTCCCCTCCTCCTGCTGCACCCCAAACTCCTCTCTTCCTGCTGTACCCCCAAACTATGGCCCCGGACGCCTGGGTCCCTGGCGCCTCTGGCCCCAAACGCCTGGGTCCCCTCCCCGGCGGCTCCATCCCCGGACGCCTGGGTCCCCAGTGCCTCTGGCCCCGGACGCCTGGGTCCCCTCCCCGGCGGCTCCATCCCCGGACGCCTGGGTCCCCAGCACCTCTGGTCCCGGACGCCTGGGTCCCTGGCGCCTCTGGCCCCAAACGCCTGGGTCCCCTCCCCGGCGGCTCCATCCCCGGACGCCTGGGTCCCCAGTGCCTCTGGCCCCAAACGCCTGGGTCCCCTCCCCGGCGGCTCCATCCCCGGACGCCTGGGTCCCCAGTGCCTCTGGCCCCGGACGCCTGGGTCCCCTCCCCGGCGGCTCCATCCCCGGACGCCTGGGTCCCCAGCACCTCTGGTCCCGGACGCCTGGGTCCCCAGTGCCTCTGGCCCCGGACGCCTGGCTCCCCGTGTCTCCGTCTCCCCCGCAGGCACTCCGGGTCCCGGCCTACTTCACGGAGTGCAGCGAGTACAGCTGCGCGGTGGACGAGGCTACGGTCTCCATGGCGACGGGGGGCAGCGCCGGCCCGGCCCACATCAACCCCTTCCGCTCGCCCTTCCGCCAGGCCGGCGTCGACAACGCCATGCCCTGGTGGGTGCCGGGGGGCAGCGGGCATCGGGAGGGGAGGGGGGCGGATGCTAAAATGACCTCTGACCCCAGTGGTGGCCGTAGGGTGACCTCTGACCCTCACCCTTGATGTGACCTCTGACCCCCTCAGTCATTAGTCCCATTAACCTGACCTCTGACCCTGGTTGCGCTATGACCCCTTGTACGTCACAAGTGACCTGTGACCCGCCCCCCCATTAATGTGACTTCTGACCCCCTCCAAAATTATCCCCATTCGGGTGAACTCTGACCCCTGGGCTGCCTCATCAGTTGACCTCTGACCCATGCTTCATTCTGAATTTGAATGACCTCTGACCCCAGTAGTATGGCGGGGGGGCGTGATGCGTTAGAATGACCTCTGACCCCCCCAACACCAGTGACCCTTCCCTCGGCCTTGACAGAATGTCCTTTGACCCAGGTCATCCACCACCTGTGTGACCTCCGACCCCATGACATTGTCTCCCGTTCTTGTGACCTCTGACCCCAGCGTCACTGTGCCCATTGCAATGACCTGTGACCTCAGCCCCTCTCCGTGACCTTTAACCCCCGATAATATGACCTCTGACCTATTGACCCTCACCACTCTATTTTGACTCTCCCTGACCCCCACCCACCCATGACCCCTGACCTCTGTTGCCCACCGTTGCCATGACCTCTGACCCCTGTATCCTCCCCTCCCCCCAGGTACTCCAACGCCTTCATCTTCCACCTGCTGTACAAGGGGGGCGCGGGGGGGGCACGGCAGCCCCCGGGGCCGGCCCCGCCCCCCGCCCCCAGCCCCACCCGTCAGGAGCCGGGCCCGGGCCGCGCTCGCCGGAAGGAGAAGCGGCAGAACCGCAGCGGCCGCCGGCGCAAATGAGAGGGGCGGGACGGCGAGGGGAGGGGGGACTAATAAACCCGCCCCGGCTAATGGAGCCTGCGTCTCATTACTGTCCCACTCGGGGTCCCCCCCCGGCCCTGGGGATGAGCCGGTCCTGCCCCCCCCCCCCGGCACTGACATCACCCGCCCCAGCCGGGCCAAGCACCAGCTTCCCCCCCCCACTTCAAGGCCGAGCCACGACTCTCCCCCTGGCACCGGGGGGGTGGTGACGTTTCATCCGTCCCAGCCCTTTGCCCGGCTTATCGCAGAGCAAACAGCCCGGGCCAGGGAGACACGGCTGGGAATCCTCCGGCTCCGGGCATCAGGCGCCCCTAATCCTCCAGCTCCGGGCATCAGGTGCCCCTAATCCTCCGGCTCCGGGCATCAGGCGCCCGTAATCCTCCGGCTCCGGGCATCATGCGCCCCTAATCCTCCAGCTCCGGGCATCAGGTGCCCCTAATCCTCCGGCTCCGGGCATCAGGCGCCCGTAATCCTCCGGCTCCGGGCATCAGGCGCCCGTAATCCTCCGGCTCCAGGCATCAGGCGCCCCTAATCCTCCAGCTCCGAGCATCAGGCGCCCCTAATCCTCCAGCTCCGGGCATCAGGCGCCCCTAATCCTCCGGCTCCAGGCAGCGGCTGCCCCGATCTCCCCCCAGCTCCGGGCAGCGACATCCCGCCCCTCCCCGAGCCATGTGCACGGGGCGCTGCTCACGGCTCGTGGGGCTGGCGCTGGTGCCCATGGCGCTGGGCTGCATCGTGGCCAACGTCCTGCTGATGTTCCCCAACGGGGAGACGGGCTGGACCGAGCACCTCACCCTGCAGGTCTGGCTGATGGGCGGCCTGGCCGGCGGGGGGCTCATGGTGAGTGGAGCAGCACGGGGGGAGAGGACCCTGAGCCGGAACGACACCCCCCTCCCTCCCCCTGCCAGGCCTCAGCTTCGGCGTGTCTGTCCTCCTGTCCCACCCGGCTCCCGCCCATCCCAGGGCTTTCTGTCTGTCTGTCTGTCCAGGCCGCTGGGTCCCCCCGTCTGTCCAACCGGCTGTCCCTGTGCACACCCGGCCACGTGTCCCTCCGCACCTTGTCCCGCCGTCTGTGTGCGCCTCTGTCCCGCATCCCCCCGTCTGTCTGTCCCTCTGTTCCGCGTCCCCCCGTCTGTCTGTCCCTCCGAGCCACATCCCCCCTGTCTGTCCTGCGTCCTCCGTCTGTCCATCCCTCCGAGCCACATCCCCCCATCTGTGTGCGCCTCTGTCCCACGTCTCCCCATCTGTCCTGCATCCCCCACGTCTGTCCCTCTGTTCCGCGTCTCCCCGTCTGTCTGTCCCTCCGAGCCACATTCCCCCCCGTCTGTCCATCCCTCCGAGCCACGTCCCCCCATCTGTGTGCGCCTCTGTCCCACGTCTCCCCATCTGTCCTGCATCCCCCACGTCTGTCCCTCTGTTCCGCGTCTCCCCGTCTGTCTGTCCCTCCGAGCCACATTCCCCCCCGTCTGTCCTGCATCTCCCCGTCCCTCTGCACCTTGTCCCTCCGTCTGTCCCATGTCCCCCCATCTGCCCGTCCCTCTGTGCCTTGTCCCCCCATCTGTCCCACGTCTCCTCATCTGTCTGTCCCTCCGCGCCTTGTCCCTCTGTCTGTCCTGCGTCCCCCCGTCTGTCCCTCCGCGCCGCGTCCCCCCCGTCAGTCCCATGTCCCCCCATCTGCCCGTCCCTCCGCGCCGCGTCCCCCCCGTCTGTCTGCCCCTCCGAGCTGCGTCCCCCGTCTGTCTGTCCCTCCCCGCATGCCATGTTCCCATCTCTTTTTCTGCCTGGCCCTCCATCCCTGCACACGTCCCCCCCCCCGACCTGGTCTCTCTGCCCCCCTCCCCCGGGTGCTGCCGGCGTGTGGGGCGTGGGGGGAAAGGGGAGATGCGGTGATCGCCGGGGGTTGCTCCAGGGTACGCGTTGTTCGGCGGCCCTGTGTGCGACACGGACGTGCGACCCGTGGGGAGAGACACGCTCATCGGATTCCCTCCCGGGGAGACCCGGGGCCGAGTCGCGGAGAAGCTCCAGCAGGAGCTTCGAGGACCGAACCTTGACGCCTTCGCCCGCCCCGCATTGGCCAAGCGACAGCCCCCAGCTGGCGGGTGAAGACATGAGGTGCTTGAGGGGTCCGGCACGCTCTCGGAGTTGCTCCTGGGACACTGGGTAAAGGCCGGGGCGTGGCACAGACCCTGTGAATCGGTGACGGGGGTACGCAGTGGACGAGGACCCAAAGACATCCCTGCCCCCAGATACCTTGCGCGGAAACTTGGCTTGGGCTGGTTTCCGCTGCAGGTCTGTATCCCACCACTGCCACCAACAGCGTCCCGACCTGCCCCTTCCTGGGCACAGCCACCCCGGGGTCTGTGGCTCCGCCCAGCGACCTCTGTTCTCTTGATCACTGGCCAGACACGTACCCGTCGGGCAAGTCCTTGTCGCCGGTAACGACCCCCCGGCTGACGGGGTGTCCCGGATCCACGGGCTCGGCACTACGGCCCGGCTTTTAAACTGCCCCTTGAAGGAACCAGGCTGGGTCAGTCCCGTTCTTCCTTCAGGGTCGGCCCAGGCAGCCTCATCGCCTCCACGGCCGAGTCTCCTGTCCCCAGCCCTCCGCATGCTCGACCCTGTGCGTCCCACCGAGCCAGACCCCTCTGCCGGGACCCACTGGGGTCCGATCCAGATCGCAGCAGGCTCCTGAGACCCCCCCTCCCAGGATCCGGGCCCGGAGTGCTCGCTGCCCCAGATTTGTGTGTGCATGGAAGCGGGGGGGCTAGGTCTCAAACCGGAGTCAGCGCTCGTGCTGTGTAGACATCCCCGGAGAGCTCCCCTCTTAACCCAGCCGCCTAGCCTTTTGGTCCTCCGGCTCGGGGCCTTTCCTCATTTCCCTGCAGAGCAGTGGGGGATGGGGGAATCTCTTGGCGGCAGGTGGTTGGTGGGGTTCACTGCCACTTGTCTCTTCTGGGGCCTCTGCTCCCCCCGGGACGCTCAGGGCACGGCAAGGCAGAGCCCAGAGGGAAACTGAGGCACGCTGAGGCCGCATAACAATATCTCGCGCATTCCCACCCTCCTCACACATGGTCCCTTCCCCACAGGGAATCGTATTGATTGGGGGGGGCGGGACTGGAGGGGGGCTGTGCGTGCTGGGGAGGATCCCATGCCAGCGCTTCCCCCCACTGCTAGCTTCCTTTTTCGATCAGGCACACCCCGTTTGCCCTTTGCCCTGGCGCTGTCGATATCAGGAGGCTGATACCGGGGCCTTATCGGCCGATACTGGTGACGCCGCCACTCGGGAGGGGCCTGGGGAACTGCCCGACACCGGCTGGGCCCGTGGGACTGATTGCAGGGGGCGGGGGGGTTAGGAGCTGCTGGTTTTGATGTGTGTCCCTCCCACCCCCATTTCAGGTTCTCTGCCCCGGGCTCTCAGCCATCCGCGCCGGGGGGAAGGGCTGCTGCGGAGTCGGATGCTGCGGGAACCGGTGCCGGGTACGGACCCTCCTTCCTGGGGGGGGGGGGGCAGTTGGGGGGCAGTGTGGGGACTGTAAGGGATGAGGTGGGGGCAGTGGGGGAGGCTGTGGGGAGAGGGGGGGCAGTTGGGGGGCGGGGAGGCTGCTCTCTGCTCTCACAACCCCCCGTTTCCCCCCACAGATGCTGCGCTCCGTGTTCTGCTCGCTATGGGGCGTCCTGGGGGGGTTTTACTGCCTGGTCGTGTCCGCCACCGGCCTGGCCAAGGGGCCCCTCTGCCAGGATGCTGAGGGGACATGGGGGTCGCCCTTCCAGGACATCAGGTAAGGGGGCGGGGCCCTGCCCCCATCCCATAATAACCATGGGGAGCCCCGGGAGCTGGGAGCCCCCCAGCCTGACACCCGAAAACTCTAGCCCCCCACAACCCCAACCCTGACCCACCCAGCCCCCCAAATCCTGCCCCCCCACATCCCTAGCCCTCCTAACCTCCACCTGAATCCTCCCCCTTCCACAGCTCTCAGAAATCCTGCCCCCCCCCCCAGATCCAGGTCCCCCCGCCCCATGGACCCAGGTCTGCCCCCCCGCAATGCCCCAAACTTTCCCCTTCCCCTGGCAGTGCTGGGGGCGCACCCCCTCCCTCGCTCCCACCCCACCCCAGGGCCAACAGGAACCCCCTGGGGAAACCGAGGCAGGCATGGGGGGGTTCATAAAGATAGCACCCCAACTCCCACGCTCCCTGCCCCCTTCCCCCACCACTCCTGCCCCCCAATTCCGATTCCACTCCCTGCCCCCCTCCCTGACCTCGGCCCCCCAGGATCACACTCCCCCCCGCTCTGCTCCCCAAGCTGCCTCGCCCTGACCGTGTCCCCCCCCCGCCCCACAGCGAGAACTACCTGGCGAACCGGACACTGTGGGAGCTGTGCGTGATGCCGCCACGGGCGGTGCTGTGGCACGTGGTCCTGTTCTCCGTCACCCTGGGGCTGGGGGCCCTGGAGCTGGCCCTGTGCGCCCTGCAGGTGCTCAACGGGCTGCTGGGCACCGTGTGCGGGGACTGCCGCAAGCCGGCCGAGCGCCAGGTGAGAGACGCCCGGGGGTGGGGGAATACCCGGCCGGGGCACGCGGGGACCTAGGTAAAAACCCAGTTTGCGGGGTGGCCAGGGAGCTGGGTAACTGCCCAGTTTGGGGGGTGCCCTGGGAGCTGGGTAAATACCTGGTTTGGGGCACCCAGGGAGCTGGGTAACTACCCGGTTTGGGGGGCACCCGGGGAGCTGGGTAAATACCCAGTTTGGGGGGCGCCTGGGGAGCTGGGTAAATACCCGGTTTGCGGGGTGCCCGGGGAGCTGGGTAAATACCCGGTTTGGGGGGCACCCGGGGAGCTGGGTAAATACCCAGTTTGCGGGGCACCCAGGGAGCTGGGTAAATACCCGGTTTGGGGGGCACCCGGGGAGCTGGGTAAATACCCAGTTTGGGGGCACCTGGGGAGCTGGGTAAATACCTGGTTTGCGGGGCGCCCGGGCAGCTGGGTAAATACCCGGTTTGCGGGGCACCTGGGGAGCTGGGTAAATACCAGGTTTGGGGCACCCGGGGAGCTCGGTAACTACCCGGTTTGGGGCGCCCGGGAAGCTGGGTAAATACCCAGTTTGGGGCGCCCGGACAGCTGGGTAAATACCTGGTTTGGGGCGCCGGGAGAGCTGGGTAAATACCCGGTTTGTGGGGCACCCGGGGAGCTGGGTAAATACCCGGGTTGGGACGCCGGGGGAGCTGGGTAAATACCCGGTTTGGGGGGTGCCCGGGGAGCTGGCTAAATACGCGGTTTGGGGGCGCCCGGGGAGCTGGGTAAATACCCGGTTTGGGGTGCACCCGGGGAGCTGGGTAAATGCCCGGTTTGGGGCGCTGGGGGAGCTGGGTAAATACCCAGTTTGCGGGGCGCCCGGGGAGCTGGGTAAATACCCGGTTTGGGGGGCGCCCGGGGAGCTGGGTAAATACCCAGCTGGGACATGTGGGGAACTGGGTAAATACCTGGTGACTAACTTCCTGCATCTCTGGTTCCCCTCCCCCAGGGCGAAGGTCTCTGAGCTGCCAATGGACCCCGAAAACCCGGTTTCCGGGGGGCTCTTTCACTCGTTGTCACCCTCCCGTCCATCTGTCTATCTCGGGGGGCTGTGGGGCTGTGGGATGCCTGGGCCCTTTATGGCGGGGGCTCCAGCCAGGGCCCCCCAGACCGCGCTCTCACCCCCCGCTGCCCCCAGACCTCCCAGCTTGTTCCTGCCCCCCTTCCGCAAATTAAAGAGCCCCCCTGCTCCCGCCTGGCACGTGTGGGTTTCATTGGGAGCATGATTTGGGAGGGGGGACCTGATTTGGGGTGGGGCAGTTGGGAGGAGGGGGGCTGCGGGTGGGGGTCCAGACTCCTAAGGGTCTGACCTCTCCCCCTAGGTCTTGGAGGAGGGGCTGATGGGGAGGTGGGAGGGACGGATTTGGGGAGGGTGGTGGTGGGAGCCATTCTAAGGAGGGCAGAGCCCTATGGAAGGGGTCGGGGGCCCAGGAGATCCCACCGCTAACACCACTAACCCGCTGTCAAACCACGATCCCACCACTGCCACCACTAACCCACTGCTGACACCGACGTCCCACCATTGATGCCACCCCCCCAGCTCTGTTGGCGACACCCCTATTCTACTAGTGCGCATGGAGCCCGGTGCCCCCTCTGCCACCTGCCCGCACCCTCCGTTGGGCCCCTCCCCGCGGTACTCACGGCCCCACGTTGGACTGGATGGTGCTGCCGTCAGAGCAAAGCAGCCGGATCCCGTTCAGCGCTGTGTCATCCCCAGCGAGCTGGGGCAGCTCCACCTGCAATGGGGCATTGGGGGGGAACAAGCCTGGGCATTACAGACTGGTCCCCCATCACTTCAGTACAAGGAGACGGGGGGCAGAGGGGCGTGGGGAGGGGGAAATGAGCAGAGGGGCTCAGGGCTGTGGGGTAGGGGGATCCAGGTTGGCGAGGAGGGCAGGGGCAGGGGGAGCTGGGCTGGGGAAGGGGGCAGGGATATGGGGAGGGTAAAGGGGGCAGGGAGTGGGGCAGGGGGGAGCCGGGCTGGGGAAGGGGGCTGGGGCTGGGGGGAGGGTGAAGGGGGCAGGGAGTGGGGTAGTGGGAGCTAGGCTGGGGAAGGGGGCTGGGGCTGTGGGGAGGGTGAAGGGGGCAGGGAGTGGGGCAGGGGGGAGCCGGGTTGGCAGGTGAGAATCTTTACCTTCAGGGAGAACCCAATGGTGAAGCTGTTGCCGGGGCAGGACTGTTCCGTGCCCCACGTGCCCCATATCCCCCCATTGCTAACGTGGATCTTGGTGTGGCCCCATGTGCCCCACAGGCAGCAGCCGAGAACAAGGCCAAGCGTGGCGTGCAGGGAGCTGTCCATGGCTGGGTAGGCGAGCGGAGGAAGCCGGCAGCAGATGCACAGCCCCTGGCACGGGGCAGGGGTGTTTTATACCCGGGGAGGGTGGGCTGGGCTGTGTTCCAGCCTGTGTGGGCAGTGCAAAGGGGTCAGCCCCAGGGCGCATGGCGCAAGGTTCCTACCACCACCCACCCAGGGCTCTGCTGCCTCATTGCCCCAAAACATCCAGAGCAAATACGTCATGAGTAGTATACCGCTCAATAGCTTGCATCACCATGCATTTTTTGACAGGTTTCCATGCCCCGTGGGGGGCTTTTGTCCCGCCCTTTCACCCCGTTTCCGTTGGTGCCGAAGTTTGGTGCCGTCGGCCATTTTGAAAAAAAATTAAAAAATTTTGTGTGTGTTTGAATGGGGGAGGTGTTGTGCTTGGATACATTGAGAGAAAAAGGTTGAAAGACTAGAGCGAGAGAAGTTTTAAAGCTAAAAAGGAAAGTTTAGAGAACAAAGGGTTAAAAGGCTAGAGTGAGGGAAGTTTATTGAAAAAGGTGGCTGGTAAAGGTATGCTATAAAAGAATAGAAAATTGGATACATTGCAAGATTAGAGATTGGGTAAGTTTATTGGATGTGATTGCGTAAGGAGCTCTGTTATTAAAGAATAGAGTGTTGTGTGACAGACCCAGACCAGTGGGGTACAGGAGTCTGGTAGAGGGCAAATATACTGGTCACTGGATGAGTAGTTTTCTGTTCCCTGAGTGACCAGAGCAGGGGCTGCACTAGAGTAATCAGGAACCTGCTAGAACCAATTAAGGCAGGCAGGCTAATTAGGACACCTGGAGCCAATTAAGAAGAAGCTGCTAGAATCAATTAAGGCAGGCTAATCAGGGCACCTGGGTTTTTAAAAGGAGCTCACTTCAGTTTGTGGTGGGAGTGTGAGGAGCTGGGAGCAAGAGGCGCAAGGAGCTGAGAGTGAGAGGGTGTGCTGCTGGAGGACTGAGGAGTACAAGCGTTATCAGACACCAGGAGGAAGGTCCTGTGGTGAGAATAAGGAAGGTGTTTGGAGGAGGCCATGGGGAAGTAGCCCAGGGAGTTGTAGCTGTCATGCAGCTGTTACAGGAGGCACTATAGACAGCTGCAGTCCACAGGGCCCTGGGCTGGAACCCGGAGTAGAGGGCGGGCCCGGGTTCCCCCCAAACCTCCCAATTGACCTGGACTGTGGGTTCTTCCAGAGGGGAAGGTCTCTGAGCTGTTCCCCAACCCACATGGTGAATCTCTGAGGCAGGAAAATCCACCAATAAGCGCAGGACCCACCAAGATAGAGGAGGAACTTTGTCACACTGGTGTCAGAGGTGGGATCTTGGGGTGCACAGCGCGGCGGAAGAAGGAGGGTGATTTATAAAAAACAACAACAACAACAACAACAAAAACAACAACAAAAAAGGGAGAGGGTTTATTTTTTTTCACCACAATGGATGACGTAGTGCGGGCACTGATACAAGCTATGGCGGCCCAGCAGGAGGCTACCCGTGTCCAGGCAGCCGCCCAACAGGAGGCAGTGCTGCTGCAGCAAGAGACTAATCGCCTGCTGATGGACCAGGCTGCTCAAGACCGAGCTATGTTGTGGGAACTGGTAAACCAGGTAAAGTCCCTTACAGAGCTGAATCGCGGCCATGATGGGACGCGGCTCATACGGGCCAGCCATTGGCTGCAGAAAATGACACGGGAGGATGATGTAGAGGCATACCTTCTGGCCTTTGAGAGGACAGCCCTACGGGAGGCCTGGCCTCGAGATCAGTGGTCTGGCATCCTTGCCCCATTCCTGTGTGGGGAGGCCCAAAAGGCCTACCATGATCTGCCTGAAGAGGCTGCGGCAGACTACCCCCAGGTGAAAGCAGAGATCCTGGCCAGATCTGGGGTAACGACAGCAGTGCGGGCCCAGCAGTATCACGGTTGGAGGTACCAGGAAGACAAAACCCCGCGGTCCCAACTGTATGACCTCATCCATCTCGCACGCAAGTGATTGCAAACACAGTCCCAGAGTCCGGAAGAGATACTAGCGGTTCTGGTCATCGACTGATACATGAGGGGACTACCACCAGACCTTCGTGCCTGGGTAAGCCAGAACGAACCCTCCACCTATGACGAGGTTGTCGCCCTGGTAGAGAGGCGAAGGACAGCGAGGGAGCTGACCTGACCAGTTAAGGAAGAGGCACCCCGGGTTAAACTAGCAGCACCAAGCCCTAAAGTTCAGGTGACTGGGCCACCAGGAGGGCCCAGGTGGAAAAAGAGAGAGGCTGAAGGCCCATCAGAGGCCACAAAGAGACGGAGCACTGAGGGAGAAGAGGATCGTGGTGCTAGACTGCCCAAACCAAGAGACCGGGGAATGACTAGGGCTCCATACAGATGTTATGCCTGCGGGGGAGTGGGGACACATAGCTGCACAGTGTCCCAATGCTGAGGAGCCTATGCAGTGTAACCTGGGGAACTGGGCAGATCCATGCTCCCTAATCCACCTTGTGGGGGTCTCACTAACCCCACATATGTATACCAGACCAGTGAAACTAAATGGGGTAGGGACCACGGCACTGGTTGATTCGGGGAGTGCTATCACGCTTATCTCAGGGAAGCTCGTGAAGCTCGTCAGCTGCTGCAGGCTAAACGTACGGGGATAACATGTGTCCATGGGACAGTTAGTTACTACCCCACCATCCCAGTAAAAATCGAGATCCAAGGGAACACTACTGAGGTAGCAGCAGGTGTAGTCCCTAAACTCCCATACCCGGTGCTCATAGGGAGGGACTTCCCAGGGTTTGGAAACTTACTCCCAGTAGGGGGATTGGAGAAAGATGGGGACCCTAAAATTGGTGAGGCATCCACAGCAGACTGTCAACCCCCAATCTTCTCTGAAATATCCCCAGATTTGTTCTCCATTCCCAGACAGGGTAGAAAGACAAAAAGGGAAAGAAGGGCAGCTAAGGCCTTGGGAACCCGAATACTGACCCAAAGCCAGAGGGTCGCTCTTGTAGGTAGGCGGACCCGCGCAGCTGAAAAGGAGGCCACGCAGGAGAGAGAAGCGCCTGAGTCTGACCCCCACCCTAATGCTTCTGAACCAGTAGAGGCAACAGAGACTGGGCCCCTAGATCTTGGGCAGATTAGCCCCGGGAGAGGAAATTTTGGATGGGACCAGGCAGAAGACCCAAGGTATGACAACATTAGGAAGGAGGTGACTGAAATAGATGGGGTCCACGTGGAAGGGAAAACCCAGGGACCAGGACCCTACTTCATAATGAAGAAGGATCTCTTGTACCGGGTTGCACCAGTACAGGGGCAGAAGGTACAGCAGATCCTAGTACCTCAAAAACACCAGAACGCTGTATTAAGTCTTGCTCATAGTCATCTTTTTGGGGGACATTTGGGGGTAGAGAAGACCCTGGCACAAGTCCTACGACGGTTCTTCTGGCCCGGAGTACATGAAGAAGTGCGGCGGTACTGTGCCTCCTGCCCGGAGTGTCAGCTGCACAGTCCCCGTCCCCACTTGAGGGCACCTTTAGTACCCCTTCCCATCATAGAGGTCCCCTTCGAGCGAATAGCCATGGACCTAGTGGGACCCTTGGAGAAGACGGCTCGGGGCCACCAATATATACTTGTTGTTTTGGACTATGCTACTCGCTACCCAGAAGCCGTCCCCCTGCGGAACACGGCCTCTAAAACTATAGCCAAAGAGCTGGTGGGGATCTTTGCCCGAATGGGACTACCGAAGGAGATATTAACCGACCAAGGAACCCCATTTATGTCGAAGCTAATGAAGGACCTCTGTACGCTGCTCGATATACATACCCTGAGAACTTCGGTCTACCATCCACAGACTGATGGGTTGGTAGAAAGGTTTAACCGAACCCTCAAGGCTATGATAAGGAAGGTGGTAAGTTGGGACAGGAAGGATTGGGACACCCTACTACCCTACCTTATGTTCGTTATCCGGGAGGTACCTCAGGCCTCAACTGGGTTTTCCCCCTTCGAGTTATTATACGGGCGTCACCCCCATGGCATACTAGATATCGCCAAAGAGATCTGGGAAGAGGAACCCAATGAGGGGAGAAATATAATAGAGCATGTAATGCAGATGCGAGACCGGATAGCCCGGGTTACCCCTTGTCACGGAGTATGGGGGGACTCAGGGCCCTGCACCCCCCGGCGTCCTGCGATTCACCATGACTCTCAGCCAGCCAGTAAAGCAGAAGGTTTATTTAGACGACAGGAATACAGTCCAAGACAGGTCTTGCAGGCACAGACAACAGGATACCCCTCAGTTAGGTCCATCTTGGGGGCCCCGGGCATCCCAGCCCTCTTGGGGAGGTCAGAGCCCTCTCTGCCCCCCAGCCACCTCACCGGCCCGCTCCTGAGACTCTGCCTTCAGCGACCCCTCCCACCGCCTTTGTTCAGTTCCCCGGGCAAAGGTGTCACCTGGCCCCAGCCCCCTCCTGGGTTCTCATGTTACCTGCTCAGGTATTCTCCTTCGGTCAGCCTCCCATCCCCCAATGCAAACTATCCTAGCTACACTCCCCTGTCAGCATTCACAGACCACTTTAAGAACAGCCTCAGTTCGTCACACCCCTATTGTACGGAAACATTTGGAGAAGGCCGAGGAGGCCCAGCGAACCCATTATAATCGCCAGGCAAAAGTGCGACAGTTCCAACCAGGGGATCGGGTTATGGTGTTGGTACCCACGGCAGAAAGCAAGCTTCTGGCCCAATGGCAGGGGCCCTATGAGGTGGTTGAACCCGTGAGGGAAGTAACCTACAAGGTGCGGCAGCCAGGACGCAGAAAACAAGAACAGATTTATCACGTTAACCTTCTGAAACCCTGGCATGCACAAGAGGCATGCACAACGGTCCAAAAAGACCTAACCCAGTAAAACAAGCCTTCCAAACAGGTGAGAGTGTCTCCTGATTTAACACCAGACCAGAAGAATGAGGTGTCTGAGATGATCTTCCGGAACCAAGATGTGTTCTCGACAAAACCGGGTCGAACAACCGAGACATATCACCACATCGTCACGAACCCTGGGGCCAGAGTAACAATGAGGCCCTATCGGGTGCCAGCGGCAAAAAGGGAGGAAATAAAAGCAGAAGTAAAAAAAATGCTGGAGTTGGGGATCATCGAAGAATCCCACAGTCAGTGGTCCAGCCCAATCGTGCTGGTGCCCAAACCACTGTGACGGGTTGGATCACAGAAACCCCCTTGGGAGCTGCCACCCGATGTGCAAAGACTACCCCTGCTTCTGTTTTCCCTGCCAGCTCAGGACTCCAGCACCCTGTCTTGCTGAGCGAGACACTCCAGTCTGGCTCCAGACACAGACCCAGGGTCTGAATCACTTGTCCCAAAGCTGCAAGTTTACCTAAAAACAGCTCACAGGAGTGTTCTTGTCTTTAGCACTCAGATGCCCAACTCCCAATGGGGTTTAAACCCAGATAAATCCATTTTACCCTGCATAAAGCTTATGCAGAGTAAACTCATAAATTGTTTGCCCTCTATAACACTGATAGAGAGATATGCACAGTTGTTTGCTCCCCCAGGTACTCTGAGTAAATTACTAAATAAAAAGTGATTTTATTAAATACAGACAGTAGGATTTAAGTGGTTCCAAGTAGTAACAGACAGAACAAAGTAAGTCACCAAGCAAAATAAAATAAAATGCGCAAATCTATGCCTAATCAAACTAAATACAGATAATCTCACCCTCAGAGATGCTTCAGTAAGTTTTTCTCAGACTGGACACCTTCCAGGCCTGGGCACAATTCTTTCCCCTGGTACAGCTCTTGTTCCAGCTCAGGTGGTAGCTAGGGGATTCTTCATGATGGCTCCTCTCCCCTCTGTTCTCTTCCACCCCTTTATATATCTTTTGCATAAGGCGGGAACCCTTTGTCCCTCTGGGTTTCCACCCCCCCCCACTGGAAAAGCACCAGGTTAAAGATGGATTCCAGTTCAGGTGACATGATCACATGTCACTGCAAGACTTCATTACTCACTTGCCAGCACACACATATACAGGGAGACTCACAGGTAAACAGCCATCTGCAGACAATGGGAGTCATCAAGATTCCAAACCATCATTAATGGCCCACACTTTACATAATTACAATAGGCCCTCAGAGTTATGTTTTATATTTCTAGTTTTAGATACAAGAGTGGTACATTTATACAAATCAGATGATTATACTCAGTAGATTATAAACTTTGTAATGATACCTTACAAGAGACCTTTTGCATGAAGCATATCCCAGTTACGTTACATTCACTTATTACCGTATTTTCTCTAAAACTATCCCAGTTACATTATATTGACTTATTATCAAGTTTTTATAAAACCATATAGACTGCACAACGTCACAAGAGTGTCTCCCGATTTAACACCAGACCAGAAGAATGAGGTGTCTGAGATGATCTTCCGGAACCAAGATGTGTTCTCGACAAAAGTGGGTCGAACAACCGAGACATATCACCACATCGTCACGAACCCTGGGGCCAGAGTAACAATGAGGCCCTATCGGGTGCCAGTGGCAAAAAGGGAGGAAATAAAAGCAGAAGTAAAAAAAATGCTAGAGTTGGGGATCATCGAAGAATCCCACAGTCAGTGGTCCAGCCCAATCGTGCTGGTGCCCAAACCTGATGGCACCACAAGATTTTGCAACAACTTTTGGTGACTAAACGAAGTATCCTAGTTCGACGCGTACCCCATACCTCGCATAGATGAGCTAGTGGACTGTCTGGGTAATGCCCGGTACTTGACTACCCTAGACTTGACAAAGGGGTACTGGCAGATTCCCCTTGCGGAAGACGCAAAGGAAAAGACTGCGTTCTCTACACCAGAGGGTCTTTTCCAATATACTGTCCTCCCTTTTGGACTACATGGGGCCCCAGCTACCTTCCAGCGCCTCATGGACAAGCTATTACGCCCGCATAACAGTTATGCTGCTGCCTACTTGGACGATGTGGTCATTCATACCCCAGACTGGGAAATCCACCTGGAGAAGGTGGAGACAGTCCTCGATACCTTCAGGCGAGCTGGCCTTACAGCAAACCCTGCCAAGTGCGCTGTAGGGTTTACGGAGGCCAAATATCTTGGCTACATTGTGGGAAAAGGTCTGGTAAAACCCCAAGTGAACAAGTTAGAGGCCATCCAAAACTGGCCCCGACCAAGTCGCAAGAAACAAGTCCGGGCGTTCCTAGGTGTGGTGGGGTATTACCGACGATTTATCCCCCACTTTGCCACAAGGGCAAGCCCCCTGACAGACCTAGTGAAAGCCCGTGGACCTGATCTGGTGAGATGGTCTGACGCAGCAGAGGAAGCATTCACAGACCTACGGACTGCCCTCTGCAATAACCCCGTACTGATAGCCCCTGATTTCACCAAGGAGTTTATCCTGCAGACGGATGCATCGGAAGTAGGGTTGGAGGCCGTTCTATCACAGATGGTCGGGGAGGAGGAACACCCAATTCTATACCTCACTTGGAAACTCCTTCCAAGGGAACAAAAATATGCAGTGGTGGAGAGAGAATGCCTCGCTGTAAAATGGGCCATGGAAACATTGCGCTACTACCTGCTCGGGCGCAGATTTGTCCTCATGACCGACCATGTCCCTCTTCAATGGATGCAGCGGAACAAGGAGAAGAACACAAGGGTGACCAGATGGTTCTTATCCCTCCAACCTTTCCAGTTCCGTGTGCAACACAGAGCAGGGAGCCGTCATGGCAACGCCGATGGCTTGTCACCTGTGCACTGTCTGGCGTCCCAAGCTGCCCAACCCCTTGGCGTTGAGCAGGGGGGAGGGATATGTGACAGACCCAGACCAGTGGGGTACAGGAGTCTGGTAGAGGGCAAATATACTGGTCACTGGATGAGTAGTTTTCTGTTCCCTGAGTGACCAGAGCAGGGGCTGCACTAGAGTAATCAGGAACCTGCTAGAACCAGTTAAGGCAGGCAGGCTAATTAGGACACCTGGAGCCAATTAAGAAGAAGCTGCTAGAATCAATTAAGGCAGGCTAATCAGGGCACCTGGGTTTTAAAAGGAGCTCACTTCAGTTTGTGGTGGGAGTGTGAGGAGCTGGGAGCAAGAGGTGCAAGGAGCTGAGAGTGAGAGGGTGTGCTGCTGGAGGACTGAGGAGCACAAGCGTTATCAGACACCAGGAGGAAGGTCCTGTGGCGAGACTAAGGAAGGTGTTTGGAGGAGGCCATGGGGAAGCAGCCCAGGAAGTTGTAGCTGTCATGCAGCTGTTACAGGAGGCACTATAGACAGCTGCAGTCCACAGGGCCCTGGGCTGGAACCCGGAGTAGAGGGCGGGCCCGGGTTCCCCCCAAACCTCCCAATTGACCTGGACTGTGGGTTCTCCCAGAGGGGAAGGTCTCTGGGCTGTTCCCCAACCCACATGGTGAATCTCTGAGGCAAGAAAATCCGCCAATAAGGGCAGGACCCACCAAGCTAGAGGAGGAACTTTGTCACAGTTGGTGTTACTGAACACCGGCAGAGCGAAACATTTTACCCCACCGAGTGCTTGTGCTTCGAGACATTGAGCAAGGCTTGCTGTTGGTAAAGGGCAGGTTATTAGAGACTTGAGTGCTGGTGTTACTGAACACAGCAGAGCAAAGCATCCTACCCCATTGACTGACGGTAGTGAAATGATTGCTGTTTTGGGCCGCGCTTCTGGGAAGCTAGCCCCTCCATTTGATGGAGCAATCAGAGGCTGTTTTACAGTTAGGTCACAGAATGCACTTGTTGAACCAATCCTGTAGGCCCAAGATTTTAAACAAGAGCCTTTTAGAAATGGACTATTGCGAAGTGGGCTATTTGAAAACCTGTAACCAAGGAGCATTTGACCGTGTGTATAAAGCCACGTATTTTTGTGAGCGGAGATTTAAAACCGGGAGCCTAGACACAAAGACATGTCCATGTACAAGACACCTACAGAAACCAAGAAGTTGGTAATTGTCCTTGGGGGCACCAGGGCGTGTTCAAAAGAGAAGGCCCCTTTGCGCTCGTTTTGCTAACGAGGCAGGACCGTTGCCAAACCCCATGTTTCATCCTGAAATGGAACCGAAGAAACAGGAAGCCTTTATGGAGCCACAGCTCTTTGTAAAAGAAAAAAAGGATAAAGTGCGAAAAAATCTGTTGAGGGCTTTGGAGGGAGCAGAGTTGAAGGCAGAGGTAAGACCCCTTTGTAATTTTTTTAGAAAAATGTTTTATAAATATTGATGGTTAAATATTTTTGTTTATAATAGGGAGGAATGGAAGAAGAGTCTGTATACGAGGACATGGCAACCGATGGACCGACGGAGGATAGTGATGTTGAGAACCAACCAATAGACCCCGAGTCGTGGAAAGACGGTGACGTTGTTACTGGCAAAGCAACAGAAGTGCATGATGAGGTAAAAGCAGCTTAAATTATTTGAAAGAAAAGAAAACATATTTATGTAAGACACCGGATAAACGCTTGGCTTGCGGATCAAGAGGCTTACACTTTACATAAGTAAAGGCTTAAATTTAAAAAAGGCAAGGCTTAAATTTAAAAGAAATAAAACGGTTGTGTCTGATGTGGATGCGCAATGGCAGGCGAATTTGGTTGACATGGCCTCCTATTCTAACCACAACAACGGTCGTAAATATATTTTAACAGTGATAGATATTTTGTCTAAATACGCCTGCTATTGCACATCAGACACAACCGTTTTATTTCTTTTAAATTTAAGCCTCCACAACCCAAGCGGCGACCTGCTTTCTGCTTAAAGTTTTACGGTGTCTTTTAGTGGCCTGAAATAAGGGGGTTACACCCCCAAAACTTCCAACTTCTCCGGGAGAGTAATAAATTTTCTTTAGCAATCTCGCCATGTTTAACCCGTCTTGCTTTAAAACACCGTATACACAAGATTCAGTTTTTGCTTTTGTTTTTATTTAATACAGAAGCATCTATACACATCTTAGACGTTTGTAAGTACTGACGTGGGGAGCAAATGTTTCACCTGCAGAGGCAGGTCTAACCCAGTCAAGGGCCGGGAGTTGGAACCAGACTAATTCAGACTGGAAACAAGATGGAAAACGTCTAACAGTGAGGGGGGATTGTCCCCAGGGTCACGGTGGATTCGCTGTCAGTGACAAGTGTTAAATCCAGACGAGCTGGGTTCCTACCAGATCTGCTCTGGGAATGGTGTGGGGGGCAGGTCTCCGGCCTGGGCTAGGGGAGGTCAGGCTGGATGGGCCCCATGGGCCCGTCTGAGCTAGGGAAGGGCGGTGAGGCCAGGCAGCGTGGATTCCCCGCGGGGTTAGGGCAGCTTGGGAGAGCCACGGGGCGGCTGGGACAAGCCAGGCTGGAGTCGGACTTTCCTGGCAGAAGCAATGGTGCTTGTTTTCCGTGGCCTCCAGGAGGCCCGTCTCGGTTTGGCCCCATGTGGCTGTGGCCGGGGCACCAGCAGGGCTTCAAAGCCCGTCTGCTCACGCCCAGGCCCGCAGCCTGTACCGCTCCTTACGAGTTAATTGTCTCTGTACCTCTGGGGTCATTTCCAGAGCCAGGCAGCCGTCAGAGGTGACCTCCATCGATGTCTCCCTCCCAGGGGGGGTCTTCACTCCCTTGCACCCACCGGGTGGCTATGCATAATAAATTGTGGAAACCGAGTCACACGGCTAGTTCACTCTGAAATTTCTGCAATCCCTGGGTTCTCCACGCCTAACATCTTATCTGCCCTTTTGGATGGCGGCTGCCCCACCTTCCCGTTTCTCGGAAACAACCAGTCCACCCAGATATCCGTGTCATTCCTTATAATTATAGGCCTGTTTGTCTGAAACAGATCCAGGGCGAGATAATGGAGCAGCTGATACAGGGACTCAATTAATAAAGAATTAAGAGGGCGTAATTCAATGAATTCCGCTGTCACGTTATTGACATGAACTGGGACCATATAGATCATTGTTGCAATCAAGGTCCTGGAGTGGCACCAAAACTGGTATAAAGGGGGTCAAATAAGATGTCTAAGACGAGGCTATGGGTTGCTGGTTATGATTATGCCATCTGGGTGCATGGATCATTTTTGTAGTTGAAGTTATGAATATTGTATTTCTACCTGTGTTTCACGCTTGTGCTCTGCTTCTGGGTGACACCCCAGACAAGTTGGTGTCAGCTCTGCCTAGCCTGCTTGATGGCCCATTAAGGACCATCAGCTACACAACTGACACATTGGGAGAAGGCAGATACACCTTGTGACTCAGCAAGGCACGCAGGGACCTACCTAGGTGACTCCAGACTCCATTTTGCTGTAGTTCTCCACAGTAAGAACAAAGAGGTGTTCTTACACCTGGAGGAGACTATATAAGGCAGCTGCAGCTCCTCCATCCTGTCATCAATCCTGCTTCTCACCTCTGGAGGGACTTTGCTACAAGCTGAAGCTTTGAACAAAGGACTGAAGGACCCGTCCCAGCGGGGGATGTACTCCAGAGACTTGATTTGAACCTGCAGCTTATCCCATCCCAGCTACAAGCCTGAACCAAGAACTTTGCCATTACTGTATGTAACTGATTCCATGTAACCAACTCTAGCTCTCATCCAGATCTTTTTCCTTTTATGAATAAACCTTTCGATTTTTTAGGAGGTCACCTCCTAAAGGATCGGCAACAGCATGATTCGTGGGTAAGATCTGACTTGTCTATTGACCTGGGTCTGGGGCTTGGTCCTTTGGGATCAGGAGAACCTTTTTTCTTTTACTAGGGTATTCGTTTTCTTAACCATTCGTCCCCATAACGAGTGGCGCTGGTGGGGATACTGGGAAACTGGAGTGTCTGAGGGAATTGCTGGTGTGACTCGTGGTTCGCCAGTGGGGTGAGACCAAAGTCCTCTCTGTCTGGCTGGTTTGGTTTGCCTTAGAGGTGGAGAAACCCCAGCCTTGGGCTGTAACTGCCCTGCTCTAAGTGATTTGTCCTGTATTGATACTCTCAGTTGGGTCCCACCAAAGCCAGCATCGTTACAGAGGCGTAGTCGGCACGATCCACAGAACCAGGGCAATTAAGCTTTGGGTCAGAACCCCACACTATCCACATTTGAATTTTGATTTTGAGAGTTTGGTTGGTGAAAGAGCAGTTGCAATGGGTGAGCAAAGAGCATATGAGGGACTTGACAAAAACGCCCTGGAAGATTTGTGTTCAGAGAAGGGAATAAGCTTTAGAAAGAAAGCTACAAATCAGGAACTGAGAGATCTGTTAATGGCCAGTGATCAGGAGGCAGGAGCACAGCCCTTACCTGGTACAACAGAAGCTGCAGAAAAGGTTGGAATGCAAAAGGCAGCAAGTAAACTGCAGCTTGAGCATGAACAGAAACTAGCAGACATTGGATGGCTGGAAAAGCAAAAGGTAGCCGAGATACAGAGAGAAGCTGATGAAAGGAAGAAGAAAGCTCACCAGATGCAACAGGACATGGCCTGATTTCAGTTCCAAGTCAGCAAAGCTGGGGAAGAACAGCAGAAATTGTATCCTCTTGAAAGTCCAGTTTCTAACGATGTTGGTCTGTTGTATAACTCTGAGCAGTTGTCCGGGTGTAACCGAATGTACCCCATAAGCTGTGCCAATGCTCGGTATGGGAGTGGTAATGGAAAATTCATAGAGAGTGTGAATGTTGTAGTCCTCTATGAGTTTACTGTACGCGTGCCTTTAGCCAGAATCCACCTTGAATGGAATGGGACTCAGCATGAAGTTATCGCTGGGGTAAGGGGGTTATTGCCTAAGGATCTTTTGATTGGGGAAAATGTTAAAGCTTCATTCAGTCCAGGTAGCCAGAGCCAGTCACAGGACAGGAATGATCTTAAACCTGTGTCTGTTGTGGGCAATGATTTGCCTGGGGAGGGTTTCTCCAAAGGTTTGTCTGAGGAGAAGAGCTGTTTGTCTGTGAATGAAGTGTCTGAATGTCTGTCTAATGTGTCAGAAGTGAATCTGAAGTTAGATCAAGAGCAGGAAGATCCCATTGGTCAGGACAATGTTTCTTGGGAGCAGATTAAAGTGGCTGGTCAGGTGGAAGCCCTACCTGAGGAAGGAAAGGGTAGATCTTCGATGGGTGATGGATTGTTGGCTAGTACAGCTTGTAAAAGTTAACCTGGACAGGGTAACTGTGATTTGCTGGCAGTAGCTCTGTGTAGTGAGAAGAGCAGCAGTTTATCTGTTGGGAGTGGCCATGTGCCTGGTAAGGAAAGTCTGGATGAGCCCAGGCAGCCTTGTGAGCTGATGGCTTTATCTAGTCAGCAGTTTGGGAAGACAGGGAGAGTGGAAGATGAGTGTCCATATCCCTTACCTGTTTCCTGGGTGGAGAATAGTGACAGTGAAGGAAATGTGCCTGTGTCTGTCAGGGGTATTGAATTGCCTATGGAGGAAGCTACCTTGGTCTCCAAGCAGTTGTCTGTGCACAGCCCTGTGTGCTGGGACAAGGGAAATGAGATCCCGAGCTGTGTGTCTGGTGAAGGAGAATGTGTCTCCAGCTCTTCTTTGTCTGTGGAGCAGACAGAAGGTGCCTTTCATCCTGTGAGGGTTGAGAATAGTGCAGTTGTCTCAGAGTTGGTTCTGGATTCAACTAAAGCCCATGAAGGGAATGGTCCTAAGTCTGTGTCTGCTGGGGAGAATGGCACTGTAACTAGGTTACATCCAGTTAGTGTCATGGCAAAATCCCAGAGACCAGACAATTCTGGTGCTTGTATTTTACCTGTTGCTAATGTGTGGCTGGAAAAGGGTGTAGCAACTCTGTCTGATCAGGGTGATATCCTAGCCAGGGCACGAGGAGAGCAGAAGGGTGGTTTGATTGTGTTACCTACTGATGTTGCAAAAACTTGTAGCAAGAAGGAAAAGATTCCTGAGCTTGTGTGTGGCGAAGGAAACGAGAATGCTTCTGACCTTTCATCTAGTGAGTCTATGAGTTTGCCTGTGTGTCACGGAGTGTGGGGGGACACAAGGCCCTGCACCTCCGGCTTCCTGCGGTTCACCATGACTCTCAGCCAGCCAGTAAAGCAGAAGGTTTATTCAGACAACAGGAACACAGTCCAAGACAGGTCTTGCAGGCACAGACAACAGGACCACACCCAGTTAGGTACATCTTGGGGTCCCAGGGGCACCACCACCCCCATTGGGGGGGCAGAGCCCCATCTGGGCTCCCTCCATTACCAGCCAGCTCCTGAAACTCTCTTCCCAGCATCTCCTCCCCCAGCCTTTGTCCAGTTTCCTGGGCCAAGGTGTCACCTGGCCTCTAACCCCTTCCTGGGTTCTCATGTTACATGCTCAGGTATTCTCCCTCGGCCAGTCTCCCATCCCCCAATGCAGACTATCCTAGCCACACTCCCCACTCAGCATTCACAGACCACATTAAGAACAGTCCCAGTTCCTCACACTGTGTAAGCAGAGTCAGGATGAGCTCTCCCCTGACATCTGGTGGTGAATTGTGGAAAAGAACTTCAGGGGCTGATCTTGTTTGCATAGGCACACCCACCCTGCCTAGCATGAACCCACAGCTGCCCAAATGGTCACTTGGGCTGCTGTGGGATCCCCAGTTTCTCTGTTATTGGGGCAGGAAGAATAAAGTGTTGTTACCCTGATTATGTGAATCAAGGCCAGTGGAACTGTTTTATGACAGAGGGACTCACCATCAACTAAGTAGCACTCGCTAGACAAGGGACATGGGCTCCAAAACCTAGTGAATTGAGAGAGGCCTGAAATATCAATTGCACCCCCTTGTCTCTCTACTATGGAATATCAGAGCTAATTTTAATTCTATTAGGAATCTAGTTACAGGCTGCTGAGCTGAATTCACTTTGGGCCAATGGTTCGCCAGCACTGAAGCTCCCCTAGTACAAGCTGAAATCACTAAAGAGCTGAAATCTCTGAGTGCTGGGGGGGGCTGAAGTTATGTTGTTGAGCGGCTGGCGGAGCAGAGCAGTTCACGGAGCAGCTCGCAGCACAGCTGGTGGAGCGGAGCGGTTGGTGGAGCAGTGCAGTTCACGGAAGGGCTGGAGTGGCTCACAGGACGGAGGGTGGAGCGGAGCAGCTGTGGCAGAACCCCATGGAGAAGCGGGGCAGTCGGCCTCGGACCATGTAAGGTGCCCCTTAACACCGCTGCGCCCCACCCCCCTCTCCACAGGCTGGGAGGTAAAACTCTGCAGATAACTTTTGAACTCTGGGAAACTGGAGTGTCTGAGGGAATTGCTGGTGTGACGTGTGGTTAGCCAGTGGGGTGAGACCGAAGTCCTCTCTGGCTGGCTGGTTTGGTTTGCCTTAGAGGTGGAGAAACCCCAGCCTTGCGCTGTGACTGCCCTGCTCTGAGCGATTTGTCCTGAATTGGCACTCTCCGTTGGGTCCCGCCAGAACCAGCACCGTTACAGCCACTCAGCGGGGCTGGGTGGAAAATGGAGCCCGTCCTGCTACTTTGAGGCCTTTTGTCAGAGCGATTACAAAATTGGGTGATCAAGATAATAGCGCTGCTGTAACAACCGTAGATGCCTGGGAGGCGACTGACTGCGTGCCGCACGGCATCCGGATTGAAAAACTAGACCGGCCTCGAATGAACATAGGAAACGGATTCAAAACTGGCTAACTGATGGCTCTCCGAACGGAATCGGAAATGGGACATCGTCAGCAAGCCAGGGGGTTTCCAGTGGGCTCCCGAAGGGCTCGGTTACTGGCCCGACGCTAGTTAACCGCTTTATCGAAGAGCCGGAAGAAAACATAAAATCGCCCCTGAGAAAGTTTGCAGATGACCCAAAGAATCAGGGGAGTGGGGAATAAGGAAGAGGCGGGGCACTGGTCCGGAGCGATGTGGATCACAAGTCATCGATGGCTATTAGCCAGGCTGGGCAGGGATGGTGTCCCTAGCCTCTGTTTGCCAGAAGCTGGGAATGGGCGACAGGGGATGGATCACTTGGTGATTATCTGTTCTGTTCATTCCCCCTGGGGCACCTGGCACTGGCCACTGTCTCTCGCCATAACAAAGAGAAGGTGACAAGCCGGCTTGATCCCAGTCTGTCAGTACCTACGCGGGGAGCAAATATTACCCCCTTTCTGCTACAAACTGGTGTATTTCATGCTCTAGACCCCAGCCCTGGAACAGCACCTGACGCCGTTCCACTCCATCGGAAATCTCACCCGGACACCAGCGCCCGCTGCCCAGGGAGCGACTCGGCCCCCGGTCCAAGGAGAAATCTGACCTCCTCGTGCCAACAGCTTCCCCCAAAAGGCGTCTGCATCACCAACGTCACTAAGAGCCATGCAGCATTTCTCCCAAGCCTCAGCACTCGCTCGCTGTCACGGAGTGGGGGGACGTCAGGGCCCTGCACCCCTCTTCCTGCGATTTCACCGTGACTCGCAGCTAGCCAGTAAAACAGAAGGTTTATTGGACAGTAGGAACACAGTCTAAAACAGGGTTTGTAGGTACAGCCAGGACCCCTCAGTCAAGTCCTTCTGGGGGGCAGGGAGCTTAGACCCCAGCTTGGGGTTCCCTGCGTTCCACCACCCAGACCCAAACTGAAACCAAAATCTCCTCCAGCAGCTCTCTTCTCCCGCCCCCCCCCCCAGCTCCTCCTCTCCTTTGTTCAGTCTCCCGGGCAGAAGGTGTCACTTCTCCCAACCCCCCTCCTGACTCAGGTTACAGCTCAGGTAGCTTCCTTCAAGGGAAGTCCCCCTGTGATGAACTGGGACTGTTCTTGATGTGGCCTTTGAATGCTGAGTGGGGGGTGTTGGCTGGGAAGGCAGGGGAGTGTGGCTAGGATGGTCTGCATGGGGGGATGGGAGACTGGCCGAGGGAGAATACCTGAGCATGTAACATGAGAACCCAGGAAGGGGTTAGAGGCCAGGTGACACCTTGGCCCGGGAAACTGAACAAAGGCTGTGGGAGGGGTCACTGGGGAGAGTTTTCAGAGCTGCCTGGTGGAATGGCTGGGAGGCAGACGGGGCTCTGACCCCCTCAAGGGGCTGTGGTGCCCTGGGACCCCAAGATGCACCTAATTGGGGGGGATCCTGTTGCCTGTGCCTGCAAGACCTGTCTTGGACTGTGTTCCTGTCGTCTAAATAAACCTTTTGCTTTACTGGCTGCCTGAGAGTCATGGTGAATCACAGGAAGCCGGGAGTGCAGGGCCTTGTGTCCCCTCACACCCCGTGACACCCCCATCCCCAATGTAACTCCCCTGCAACATTCCCAGGTCAAATCCGCCCCGCTCCCTGCTCCGTCACACTCGCGCGCAAAGAACTTCCCAGAGGAACAGCCTGGTTGACGCCACGCGGGGGGTTTCCAAGTTTTCCTACCATTGCACCGTGTGGCCTTGAAACTGCCGCTCCGTGCAAAGTGCCTCATATATTGTTGCCAGGGCCCCCCAGGGCTGGGCACAGTGAGCCAACGCCCCTCTCCCATCCTCGAAAGCCGTCCTGAATGGACGGCAGGGAGGCGACCGCTCTGCGGGGGGATGGGCGTGGAAGGGGTGGACTGGTGCTGGGATCGGTTAACGTGACCGGCCGTGTTCAGGGCCAGGCTGTGGGGAGTCCGGGGCCAGTGGCGAGAGGCGGGAGCAGGGCTGGGGCTGGAGCAGAGGCTGTGACAGACACCCGGGAGGTTTGCAGCCGCGTCCCAAGTGACGGGGAGAGACACCCCGGATGCCTGGAACGCGCATGACAACCCGGTGCCAACCTGGCCGCCTGCCGGGCGTCGTTAGGGGCTGGCTGATGATGATCCTGCCCCGGGCCCGGCCCAGCAGTGAAACGAAGCTTCCTGCAGGAACTGGAGTCGCTCGGTTAATTAACGCAGCCAGGAACAAGCCCGGGGCGTGGCAGGGACCGGTCTGACCGGGTTCCAGACGCCGAGCCGGTGAAGCCGGAGGACTGCGGAGAGCCAGCCCTGGCCTGGGGCCAGGTGGGAGCCGGTGCCCCCTAGAGGGGACAGGCCTCTGCCCCATTCCCTGCCCCCCTGAGCCAGCCAGTCCCTGCCCTGGGGCCGGGTGGGAGCCAACGCCCCCTAGAGGGGACAGGCCCCTGCCCCATTCCCTGCCCCCTTGAGCCTGCCAGTCCCCGCCCTGGGGCCGGGTGGGAGCCGGCGCCCCCTAGAGGCTACAGGCCCCTGCTCCATTACCCGCCCCCCTGAGCCAGCCAGTCCCTGCCCTGGGGCCGGGTGGGAGCCGGCGCCCCCTAGAGGCGACAGGCCCCTGCCCCATTCCCCCCCCCCGAGCCAGCCAGTCTGTCTGGGAGGGTGAGGGAATTGCAGACCCCACCTCCCCCCGAATCCAATTCCCACCCTCCGCCCCCGCACCTTAGCTGGGGGAGGAGCGACTTCTCTCCCTCCCCCCCCCGTTGCCAGGGTTGCATCCGGCCAATAAGACGCCGTTCAGCTCAGGTCCAAAGTAAGTCATTTATTGGGGGGGGTCACACACACAGGGGCTGGCGGGGGAGCAGCTGGGAGCAGGGTTCGTGGGGGGGCGGGGAGTGGGAGTAGCAGGGACTGGGGGGGCAGGGGGCAGTGGGGAGCGGTCAGCGCCCTACACCAGCCCCACCACCATTACCACCAGACAAACTGCAGCATTTGAAGTAGACGTCGTTCAGGGCCGTGTCGTCCCCTTTGCCCTGGGGGGCCTCCACCTTGGTGGCGATGGTGCAGATGCCCCGCGGGCCGCAGGAGCGGCTCTGGGGGCCCCACTTGCCCCAGCACCGCCCATCCCCCTTCAGCTCCGCCCCGCCCGTGCAGACGAACTCGATGTTGTTGGCGGCCGTGTCGTCCTTGAGGCCCTGGCAGGGCTCCACCCGCAGCCGGAACTGGGTCAGCCGCTGCCCCGAGGGGCATTTCTTCACTAGGCCCCACGAGCCCCACCTGGGAGGAGAGAACGGGTCAGCTGGGCATGGCCCACAGGGGGTGCTGCCTTCCCCCCAACCTCTGCCACTCTGGGCTGGGAGCTGCTGCTCTAGTATCCCACCTCTGCCACCAGTAACCCACTGTCAATACCATGATCCCTCCCCTGCCACCACTAACCCACTGCCAATACCATGATCCCACCGCTAACACCACTAACCCACTGTCAATACCGCAATCCCTCCCCTGCCGCCACTAACCCACTGTCAATACCATGATCCCACCGCTAACACCACTAACCCACTGTCAATACCGTGATCCCACCCCTGCTACCACTAACCCACTGTCAATACCACGATCCCACCGCTACCACCACTAACCCACTGTCAATACCGTGATCCCACCGCTGCCACCACTAACCCACTGTCAATACCACGATCCCACCCCTGCCACCACTAACCCACTGTCAATACCGCAATCCCTCCCCTGCCGCCACTAACCCACTGTCAATACCATGATCCCACCACTAACACCACTAACCCACTGTCAATACCACGATCCCACCGCTAACACCACTAACCCACTGTCAATACCACGATCCCACCGCTGCCACCACTAACCCACTGTCAATACCACGATCCCACCGCTGCCACCACTAACCCACTGTCAATACCACGATCCCACCCCTGCCACCACTAACCCACTGTCAATACCGCAATCCCTCCCCTGCCGCCACTAACCCACTGTCAATACCATGATCCCACCACTAACACCACTAACCCACTGTCAATACCACGATCCCACCGCTAACACCACTAACCCACTGTCAATACCACGATCCCACCGCTGCCACCACTAACCCACTGTCAATACCGTGATCCCACCTCTGCCACCACTAACCCACTGTCAATACTACGATCCCACTACACCCACCACTAACCCACTGCTGACACTGACGTCCCACCATCGATGCCGCCCTCCCATCTCTGCCACTGCTAACCCCCCGCCGACCCCAGCTCCGTTGGTGACACCCCTATTTCACTATTGCGCATGGAGCCGGGTGCCCCCTCTGCCACCTGCCCGCACCCTCCGTTGGGCCCCTCCCCACGGTACTCACGGCCCCACGTTGGACTGGATCGTGCTGTCGTTGGAGCAGAGCAGCCGGATCCCGTTCAGCGCCGTGTCGTCCCCGGCGAGCTGGGGCAGCTCCACCTGCAACGGGGCATCGGGGGGGAACAAGCCTGGGCATTACAGACTGGTCCCCCATCACTTCAGTACAAGGAGCTGGGGGCAGTTGTGCGTGGGGAGAGGGAAATTGAGCAGAGGGGCTCAGGGCTCTGGGGTAGGGGGATCCATGTTGGGAAGGAGGTCAGGGGCAGGGGGAGCCGGGCTGTGGGGAGAGTGAAGGAGGCGTGGAGTTGGGCAGGGGGGAGCCGGGCTGGGGAAGGGGGCAGGGGCTGTGGGGAGGGTGAAGGGGGCAGGGAGTGGGGCAGGGGACTGGGGCTCTGGGGAGGGTGAAGGGGGCAGGGAGCAGGGCAGGGGGAGCCAGGCTGGGGAAGGGGGCAGGAGGAGACGGGCTGGGGAAGGGGGCAGGGGCTGTGGGGAGGGTGAAGGGGGCAGGGAGTGGAGCAGGGGGGAGCCCGGCTGGGGAAGGGGACAGGGGATGTGGGGAGGGTGAAGGGGGCAGGGAGTGGAGCAGGGGGGAGCCCGGCTGGGGAAGGGGGCAGGGGATGTGGGGAGGGCAGGGGGGAGCCGGGCTGGCGGGGGTGAATCTTTACCTTCAGGGAGAACCCAATGGCGAAGCTGTTGCCGGGGCAGGACTGTTCCTCGCCCCACGTGCCCCACATCCCTCCATTGCTAACGTCGATCTTGGTCTGGCCCCATGCGCCCCACAGGCAGCAGCCGAGCACAAGGCCGAGCGTGGCGTGCAGGGAGCTGTCCATGGCTGGGTAGGTGAGCGGAGGAAGCCAGCAGGAGATGCGCAGCTCCTGGCACGGGGCAGGGGTGTTTTATACCCGGGAGGGCGGGCTGGGCTGGGTTCCGGCCTGTGTGGGCAGTGCAAAGGGGTCGGCCTCGCCTTCTCTCGGCATTAGGTTAATCCTGCTCCCGACTACCCCGGGGCGCATGATGCAAGGTTCCTACCGCCACCCACCTAGGGCTCTGCTGCCTCATCGGCCCAAAACTCTCAGAGCAAATACGTCATGACAACACCTCCGGCCTCGTGCCAAATGATTCAACCGTCCCCGCTGACACCGGGGTGCCTTTATGGGGCCAGCATCCCACTGTTACCACTTTGGACGTAGTATCCCACTGTTAACACCACTATAATAATAATAATTAATGGAGATATCCTATCTCCTAGAACTGGAAGGGACCTTGAAAGGTCATCGAGTCCAGCCCCCTGCCTTCACTAGCAGGACCAAGTACTGATTTTGCCCCAGATCCCTAAGTGGCCCCCTCAAGGATTGAGCTCACAACCCTGGGTTTAGCAGGCCAATGCTCAAACCACTGAGCTATCCCTCCCCCCATTATGACACCAGGATCCCACTGTTAACACTTCAGTGGGAAATAAGGCGTGGGAACGAGGGAGAGGCTGGGTCCACGGTTCAGAGCGATGTGGATCACAACCCAATACTGTGGTTTGAATGCGGCTAAATGCCACCGTACACAACACGGAACGAGGCGCGTCAGCCGTACACGGGACGGGGAGTCTCTCCTGGGGAGCAGCGACTCTGAAGCAGATTTGGGGGGCGGGGAGGGTAATCAGCGGAACGTGAGCTCCCAGGGCGACGCTGTGACCAGAAGGGCGAACGCCATCCCGGGCTGCGTAAGCGGGAATCTCGCGTAGGGGCAGAGAGGCGATTTCACTGCTGGATCGGGCCCAGACGGTGCCCACAGTTCCAGCCGGAGGGTGATTACATCGGAGAGGGGTCACAGAAGAGCTGCAAGAAGGATTAAAAACCCTGCCTGCGAGTGAGAGACCCCAGGAGTTCAGTTAGCGTAACGAAGAGGCGGCGAAGGGGTGACGGATCCCGGTCTGTAAGTACCGACGCGGGGAGTGAATGTTTCACTAGCCCAGTCCGAGGGCCGGGAGTTGGAACCAGACGAATTCGGACTGGAAACAAGATGGAAAACGTCTAACAGTGAGGGGGGATTGTCCCCAGGGTCACGGTGGATTCGCCATCAGTGACAAGTGTTAAATACAGACGAGCTGGGTTCCTACCAGATCTGCTCTGGGAATGGTGTGGGGGGCAGGTCTCCGGCCTGGGCTAGGGGAGGTCAGGCTGGATGGGCCCCATGGGCCCATCTGAGCTAGGGAAGGGCGGTGAGGCCAGGCAGCGTGGATTCCCCGCGGGGTTAGGGCAGCTTGGGAGAGCCACGGGGCGGCTGGGACGAGCCAGGGTGGAGTCGCACTTTCCTGGCAGAAGCAACGGTGCTTGTTTTCTGTGGCCTCCAGGAGGCCTGTCTCGGTTTGGCCCCATGTGGCCGTGGCCGGGGCACCAGCAGGGCTTCAAAGCCCGTCTGCTCACGCCCGGCCCCGCAGTCATTCCCAGAGCCAGGCAGCCGTCAGGGGTGACCTCCATCGATGTCTCCCTCCCAGGGGGGATCTTCACTCCCTTGCACCCACCGGGTGGCAATGCATAATAAATTGGGGAAACTGAGTCACGCCACTAGTTCACTCTGAAATTTCTGAAATCCCTGCATTCTCCACGCCTAACAGCTTATCTCCCCTTTTGGATGGCGGCTGCCCCACCTTCCCATTTCTCGGAAACACCCAGTCCACCTAGATATCAGCGTCATTCGTTATAATTATAGGCCTGTTTGTCTGAAACAGATCCAGAGCCAGATAATGGAGTGGCTGATACGGGGACTCAATTAACAAAGAATTAAGAGGGCGTAATGCAATGAATTCCGCTGTGACGTTATTGACATGAACTGGGACCATATAGATCATTGTTGCAATCAAGGTCCTGTAGTGGCACCAAAACTGGTATAAAGGGGGTCAAATAAGATGTCTAAGACGAGGCTATGGGTTGCTGGTTATGATTATGCCATCTGGGTGCATGGATCATTTTTGTAGTTGAAGTTATGAATATTGTATTTCTACCTGTGTTTCACGCTTGTGCTCTGCTTCTGGGTTACACCCCAGACAAGTTGGTGTCAGCTCTGCCTAGCCTGCTTGATGGCCCATTAAGGACCATCAGCTACACAACTGACACATTGGGAGAAGGCAGATACGCCTTGTGACTCAGCAAGGCACGCAGGGACCTGCCTAGGTGACTCCAGACTCCATTTTGCTGTAGTTCTCCACAGTAAGGACAAAGAGGTGTTCTTACACCGGGAGGAGACTATAAAAGCTGCTGCAGCTCCTCCATCCTGTCGTCAATCCTGCTTCTCACCTCTGGAGGGACTTAGCTACAAACGGAAGCTCTGAACAAAGGACTGATGACCCGTCCCACCTGGGGATGTTCCAGAGACTTCATCTGAACCTGCAGCTTATCCCATCCCAGCTACAAGCCTATACCAAGAACTTTGCCATCACTGTATGTAACTGAATCCATGTAACCAATTCTAGCTCTCAGCGATATTTCTTTCTTTTATGAATAAACCTTTTGATTTTAGATTCTAAAGGATTGGCAACAGCAGGATTTGTGTGTGAGATCTAACTTGTGTATTGACCTGGGTCTGGGGCTTGGTCCTTTGGGATCGGGAGAACCTTTTTTCTTTTACTAGGGTATTCGTTTTCTTAACCATTCGTCCCCATAACGAGTGGCGCTGGTGGGGATACTGGGAAACTGGAGTGTCTGAGGGAATTGCTGGTGTGACTCGTGGTTCGCCAGTGGGGTGAGACCGAAGTCCTCTCTGTCTGGCTGGTTTGGTTTGCCTTAGAGGTGGAGAAACCCCAGCCTTGGGCTGTAACTGCCCTGCTCTAAGCAATTTGTCCTGTATTGATACTCTCAGTTGGGTCCCACCAGAACCAGCATCGTTACAGAGGCGTAGTCGGCAGGATCCACAGAACCAGGGCAATGAAGCTTTGGGTCAGAACCCCACACTATCCACATTTGAATTTTGATTTTGAGAGTTTGGTTGGTGAAAGAGCAGTTGCAATGGGTGAGCAAAGAGCATATGAGGGACTTGACAAGAAAGCCCTGGAAGATTTGTGTTCAGAGAAGGGGATAAGCTTTAGAAAGAAAGCTACAAATCAAGAACTGAGAGATCTGTTAATGGCCAGTGATCAGGAGTCAGGAGCACAGCCCTTACCTGGTACAACAGAAGCTGCAGAAAAGGTTGGAATGCAAAAGGCAGCAAGTAAACTGCAGCTTGAGCATGAACAGAAACTAGCAGACATTGGATGGCTGGAAAAGCAAAAGGTAGCCGAGATACAGAGAGAAGCTGATGAAAGGAAGAAGAAAGCTCACCAGATGCAACAGGACATGGCCTGATTTCAGTTCCAAGTCAGAAAAGCTGGGGAAGAACAGCAGAAATTGTATCCTCTTGAAAGTCCAGTTTCTAACGATGTTGGTCTGTTGTATAACTCTGAGCAGTTGTCCGGGTGTAACCGAATGTACCCCATAAGCTGTGCCAATGCTCGGTATGGGAGTGGTAATGGAAAATTCATAGAGAGTGTGAATGTTGTAGTCCTCTATGAGTTTACTGTACGCGTGCCTTTAGCCAGAATCCACCTTGAATGGAATGGGACTCAGCATGAAGTTATAGCTGGGGTAAGGGGGTTATTGCCTAAGGATCTTTTGATTGGGGAAGATACCAAAGCTTTGTTCAGTCCAGGTAGCCAGTCACAGAACAGGAATGATCTTCAACCTGTGTCTGTATGGGCAATACTAGCTGTAGTGAGACAAAGCCAAGGATGGGGAGCTCTTAGGATGCAATCAGTGATGTTGGTGTCATCCCTTCCTGCATCAATTTTGCGTTGGGGGTGTGACGTTACTGACATAATCTGGGACCATATAGATCATTGTTGCGACCAAGGTCCTGTAGTGGCACCAAATCTGGTATAAAGCGGGTCAAATAAGGTGTCTACGACCAGGTTATGGGTTGCTGGGTATGATTATGCTGTCTGGGTGCATGTGTCATTTTTGTAGTTGAAGTTATGAATATTGGCTCTAGACTGTCTGTATTTGGGAAGACAAGGTTGTGGAGAGAGGAATGTCTCCAGGCTGATTCTGTAAGCGCGCAGTCTGTGCGTCAGGGTCGGCAGTTGGTAAAACACCTAGCCGGCAAAGGAATTCCTGTGAGCAGGAGGTTTCAGTTTTCAGCCTTCTAGGAAAAAAGTGTGTGTGGGGGGGAAGACGCCCATCCTGCTGAAGGGAAGAATGAGTGTCCAGCCTTGAAATTGGTAGCAGCTAAGAATCTAAAAGCTAGTGTCTGTGTTGATGCAAATTACCTGGCTGACAGGGAGAAGAAAGACTTGCTAATAGCTGTTACCACAGAGAGTTCGCCCCATCAGCCAGTGAATTCTGTTAAGCAAGAGAGATCAGGGTTTGGTCCTTCAGGACAAGGAAAAAAGAGAGAACTTCCTTTTGCAAAGGGAAGCCACAGGGGAACCCGAAAATGCCCAGACCCCAGTGGTATTGAACCAAAGGTGTGGAATAAGAAACATGATGGTAAATGGACACTTGCAATGGATTTGTGCCTAATCTTCTGAAAAATCCCTTGAACATGTTAAGCGTGATACATGAAAACACACTTTATGTTAAAAGGCCTTGTTATACGGATGTTTCACAGTTAATGCCTGTGAACGGTCTTGGAACTTTTCACAGGGGAAAAGACATTCCAGACCTAATGTGCTGCGTGAAAAGGGAAACTGAGGCACACTACCATATTGCTTTCAAGGCTAAATGCCAAGTTTCCTGTACTGTGGACAACATTAATATCTACGTTGATTTGATGTTAATCGGGTTCCAAACATTTGCCAGAGCTTGTCTAGATAAAGCAGCTGTGTTCTTTAGCTCTTGGCAAGATCACGTAAGACATACAGGAATCCTGCTGCAAGAGCAGATCCAATCCACTATTGTTCTAACCAAGTTTTACCTCGATTTTGTAAAGAGGTTCAATCATGTTGTTGAACATGACTTTGATAAACCATTTCTGTTATACACTGGTACGGCTTCTAACCCAATACCAGCTGTAGTGAGACAGACCCAAGGATGGGGAGCTCTTGGGATGCAGTCAGTGATGTTTGTGTCATCCCTTCCTGCATCAATTTTGCATTGTGGGTGTGACGTTACTGACATGAACTGGGACTGTATAGATCATTGTTGCAACCAAGGTCCTGTAGTGGCACCAAATCTTGTATAAAGGAGGTCAAATAAGGTGTCTACGACCAGGTTATGGGTTGCTGGTTGTGATTATACTATCTGGGTGCATGTGTTATTTTTGTAGATGAAGTTATGAATATTGGCTCTATACTGTCTGTATTTCACACTTGTGCTCTGCTTCTGGGAAACATCCCAGACAAGTTGGTGTCAGCTCTGCCTAGCCTGCTTGATGGCCCCACGTGCCCCACATCCCTCCATTGCTAACGTGGATCTTGGTCTGGCCCCATGTGCCCCACAGGCAGCAGCCGAGCACAAGGCCGAGCGTGGCGTGCAGGGAGCTGTCCATGGCTGGGTAGGCGAGCGGAGGAAGCCAGCAGGAGATGCGCAGCTCCTGGCACGGGGCAGGGGTGTTTTATACCCGGGGAGGGCGGGCTGGGCTGGGTTCCAGCCTGTGTGGGCAGTGCAAAGGGGTCGGCCTCGCCTTCTCTTGTCACAGGGTCAGGGCTATAATTACGTTAATCCTGCCGCTGGCTGCCCCAGGGTGCATGATTCAAGGTTCCTACCGCCACCCACCTAGGGCTCTGCTGCCTCATTGGCCCAGCTCTCAGAAACACCCAGAGCAAACACGTCATGAGACAACACCTCCGGCCTCACGCCAAATGTTGCAAACCCCTCAAACACCAGGGTGCCTTTACGGCACAAGCATCCCACCGTTACCTCTTGGGACATAGTATCCCACCGCTCACACCACTATGCTGTTACGGTGCCAGAATCCCACCTCTGACCCCACTGTTACTGCTTCGGACATAGTATCCCACCGCTCACACCACTATGCCGTTACGGTGCCAGAATCCCACCTTTCACCTCACTGTTACCACTTCGGACATAGTATCCCACCGCTCACACCACTAGGCCATTACGGCATCAGGATCCCACTGTTAACACTTCAGTGGGAAATAAGGAGTGGGAAATAGGGAAGAGGCAGGTTCAGAGCGATGTGGATCACAACCCAATACTGTGGTTTGAATGTGGCTAAATGTCACCGTACACCACAAGGAACGAAGCGCGTCAGCCGTACACGGGCCGGGGAGTCTCTCCTGGGGAGCAGATGACCTCCTGAGGTCCCTTTCAACCCTGATATTCTATGATTCTATGATTCTATGACTCTGAAGCAGATTTGGGGGTCGGGGAGGGTAATCAGTGGAACGTGAGTTCCTGGCGCGATGCTGTGACCAAAAGGGCGAATGTGACCCTGGGCTGCGTAAGCGGGAATCTCGAGCAGGGGTGGAGAGGTGATTTTACTGCTGGATCGGGCCCTGCTGTGTCCGCAGCTGGAATCCGGTTCCGGTGCCCACAGTTCCAGCTGGAGGGTGATTAAAGTTTGCAGATGACCCAAAGAATCAGAGGAGTGGGTGTGACGGAGCAGGGAGCAGGGTGGATTTGACCTGGGAATGTTGCAGCGGGGTTACATTGGGGATGGGGGACTTCCCTTGAAGGAAGCTACCTGAGCTGTAACCTGAGCCAGGAGGGGGTTGGGAGAAGTGACACCTTCTGCCTGGGAGACTGAACAAAGGAGAGGAGTAGCAGAGGGGAGGGGGGAGAAAGCTGCTGGAGGAGTTTTGGTTTGGTTTCAGTTTTGGGCTGGGTGGTGCAACGCAGGGAACCCCAAGCTGGGGTCTAAGCTCCCTGAACCTCCCAGAAGGGCCTAATTGAGGGGTTCTGGTCGTACCTACACGCTCTGCTGGAGACTGTGTTCCTGTCATCTAATAAACTTTCTGTTTTACTGGCTGGTTGAGAGTCACAGTCAATCTCAGGAAGAGGGGTGCAGGGCCCTGACTCCCCCACACTCCGTGACAGTGGGGAATAAGGAAGAGGCCGGGGCACTGGTCCGGAGCGATGTGGATCACAAGCCATCAATGGCTATTAGCCAGGATGGGCAGGGATGGTGTCCCTGGCCTCTGTTTGCCAGAAGCTGGGAATGGGCGACAGGGGATGGGTCACTTGATGATTCCCTGTTCTGTTCATTGCCTCTGGGGCACCTGGCATTGGCCACTGTCTCTCGCCATAACAAAAAGAAGGTGACAAGCCGGCTTAATCCCAGTCTGTCAGTACCTACGCGGGGAGCAAATATTACCCCCTTTCTGCTACAAACTGGTGTATTTCACGCTCTAGACCCCAGCCCTGGAACAGCGCCTACCATTGCACCGTGTGGCCTTGAAACCGCTGCTCCGGGCGGTGAAGTGCCCCATATATTGTTGCCAGGGCCCCCCAGGGCCGGGCACAGTGAGCCAACGCCCCTCTCCCATCCTCGAAATGGACGGCAGGGAGGCGACCGCTCTGCGGGGGGATGGGCGTGGAAGGGGTGGACTGGTGCTGGGATCGGTTAACGTGACCGGCCGTGTTCAGGGCCAGGCACTGGGGAGGCCGGGGCCAGTGGTGAGAGGCGGGAGCAGGGCTGGGGCTGGAGCAGAGGCTGTGACAGACACCCGGGAGGTTTGCAGCCGCGTCCCACGTGACGGGGAGAGACACCCCGGATGCCTGGAATGCGCATGACACCCCGGTGCCAACCTGGCCGCCTGCTGGGCGTCGTTAGGGGCTGGCTGATGATGATCCTGCCCCGGGCCTGGCCCGGCGGTGAAACGAAGCTTCCTGCAGGAACTGGAGTCGCTCGGTTAATTAACGCAGCCAGGAACAAGCAGGGGACATCGCAGTGACCGGTCTGACCGGGTTCCAGACGCCGAGCCGGTGAAGCAGGAGAGCCAGCGGAGAGCCAGCCCTGGCCTGGGGCCAGGTGGGAGCCGGCGCCCTCTAGAGGCGACAGGCCCCTGCCCCATTCCCTGCCCCCCTGGGCCAGCCAGTCTGTCTAGGGGGGTGAGGCAATTGGAGACCCAACCCCCTCCAATCCAATTCCCACCCTCTGCCCCGCCAACTTAGCTGGGGGGGGAAGCGACTTCTCCCCCTCCCCCCCGTTGCCAGGGTTGCATCCAGCCAATAAGAGGCCGTTCAGCTCACGTCCAAAATAAGGTGTTAATTGGGGGGGTCACACACACACGGGCTGGCAGGGGAGCAGCTTGGAGCAGGGTTCGTGGGGGGGGCGGGGAGTGGGAGTACCAGGGACTGGGGGGGCAGGAGGAAGTGGGGAGCGGTCAGCAGATGGTGTGGGGGGGGGTCTGGATGGGGGAGGCTCCACCCACAGCTGGAACTGAGTCAACCACTTCCCCGATGGCCGTTTCGTCACTAGGGTTGTGGTGGGGGGTAACAATGCTGGTTCTGGCGGGACTCAATCCAGGACAAATTGCTCAGAGCAGGGCAGACCCCGCCCAAGGCTGGGGTCCTTTGCACACCCAGGCACCAAACCAGCCCGACAGAGAGGACTTCGGTCTCACCCCACTGGCGAACCACGAGTCACACCAGCAATTCCCTCAGACACTCCAGTTTCCCAGTATCCCCCCAGCGCCACTCGTTATGGGGATGAATGGTTATGAAAACCAAGACCCCAGTAAAAGGAAAAGGTTCTCCCGATCCCAAAGGACCAAGCCCCAGACCCAGGTCAATAGACAAGTCAGATCTTACCCAAAAATCACGCTGTTCACAATCCTTTAGAATCTAAAATCGAAAGGTTTATTCATAAAAGGGAAAAGATCTAGATGAGAGCTAGAATTGGTTACATGGAATCAGTTACATACAGTGATGGCAAAGTTCTTGGTTCAGGCTTGTAGCAGGGATGGAATAAACTGCAGGTTCAAATCAAGTCTCTGGAACATCCCCAGCTGGGATTGGTCATTCAGTCCTTTGTTCAGAGCTTCAGTTTGTAGCAAAGTCCCTCCAGAGGTAAGAAGCAGGATTGAAGACCAGATGGAGATGAGGCATCAGCCTTTTATAGTCTCCTCCCGGTGTAAGAACACCTCTTTGTCCTTACTGTGGAGAACTACAGCAAAATGGAGTCTGGAGTCACCTAGGCAGGTCCCTGCGTGCCTTGCGGAGTTACAAGGCGTATCTGCCTTCTCCCAATGGGTCAGTTGTGGAGCTGATGGGCCTTAATGGGCCATCCAGCACGCTAGGCAGAGCTGACACCAACTTGTCTGGGGTGTCCCCCAGCAGCAGAGCAGAAGTGTGAAATACAGACAGTCTAGAGCCGATACCTATAACTTTAATGACACATGCACCCAGATGGCATAATCATACCCAGCAACCCATAACCTGGTCCTAGACACCTTCCTTGACCCCCTTTATACAAGATTTGGTGCCACTACAGGACCTCGGTTGAAACAATGATTGATCCAGTCCCAGTTACTACAACCACATCCCGGAGCCCATTTCGTCAGTAGTGGAGGTGGTGGTCTGGGTTGTGGTGGGGGGCAGGGTTGTGGAGGTGGGGGGCTGCATTCAGGTGGGGGGCTGGGTTGTGGTGGGGGGCAGGGTTGTGGAGGTGGGGGGCTGCGTTGAGGTGGGGGACTGGGTTGTGGTGGGGGGCAGGGTTGTGGAGGTGGGGGGCTACGTTGAGGTGGGGGACTGGGTTGTGGTGGGGGGCAGGGTTGTGGAGGTGGGGGGCTGCGTTGAGGTGGGGGACTGGGTTGTGGTGGGGGGCAGTGTTGTGGTGGGGGTCAGGGTTTCAGGCCTGCAGCATCTGAAGTAGACGTCGTTCAGGGCCGTGTCGTCCCCTTTGCCCTGGGGGGCCTCCACCTTGGTGGCGATGGTGCAGATGCCCCGCGGGCCGCAGGAGCGGCTCTGGGGGCCCCACTTGCCCCAGCACCGTCCGTCCCCCCTCAGCTCCGCCCCGCCCGTGCAGACAAACTCGATGTTGTTGGCGGCCGTGTCGTCCTTGAGGCCCTGGCAGGGCTCCACCCGCAGCCGGAACTGGGTCAGCCGCTGCCCCGAGGGGCATTTCTTCACTAGGCCCCACAAGCCCCACCTGGGAGGAGAGAACGGGTCAGCTGGGCACGGCCCACAGGGGGTGCTGCCTTCCCCCCAACCTCTGCCACTCTGGGCTGGGAGCTGCTGCTCTAGTATCCCACCTCTGCCACCAGTAACCCACTGTCAATACCATGATCCCTCCCCTGCCACCACTAACCCACTGCCAATACCATGATCCCACCGCTAACACCACTAACCCACTGTCAATACCGCAATCCCACTGCTAACACCACTAACCTGCTGTCAAAGCACTATCCCACCTCTGCCACCACTAACCCACTGCCAATACCACAATCCCACTGCTAACACCACTAACCTGCTGTCAAAGCACTATCCCACCACTGCCACCACTAACCCACTGTCAATACCACAATCCCTCCCCTGCCGCCACTAACCCACTGTCAATACCACGATCCCTCCCCTGCCACCACTAACCCACTGTCAATACCACAATCCCACCCTGCCACCACTAACCCACTGTCAATACCATGATCCCACCCCTGCCACCACTAACCCGCTGTCAATACCACAATCCCACCACTGCCACCACTAACCCACTGTCAATACCACGATCCCTCCCCTGCCACCACTAACCCACTGTCAATACCACGATCCCTCCCCTGCCACCACTAACCCACTGTCAATACCACGATCCCACTTCTCCCACCACTAACCCACTGTCAATACCACGATCCCTCCCCTGCCTCCACTAACCCACGGTCAACACCACGATCCCTCCCCTGCCACCACTAACCCACTGCCAATACCACGATCCCTCCCCTGCCTCTACTAACCCACTGTCAACACCACGATCCCTCCCCTGCCACCACTAACCCACTGCCAATACCACGATCCCTCCCCTGTCTCCACTAACCCACTGTCAATACCACGATCCCACCCCTCCCACCACTAACCCACTGTCATAAGAACATGAGAACATAAGAGAGGCCGTACCGGGTCAGACCAAAGGTCCATCTAGCCCAGTATCCTGTCTACCGATAGTGGCCAATGCCAGGTGCACCAGAGGGAGTGGACCAACAGGCAATGATCAAGTGATCTCTCTCCTGCCATCCATCCTCTGACAAACAGAGGCTAGGGACACCATTCCTTACCCATCCTGGCTAATAGCCATTAATGGACTTAACCACCATGAATTTATCCAGTTCTCTTTTAAACGCTGTTATAGTCCTAGCCTTCACAACCTCCTCAGGTAAGGAGTTCCACAAGTTGACTGTGTGCTGCGTGAAGAAGAACTTCCTTGTATTTGTTTTAAACCTGCTGCCCATTCATTTCATTTGGTGACCCCTAGTTCTTGTATTATGGGAATAAGTAAATAACTTTTCCTTATCCACTTTCTCCACATCACTCATGATATTATATACCTCTCTCATATCCCCCCTTAGTCTCCTCTTTTCCAAGCTGAAGAGTCCTAGCCTCTTTAATCTCTCCTCATATGGGACCCGTTCCAAACCCCTAATCATTTTAGTTGCCCTTTTCTGAACCTTTTCTAGTGCCAGTATATCTTTTTTGAGATGAGGAGACGCATCTGTACTCAGTATTCGAGATGTGGGCATATCATCGATTTATATAAGGGCAATAATATATTCTCAGTCTTATTCTCTATCCCCTTTTTAATGATTCCTAACATCCTGTTTGCTTTTTAGACCGCCTCTGCACACTGCGCGGACATCTTCAGAGAACTATCCACGATGACTCCAAGATCTTTTTCCTGACTTGTTGTAGCTAAATTAGCCCCCATCATATTGTATGTATAGTTGGGGTTATTTTTTCCAATGTGCATTACTTTACATTTATCCACATTAAATTTCATTTGCCATTTTGTTGCCCAATCACTTAGTTTTGTGAGATCTTTTTGAAGTTCATCACAGTCTGCTTTGGTCTTAACTATCTTGAGCAGTTTAGTATCATCTGCAAACTTTGCCACCTCACTGTTTACCCCTTTCTCCAGATCATTTATAAATAAGTTGAATAGGATTGGTCCGAGGACTGACCCTTGGGGAACACCACTAGTTACCCCTCTCCATTCTGAGAATTTACCATTTATTCCTACCCTTTTTTCCCAGTCTTTTAACCAGTTCTCAATCCATGAAAGGACCTTCCCTTTTATCCCATGACAACTTAATTTACGTAAGAGCCTTTGGTGAGGGACCTTGTCAAAGGCTTTCTGGAAATCTAAGTACACTATGTCCACTGGATCCCCCTTGTCCACATGTTTGTTGACCCCGTCAAAGAACTCTAATAGAGTAGTAAGACACGATTTCCCTTTACAGAAACCATGTTGACTATTGCTCAACAGTTTATGTTTTTCTATGTGTCGGACAATTTTATTCTTAACTATTGTTTCGACTAATTTGCCCGGTACCGATGTTAGACTTACCGGTCTGTAATTGCCGGGATCACCTCTAGAACCCTTTTTAAATATTGGCGTTACATTAGCTAACTTCCAGTCATTGGGTACAGAAGCCAATTTAAAGGACAGGTTACAAACCTTAGTTAATAGTTCCGCAATTTCACATTTGAGTTCTTTCAGAACTCTTGGGTGATACCATCTGGTCCCGGTGACTTGTTAATGTTAAGTTTATCAATTAATTCCAAAACCTCCTCTAGTGACACTTCAGTCTGTGACAGTTCCTCAGATTTGTCACCTACAAAAGCCAGCTCAGGTTTGGGAATCTCCCTAACATCCTCAGCCGTGAAGACTGAAGCAAAGAATCCATTTAGTTTCTCCGCAATGACTTTATCGTCTTTAAGCGCTCCTTTTGTATCTCGATCATCAAGGGGCCCCACTGGTTGTTTAGCAGGCTTCCTGCTTCTGATATACTTAAAAACATTTTGTTATTACCTTTGGAGTTTTTGGCTAGCTGTTCTTCAAACTCCTCTTTGGCTGTCAATACCACGATCCCTCCCCTGCCTCCACTAACCCACTGTCAATACCACGATCCCTCCCCTGCCACCACTAACCTACTGTCAATACCGTGATCCCTCCCCTGCCACCACTAACCCACTGTCAATACCATGATCCCACCGCTGCCACCACTAACCCACTGTCAATACCGCGATCCCTCCCCTGCCACCACTAACCCACTGTCAATACTGCGATCCCACCCCTGCCACCACTAACCCACTGTCAATACCATGATCCCACCACTGCCCCCAACCCACTGTCAATACCACGATCCCTCCCCTGCCACCAGTAACCCACTGTCAATACCACGATCCCACTTCTGCCACCACTAACCCACTTCTGACACCGACGTCCCACCGTCGATGCCACCCTCCCATCTCTGCCACTGCTAACCCCCCGCCCAACCCCAGTTCTGTTGGTGACACCCCTATTTCACTAGTGCGCATGGAGCCCAGTGCCCCCTCTGCCAGGTGCCCGCACCCTCCGTTGGGCCCCTCCCCGCGGTACTCACGGCCCCACGTTGGACTGGATGGTGCTGCCGTCGGAGCAGAGCAGCCGGATCCCGTTCAGCGCTGTGTCATCCCCAGCGAGCTGGAGCAGCTCCACCTGCAACGGGGCATCGGGGGGGAACAAGCCTGGGCATTACAGACTGGTCCCCCATCACTTCAGTACAAGGAGATGGGGGGCAGAGGGGCGTGGGGAGGGGGAAATTGAGCAGAGGGGCTCAGGGCTGTGGGGCAGGGGGATCCGGGTTGGGGAGGAGGGCAGGGGCAGGGGGAGCTGGGCTGGGGAAGGGGCAGGGGATCTGGGGAGGATGAAGAGGGCAGGGAGTGGGGCAGGGGAGAGCCGGGCTGGTGGGTGTGAATCTTTACCTTCAGGGAGAACCCAATGGCGAAGCTGTTGCCGGGGCAGGACTGTTCCTCGCCCCATGTGCCCCATATCCCCCCATTGCTAACGTGGATCTTGGTCTGGCCCCATGCGCCCCACAGGCAGCAGCTGAGCACAAGGCTGAGAATGGCGTGCAGGGAGCTGTCCATGGCTGGGTAGGCGAGTGGAGGAAGCCAGCAGCAGATGTGCAGCTCCTGGCACGGGGCAGGGGTGTTTTATACCCGGGAGGGCGGGCTGGGCTGGGTTTCGGCCTGTGTGGGCAGTGCAAAGGGGTCAGCCTTGCCTTCTCTCGGCATGGGGTCAGGCCTATAATTAGGTTAATCCTGCCCCCAACTACCCCGGGGCGCATGATGCAAGGTTCCTACCGCCACCCACCTAGAGCTCTGCTGCCTCATCGGCCCAAAACTCCCAGAGCAAATACGTCATGACAACACCTCCGGCCTCGTGCCAAATTATTCAACCGTCCCCGCTGACACCGGGGTGCCTTTATGAGGCCAGCATCCCACTGTTACCACTTTGGACGTAGTATCCCACCGTTAACACCACTATGGTGTTACGACACCAGGATCCCACCTCTGACCCCACTGTTACCACTTTGGATGTAGTATCCCACTGCTAACACCACTATGCCGTTACGACACCAGGATCCCACTGTTAACACTTCAGTGGGAAATAAGGCGTGGGAACGAGAGAGAGGCCGGGTCCCCGGTTCAGAGCGATGTGGATCACAACCCAATACTGTGGTTTGAATGCGGCTAAATGCCACCGTACACAACATGGAACGAGGCGCGTCAGCCGTACACAGGACGGGGAGTCTCTCCTGGGGAGCAGCGACTCTGAAGCAGATTTGGGGGGCGGGGAGGGTAATCAGCGGAACGTGAGCTCCCAGGGCGACGCTGTGACCAGAAGGGCGAACGCCATCCCGGGCTGCGTAAGCGGGAATCTCGCGTAGGGGCAGAGAGGCAATTTCACTGCTGGATCGGGCCCAGACAGTGCCCACAGTTCCGGCCGGAGGGTGATTACATCGGAGAGGGGTCAGAGAAGAGCCAGGAGAAGGATTAAAAACCCTGTCTGCGAGTGAGAGACTCCAGGAGCTCAGTTAGCGTAATGAAGAGGCGGCAAAGGGGTGACGGATCCCGGTCTGTAAGTACCGACGCGGGGAGCGAATCTTTCACTAGCAGAGGCAGGTCTAACCTGGTCGAGGGCCGGGAGTTGGAACCAGACGAATTCGGACTGGAAACAAGATGGAAAACGTCTAACAGTGAGGTGGGCTTGTCCCCATGGGCCCGTGTGAGCTAGGGAAGGGTGGTGAGGCCAGGCAGCGTGGATTCGCCGCGGGGTTAGGGCAGCTAGGAGCGGCTGGGACGAGCCAGGCTGGAGTCGGACTTTCCTGGCAGAAGCAATGACGCTTGTTTTCCGTGGCCTCCAGGAGGCCCGTCTCGGTTTGGCCCCATGTGGTTGTGGCCGGGGAATCAGCAGGGCTTCAAAGCCCGTCTGCTCACGCCCGGCCCCGCAGCCCCTACCGCTCATTACAAGTTAATTGTCTCTGTACCTCTGGGGTCATTCCCAGAGCCAGGCAGCCGTCAGGGGTGACCTCCATCGATGTCTCCCTCCCGGGGATGGGGGTCTTCAATCCCATGCACCCGCCGGGTGGTGATGCATAATAAATTGGGGAAACTGAGTCACGCCACTGGTTCACACTGAGATTGCCACAATCCCTGCGTTCTCCATGCCTGACATATTATCTCCCCTTTTGGATGGCGGCTGCCCCACCTTCCCAGTCCACACAGATATCAGCGTCATTCCTTATAATTATAGGCCTGTTCGTCTGACATAGATCCAAGGCAAGATAATGGAGCGGCTGATATGGGGAGTCAATTAATAAGGAATTAAGGGAGCGTAATGTAATGAATGCCGCTCAGCAGGGCTGGGTGGAGAATGGGGCCTTTTGTCAGAGCGATTACAAAATTGGGTGATTAAGATAATAGCGCTGCTGTAACAACCGTAGATGCCTGGGAGGCGACTGACTGCGTGCCGCACGGCATCCGGATTGAAAAACTAGACCGGCCTCGAATGAACATAGGAAATGGATTCAAAACCGGCTAACTGATGGATCTTTGAACGGAATCGGAAACGGGACATCGTCAGCGAGCCGGGGTGTTTCCTTGGGCTCCCGCAGGGCTCGGTTCCTGGCCCGACGCTGGTTAACTGCTTTATCGAAGAGCCGGAAGAAAACATAAAATCACCCCTGAGAAAGTTTGCAGATGACCTCAAAAATCAGGGAAGTGGGGAATAAGGAAGAGGCCGGGGAACTGGTCCAGAGCGATGTGGATCACAAGTTGTCATAACTGTCACGGAGTGTGGGGGGACTCAGGGCCCTGCACCCCCGGCTTCCTGCGATTCACCAGGACTCTCAGCCATCCAGTAAAGCAGAAGGTTTATTTAGACGACAGGAATACAGTCCAAGACAGGTCTTGCAGGCGCAGACAACAGGACCCCCCCCCCAATTAGGTCCATCTTGGGGTCCCCGGGCACCCTAGCCCCCCTGGGAGGTCAGAGCTCCGTCTGCCTCCCAGCCATGGTCACTAGCCAGCTTCTCCAACTCTCTCCTCAGCGACCCCTCCCACAGCCTTTGTTCAGTTTTCCGGGCAAAGGTGTCACCTCACCTCTAACTCCTTCCTGGGTTCTCATGTTACATGCTCAGGTATTCTCCGTCGGTCAGTCTCCCATCCCTCAATGCAGACCATCCTAGCCACACTCCCCTGTCAGCATTCACAGACCACACTAAGAACAGTCCCAGTTCGTCACATCTCTCCCCCCTCCGAGACCGAACTGAGCGGGGTCACTTTAGCCAGTGACCCGGGGAAGTTCGATCCTACCCCCGTTCCCATGGATGCCCCAGAATCCCTCCCATTCCTTGTTTTCCACCCCAATATCCCTGGGGTTCCAACTGGGCTGGGGTCTTCTCCCAGCACTCCAGTCTGGAGGTCTGTGCTTCGGGCTCTCTTGGTTCAGAGCCCCCCTTTTAACCTTGGCCACCCTCTGGAAAGGCTCCTCTATGCTGGGCAAGGGTCCTAAAGCCGTTTTCCCCTTGTCCCGGGCCTTCCTTCCCCTCTGACAGGGGTCACAGGATCGGCAGTACTGCCGGACAGTAACAAAGACCCCAGGCCAGTAAAAGCTCCGTAGCAGCCTCTGCTGGGTACGCCAGGTTCCCTGGTGCCCCGAGAGGGGAATGTTATGGGCCCGGTACAGCAGCTGGCGGTGATACTTGTGGGGTACCACCAGCTGTCTCCTGATCCCCCCTGACTCCATTTTCCCTGGGGGAGCCCATTCTCGGTACAGGAACCCCTTCTCCCACAGGAACCTTTTCCGGCCACCTCTCCCCATGGTCTGTACCGCACCGAGGTCGGCCAGGTCCCTTATCTTCCGCAAGGAGGGATCTTTCTGCAACTCGGCCTGGAACTCAGCAGCTGGGACAGGGATGGCCACCTGCTCTCTCTCGCCGGCTGGGTCTGAAGCCGCAGCCTCCCTGAGCCGTGTCCCTGGGTGTTCCCTCCCCACCAGGTTAGGGTCCTGCGCCTCGGGCAAGGCACCCTCCCCAAGGTCAGGGCGCAGTGCTCCTCGCCGGCTCTGACTGCGGGTCACAACCAGGGCACTTTGGGGGTTGCTTGGCCAGTCCTCCAGGTCCCCCCCCCATCAACACCTCAGTGGGCAAATACGGGTGTACCCCCACATCCTTGGGGCCCTCCTTGGCCCCCCACTTCAGGTGTACCCTCGCCACAGGTACCTTGAATGGGGTCCCACCCACCCCCGTCAGAGTCAGGTAGGTGTTGGGCACCACCCGATCTGAGGCCACCACCTCGGGCCGGACCAGTGTCACCTCTGAGCCCGTATCCCAGTATCCATTGACCTGCCTCCCATCCACCTCCAGGGGAACAAGGTACTCTCTCTGGAGGGACCGCCCCGCGCCCACCGTATAAACCAAAAACCCTGAGTCTGGAGCATCCAGCCCCCCAGAGGAGCTGGCCTGGAGCTCTCCTCCCTCCTTAGCAGGTGGTACTCTGCCAGCCCCCCTTCCCTGGGAACGCTGCCTCTCGCCCGGCTGGGTCTCTACCCAGTCAACCCTCTGTGGGTTCGGTCTGCTCAGTCTGTCCCTGAGCCTGGGGCACTGGGCCCGTAGGTGACCTCTCTGGTCACAGTGATAGCAGACCCTGTCCCATGGGTCCCCTCGAGTGGGTTGGATGGACCTGACGCTGGATCTTCCCCTTTGGTGGGGTTTTTCCGTATTTTCCCGCTGGGAGGTCCCATGGTGACTCTCGCTCTGCGTTGTGGTGGGCCTGTTCCTTTGGGACTCCTCCCGGTTATCCCCTGCCCGACTGTTCACAAACTCGTCGGCCAGCTGGCCTGCGTGCTGCGGGTTCTCTGGCTTTTGGTCCATCAACCATCGCCTCAGGTCCGATGGGCACTGCTCATACACGTGCTCCAGTACGACTAGGTCATGTAGATCCTCTATAGTTTGGGCCCCAGCCGTCCACTTGCGGGCATACCCCTGCGCCCGGTTGGCTAGTTGCAGGTATGTGACCTCACGGGTTTTACGCTGATTCCGGAACCTTTTCCGGTACATCTCAGGGGTCAGCCCAAACTCGCGGAGCAGGGCCTTTTTGAACAGTTCGTAGTCCCCTGTCTCCGCCCCTTTCAGTCGGCTGTACACCTCCCTGGCTGTGGAGTCCAGTGAGGGGATGAGAAACTGGAGCCTGTCTGCAGGGTCAACCTGGAGCAGCTCGCAGGTATTCTCAAAGGCCGTCAGGAAGGTATCCATGTCCTCCCCCTCCTTATGCTGGGCCAGGGAGCACTTATCAAAGCTCTTTGCAGTCTTGGGTCCCCCCTCACTCACCGCAGCTGGGGCCCCACTGCTCCTCAGCCTGGCCAGTTCCAGTTCATGACGCCTCTGTCTCTCATTCTCCTCCCGTTCATGCTGTCTCTGTTGTTCACGATCCTCCAGCTCTCTCAGTTTTAGCTCTCTCTCCCATTCCAGCCCATTCCGCTCCACGGATGCTGCGCGTGGCCGGGAGGATCCCCTGTTGGCCGGCAAGCTTCGCCGGGAGGATCCCCTGCTGGCCGGGGGGGTCACGGCGCCCTCGGTATTTGCTGGGCTCCTCCCCACCCTTCCCCTAGGCATAGGAAGGGGGGGTCTCGGGAAGCCCTCAGCAGCCGGCTGACCACTCCCAGCTGGGACAGACACTGGGGCCTGTGCTGCATCTGCCAGGCTGCTTCCCTCAGAGACAGGGATCAGTTCATTCGAGCGATCTCCCTTCTCCAGCTGGGCAATGAGCTGTTCTTTGGTGAGCCTCCCAATGCGCACCCCCCTCTGCTTGCACAGCTCCACCAGGTCGCTCTTAAGCTGCTTGGCATACATCTTCCTGCTGGCCACTCACAGGCCTGTGTGCTCACTGCTCCCCACAGTTTCCCGGGAGACCCCTAGTGTGCCAGTCCTTCTCGAGGTCACCACCTCTCTGCCAGGGTCGAGCTGCAGACTCCTCTGCCCCTGGGACCACTCGCTGCGATCCCCCGGGGGACCCTGTTACTGCAAAAGTCCTTCTCGCTGGTCACACACTCCCAGGGGTGATAACCGTCTCTCTCTGACTCTTCAGCATGCCTGGTCCCCGTCAATCCCCCTTCGTTTTACTTCTCCCCAGTCACTTACTGCAGGAAGCGCCGTCCACGGGGTGCAGTAGATCCCACCGCTGCCACCAGTTGTCACGGAGTGTGGGGGGACTCAGGGCCCTGCACCCCCGGCTTCCTGCGATTCACCATGACTCTCAGCCAGCCAGTAAAGCAGAAGGTTTATTTAGACGACAGGAATACAGTCCAAGACAGGTCTTGCAGGCACAGACAACAGGATACCCCTCAGTTAGGTCCATCTTGGGGTCCCCGGGCACCCTAGCCCCCCTGGGAGGTCAGAGCTCCGTCTGCCTCCCAGCCATGGTCACTAGCCAGCTTCTCCAACTCTCTCCTCAGCGACCCCTCCCACTCCCTTTGTTCAGTTTTCCGGGCAAAGGTGTCACCTGGCCTCCCCCCCTTCCTGGGTTCTCATGTTACATGCTCAGGTATTCTCCTTCAGTCATTCTCCCATCCCCCAATGCAGACCATCCTAGCCACACTCCCCTGTCAGCATTCACAGACCACTTTAAGAACAGTCTCAGTTCGTCACAATAACTATAAAGGGAAGGGTAACAGCTCTCTTGTGTACAGTACTATAAAATCCCTCCTGGCCAGAGACTCCAAAATCCTTTTATCTGTAAAGGGTTAAGAAGCTCGGGTAACCTGGCTGACACTTGACCCAAAGGACCAATAAGGGGACAAGATACTTTCAAATCTTGGGGGGGGAAGGCTTTTGTTTGTGCCCTTTGTTTAAGGGGTTGTTCGCTCTTGGGACTAAGAGGGACCAGACATCAATCCAGGCTCTCCAAATCTTTCTGAACAAGTCTCTCATATTTCAAACTTGTAAGTAAACAGCCAGGCAAGGCATGTTAGTTTACCTTTGTTTTCTCAACTTGTAAATGTACCTTTTACTAGAGTGTTTATCTTTGTTTGCTGTAACTTTGAACCTAAGACAGAGGGGGGTCCTCTGAGCTCTTTAAGTTTGATTACCCTGTAAAGTTATTTTCCATCCTGATTTTACAGAGATGATTTTTACCTTTTTCTTTAATTAAAAGCCTTCTTTTTAAGAACCTGATTGATTTTTCCTTGTTTTTAGATCCAAGGGGGTTGGATCTTGATCCACCAGGAGTTGGTGGGAGAAAGGAGGGGGATGGTTAATTTCTCCTTGTTTTAAGATCCAAAGGGTTTGGATCTGTATTCACCAGGGAATTGGTGAAGAGTCTGTCAAGGCTACCCAGGGAAGGGAATTAGCTTTGGGATGGTGGCAGCGGACCAGATCTAAGCTGGTAGTTCAGCTTAGAAGTTTTCATGCAGGCCCCCACACTTGTACCCTAAAGTTCAAAGTGGGGAAGCAGCCTTGACATGGTGGGAGCGGTGGGATCATTTTAAACCAAAAGCCAGTAAGATTTTTTTTCTCCTTTCTAGCTGCTTGGAAAGCAGAGCTGAAGGTAGATGCATATCTTATCTCTCCTTGCCTGAAGGCAGAGGTGTTAAGTTTTTTTAACAAGGGCCTTTGTTAAGAGAAGGAGTCAAGCAGTGAGCAAACAGCTGGCAAAAGGAATTTACAAGTGGAATTGTTTTTTTTTTCTTTCTACTCGGGGATAGCTAGTTAGAAAGTCTCTGTTACCTGAGCAGCCTGAGCTGAGTGCATCCCAGTTTCAGTCAACTGCAGAGGGGGTGTGACCCAGCACAAGAAAACAGGAAAATGACTACCAGTGACGTAGTTAACAAACTAGAACTGGTCAGACTAGAAGCAGAAGAAAATGAAAAGAAACATCAGAGACTGCTCCAATTAAAAAAACTCGAGAAAGAAGCTGATGAGAGAGCAATGGAGCAGAGAGAAAGAGAAGAGAAAGCCAAAGAAGAGGCCCATGAAAGAGAAGAAAAAGCCAAAGAGGAGGCCCACAAGAGAGCTATGGAGCTGAGAGAAAAAGAGATGAAGCATGAACTGGAATTAGCACGGGCTAGGCTGGATATACCAGCCAATCCTAGCAACCCCTCTCCAGGTACCACTTCCCATCCCAGAAAATTCCCCACCTACAAGGCAGGCGATGATACTGAGGCCTTCTTAGAAAATTTTGAAAGGGCCTGCCTTGGATACAGCATCACTCCAACCCAGTACATGGTAGAGCTGAGGCCGCAGCTCAGTGGACCCTTAGCAGAGGTGGCGGCTGAAATGCCTAAGGAACACATGAACAGTTATGAACTTTTTAAAACCAAGGCCAGAATCACAATGGGGCTAACACCCGAGCATGCCCGTCGGCGGTTCAAAGCCCTAAGGTGGAAACCCGATGTGTCATTTACCCGACATGCCTACCACATTGACAAAAATTGTGATGCCTGGGTATCAGGAGCAAATGTTAAATCTACGGAAGAGTTGCCCTTCCTATTGCAAATGGAGCAGTTTTTAGAGGGTGTTCCTGAGGAAATAGAAAGGTACATCCTAGATGGGAAGCCCAAAACTGTAACTGAGGCAGGGGAGATTGGAGCCAAATGGGTGGAGGTGGCAGAAAAGAAAAAAGCTAGTAGCAGTTGGAGCGAATACCAGAAGGGGCAAGCCGAAACAAAACCTTATCACCGGGGGCAACCCAAGGCCCCACCCACATCCCAAGGGAAACCCCAGACGCCTTCTTACCCCACCCCACCAGTCTCCACCAACCAACATCGCCCCGGTGATACCTTAGCAGGGCGATGTTTTAAATGTAATGAACTGGGACATATAAAGGCTCACTGCCCCAAGAACCCCAACCGATTACAGTTCATTACACCCCAATCACACCAAAGATCCCCAGACCCAGATGCCTCTCTCATACCCTCGGAGCGAAGGGAAACCTTGAGAGTGGGCGGAAAGAAGGTTATCGCTTGGAGGGACACTGGGGCACAAGTGTCGACTATCCACCAATCCCTAGTGGACCCCAAACTCATCAACCCGGAGGCTACAGTGACAATTCAACCCTTCGTGTCACAGTCTGTAACCTTGCCTACAGCCCAGTTGCATGTCCAGTACAAGGGCTGGGCAGGTATGTGGACTTTTGCAGTCTATGACAATTATCCCATCCCCATGCTGCTGGGGGAAGACTTGGCCAACCATGTGAAGCTAGCCAAGAGGGTGGGAATAGTCACCCGCAGCCAGGCTAAGCAAGCTTTCACCCCCATCCCTGTTCCTGAGCCGTCCACCAGGGCCCCGTCTGTGTTACCGGAGACCCAAACACAGGTGGTGGAACCGGATCCCCTGCCAATGACTGCAACAGCCGTAGTGGATCCAATCCCAGAGACCCAGCCAAGGCCAGTCCCAGAACCGGAACTGGCAACGCAACCAGCACCAGAACCATTGCCAGCACTGAGTCCAGCGCTTGCAAACCCGTCTACAACTCCAATGCCAGAGGGCACCAGCGAGCCTGAACTGGCAGAAGCAGCAGATAACCCTGTGACGAACCGAGACTGTTCTTAAAGTGGGGACCCCAAGATGGACCCAACTGAGGGGGGTCCCGTTGTCTGTGCCTGCAAGACCTGTCTTGGACTGTATTCCTGTCGTCTAAATAAACCTTCTGCTTTACTGGCTGGCTGAGAGTCATGGTGAATCGCAGGAAGCCGGGGGTGCAGGGCCCTGAGTCCCCCCACACTCCGTGACAACTGGTGGCAGCGGTGGGATCTACTGCACCCCGTGGACGGCGCTTCCTGCAGTAAGTGACTGGGGAGAAGTAAAACGAAGGGGGATTGACGGGGACCAGGCGTGCTGAGGAGTCAGAGAGAGACGGTTATCACCCCTGGGAGTGTGTGACCAGCGAGAAGGACTTTTGCAGTAACAGGGTCCCCCGGGGGATCGCAGCGAGTGGTCCCAGGGGCAGAGGAGTCTGCAGCTCGACCCTGGCAGAGAGGTGGTGACCTCGAGAAGGGCTGGCACACTAGGGGTCTCCCTGGAAACTGTGGGGAGCGGTGAGCACACAGGCCTGTGAGTGGCCAGCAGGAAGATGTATGCCAAGCGGCTTAAAAGCGACCTGGTGGAGCTGTGCAAGCAGAGGGGGGTGCGCATTGGAAGGCTCACCAAAGAACAGCTCATTGCCCAGCTGGAGAAGCGAGATCGCTCGAATGAACTGATCCCTGTCTCTGAGGGAAGCAGCCTGGCAGATGCAGCGCAGGCCCCAGTGTCTGTCCCAGCTGGGAGTGGTCAGCCGGCTGCTGAGGGCTTCCAGAGACCCCTCCTTCCTATGCCTAGGGGAAGGGTGGGGAGGAGCCCAGCAAATACCGAGGGCGCAGTGACCCCCCCGGCCAGCAGGGGATCCTCCCGGCCACTTGCGCCATCCGTGGAGCGGAATGGGCTGGAATGGGAGATAGAGCTAAAACTGAGGGAGCTGGAGGATCGCGAACAACAGAGACAGCATGAAGAGAGACAGAGGCATCATGAACGGGAGGATCGTGAGAAACAAAGGCAGAATGAAGAGAGACAGCGTCAGCATGAAGAGAGACAGCGTCAGCATGAAGAGAGACAGCGTCAGCATGAACTGAAACTGGCGAGGCTGAAGGGCCGCGAGACCCCGGCTGCGGGGAGTGAGGGGGGACCCAGGACTGCACGGAGCTTCGATAAGTGCATCCTGGCCCCACGTAAGGAGGGGGAGGACATGGATGACTTCCTGGATGCCTTTGAGACGGCCTGCGAGCTGCACCAGGTTGATCCTGTGGACAGACTCCGGGTTCTCACCCCCTTACTGGACCCTAAAGCCGTGGCATTGTACCGCCAACTGGAAGAGGCGGAGAAAGGGGACTACGAACTATTCAAAAAGGCCCTGCTACGTGAGTTTGGGCTGACTCCTGAGATGTACCGGGAAAGGTTCCGGAGTCAGGATAAAACCCCTGAGATCTCATACCTGCAACTAGCCGTCCGCATGGAAGGATACGCCAGCAAGTGGGCTGATGGAGCCCAGACAAAGGAGGACCTGGTTAAACTGCTGGTATTGGAGCAACTGTATGAGCGGTGCCCATCCGACCTGAGGCTGCGGTTGAGGGACAAACAACCAGAGGACCCGCGACATGCAGGCCGGCTGGCCGATGAGTTTGTGAAGAGCCGGTCAGGGGCTGGCAGGGAGGAGTCTCAAAGGAACAGTCCCACCACAACGCAGAGAGAGAGTCACCATGGGATCTCCCCGTGGGAAAATACGGAGAAACCCCACCAAAGGGGAACATCCGGCGTCAGGTCCATCCGACCCACTCGAGGGGACCCATGGGACAGGGTCTGCTATCACTGTGACCAGAGAGGTCACCTACGGGCCCAGTGCCCCAGGCTCAGGGACAGACTGAGCAGACCGAACCCACAGAGGGTTGACTGGGTAGAGACCCAGCCGGGCGAGAGGCAGCATTCCCAGGGAAGGGGGGCTGGCAGAGTACCACCTGCTAAGGAGGGAGGAGAGCTCCAGGCCAGCTCCTCTGCGGGGCGGGATGCTCCAGACTCAGGGTTTTTGGTCTATACGGTGGGCGCGGGGCGGTCCCTCCGGAGAGAGTACCTCGTTCCCCTGGAGGTGGATGGGAGGAAGGTCGATGGATACTGGGATACGGGCGCAGAGGTGACGCTGGCCCGGCCCGAGGTGGTGGCCCCAGATCAGGTGGTGCCCAACACCTACCTGACCCTGACGGGGGTGGGCGGGATACCAGTCAAAGTGCCCGTGGCGAGGGTACGCCTGAAGTGGGGGGCCAAGGAGGGCCCCAAGGATGTGGGGGTACACCCGTATTTGCCCACTGAGGTGTTGATGGGGGGGGACCTGGAGGACTGGCCAAGCAACCCCCAGGGTGCCCTGGTCGTGACCCGTAGTCAGAGCCGGCGAGGGGCATGGCGCCCTGACCTTGGGGAGGGTGCCTTGCCCGAGGCGCAGGACCCTAACCCGGTGAGGAGGGAACACCCAGGGACACGGCTCAGGGAGGCTGCGACCTCAGACCCAGCCAGCGAGAGAGAACAGGTGGCCATCCCTGTCCCAGCTGCTGAGTTCCAGGCCGAGGTGCAGAAAGATCCCTCCTTGCGGAAGATAAGGGACCTGGCCGACCTCGGTGCGGTACAAACCATGGGGAGAGGTGGCCGGAAAAGGTTCCTGTGGGAGAAGGGGTTCCTGTACCGAGAATGGGCTCCCCCAGGGAAAATGGGGTCAGGGGGGATCAGGAGGCAGCTGGTGGTACCCCAGAAGTATCGCCGCCAGCTGCTGTACCGGGCCCATGACATTCCCCTCTCAGGGCACCAGGGAACCTGGAGTACCCAGCAGAGGCTGCTACAGAGCTTTTACTGGCCTGGGGTCTTTGTTACTGTCCGGCAGTACTGCCGATCCTGTGACCCCTGGGAGGAAGGCCTGGGACAAGGGGAAAACGGCTTTAGGACCCTTGCCCAACATAGAGGAGCCTTTCCGGAGGGTGGCCAAGGTTAAAAGGGGGGGTCTGAACCAAGAGAGCCCGAAGCACAGACCTCCAGACTGGAGCGCTGGGGGAAGACCCCAGCCCAGTTGGAACCCCAGGGGTATTGGGGTGGGAAAAGGGCACAGGCCGCATAAACCTTCCCACGTGCGAACTACGAGTGCCATCGAGCACCCCCGACCTAAGGGGGGGGCGTGAAACTGGAGGGGCCTGGTGTAATTCTCACCAAGGAATGGGAGGGATGCGGGGGCATCCATGGGAACGGGGGTAGGTTCGAACTTCCCCGGGTCACTGGCTAAAGTGACCCCGCTCAGTTCGGTCTCGAAGCGGGGAGAGATGTGACGAACTGGGACTGTTCTTAGTGTGGTCTGTGAATGCTGACAGGGGAGTGTGGCTAGGATGGTCTGCATTGGGGGATGGGAGAATGACTGAAGGAGAATACCTGAGCATGTAACATGAGAACCCAGGAAGGAGTTAGAGGCCAGGTGACACCTTTGCCCGGGAAACTGAACAAAGGCTGTGGGAGGGGTCGCTGAAGGCAGAGTTGGAGGAGCTGGCTAGTGACCAGGGCTGGGGGGCAGACGGGGCTCTGTCCTCCCAGGGGGGCTAGGGTGCCCGGGGACCCCAAGCTGGACCCAACTGAGGGGGGTCCCGTTGTCTGTGCCTGCAAGACCTGTCTTGGACTGTATTCCTGTCGTCTAAATAAACCTTGTGCTTTACTGGCTGGCTGAGAGTCATGGTGAATCGCAGGAAGCCAGGGGTGCAGGGCCCGGAGTCCCCCCACACTCCGTGACAAACCCTACCCAAGAGGCTCAGCCAGAGCCTGAAATACCACCTAGTGCACCAGCGGACAGCGGTTCACAGTCAATGGAAACAGCCCCAGCACCTGCATCGCTTCCAGAGGGACCAAGCCCCAGTCCACAGTCCAAGGAGGAACTGATGTCTCCAGCATCAAGGGAACAGTTCCAGGCCGAGCAGGAAGCAGATGACAGCCTTCAGAAAGCTTGGGCGGCGGCGCGGAGCACCCCACCGCCTCTCAGCTCTTCTAACCGATCCCGGTTTGTTGTAGAACAAGGACTTTTATACAAGGAGACTCTTTCTGGTGGGCACCAGGAAGACTGGCATCCTCAAAGACAGTTGGTAGTTCCCACTAAGTATCGGGGAAAGCTCTTGAGCTTAGCCCATGATCATCCCAGTGGCCATTCTGGGGTGAAAAGAACCAAAGACCGGTTGGGGAAGTCCTTCCACTGGGAGGGAATGGGCAAGGACGTTGCTAATTATGTCCGGTCTTGTGAGGTGTGCCAACGAGTGGGAAAGCCCCAAGACCAGGTTAAAGCCCCTCTCCAGCCACTACCCATAATTGAGGTCCCATTTCAGCGAGTAGCTGTGGATATTCTGGGTCCTTTCCCAAAGAAGACACCCAGAGGAAAGCAGTACGTACTGACTTTCATGGATTTTGCTACCCGATGGCCGGAAGCTGTACCCTTAAGCAACACCCGGGCTAAAAGTGTGTGCCAGGCATTAGCAGACATTTTTGCCAGGGTAGGGTGGCCCTCCGACATCCTTACAGATTCGGGAACTAATTTCCTGGCAGGGACCATGAAAAACCTGTGGGAAGCTCATGGGGTGAATCACTTGGTTGCCACCCCTCATCACCATCAAACCATTGGTCTGGTGGAGAGGTTTAATGGAACTTTGGGGGCCATGATACGTAAATTCGTAAATGAACACTCCAGTGATTGGGACCTAGTGTTGCAGCAGTTGCTTTTTGCCTACAGGGCTGTACCACATCCCAGTTTAGGGTTTTCACCATTTGAACTTGTGTATGGCCGCGAGGTTAAGGGGCCATTACAGTTGGTGAAGCAGCAATGGGAGGGGTTTACGCCTTCTCCAGGAACTAACATTCTAGACTTTGTAAGCAACCTACAAAGCACCCTCCGACACTCTTTAGCCCTTGCTAAAGAAAACCTAAAGGATGCTCAGGAAGAGCAAAAGGCCTGGTATGATAAACATTCCAGAGAACGGTCCTTCAAGGTAGGAGACCAAGTCATGGTCTTAAAGGCGCTCCAGGCCCATAAAATGGAAGCGTCGTGGGAAGGACCATTCACGGTCCAGGAGCGCCTAGGAGCTGTTAACTATCTCATAGCCTCCCCCACCTCCAACATAAAGCCTAAGGTATACCATGTTAATTCTCTTAAGCCCTTTTATTCCCGAGAATTAAACGTTTGCCAGTTTACAGCCCAGGAAACAGATGACGCGGAGTGGCCTGATGGTGTCTACTACGAAGGAAAAAGGGATGATGGCGTGGAAGAGGTAAACCTCTCTGCGACCCTTGGACGTCTGCAGCGACAGCAGATCAAGGAGCTGTGCACAAGCTTTGCACCAATTTTCTCAGCCACTCCAGGACGGACCGAACGGGCATACCACTCCATTGACACAGGTAATGCTCGCCCAATTAGAACCCCACCCTACCGGGAGTCACCTCATGCCCAAGCGGCTATACAAAGGGAGATCCAGGACATGCTACAGATGGGTATAATCCGCCCCTCTAGCAGTGCATGGGCATCTCCAGTGGTTCTAGTTCCCAAACCAGATGGGGAAATACGCTTTTGCGTGGACTACCATAAGCTAAATGCTGTAACTCGTCCTGACAACTATCCAATGCCACGCACAGATGAGCTATTGGAGAAATTGGGACATGCCCAATTCATCTCTACTTTAGACTTAACCAAGGGGTACTGGCAAGTACCACTAGATGAACCCGCTAAGGAAAGGTCCGCCTTCGTCACCCAGGCAGGGGTGTATGAATTCAATGTACTCCCTTTCGGGTTGCGAAATGCACCCGCCACCTTCCAAAGACTTGTAGATGGTCTCCTAGCGGGATTGGGAGAATCTGCAGTTGCCTACCTCGATGATGTGGCCATTTTTTCTGATTCATGGACAGAACACCTGGAGCACCTGGGGAAAGTCTTCGAGCGCATCCGACAGGCAGGACTAACTGTTAAGGCTAAAAAGTGTCAAATAGGCCAAAACAGAGTGACGTACCTGGGGCACCAGGTGGGTCAAGGAACTATAAATCCCCTACAGGCCAAAGTGGATGCTATCCAAAAGTGGCCGGTTCCAAAGTCAAAGAAACAGGTCCAATCCTTCTTAGGCTTGGCCGGATATTATAGGCGATTTGTACCACACTACAGCCAAATCGCCGCCCCGCTGACAGACCTAACCAGAAAGAAACAGCCAAATGCAGTTCAGTGAACTGATGAGTGTCAAAAGGCCTTTAACCAGCTTAAGGCAACACTCATGTCTGACCCTGTGCTAAGGGCCCCAGACTTTGACCAACCGTTCCTAGTAACCACAGATGCGTCCGAGCGAGGCGTGGGAGCAGTTTTAATGCAGGAAGGACCGGATCAAGAATTCCATCCTGTCATGTTTCTCAGCAAGAAACTGTCTGAGAGGGAAAGCCACTGGTCAATCAGCGAAAAGGAATGCTACGCCATTGTGTACGCGCTGGAAAAGCTACGCCCATATGTTTGGGGACGGCGTTTCCAACTACAAACAGACCATGCTGCGCTACAGTGGCTTCATACCGCCAAGGGGAATAACAAAAAACTTCTTCGGTGGAGTTTAGCTCTCCAAGATTTTGATTTTGAAATACAACACATTTCAGGGGCTTCTAACAAAGTGGCTGATGCACTCTCCCGGGAAAGTTTCCCAGAATCAACTGGTTAACAATTGTTCTTGAAATGGGGAACATATTGTTAGTTTTTATATAATCAGTAGTATGTCTAAAGGTACATGTGTCTTATTAACTCTGTTTTCTCCTAGAGCTCCAGGAAGAAATCACAGCCAGTGTGGAACCGGACGTCCAACACTATCTGTGATTTGGGGGGCGTGTCATAACTATAAAGGGAAGGGTAACAGCTCTCCTGTGTACAGTACTATAAAATCCCTCCTGGCCAGAGACTCCAAAAGCCTTTTACCTGTAAAGGGTTAAGAAGCTCAGGTAACCTGGCTGACACCTGACCCAAAGGACCAATAAGGGGACAAGATACTTTCAAATCTTGGGGGGGGAAGGCTTTTGTTTGTGCTCTTTGTTTTGAGGGTTGTTCGCTCTTGGGACTGAGAGGGACCAGGCATCAATCCAGGCTCTCCAAATCTTTCTGAACAAGTCTCTCATATTTCAAACTTGTAAGTAAACAGCCAGGCAAGGCGTGTTAGTTTTATCTTTGTTTTCTCAACTTATAAATGTACCTTTTACTAGAGTGTTTATCTTTGTTTGCTGTACTTTGAACCTAAGACAGAGGGGGGTCCTCTGAGCTCTTTAAGTTTGATTACCCTGTAAAGTTATTTTCCATCCTGATTTTACAGAGATGATTTTTACCTTTTTCTTTAATTAAAAGCCTTCTTTTTAAGAACCTGATTGATTTTTCCTTGTTTATAGATCCAAGGGGGTTGGATCTTGATCCACCAGGAGTTGGTGGAAGGGAGGAGGGGGATGGTTAATTTCTCCTTGTTTTAAGATCCAAAGGGTTTGGATCTGTATTCACAGGGAATTGGTGAAGAGTCTGTCAAGGCTACCCAGGGAAGGGAATTGGCACATTGGGAGTGGTGGCAGCGGACCAGATCTAAGCTGGTAGTTCAGCTTAGAAGTTTTCATGCAGGCCCCCACACTTGTACCCTAAAGTTCAAAGTGGGGAAGCAGCCTTGACAGGGTGGAACATGATGGACAATATGCCCGTAGAGGTCGGGGACCAACGTCGTACCCATGAGAGGCTGTTAGTTCTTTTTCAGACCTAGCAATTTTTAGCATGTCTTTATTTGCACGTAATATTTGAATGACCCGCATCCCTGTATCCCTCTGTGTCTTGTAAAAACCAAGGACCTTTTTTGTTGTTTTAAAAGATGCTTTAATACCCAAACATTCCCAACTACTACCCAAAACATTTCATGTTCCAGTGATGCTAAACTAAGAATTTGACATCTTAGTACATTTTATGGCCAAGGTGTTGTCCCACAAACTTATACAGGATCGTTTTAGGGGTCAAGACAAAGATGCCACATTTATTATTAATCTGTAACTATTAGCAAATACCTCAATGCTTATACACATACACTCACACACACACACACCAAAATGTTCTGCAGCTGCTGGATAGTTACCAGTCCTGATTGTAGTTTGAGTTCGCAGCTTGGGATCGTAGCTCGTGACAGCTAACTGGCCAGGAAAGCTGAGCACGAGGAGGAGCCGGGTCTCTGTCGGGCGCGCACCGATGCTCCTTGATGTTGATAGCAGAACGTTACCCAAAGTCTTTCCTTTCACCCTTCCTTTTTTATAGGAGTTTAGTTTAGATTCAAAGTTCCTAGGTCTTGCTGTGTCACGCAGCCTCTGGGTTTGGTGCTTGATCACCCGTCAATTGCAGGCGTGACTGTCAGCCTGGGACCTGGCTTTGATCTTCCTTCTGTTGTTTCTTTTTAGGGTGGATGCTTCTTGCTTGAGTTAGGGCTGTTGTCTAGTTCTTCAGCCCTTGGTATTTGAACTTTATCTCATCAGGACGGGCTGGTGCTGGAGGTTGATTCCATCACCCATGCATACCTCATTCACACATCTCAACTAGACTAATAAAATTACAGTATGGCTTGCAAAAATAGAGGCTGCAGCACAAGCCTTCTACAAAATGGAGTCAGCATTTTAAAATGGGTTTTGAGTTACAATATTGCACAGAAGTTACAATGTAGGAAAAATGGCAGGTGTAATGAAAGTTACAATGTAGGCAAAATGGCAGGTGTAATGAAATGGTGAACAGAAGTTACAATGGTACAGGATAACTAAAAACAATTTCATTCATGAGTCCTACATTGTCCCCCTTTTGACCCTTCAATCCAGGGGTATTGAATGGGTCACACTTTATGTAATTGTTTTAAGGCAGAACCAACATAACAGTTAGGATTACTAATAGGACAATGATAGGATGAAAAATTATATTTAGAACTGCTGACCAGGTGGGCTGCTCCTACAACACTTTGCCCCTTTATTTATGATTATTACAGCAGTTGTGTTATTGTAGGGCACAGGTGATCTGTTGCAAACAAACCAAACAATTATAAAACCATTACTATTACAATAATTGGGTACATTGACAAACAAGATGAGGCCCAAGTTTGATGCTGCAATAGCCATCAAACAATAAAAGTCACTGAGGTCAGGACCTTCTTAAGCACACACAACAAATAAGATTTTGTAGGAGTACCACAGTTGTTATGCAAGGTTAAGCTGATTTGGACTTAAACTAACATTTAGTTGCTAAAATGTTGCAGAATTTTCTATTTTTAACAGTTGTTTTTAAGAGGTTTCTGGGGACCTGAAAGATGGGGCCCTACAATTATGGGCCAACGTTTTACAGGTTATGGGGGCCCAAGAACTACCCTTTAGGGCTTGGGGAAGTAGAACCAGAGTGCATAGAGGAAAGTGTGGAATTAACAATACAAGCAAATGTAACTAACAATGCAGATGTATTAATAACAAAAATTAACAACAAAATGACTATTAGAGAACCTAACAAAAAATAAACCTGATGCATTGGGGACCAAAGTCCTTTGGACACAAGTGGTGATTGATAAATTGGATGGACATGGGGGAAGTAGAGAGAGGAAAAGACATTTGCCCTGTCTAGTGTAGTATCCCCTCTTTTTTTGGACCCAATGCTAGCACAGGACACCACTAGAGACAGACACAGAACATGCAACACAGAACACTGAACACAGACTTTGTCATGACACTATAACCATGGTATTTTATAACTCTTCAGCTGGTACCAGCTCTCCTGATGTTCTGGTTCAGAGCCTGAAAGATAAAAGCTTGGAAACAAATTAGCACAGTGCTTCCACCATGACAGATCCTGCTTAGTCTCTGCCACAGTGTGTTTGGTACTTGGGGCTGCACAAATGCTAATTAAGTGATGCATTTTTTTGTGAGTGTAAATCCTCCCTTTTTCTCAGTAAAAGGGCATTAACACTCCATCTAGAAAAAAAAATTATGTTTTAAAATCTTCAGCCATTTTGCCATGGCATGGAGATCTGAGGCAGAAGCAGGCACTGTTGTTAACTGTTTCAATGCCATTTTGGCCCTGGGAGGAGGAATTTACCCAAATATCCCAAATATCCCCCCTTCCCAATCTCCAGAGGGGTCCCAAAGGTCTGCCCCCTTCTGGGGTCTCAAATGTTTCTTCTCCTGATGTTACTGCTGCTGTAAGATTTGAGAGTGCTGTTTTAACTTTCTGTACCCAACCTGTTTTCCAGTTTCTCTATCTGTTGCTTGCCTGGGCCCGATCCTGCTTTTTCCAATAAACAGTTTTTTTTTTCATGGGCACAAGCCTTGTTTTACTACTAATTTAGCAAGGAGGGTGGGCTTTTCAACTAGCCCCCACCCTTCCTGGTCCCATTCCTTAAACATTTTCTTCAAAATTAGCAAGGAGGGTGGGCTTTTCAACTAGCCCCCACCCTTCCTGGTCCCATTCCTTAAACATTTTCTTCAAAATTGTGAAATTACCACAATATTACTTACAAAAAAAAAAAAAAAAAAAAAAAAAAAAAAAACATAAACCACACTACACTGCCCAAACTCCTATATCCTTCAGAGTTTGGTTTAACAGAACAAGATCTGTATCTTATGTTTTTAACCCACTCTGGGCCAGAGGGAGAGACACTAAGTCTCCCTCTGTATTACTCGTCTGCTACCACCGAGGGTTCATACACCAATTATACAAATCCTTCCCCGGATCAGAGTGAGAAACACTAAGTTCTCCTCTTTAGCTCAGTCTTGCTATGGCTGAGGGTGTATGTACCTCTATAACACAATTTAAACCTAAACTCCTATATCCTTCAGAGTTTGGTTAATCCTTCCCCGGATTATGTACCTTTATAACACAATTTAAACCTAAACTCCTATATCCTTCAGAGTTTGGTTAATCCTTCCCCGGATTATGTACCTTTATAACACAATTTAAACCTAAACTCCTATATCCTTCAGAGTTTGGTTAATCCTTCCCCGGATTATGTACCTTTATGACACAATTTAAACCTAAACTCCTATATCCTTCAGAGTTTGGTTAATTAACTGAAAGTTTACACTCTTTTCCCTATAGTGCCAGGCTTGCTAAAGCTGGCAGTGTGCACACCAGTTTTATAATAACTGTGGATTCTATGCTTGCTCCCCCTTTCGCATTCTCCACCAATAATGTTGTCCCACAAACTTATACAGGATCGTTTTAGGGGTCAAGACAAAGATGCCACATTTATTATTAATCTGTAACTATTAGCAAATACCTCAATGCTTATACACATACACTCACACACACACACACCAAAATGTTCTGCAGCTGCTGGATAGTTACCAGTCCTGATTGTAGTTTGAGTTCGCAGCTTGGGATCGTAGCTCGTGACAGCTAACTGGCCAGGAAAGCTGAGCACGAGGAGGAGCCGGGTCTCTGTCGGGCGCGCACCGATGCTCCTTGATGTTGATAGCAGAACGTTACCCAAAGTCTCTCCTCTCACCCTTCCTTTTTTATAGGAGTTTAGTTTGGATTCAAAGTTCCTAGGTCTCGCTGTGTCACGCAGCCTCTGGGTTTGGTGCTTGATCACCCGTCAATTGCAGGCGTGACTGTCAGCCTGGGACCTGGCTTTGATCTTCCTTCTGTTGTTTCTTTTTAGGGTGGATGCTTCTTGCTTGAGTTAGGGCTGTTGTCTAATTCTTCAGCCGTTGGTATTTGAACTTTATCTCATCAGGACGGGCTGGTGCTGGAGGTTGATTCCATCACCCATGCATCCCTCATTCACACATCTCAACTAGACTAATAAAATTACAGTATAGCTTGCAAAAATAGAGGCTGCAGCACAAGCCTTCTACAAAATGGAGTCAGCATTTTAAAATGGGTTTTGAGTTACAATATTGCACAGAAGTTACAATGTAGGAAAAATGGCAGGTGTAATGAAAGTTACAATGTAGGCAAAATGGCAGGTGTAATGAAATGGTGAACAGAAGTTACAATGGTACAGTAAATAACTAAAAACAATTTCATTTACATTGGTTCTACAAAGGCCATTGTATTTTTAAATTTTATTTCTACCAAATTTACAGTATTATTTGCCGGCTTGTGAACGAGACAATTTTGCCGTTGTGACAAGAAACTGAACTTATTTTTAATGACCTCCAGGTCTATAGTTGTTTATAATTCCAGCTCTAAATTTAACTCCTCCTAATTTGGTGTCTACTCCATTTCGTTTTGCTCGGCCATTGGAGTGTTTTTAATCCAGGCCGTTATAATAGGAAGGGAGTAGGGTGAACATTTAGGTTCCAATTTACTACGGGGTATTGGACAGTTCTCCACAATAACTGTTCGGATCGTTCCTGTCTTAACAGGCTTATTTTACTGATATGGTAATTGTGGGTAGCTGGAACTGCAGGTATCCCCCTAGGGACTCTCTATTTTAACCCTTATTCCCCAGTGGTTTGGTATTCCTGTGGTGTTTATAAGTCCCACTTCCCCTTCCCAGGCATACGTATTGGTATTTTTTAAGGATTTTAAGAGTTGGCTACTGTTTTTATCATACCGTTTTATGAGGATCACTGGATTACGGGTAGGAATCCATGATTGGCTGGCGGGGAGTGAATTATTCCTTAAATATTGGCTGCATCTTCTCCCATGATCGCTCTAATCATCCGGGCACTGAAAGTTCCCAGAAGCAGGTAAAGCCAAACCTTACACTGGAGTTTCATTTTCTGTGGATGAAAATGGTGGTGGTGAAGCAGCGCTTTGTGCTCGGGTTCCGGGACGTCCTTTTCTGCAAAGAATCCAAACATCGTTATTTATGTAAACAGTTTAATTTGTGAAACGTGGACCCATTTCAGTTTTCCATCTTTTTCAGTACGGTGTACCAACGGGCTAAGGCGGTCCGCTATGGAGTAAGGACCTATTTATTTGTGAGTGGCCCCTTTTTTCCATTTTAAGGTACATGACTTGGTCCCTGTTTCCCACCGGGCTGCCTTTGTGGGCCTTTGTTTCTGAATTTTGTTGTTCATGTGTCCGATGGCCTGATTAACACTACACTGGAGGGTGGTTTTATCTTCTTGTAACTGTTTGAGCCATTGAAAATAATCATGCTGGGTTATATGAGAGCTCTCTTCTTGACCCTGTACCAGGTAACGAGGATCAATCATTAGGCGCATTGGATGTCCAAACAGAATGTGGTTAAATGTTTGTTCTTAGTCTGTTCCTGCTGCGCATGGCAGCCGAAATCAGAGGCAGTTTATCCGGCCCATCTTTCCCTGTGTGATTTCCTGCCTTCCGGAGCGTGTCCTTAACCGTGCGGTTCATGCGCTCTCCTTGGCCTGAGGACCGAGGCTGGTGTGGTATTTTGTCTAATTTCCTTCCTTCCTTCCTCCTTGGCAATTTATCAATAAAATCCATTCGAACCCCGTGCCACAGCCCGAGGCTTCCTTGGCGCATCGTGGGTTGCCGGTGCGGAGGACGTGCCTTGTCCCAAGCACACCACACACAATTTCGCACCCGTGTTTTAACATCGTTTTTTAGACGCCTCCATTCTGCCGCTTGCTTTACCCTTCCACGCCTCCCTGCACAAACTGATGGGCTACGTTAAGTCACTCCTGTCTTTCTCTTTTTCCTGGAACCGGTGAGGGCAATCCATAGGGCCAGTTGTCAGCATGGACGTCCCTTTTCTGATGTCTGGTTACAACGGCTCTGTCATGCCATTGTATCTACCCGATTATTTCCGGTGCTCTCCATACCCGTCCCTTTACTGCGTGCCCTGACCGGTCGCACCTCTAACTGTTTAGGGTGCTTTGTTCCCCACGAGTACATTTTTTAGCTGTGTTGGCGCAGACATTCTTTTCCATTGTATGTAAATAGGCAATTTTTTTTATTCGCTGCTTTTGACCCGTTCCGATACCAATCCTGTATTCAAAACTGTCTTTTTTTTTTTTTTTTTACACATAAATCCCTATCGGCATAAATATACACGGCCCTGGGGAACGTTCACATTGCCTTAAAACCTGATAAATTGCGTGGCGCTCGGCAGGCCGAGCCGATCCACGGTCTAAGTGTCCCTGAACAACTTCCTCTTCTAAGTTAACGGCAGCGTATTTTACGCATCTTTTCCCTTGTACTCCCGCCAGTAAACCAGATGTGCTTTTCCTGGCCCACAGAATCTAGTTCCTCCAGTGGGGGTGCATCTGCCAAGGCAAGTCTTCGCTCCAGAGTGACCTCTGGACATTCATGTGGGCCCCGTTTTCAATATTTTGTAATCGTGCGGCAGCCAAGGCCATGTCATTAGCCGCCAAAGGAATAACAAAAGGCCGTGATTCACCAGGGGAACGCCGGGCTGGGGCTGTGAGGGCAGGGTTAAAGCCGAGTCCTGCTCTCTTCCCCATTCCCAGCCTGTCTTTTTCTTTAGCAGTTTCCACAATGGGTGAGGGATTTCGGCATATTTATAAAGGGGTGTGCTAAGAAAACCGAATCCTCCTCGCAGTACCCTTAAAGAGTGGGTGTCGGTAGGGGTCGGCATTTCTACTAGTGCCCTGATCTTCCTCTGATCTACCTGTCTCCCTGTCACGGAGTCCCCGGGCGATGCTCTGGAACTGCTCCCCACAAAGCCAGTCAGGACTTTGGGGAGCCTCCTCTCCCTTGGAGCAGACTGTCTTCAGGGCAAGAAGCTCACACGGCTTCACCTCCTGGGTCTCTCCTGGGAGCATTCAGCATATGCCCCTCCATGCGCTTCCCACAGCGAGTCCACCCAGGCGGGGTCCTGGGGAAGCCAGAGGGTTCTGCACCCCCCACTTCGCAGTCAGACGTGACTTTCGGCCAGCCAGTAAAACAGAGGTTTATTAGATGACAGGAACATGGTCTAAAACAGAGCTTGTAGGTCCAGAGAACAGGACCCCTCAGCCGGGTCCATTCTGGGGCCCAGTGAGGCAGACACCCCTGTCTGCCCTCACTTCCCATCGCCAGCCAGCTCCCAACTGAAACCCCCTCCAGCCCCTCCTCCTCTGGGCTTTGTCTCTTTCCCGAGCCAGGAGGTCACCTGACCTCTTTGTTCACCTTTAGCTATCCCCTTGCAGGGGGGAAGGTCCCTGGCCATTTGTTGCCAGGAAACAGAGTGTCGGCCATGTATGCACACCGGAGACTTAAGAAATGCATAGGGGAAACTGAGGCACCCACACAGTATTCAGAGGAAACATTAAGAACACTCCCTTCTTGTCCCACGACTACGCCCAGGTGTGTAACCTGAGGTAGCACTGACTGACCCTTGTCTCAGGCTACTTTGAACCCCGGTTCCTGAATTAGCATTAGTGTTTGAGCAGCCCAAGTTTGTCATGTTTTCGCATTTCTTGTACCCCTTCTACAATATACACGGCACGTGTTCGGGGGGAAAGGCACATTCCTGCCATAGTTTAACGTCGATAAGATTAGCCATATCGATTTTTACATAAGGTGTAACTGGTTCTTTTGTGCTCACAGAGTTTGCATGTACCCTTAGCAACGTGACAGTTTGATTACACAGAGCCACCTTAAGGGCACTGTCTTTTACTACAGCTCTTAGCTGCTGTTTTGTTACCGAAAAACCAACTCCAGAATCGTTTCCCCTTCTCCTGGTTTTGACTGCCCTGCTGCAGCTCCGACTTTGGTCTTTTAAAAAAGATATTCAACTTATAAAGCATTAACACACCTTACGGGTTAAACATTAAATCCCAAAGCCAGACAACCCGCGTTACCTGTGTCTGGCAAAACATGTTTTTCAGTTTTGCAACTTTGAACAAAAGATTCCGATGGTTTTTAGTGGTGTTATTTAAACACAAAACCAGTTCAGCTTAAACCTACAAAACAAGAGTTTTACAAACCGGGTTGTTGGCTTCGGTTCTAAACACTCCACATAGTTGCACAATCTATTTATACACTCATGTTCGGGGCTGGTTTTTTTAACATTCCTTACGTTGCATTAATTTTTACACGGCTGTACACAGATTACGTTGGGGGTGGCTAAGGTCCAATAGAAACCCCTGATGTTCTTTTAGCAAATTTGACTAAATTTTTCATAGTCAAATTATTTCAATCAGAAAGTCTCTTTGCCTGGCTTATTTACAGACATTCCTTTGGAAAAGGACTCGTTTTCCCTTCAGAACGGCTGCAAAGAAACCAAGAATTCTCTTTCTCTAACACTTTTCCTTTTTAACTTTTTTACAACGTTCAACTGCTTCATTCCCTCCAGCCTCTGCAAAGTTAAACGTCTCCCTCTCTTTCCTTAAATCACTTCCTTCTCTCCCCAAATGACGCCTTCATCCACTCAGATTTCACCATTCCCAGGATTGTGCCAGGGATCCGAATTCCCCAGGCCTGCACTTACCATTTTTTTTCTTACTTTTGACACTCTGCCCTCAGGGCTTCCAACCTCTTTTCCAATTTTTGTATCTGTTGCCTGCCTGCTTGTCTGGGCCCGATCCTGCTTTCCTCATCGACCAGTTCCTTTTCATGGACACAGGTTTTGTCCCACTACCAATTTAGCAAGGAGGGTGGGCTCCTTAACTAGCCCCCACCCCTCCTGGTCCCTTTCCTTAAACATTTCTTTCAAAATTGTGAATTCACCACCATGTCACTCACAGAAAATACTCCACTGCCCAAACTCCGCTATCCCCCAGAGTTTGGTTTAACCGCGCAAGATCTGTTTAAAAGGAGCAATCTCTTGAACAAAAGATCGTCTTTGGATTGCTTCCTTTTAAACATTTCTTACACTATTTGCCCACACTCCTATATCCTTCAGAGTTGGGTCTCCCATAGAAAATACCGCTGGACATATTTCTTTCTGAATCTCTTTATCTTTATAACTCTCCCATGCCCACGCTCATGCTGGGACTTACAAAACACAAACGTCTATCCCCACTAAAAACACCTCTGCCTGACAGAGCAGGAGGGGGGAACGCGAAGCCCCCAACATTTGGGCTCGAACCCGCAGGTATATTCACCTGTGCAATTTCCCCCCGACAGACAGGTCGGAGCGAGGACTCAAACCCTCCCCCTTATGGCCCGGCACCCCTACGGCCGGGGGTGCGTATACCTGGACAGTTTGTATAGATTATATTTTATCTGTAGCCACCAATACGTTTCATACATGCTACATTATTATTTTTTATTTTCTTATTTTCAATTATATAAAACACAAACATAAAACTTTACAACTGCACCAGGCCTGGGGAACCGGAGAGTTTCCTGTGCTGGGGTCAGACGCTCAATAAACCTCCTGTGTGACGCTGGCTGAGAGTCGCTCCGGGCTAGAGAACAGGGGGGTGGAGGCCCCGGGGGTCCAGAGCAAGTGGACTCCCTGAGGGGGGCCACGGCAGAGACAGACGTGCTAAGGCTCCGAGAGGTGCGGCTCCAGGAGGTGGAGGGGCTTAACCCCCGGGAGAGAGTGGACCCCTGAGAAGGGCTGTCCCACTGAAAGGGGCACCCCCCACGGACCACACGGTGTGGGCACCTATGAGTCCGTGACACCCCCCTCCTCTGAATTTTTCTTCTATTCTTTATCTCCTGCTAAAAATGTCCCTGGGTTGGTCTAAGCCAGATGTGTAAATCGTGCAAGGCCGAGCGACGGATCCGCACGTTCCCCGTTCGCAGCCCGGAGAACACCCTGGATAAAGGATCACGAAGGAGAGGCAGCAGATGGCAAATCAGTTGTGAGACGTTGGCACCTATGTGGTTCTGTTCGGGGTTGTTGGTTGGTTTTTCTCTCTCTCTGTATTTTCTTCAAAAAATTCAGAGAAAGTTCCTGGGAAAGAAATCTCCACCCAGGTCCGGGTCCCCCAGTTTTGTTTCCTGCTGGGGAAGAGGGTGGCTAGTTCCCGGAGGGCTCGGGCTAGCAGCTTGTTAGGAGCCACACCCGAGCTGGATCAGTTAATTCCCTAGCGAGGCCAGCGAGGGGGGAGCTCAGGAGACTTCAGGGAACAAGGTAAGACCCTGACACGGGTGAGGAGGTGGACCGGGGAGAGACCCCGACCCAGCCAGGGTGGACACGGGGCTAGCCGCTACTTGGGGACCCCATGAAGCCAGGCCTGGGAAGATGTGGGGGTCGCGGGCGGGGTGGGGCCCAGAGGGGGGAGGAACCTGGGGGGCTGGAGGAGTGGGGAGCACGGGGCGCCGGGGATGAGATGTCATGGGGGGGGTTGGAGGCTGCGTTGGGGCGGGGGGGTTGTTCTAGATTATTTTGCCCTCTGGCTTGGTAACAAGCCAGCTCCGGGCACACACACACCCCATGCCTGCCCCCTCAAGGAGGGGTCCTGTCAGACAAGGGAGCCATTCTGGGAAACTGAGGCAGGCTGCCCGGTTGAACCCCAGCTGGACACTGGCGGGACACCCCCTCTCTTCCCCCCCCCCCCCAGGGAGCTGTGTTTGGGTCCGGGGCGCCAGCAGGAGCAGTGGGGGGGGTGGGGGGCTACAGTGCCCCCCAAAGGACGGGCTGAGAGACGGCCTGATGTGGGGGTCCCCCCACACTGGGGCGTTGACGGCAGAGGGTCTGGGGGCACTGAGCGGGTTCCCCTGCCTGGCTCCCCGTCTACCAACCCCAAATCCTCCCCCCCACGTGACACAGGAACCCCAATGAACCCCGGATCCCCCCACTCCCCCAGGGTGCACTGGGCCTGCCCCCTCCAGGCCCCCAGGCCGGGCTCCCCCCCCCCAATAAAGACACGAGGTGGCTGGGAAGAGGCCCTGGGCCAGGTTTAATGGGCGGGCACCCCCGGGGGGGGCCCTAGGGCGGGCAGCAGAAGAAACGGGCGTCGTTGAGGGCCGTGTTGTCCCCCCGCTGGCCCGCCGGCTCCTCCACCCGGGTCTGGAGGCCGCAGACGGAGCCGGAGAGGCAGGGGCAACTCCAGGGCCCCTCCTGGTCCCTGGCGTCCCCAGCGTCGCCGGCCAGCAGCTCCCCGTCGGAGCAGGCCACGCGCAGCCCGGTGGCGGCCACGTCGTCCCCGGCGTCCTGCCGCGGCTGCACCCCCAGCGAGACGGCGCGAAGGTAGCCCCGGGGGCAGTACCGGGCACCCTGCCACCTGCCCCACCTGAGCCAGGGTAGGAGAGGAGGGGTTAGATCCATCTGTCCATCCGTCCCTCCACCCATCTACCCACCCGTCCGTCCACCCGTCCATCCGTCCATCCATCCCTCCACCCGTCCGTCCATCCATCTATCCACCCACCTACCCAACCGTCCATCCATCCCTCCACCCATCCATCCACCCACCTACCCACCTGTCCATCCATCCGTCCATCCGTCCGTCCATCTATCCACCCACCTACCCACCTGTCCATCCATCCGTCCATCCGTCCGTCCATCTATCCACCCACCTACCCACCCGTCCATCCGTCCCTCCACCCATCCGTCCATCCACCTACCCACCTGTCCATCCATCCGTCCACCCGTCCGTCCATCCACCCACCCGTCTGCCCATCTATCCTCCCACCTACCCACCCACCCGTCCATCCATCCATCCATCCGTCCACCCGTCCCTCCACCCACCTACCCACCTGTCCATCTGTCCATCCTCCCATCCGTCCGTCCATACCTCCACCCGTCCCTCCACCTACCCATCTACTCACCCACCTACCCACCCATCCATCCATCCCTCCACCCGTCCACCCATCCGTCCATCTACCCACCCACCTACCCACCCGTCCATCTGTCCTTCCACCCGTCCGTCCATCCATCCGTCCCTCCACCCCTCCGCCCGTCCACCCATCCATCGATCCCTCCACTCATCCGCTCATCTATCCACCCACCTACCCACCTGTCCACCCACCTGCCCACCCATCCGTCCATCCCTCCCTCCACCCATCTACCCACCTGTCCACCCGTCCGTCCACCTATCCACCCACCGCTCTACCCAACTAATCCTCCATCCCTCCATCCACCCACCCCCACTACCCACCCAGTCCTCTACCCCCTCACCCCCATCTGTCTATACATCCCTCCCCCATCCACCCATCCCTTCCTCCCCCCACGCCCCCATGTCCGTCCCCACACCCCCATCTGTTCCTCCCTCCCTCTCCATATGGGGGTTTCCTGGGGGGGGGGGCTCAGACAGGGCCCAGCCCTTGGAGCTGACACAAGGTGGGCTGGGCCCATGGCTGCCGTGAGGGACCCAGGCGTCCGGTACTCACGCTCCCACGCTGGACTGGATGGTGGCACCGTTGGAGCAGTGCAAACGGATCCCATTCAACCCCGTGTCATCCTCCCCTGGCGCGTCACCCTGGTAGGGGTGCACCTGGGGGGGCAGAGACGGGGTGAGGTGGGGGGGGCTGAGGGTCAGAGAGAGAGCAGGGAGAGGGTGTTGCGGGGGAGGAGGAAAATGGGGGGAGGAGATAAGGGGGCTCTTCGGGGCAGGGGAAAAGGGGCAGGGGGAAGGGGATGTAAAGGGGGGATGTATAAGTGGGGAAGGGGAAAGGGGGCAGAGGGGGGGAAGGGGATATAAAGGGGGTGAATAAGTGGGGAGGGGGGAAGGGGCAGGGGGGAAGGGGTGTAAAGTGGGGTGTATAACTCGGGAGAGGGAAAAGGGGCAGAGGGGGGAAGGGGATATAAAGGGGGGTGTATAAGTGGGGAGGGGGGAAAAGGGGCAGAGGGGGAAGGGGTGTAAAGGGGGGTGTATAAGTGGGGAGGGGGAAGGGGATATAAAGGGGGGTGTAAAAATGGGGAGGGGGGAAGGGGCAGAGGGGGGAAGGGATATAAAGGGGGGTGTATAAATGGGGAGGGGGAAGGGGCAGAGGGGGGAAGGGATATAAAGGGGGGTGTATAAGTGGGGAGGGGGAAGGGGCAGAGGGGGGAAGGGATATAAAGGGGGGTATATAAGTGGGGAGGGGGGAAGGGGCAGAGGGGGGAAGGGATATAAAGGGGGGTGTATAAGTGGGGAGGGGGAAGGGGCAGAGGGGGGAAGGGATATAAAGGGGGGTGTATAAGTGGGGAGGGAGAAAAAGGGGCAGAGGGGGGAAGGGGACATAAAGGGGGGTGTATAAGTGGGGAGGGGGGGAAAGGCGCAGAGGGGGGAAGGGGACATAAAGGGGGGTCTATAAGTGGGGAGGGGGAAAAGGGGCAGAGGGGGAAGGGATATAAAGGGGGGTGTATAAGTGGGGAGGAGGAGAAAAGGGGCAGAGGGGGGAAGGGGTGTAAAGGGGGGTGTATAAGTAGGGAAGGGGAAAAGGGGTAGGGGGGCAGGGATATAAAGGGGGGTGTATACGTGGGGAGGGGGGAAAGGGGCAGAGGGGGGAAGGGGTATAAAGGGGGGTGTATAAGTGGGGAGGGGAAAAGCGGCAAGGGGGAAGTGGATATAAACGTGGGTGTATAAGTGGGGAGGGGGGAAAAGGGGGAGAGGGGGAAGGGGTGTAAAGGGGGGTGTATAAGTGGGGAGGGGGAAAGGGGCAGGGGGGGCAGGGATATAAAGGGGGTGTATAAGTGGGGAGGGGGAAAAGGGGCAGAGGGGGAAGGGGTGTAAAGGGGGGTGTATAAGTGGGGAGGGGGGAAAAGGGGCAGAGGGGGGAAGGGGTGTAAAGGGGGTGTATAAGTAGGGAGGGGGAAAACGGGCAGGGGGGCAGGGATATAAAGGGGGGTGTATACGTGGGGAGGGGGGAAAAGGGGCAGAGGGGGGAAGGGGTATAAAGGGGGGTGTATACGTGGGGAGGAGGGGAAAAGGGGCAGAGGGGGGAAGAGATATAAAGAGGGGGGTGTAAGTGGGGAGGGGGGAAAAGGGGCAGGGGGGAAGGGGATATAAAGGGGGTGTATAAGTGGGGAGGGGGAAAAGGGGCAGAGGGGGAAGGGGTGTAAAGGGGGGTGTATAAGTGGGGAGGGGGAAAGGGGCAGGGGGGAAGGGGATATAAACGGAGGTGTATAAGTGGGGAGGGGGAAGGGGCAGAGGGGGGAAGGGGTGTAAAGGGGTGTGTATAAGTGGGGAGGGGGAAAAAGGGGCAGAGGAGGCAGGGATATAAAGGGGGGTGTATAAGTGGGGAGGGGGGAAAGGGGCAGAGGGGGTCAGGGATATAAAGGGGGTGTATAAGTGGGGAGGGGGAAAAGGGGCAGAGGGGGAAGGGATATAAAGGGGGGTGTATAAGTGGGGAGGGGGGAAAGGGGCAGAGGGGGAAGGGATATAAAGGGGGGTGTATAAGTGGGGAGGGAGAAAAAGGCGCAGAGGGGGGAAGGGGACATAAAGGGGGGTGTATAAATGGGGAGGGGGGAAAAGGGGCAGAGGGGGGCAGGGATATAAAGGGGGGTGTATAAGTGGGGAGGGGGGAAAAGGGGCAGAGGGGGAAGGGATATAAAGGGGGTTGTATAAGTGGGGAGGGGGGAAAAGGGGCAGAGGGGGAAGGGATATAAAGGGGGGTGTATAAGTGGGGAGGGAGAAAAAGGGGCAGAGGGGGGAAGGGGACATAAAGGGGGGTGTATAAGTGGGGAGGGGGGGAAAGGCGCAGAGGGGGGAAGGGGACATAAAGGGGGGTCTATAAGTGGGGAGGGGGGAAAGGGGCAGAGGGGGAAGGGATATAAAGGGGGGTGTATAAGTGGGGAGGGGGGAAAGGGGCAGAGGGGGGAAGGGGATATAAAGGGGGGTGTATAAGTGGGGAGAGGGTCTGCTACCTTCAAGGCGAAGCCGTTGGCATAGCTGCCCTCAGGGCACATCTCCACAGGTCCCCACGCCCCCCACGGGGCCCCATTGGGCACCACGATGACCTGGTTGTAGGGCCGGGAGGGGGGCGCCTTGGCCTGGCCCCCCAGCACGGCCCCCGGGGCCAGCAGCAGGCAGAGCAGGACGCCGAGCTGCATCTCGGCCGGACTCGGGGTCTGCGGCCTGGGCCCCGAGGGGGCGTTTGTACCCGGCTTGTCCCTGGGCCGACGCCAACGCAAATGGGGCCTTATCTCCCCGGGGCGGGGTCACCGTGACCCGGGCCGGCCTGTCCCCCCCGCCCCCTTTGCACTACGGACCCGGTGTCCCCACTGCCCCTCACTCCCGACCCGCAGCCCCTGCTAGCCCAGCCCTGCCTCCCCCAGCTCTGCCGGTGCCCCTCACTCCCGACCCGCAGCCCCTGCCAGCCCGGCCCTGCCCCCCCCAGCTCTGCCGGTGCCCCTCACTCCCGACCCGCAGCCCCCTTCCTCAATGGTTCTAGACAAGCCTGTCGCTCTGATCGGGGGACGGGGTCTGATATGAGCTGCAGCGGCTGTTGTTACAGTCCTGGGGGGCTGAGATGGGGCGATTGCCGGTTGAGGGACAGGGGGTAAAGGTGCCCACGTGAACCAGGTGCCCAGAAAGGAGACCTGTGTGGCTAACGGATATGAACAGCTGGGATCTCCGCTCGAAGGGGGGCTGAGGTGTGGGGGGGTGAGGTGTGGGGGGGGGAAGTGGGGGGGTGAGGTGAATAAGGGTGGGGGGTATATAGGGAGAGAGGAGGGTGAATTGCCTTGGGGGAGTCGAAGGGCCGAGGGGCCCAGGGCGGGGAGTCGGGGTGCACAGTGTGGGGGGAGAGGGGCCTGGAGGGTGACACACAGCAACAGAGACGAGCGGGGGTGGGGGGGAGAGAGAGACATTTCGGCCTCCTTATCTCTGTTGATTCAGCGTTGCTCGTTTCCTGATAACGAGGCGCTCGCGATAAACCGGCCCCGGCCGCCAACCACTTCCCTGCCCCCCACACGCCTCCCCCGGCCAGCTCCCCCCATCCCCGCCGAGCAGAGAGCAAAGCCCCGGCCAGGAGGAAACTACAGAGATGCAGCCAGGTGATAACTGGTGCATTAGCGCTGCTAAGACACAGCTGCCACCCACCCCCTCCCGGACCGGCAGCTCTCCCCCCCGTCTCCCCCCCAGGGCCGGGAATGCTCGGCCGGTTGGAAAAAGTCAGGAGCAGCCGCTAGTCCAAATGGCAGCCGCTCGGCCCGCCGAAGGCGGCTCTTCCGGGGCTCCGGGGTCGTCCCCCCATTTAACTGGTGCAAATGGTGCAGGACCTTTTCACGGTCGCCGTGAGCCCCACGGTGCTGCGTCTGTCCCCGTCCTGGGGGAGGGGCACGGGCCAAGCACGAGCCACTGGGCTCTGCCTGGGTGAAATCCTCCGGCGATGGGCTATGGGGCCCCTCTGGCTGGGGGACCCCAGGACCCCATGAGCTGCCCCGAATCGCGGGCGAGGAGGCTGCCGATCGGGTTAGCCTCAGCCCCGGCCCTTCTCCAGCGAGCCGCGGGGTGGGGATCCCAGGGTGCCCCCGGCACATGGCTGGCAAAGGGCCACCGGAGAAGCCACTAGAGCAGTAGGGCATGTGGGTGCAGGGAGGGGATATTCGGGGCCCGGATCTGTCTGGGGGCTTTGCCTGGACTCTCCATTGTTGTGGAGAGGACAAAGGCAGCTTCCCACTCCCACTCCCCTCCGGATCGGCCCCATGGGCCCTGCCAGCCCGGTATCCTCCCCTCCCCCAGCTCAGACCCCCAGCCCCAGCCACCCGGTCTCCCCCTCCCCAGATCGGACCCAGACAGCAGTGGGCTGGGGTCCCGGGGGGGGTTACACACGCCCAGGCTGGTGGGGGGGCGGGGAATTGGATCTCTCTGATCACACCTGGGTCTCATCTTGCAAGCGTGATGGGTGCCAGGCAGTTTGAGGGGGGAGGGGGAGTCTGAGCATGTGAGGGTCCGTGTGATGGGTGGCTCTGTGTGTGTGAATCTGCTTCCACTAGTGTGTGCATGTGTGTCTGAATCTGCTTGCATGAGTCTGTGTTTGCACGAGTCTGTCAATCTGCTTGCACATGTATGTTTGCACCTGTGTGAATCTGCTTGCACGAGTGTTTGCACAAATTTGAATGTGCTTCTGCGAGTGTGTTTGCACGAGTGTGAATCTGCTTGCACACGTGTGTGTTTGCACATGTTAATCTGCTTGCACAAGTGTGTGTGTGTTTGCACGTGTGTGTGTGAAGGGACTTTGTCTCTTTTACACACTGACAACCCTTGCCGACCCTGTCACCCCAATGCAGCTGTAGCCAATCGAACGGTGGGGTGTAGCCGTCTGAGTGTGCGTCTGTGCCGTCCCTCTGCCCAGCTGTGATCTGCCTGTCAACAGCCTGGCCTGGTCCTGACACACCCAGGCTGGAGTGCAGGATGCCTGGGTCCTCTTCCCAGCTGACCCTGTGCCAATTCCAGCAGCGCGCCCTGCCTCAGTTTCCCCTTCCTGGGGCCCCACCCAGGACTGCATGGCCCAGAGGCCAGGGTGATGGATGTGGCAGAAGCACCCGGAAAGAGGTGAGTCTGCGTGTGAAATGGGTCCACCCCGCTGCCGCCTCTGACGTCACCCCCCACCCCGTCCCCGGGGGGGTCAGGAAATGGGTCCACCCCATAGCGCCATCACAGAGGCAGAATCGCCCGGGGACCGTGGCGCCATGGAGCTTCCGATGGGGCTTTTCCTCCTCGTTCTCCACTTCGGGGGTGAGTCCGCTGCTGGGGGGGCACGCAGGCCGGGGGGGGGAGCCCCAACCCGGGGAATCGGGGGTTGGAGATGAGACGCCCCAGGGACGGAGAGCACCTGAATGGGAGAAATGGAGTTGGGCCCCCCCAGCAGGGAAATGGGGATCCATAGATGGATGGGTGCATTATGGGGATGGATGGATGTGGGGGTGCATGGGGATGGATGGATGGATGGGGGGACATAGGACTGGATGGATGGATGGCTAGCGGGGACACAGGGATGGACGGATGGATGGACGGATGGATGGACAGACGGACGGGGGTACATAGGGACAGATGTACGAATGGCTAGAGGGTACACATGGATGGATGGATGGGGGTACATAGGTCTGGATAGATGGATGGACGGACAGATGGATGGGGGGACATAGGGCTTGATGGATGGAAAGATGGACGGGGGTACATAGGGACGGATGGACGGATAGATGGATGGGGGGACATAGGGCTGGATGGATGGATGGATGGACGGACAGGGGTACATAGGGACGGATAGATGGGGGGATATAGGGCTGGATGGATGGACAGATGGACGGATGGCTACAGGGGACACAGGGACGGATGGATGGGGGGACATAGGGCTGGATGGATGGATGGATGGATGGATGGATGGACGGACGGATGGCTAGAGGGGACACAGGGACGGATGGATGGGGGGACATAGGGCTGGATGGATGGACAGATGGACGGATGGCTAGAGGGGACACAGGGACAGATGGATGGGGGGACATAGGGCTAGATGGATGGAAAGATGGACGGGGGTACATAGGGACGGATGGACGGATGGATGGATGGGGGGACATAGGGCTGGATGGATGGATGGACGGACAGGGGTACATAGGGATGGATAGATGGGGGGATATAGGGCTGGATGGATGGATGGATGGATGGATGGATGGATGGACGGATGGACGGACGGACGGATGGCTAGAGGGGACACAGGGATGGATGGATGGGGGGACATAGGGCTAGATGGATGGAAAGATGGACGGGGGTACATAGGGACGGATGGACGGATGGATGGATGGGGGGACATAGGGCTGGATGGATGGATGGACGGACAGGGGTACATAGGGATGGATAGATGGGGGGATATAGGGCTGGCTGGCTGGATGGATGGATGGACGGATGGACGGATGGCTAGAGGGGACACAGGGACGGATGGATGGGGGGACATAGGGCTGGATGGATGGACAGATGGACGGGGGTACATAGGGACGGATGGATGGATGGATGGATGGATGAGGGGACATAGGGCTGGATGGATGGATGGATGGATGGACAGGGGTACATAGGGACGGATAGATGGGGGGATATAGGGCTGGCTGGATGGATGGATGGATGGATGGATGGACGGATGGACGGACGGACGGATGGCTAGAGGGGACACAGGGATGGATGGATGGGGGGACATAGGGCTAGATGGATGGAAAGATGGACGGGGGTACATAGGGACGGATGGACGGATGGATGGATGGGGGGACATAGGGCTGGATGGATGGATGGACGGACGGATGGGTAGAGGGGACACAGGGACGGATGCTGGGTAACACAGTCGATATCTCCCCACCTCTGCCTGTGATCTGTGGAGGCGCCAGGGCGGCTGGGTCTTTGCCCCCCATGCCCCCCCGCGCGGTTGGCTGGACTCTAGTGGGGTTTGCGAGGGCGCTGGCTCAGCGGATGTAGGTTCACGGGGGGGCGCGAAGCGGCAGGGGGGGATTAGGTGGCTGCGCAGTGAACTCGCTCGGCAGCCCGACCACGCGCCCCGTGGAACGGCTCCTCGGACCCCCGCCAGGACTGCACTGGGGCAGAGCCGCTGCCAACGGCCCCGAAATAAACACCCAGCGGCCGGATCCCCGGCCACGTGAACTGGTGTCATGGCATTTCCCGCAGTCCTACCGGGGGCTGGGAGAGAACCCAGGAGTCCGGGTTCCCAGCCCCCCTGCTCTAACCACCTGCCCCCACTCCTCTCCCAGCACCGGGGAGAGAACCCAGGAGTCCTGGCTCCCAGCCCCCCCTGCTCTAACCCACCAGCCCCCACTCCCCTCCCAGCGCCAGGGAGAGAACCCAGGAGTCCGGGTTCCCAGCCCCCCTGCTCTAACCACCAGCCCCCACTCCCCTCCCAGCACCGGGGAGAGAACCCAGGCGTCCTGGCTCCCAGCCCCCCCTGCTCTGACCCACCAGCCCCCACTCCCCTCCCAGAGCCGGGGAGAGAACCCAGGAGTCCTGGCTCCCAGCCCCCACTCCCCCACTTGTGTGTGGCTGTGTGCACCGGTGTCGGGGTCTGTGTGGGTGTGAGCTCCCCGCTCCCCACTCCCAGGGGCCCAGCCCAGCCCCTCACTCCTCTCCGCTCCCCGCAGGGGCCCTAGCGGGGCCGCCCCGGCTGACCCAGCCGTCCCCGTCCCACGTGGTGGACGAGAAGATCCCGCGGCTCCGCTGCCTGATGTCGGGGAGCGACATCACCACCCACGTCCTGTCCTGGTACCACCAGCCCCCCGGGCAGGGCCCCGTCTTCCTGCTGAGCCACCGGGCCGGGGACAACAGGCCCACGTACGGGGTCGGCGTCTCGGAGCGCTTCATCGCCAGCCTGGAGCGTGACACCAACGCCTTCAGCCTCACCATCGGCAACGTGAAACCCACTGACGCCGGCACCTACTTCTGCGCCGTCTGGTACGCCAACCAGTACCTCTTCGGAGAGGGCACCCGCCTCGTCCTGGGAGGTGAGCCGCCAGGGACGGGGGGATCCAGAACCGGCCCAGTGCATGACTAGAACCCAGCAGGGTGTTCTGGAGCAGGTTCTGGAGCGGCTCACACCAGGCTGGTGCCAGAGCTGGCCCAGAGCCGGCTGGGGCTGCGACCAAAAGAGAGAGAGAGCGAACTGATCTAGAACCCAGCCCGAATCGATCTAGAACGTACCCATAACCCTTCCAGATCAGAGCCGCGGAAATGTTCTGGAGCTGGCACGTGATTAGTGGGGACCGTGCCGGGGGGAATACTTGAAACTGATCTAGAACCCACAGCCGTGACTCAATTTAGGATGTGCCCAGAACCTTTCTAGATTAGAGTCACAAAAATGTTCTGGAGCTGGCCCATTAGTTGGGTGGGTTAGTTGGATGCGTGCCTAGGAAAAGACCCGGGGCTGATCTAGAACCCCATCCCGAATTGATCTAGAGAACACGCTGAGCCATTCTGGGTCAGATCCACCGAATGGTTCCAGAGGGACCCGTGGGGGCAGACCTAGAACCCACAGGGCGGCGATCTCGATTGTGAGGCGAAGCATTCTGGGTCAGACCCCCAGAAACGTGCGGGAAGCCGAGCGAAGCCAATCGGCACCACGTCCGGAACATGCAGAGAACCAAATCCAGAACTTTTCTCTGACCCAGTCGAGGACTGGTCCAGAACCCACCTGGATCCCGTCTAGAAAGGACACCGAGCCGGCCCGGGAGACCCATCGACCCAGCCAAAGGCTGACACCGGGACCACCCCAGAACCCAATCTAGAACCCCCAGAAAACCAGTCCCTAAATGCCTAGAACAGAGACTGGACTGATCCGGTGCCCACCTCGATGTGATCTAGATCCAGGACCCACCTAGAACCGAGCCCCCTCTCCCCCACGATGCCGCCCCCTGACCTGACCCTCTCCCCTCTCCGGTTCCAGGTGATCCCCGGGAGAAGCGCCCGCCGCAGGTGGCCCTGCTGGGTCCAGCTCCGGCGGCCGGCCCGGCCTTCCTGTGCCTGGCCTGGGGGTTCTCCCCGGAGCCGGTCCGGGTGCGCTGGCAGGTGGACGGACGGGAGCCGGGGCCCGGGGAGGTGTCCCCGCCAGCGGAGGGCCGGGATGGGGCCGGGGCCGCCAGCCTGCTCAGCCTCCCGGCCCGGGCCTGGCTGGACAGCGCCCGCGTGACCTGCCGGGTGGAACACGAGACCCAGGCCCAGCAGAGCAGCGCCGAAGTGAAGGGAGCCGGGCGCCGAGGTGAGACCCCCCCCCCCGAACCTCCAACCTCTCCCTCTCCCCCCCCCCATGGTAACTCACCCCCGGATTTGTCTCTCCCCCCACACACAGGTTGCTCGGTATCCGCCGGAGACCCCGTCCCGCCGCCTGACCCTCTCGGCAACGGGACCGCGGGGAGCACCGCCCTCCAGAGCACCGGTATGGGACCCCCAACCCCACCCCTGGGCCCCCTTTGGGGTCACAGCCACGGCCCCCCCTAACTGTCCCCTCTCCCCCGCAGGGGCCCCGAGCCTGGGCCGGATCGTGCTGACGGCCTGGCGCTGCTACCTGGGGTCGCTGGCCGCCAGCTGCCTCTACGGCCTGGGGGTCTCCCTCCTCATGGGGCTGCGTGGGCTGCGGGGGCTGCAGGAACTCAGGCGTCCGGGGCCACCCCCACCCCCTCCGGGAGCCCGGAGGAGAGCTGGCGAGGAGCGTCGCTTTGAATGAGACTCCGCGTCCCGCTGGTCCCCCCTCCAGTGTCCCCCTCCTGGGGACCGGGAATGCCCCCAAACTGGCCCCCCACAGTCCCCGCCCTGGACCTCCAGCCCCCACCCCGGCTGTCCCGTGCCGGCTGCAGGGGTGACCCCCTCAGCCCCTGCTAATCCTGCCCCCCCGATCTCTGACACACACACACACACACACACACCCCGCGTGCACGGAGCTTGGCTATTGGACAATAAAGCCTTAAACAACTCCTGTGAGACTGACTCTGTGCACTGGGGAACCTCACCACCCCACTGCCCCCCCGCTGCCCCTGCTGCCCCCCACTGCCACACACTGCCCCCCTGCTGCCCCCCACTGCCCCCCTGCTGCCCCACCGCCGCTGAGTCTGTGCAACCAGGGACTCCTGGGTTCTCTCCCTGGCTCTGGGAGGGGAGTGGGGGCTGGTGGTTAGAGCAGGGGGGGCTGGGAGCCAGGACTCCTGGATTCTCTCCCCAACTCTGGGAGGGGAGTGGGGCGGGGGGTTAGAGCTGGGAGCCAGAACTCCTGGGTTCTCTCCCCGGCTCGGGGAGGGGAGGGGGGTTGGTGGGTTAGAGCAGGGGGGGCTGGGAGCCAGGACTCCTGGATTCTCTCCCCAACTCTGGGAGGGGAGTGGGGCGGGGGGTTAGAGCTGGGAGCCAGAACTCCTGGGTTCTCTCCCTGGCTCGGGGAGGGGAGGGGGGCTGGTGGGTTAGAGCAGGGGGGGCTGGGAGCCCCCAAACTCCAGCCTTCTTCTGCCCTCAGGTTCCCCCCATTCCACTCTGTGGGGCAAAGTCCCTTCCGCTGTTAATTTTTAACCTGACCATCTCCCTGCCCCCCATCTGACCTCCAGCCACCCTGAGTTTGAACCATGGGGTGGCGGGGGGGGGCAGCCACCCGCCCCCAGCGCAGCTTCTGCCAGGGAACAGGACATGGGGCATTTCCCCTGGGGGGGATGGGAGCCCCGCCCCAGATAACAGGCCCTTATCTGCGGTGAGTGGCTGGGCCGGGCGGGGGCAGGGGTCAGGGCCGTGGGGCTGGGCCGGGCACCGTGGGGCCGGGGTTTGCGGGGATGGGCCCTAAGCGTGTCCTGCTCCCCGCGGTGGCCTTCCTCAGCCTCCTCTTCCTCGCCGGCCTCTGGCTCCGTGAGTGACACCCCCCCGCGTCCCCCACCCCTTCCCCCCACCAGCCGCCGGCCCTGCCAATGACTCCCCCGGCCGACACGCACAGCCCCAGCCCCCCCCACATGCCCCATACACCCCCCTGCCCCCTCCTTCACCCCCCTGACCTCTGGGCCCCATGGCACTCCCCACCACTTGCCTCCAGCTCCCTCACCCCCCCCAGCGACCCCCGTCTGGCACCCACGCCAGCCTCTGACTCTGGGAGTGAGCGGGACGGCCCCACAGACCTGCTCCCCCCCCGCCACCCCCCACACCGGGCCCCCCAGCTCCCCCCGGTCCCCCGCCCCCGCTGCATGCCGGGCTCTGTATGAATGCCTGGGTGGGGGGCGGATTGTGTCGGTCTGTGGGGGGGGGCTTTGCTCCGGCCTGCGTGAGCTGTCGCATGTACCAGGCGTGTTCTTAGCATGTCGCCTGCGTGTAGCCTGCCCGTGCCTAGACTACTGGCCGGATGCTTGTATGTTATTAGCGTGTGCAAAGCCGGAGGCCGGCAGGGACGGTGCAAGTACCTCCCCGGGTGCATCATGCATGTCGTTAGCGTGTGCAAACCCCCCCCCCGTGCAAACCGGGGAGACCATTGGGAATGTGGGGGGGGACTGTCCGCCTGTCCACGTGTCTGAGCTCTGTCCTTCCCCCCCCGGCCCGGAACAGCAGAGGTGCAGCTCTCGGCCTGCGTTCGGGGCGGGCGGCCCTGTGGCTGGCTCGGGGGCAGAGGGGAGACGGCCCCCCCTGAACGGGACGGGAAGGTGAGAACCCCCCTTGTGCTCCCCCCCAAACCCTGCCCCAAATCTGGCCCCCCTCCCATCCCTAACTCCTGCCCCCATCCCCACCCCAAAACCTCCCCAGCCCTCCCTTTCACCTGTCCCACTTCCTGATCCTGATTCCCCCCCCCCCCGCCGCCCCACAGAGAACCTGTCTGCTGTGTCCCCTCTGCAGCCACCCCTTCTCAGCTCCCGCCTGCCCCTTCCCAGGCATGGGACCCTCCCTCCGCCCCGGGCCCCCCGCTGCCCGGGCCAAGGCTTCCAGATCAGCCGTCTCCTGGCGGCCTTCAGGGGCTGCGTGACGCCGGAGGGAGAAATCCTGCTGCAAGAGTATCTGGCCGGCTGGAAAGAACTGATCAAGTGAGTCCATCCCTGGGTAACGAGCCACCCCGCCCCAGAGGTGGCCGCGTCTCAGCGCCGGGCGAGGGGTCCCCGAGTAACCAGCCGCCCGCCCCAGAGGTGGCCGAGTCTCAGCGCCGGGCGAGGGGTCCCCGAGTAACCAGCCGCCCGCCCCAGAGGTGGCCGAGTCTCAGCGCCGGGCGAGGGGTCCATGGGTAACCGGCCGCCCCGCCCCAGAGGTGGCCGAGTCTCAGCGCCGGGCGAGGGGTCCATGGGTAACCGGCCGCCCCGCCCCAGAGGTGGCCGCGTCTCAGTGCCGGGCGAGGGGTCCCCGGGTAACCGGCCGCCCCGCCCCAGAGGTGGCCGCATCTCAGCGCCGGGCGAGGGGTCTCCGTGTAACCGGCCGCCCCGCCCCAGAGGTCACCACATCTCAGTGCCGGGCGAGGGGTCCCCGAGTAACCAGCCGCCCGCCCCAGAGGTGGCCGAGTCTCAGCGCCGGGCGAGGGGTCCATGGGTAACCGGCCGCCCCGCCCCAGAGGTGGCCGAGTCTCAGCGCCGGGCGAGGGGTCCATGGGTAACCGGCCGCCCCGCCCCAGAGGTGGCCGCGTCTCAGTGCCGGGCGAGGGGTCTCCGTGTAACCGGCCGCCCCGCCCCAGAGGTCACCACATCTCAGTGCCGGGCGAGGACTCAGCTGTCCCCTCTCTCTCTCTCTCCCCCCGCACCGCAGACTGATAGACGCTCTGGGGGCCGCGTTCGGGCTCCTGGCCCGGGAGACGCAGACGAAGATGGCGATCCTGGAGGGACACCGCTCGGGGCCGCACGCCCCTCACTACCGCACCCTGCAGGCCATGGTGGCCTTTGAGCTGCGGCGCGGCCGGGGGGGGCTCCGGGTGCTGCCCCCGGACCAGCCCCCCTCGGGGAGCCGGACCCTGCTGCGCCTCCACCGGGCCCTCAAGTGGCTGGAGCTGTTCCTGGGCAAGCTGGGCCGCAGTGGGGCGGAGGAAGACCCCTCCCAGCTGTGCGCCGAGGCCTACCAGGCGGCCCTGGCCCGGTACCATGGCTGGTGGGTGCGGCAGGCGGCCGGGCTGGCCTTCCTGGCCCTGCCCTCGCGCCGGGAGCTGTACGGGCTCGTCTGCGCCGAGGGGGAGAAGGAGGCCCGGGCTGTGCTCCTGGATGCCGTCGGCACCATCTCCAGGGTGTATAACATCACCCAGCAGCTCTACGCCACCCGCAGCCTCTTGGAGCTGCCCTGAGCGGGCGCCGGGGGGCGCCGGAGAGGACAAGTTGGGGGCCACTGGGTCTGCTCAGCCTTAGGGCAGGGACTGGCTGGCTCAGGGGGGCGGGGAATGGGGCAGGGGCCTGTCCCATCTAGCGGGCGCCGGCTCCCACCCGGCCCCAGGGCGGGGACTGGCTGGCTCAGGGGGGCAGGGAATGGGGCAGGGGCCTGTCCCCTCTAGGGCAGGGCGTTGGGCGCGGTTGTGAACCAGCGGCCCCGGAAACGGGGGCCAAGTAAAGAGACGCCGCGAGCTCGACGTGGTCGCCGGAGTCTTTTGTCGTGAGACGTGTTTTGCCGCCCGGCTGGCCTGGTCTCTGGGCCTCTTCGGGGGGAGGATCCCGTAGGGGTTGCACACACCCCCCCGGTAATGTGGGACAGCCCCCCCAGGACCAGCGCCTGGCCCCTGCCGGGGGTGCATGGGGTGGGTCTCAGTGCGGCCGTGTGACCCCTGTGGGCAGCTCCCCTCCGGGCGCGGGGCGCAGCGTGGGCAGGGTAAGGGTGGTGCGGGCCGTAGGGCAGGGGTTTGAGACACACAGGGTGGGACTGGGGGTGGGGCCATGGGGCAGGGGTGGGGGGAACACAGGGTGGTGGCGTGGTTGTGGGGCAGGGGTGGGGGACACACAGGGCGGGGCTGGGGGCGGGGCCATGGGACAGGGGTGTGGGGGACACAGGGCTGCGGGGGGTCAGCCAGGGCTGGCCGGACACTAGGGAGGTGGGTGGTGACATCACACGTGATGTGATGATGTCACAACGAGCCCTGCTGACATCACAGCCCCAGGCCGTGACATCACGGCCACGCCAGACACAGGGGGTGATGTCACCCTGCTCCCTGGTGACATCACAGTGATATAACATGCGAGATGTGATGTCATCATGACACGTGGAGAGGTGCTTGGTGACGTCAGAGATTCAAGCGATGACGTCAGAGCGATTGGCGACGGTGCGCTGGGCTCGCGCGGTGGCCACTCTGCCGTAAAGCGGACCCGGCGGGCGTCGCAAAGGGCTATTGGACCCAGTGCCGTAAAGCAAGGCCAGAGCACGTCCCAATAGGGATGGCGGCCGCGCCGCCGTAAAGCGACATCAACTTGTGTGTCGTAAAGCCACTGGCCGCTGTAGAGCGAAGGGCCAGGGGTCGACAGGGCGATCGCGGAATCCGCCACACCGCCGTAAAGCGCGACGCGGGCGGCTGCCGTAAAACGGCCACCCGCGAGGGCTGAGCGTTGCCGTAAAGCGTCGCCGTCCCGTCCCCCCCGCGCGCAGAGAAAGCGCCTTCTCACCTCGCCGTCAAGCGAGGTCGGGGGGCGGGGACCGAACGGGGTGTCGCAAAAACGCCTCGCTATCGCCCCGCGCGCGCGGCGGCCGGGTTTTGCGACAGTGTCGCGCGGTGCCGGGGGACGGATGGCGACGGCAACGGCGCTGGCGGGGTCCGGGGTCCGGGTCGGGCCCGCGGGGGGATCCCCGGACTGGGCGGGGCGGCCCCTGAGCACCGGGGTGAGCGGGGGGAGGGGCCGGGGGGTCTCTGGGGGGAGGGGTCGGGGGATTCCGGGGGGGAGGGGTGGGGGGATTCCGGGGGGGTCCCGGGGCCCCCCCGCGCTGTCGGACTCACCCCCCCCCTCCCCCTCCCCCCCCAGACAACCATCATCGCGGTGGAGTTCGACGGGGGGGTCGTGATCGGCGCCGACTCGCGGACAACCACGGGGTGAGCGGGGGGGGCGCGCGGCGGGCGGGGGCTTGGGGCAGACGGGGTTGGGGGGCCAGGGCTGGGGGGTTGGGGTGAGCGGGAGGGTTGGTGGGGCGGGCGGGGTTTGGGGTGAGTGGGGGGGTTGGGGTGAGCGGGAGGGTTGGGGGGTTTGGGGCGGGCGGGGTTGGGGGGGGCGGGGGCGCGGGGCAGGCGGGCGGGGTTGGGGGGCCAGGGCTGGGGGGTTGGGGTGAGCGGGAGGGTTGGTGGGGCGGGCGGGGTTTGGGGTGAGTGGGGGGGTTGGGGTGAGCGGGAGGGTTGGGGGGTTTGGGGCGGGCGGGGTTGGGGGGGCTGGGGGCGCGGGGCAGGCGGGGGGTTGGGGGCCAGGGCTGGGGGGGTTCGGGTGAGCGGGAGGGTTGGGGGTTGGGGGGTTTGGGGCAGGCGGGGGGTTGGGGGTGAGTGGGGGGGCTGCGGGGTTGGGGTGAGCGGGAGGGTTGGGGGGTTTGGGGCGGGCGGGGTTGGGGGGGCTGGGGGCGCGGGGCAGGCGGGGGGTTGGGGGCCAGGGCTGGGGGGGTTCGGGTGAGCGGGAGGGTTGGGGGTTGGGGGGTTTGGGGCAGGCGGGGGGTTGGGGGTGAGTGGGGGGGCTGGGGGGTTGGGGTGAGCGGGAGGGTTGGGGGGTTTGGGGCGGGTGGGGTTGGGGGGGCGCGGGGCAGACGGGGGTCGGGGGGTTGGGGCGGGCGGGGTTGGGGGGCCAGGGCTGGGGGGTTGGGGTGAGCGGGAGGGTTGGTGGGGCGGGCGGGGTTTGGGGTGAGTGGGGGGGTTGGGGTGAGCGGGAGGGTTGGGGGGTTTGGGGCGGGCGGGGTTGGGGGGGCTGGGGGCGCGGGGCAGGCGGGGGGTTGGGGGCCAGGGCTGGGGGGGTTCGGGTGAGCGGGAGGGTTGGGGGTTGGGGGGTTTGGGGCAGGCGGGGGGTTGGGGGTGAGTGGGGGGGCTGCGGGGTTGGGGTGAGCGGGAGGGTTGGGGGGTTTGGGGCGGGTGGGGTTGGGGGGGCGCGGGGCAGACGGGGGTCGGGGGGTTGGGGCGGGGGGGTTGGGGGCCAGGGCTGGGGGGGTTGGGGTGAGCGGGAGGGTTGGTGGGGCGGGCGGGGTTTGGGGTGAGTGGGGGGGTTGGGGTGAGCGGGAGGGTTGGGGGGTTTGGGGCGGGCGGGGTTGGGGGGGCTGGGGGCGCGGGGCAGGCGGGGGGTTGGGGGCCAGGGCTGGGGGGGTTCGGGTGAGCGGGAGGGTTGGGGGTTGGGGGGTTTGGGGCAGGTGGGGTTGGGGGTGAGTGGGGGGGCTGGGGGGTTGGGGTGAGCGGGAGGGTTGGGGGGTTTGGGGCAGGCGGGGGGGTTGGGGGCCAGGGCTGGGGGGGTTGGGGTGAGCGGGAGGGTTGGTGGGGCGGGTGGCTTTGGGGTGAGTGGGGGGGCGTGGGGGCACATGCTGGTCCCCGGGGGCCCCCCCCTGTGGATGGGTTTGGGTCGGTCTCATGCCCAGACCAGCCCCCGGCTGTCACAAGGGGGCTCGGCGGGGGGGGAATGTGCCTGTGCCGCTGTGTTATTGTAGGGTCTCCTGGGCACCCCGGGTTGTTATTGTAGGGCCGGCGGGTGAGGGGCGGGCGAGCTCCCATCCGTGGCTGTATCTCCCTGTCCGGAGGGTGGGGGGGCTGTGTTATGGTAGGGTCTCTGGGGGCGCTATGTTTGGGTAGGGTCTCCGGGGGCGGGGCTCAGGGGGAGGCTGATGGTCCGGCTCCGCCCCCTGCAGCTCCTACGTGGCTAATCGAGTGACGGACAAACTGACGCCCATCCACGAGCGCATCTTCTGCTGCCGTTCCGGCTCCGCCGCCGACACCCAGGCCATCGCCGACGCCGTGGCCTATCAGCTGGGCTTCCACAGGTACCGCCCCCTGGGCCCCTAGCCCCACCCCCTGGGCCCCTAGCCCCGCCCCCTGGGCCGCCAGACCCGTTCCCCGCCCCCCAGGCCATCGCCGACGCCGTGGCCTATCAGCTGGGCTTCCACAGGTACCGCCCCCTGGGCCCCTAGCCCCGCCCCCTGGGCCCCTAGCCCCGCCCCCTGGGCCGCCAGACCTGTTCTGCGCCCCCCAGGCCCATCGCCAACCCTGTGACCTATCAGCTGGGCTTCCACAGGTACCGGCCCCGCACCCCTGGTTTCCTGGCCCCATTCCCCACCCCCCTGAGCCAGCCAGTCCCCACCCTGGGGCCGGGTGGGAGCCGGCGCCCCCTAGAGGGGACAGGCCCCTGCCCCATTCCCCGCCCCCCTGAGCCAGCCAGTCCCTGCCCTGGGGCCGGGTGGGAGCCGGCGCCCCGCAGAGGGGACAGGCCCCTGCCCCATTCCCCGCCCCCCTGAGCCAGCCAGTCCCTGCTCTGGGACCGGGTGGGAGCCGGCGCCCCCTAGAGGGGACAGGCCCCTGCCCCATTCCCCGCCCCCCTGAGCCAGCCAGTCCCTGCCCTGGGGCCGGGTGGGAGCCACCGCCTCCTAGAGGGGACAGGCCCCAGCCCCATTCCCCGCCCCCCTGAGCCAGCCAGTCCCTGCCCTGTGGCCGGGTGGGAGCCGGGACAGGCCCCTGACCCCGCTTCCCTGCCCCACAGCATCGAGCTGGATGAGCCGCCCCTGGTGCACACGGCCGCCAGCCTCTTCAAGGAGATGTGTTACCGCTACCGCGAGGACCTCATGGCCGGCATCATCGTCGCCGGCTGGGACAGGCGCAAGGGGGGGCAGGTGAGCGGGGTACAGGGGCAAAGCCACTGGGGGCGCTGCAGAGCCAGGGCTGGTCCCGGTGCCCCATAGTGCTTCCCTTCCACATCCTTCAATCTCTGCCCCCATAGTGTGACCCTGAGACACGGGGTCCTTCAGTCCCTGTCCAGCGTCTGACACAGCCGCCTTGCCCCAGAGGTGGCTGCATCTCAGCGCCGGGCGAGGGGTCTCTGGGTAACCGGCCGCCCCACCCCAGAGGTGGCCACAGCTCAGCGCCGGGCAAGGGATCCCCGTGTCACCAGCCACCCCGCCCCAGAGGTGGCTGCATCTCAGCGCCAGGCGAGGAGTTCCCGGGTAACCGGCCGCCCCGCCCCAGAGGTGGCTGCATCTCAGCGCCAGGCGAGGAGTCCCCGGGTAACCGGCTGCCCCGCCCCAGAGGTGGGCGCATCTCAGCGCCGGGCGAGGAGTCCCCGTGTCACCAGCCGCCCCTCCCCAGAGGTGGGCGCGTCTCAGGGCCGGGCGAGGGGTCCCCGGGTAACCGGCCGCCCCGCCCCAGAGGTGGGCGCATCTCAGCGCCGGGCGAGGAGTCCCTCTGTCACCAGCCGCTCCGCCCCAGAGGTGGCCGCATCTCAGCGCCGGGCGAGGAGTCCCTCTGTCACCAGCCGCTCCGCCCCAGAGGTGGGCGCATCTCAGCGCCGGGCGAGGAGTCCCTCTGTCACCAGCCGCTCCGCCCCAGAGGTGGCCGCATCTCAGCGCCGGGCGAGGAGTCCCTCTGTCACCAGCCGCTCCGCCCCAGAGGTGGGCGCATCTCAGCGCCGGGCGAGGAGTCCCCGTGTCACCAGCCGCCCTGCCCCAGAGGTGGGCGCGTCTCAGGGCCGGGCGAGGGGTCCCCGGGTAACCGGCTGCCCCGCCCCAGAGGTGGGCGCGTCTCAGGGCCGGCCGTGCTCTCTGGCTCTCTGCCCCAGGTGTTCTCGGTGCCCATGGGCGGGATGATGGTTCGCCAGCCCTTCTCGGTGGGCGGCTCGGGGAGCTCCTACATCTACGGCTTCGTCGACGCCTCCTACAAGCCGGGCATGAGCCAGGAGGAGTGTCTGAGCTTCACGGCCAACGGTAACGTCCTGCCCCCCCGGCTCCCCCCGCCCCCTGGCGCTGCTGGGCGGCCTCCCCTGGTGGGGGGATGGGACCCAGGAGTCCGGGCCGCACCCCTCCCCCCTGACGACGCTCTCCTCTCCCCTTGCAGCGCTGGCGCTGGCCATGGAGCGGGACGGCTCCAGCGGCGGGGTGATCCGGCTGGCCGCCATCACGGAGCAGGGCGTGGAGCGCCAGGTCGTCCTGGGCAACCAGCTGCCGCGGTTCTCCTCCGCCTGAGGGGGCCCCCACCCCGACACCCCCCCGCGCGACGGACGGATTAAACTATCAGAACCCACACCCGGCCTCTGTCGTTCCAGCAGGACTCCTGGGTTCTCTCCCGGCTCTGGGAGGGGAGTGGGGGCTGGGGGTGAGAGCAGGGGGGCTGGGAGCCAGGACTCCTGGGTTCCCTCCCCGGCTCTGGGAGGCGAGTGAGGGCTGGTGGGTTAGAGCAGGGGGGCTGGGAGCCAGGACTCCTGGGTTCTCTCCCCAGCTCTGGGAGGGGAGTGGGGGCTGGTGGGTTGGAGCAGGGGGGGCTGGGAGCCAGGACTCTTGGGTTCTCTCCCCGGCTCTGGGAGGCGAGTGAGGGCTGGTGGGTTAGAGCAGGGGGGCTGGGAGCCAGGACTCCTGGGTTCTCTCCCCATCTCTGGGAGGGGAGTGGGGGCTGGTGGGTTGGAGCAGGGGGGGCTGGGAGCCAGGACTCCTGGGTTCTCTCCCCAGCTCTGGGAGGGGAGTGGGGGCTGGTGGGTTGGAGCAGGGGGGGCTGGGAGCCAGGACTCCTGGGTTCTCTCCCCAGCTCTGGGAGGGGAGTGGGGGCTGGTGGGTTGGAGCAGGGGGGGCTGGGAGCCAGGACTCCTGGGTTCTCTCCCCAGCTCTGGGAGGGGAGTGGGGGCTGGTGGGTCAGAGCGGGGGGAGGGGGGGGGCTAGTGGGTCAGAGCAGGGGGGCTGGGAGCCAGGACTCCTGGGTTCTCTCCCCGGCTCTGGGAGGGGTGTGGGGGCTGGTGGTTAGAGCAGGGGGGCTGGGAGCCAGGACTCCTGGGTTCCTCTGGGGCAGGCCGTTCCCTGTAGCTGTGGGGCAGGGCTACCGGCTGGGGGGCCGGGGGGGGAACTGGGGCTGCCCTGCTGGTTCCCCTGCGGCACTGGGCTGAGCAAACAGGGGCTAGGCCGGGGGGTGGGGGGGTTGGCCCCGCCCTGGCCCTGCCCGGTGTAACGCAGGGAGCTGCTGCTGGTGCCGGCGTCACCCTTATCGCCCCCGGCTCCGTGTGCGGGCTGGGCCGGGCTGGGCTGGGCTGGGCTGGGCTGGGCTGGGCCGGGCGCCAGGACGGGGGCTGTTCCCAGCTGGCTGAGCGGGGGGGGGCACAGCTGGGGACGGACGGACCCGTATTCTCTCCCCCCCGCCCCCGGTCAGACACCAAACCCCACTGAGTTCTCAACCCTCCTTTATGGAAATGCTGCTGCAATCCCCCCCCCCCCCCCGCCACTCGCGACACCCCCGGCAGGAGCCACCCCACAACTCCCCCCCCCCCCCCGAGTCCAGCCCCATAGCACCCCCAGGCGAGTGTCCTCGGTGGGGGGGTGGAGGAATCTCACGCGCCAACTCGGGTGGGGTCCAGGCCGGCTGGTGCTGGGGGTCGCAGCCCCCCGTCAGTCGGTGGAGGCAATGCCGTGGGAAGCTGGCGGGCGCCATGGGGCGGCCCCCCCGTCAGCCGGCGGTGACAATGCCGTGGGAAGCTGGCGGACGCCATGGGGCGGGCCTCCGTCAGCCGGTGGTGACAATGCCATGGGGGGCTGGCAGGCGCCGTGGGGTGGCCCCCCGGTGGGGGCGAGGCCGTGGGAAGCTGGCAGGCCCCATGGGGCGGCCCCCCGTCAGCCGGCGGTGACAATGCCGTGGGGGGCTGGCAGGCGCCGTGGGGTGGCCCCCCGATGGGGGCGAGGCCGTGGGAAGCTGGCAGGCCCCATGGGGCGGCCCCCCGTCAGCCGGCAGTGACAATGCCGTGGGGGGCTGGCGGACGCCATGGGGCGGGCCTCCGTCAGCCGGTGGAGTCGATGCCATTGGGGGCTGGCAGGCGCCGTGGGGCGGCCCCCCGTCAGCCGGTGGAGTCGATGGCCGCGGTGGCGGAGTCCAGCTGGTGGCGGAAGGAGACTCGCGCCTTCCCGCTGAAGAAGGCCCCGTCTGGCTCGCTGCTGGTGGACGGCGTGGGGCGGCCGTGGGGGACCGGGGGCCCCTCCGTGGGGCGGGCGCAGGCAGCTGGGGGGCAGAGAAGGGGGGAGTGTGAGCTGAGAACAGTATCCCGGGGGGGCTCAGGGAATGGGGCCCGAATGGGAAAGGGGGTGCAGGGGGTGGGGGATCAGGCAAGATGGGGGGTCTCTGGGGAGGGGAATCAGGAGAGCATGTGGGGGCAGGGCAGATCTGTTGCGGGGCGCCCATGGAGGGGAACGGGGGCGGATCTGGGGGGTTGTAGGGGTGGACAGGGAGGGGGGCAGGGAGGATCTTTTGGGGGGCGCCCCTGCAGGGGAATGGGGGGTGGATCTGGGGGGTAGGAGGGATGTAGGGGTGGACAGAGGGGAACGGGGGGCAGGGAGGTGGGGGTAGGAGGGATCTGGGGGTGCTCTCACCTGGGGGGCTGTGGCCCCCTTTCCTGCGGCGTTTCCTGCGCCCGGCCCAGGAGAAGCAGCGCAGGAGCCTCGCCCCCATCCTGCCGGGGGCCTGTGGGGCAGAACAGGGGGTCAGGCAGGGCCCTGATGGGGGGCCCAGGGTCTCGGCCCCCATGTCAGTGGGGTGGGAGCTGACACCCTCTCCCCGGCCGCCTGGCCCAATAACAGCCAGGCTGGGAGCCCAGAGCATCCCCTAGTCAGTGGGGCACAGACCCACTGCACCCCCTAGACCTCCCCCCCCCCAGCACCAGGATCCCCCGTTTTCCCCCTTCCCGGGATCTTTGCCCAGACCCCCCCTCCCCGCTGCACCCCTCTTCCCTGAGGTTGCCCTACACCCCGTGCTGCACCCCCCAGGACCCAGCCCCCCTGTGCCCCCAAACCTCCCCGTCCTCCCCTCCCCCAACGACCTGGGCATCCCCCCTGCTCTGGGCCCCCAGCCCCCCCTTACCTGGAGGTCTCGGGATGGGAGGGTCCCCTCCGGCCCCCCCTGCTCTCGGCTATGGGGCTGCCCCAGTGCGAGGTGTCCCGCGGCCCAGCTCCCCCCTCACTGCAGCTGGCTCTGGGGCGTGTCTGCCGGGCACGGACTGGGACCCGCGCCCCCCCGCCCTTGGCAAATACCGCCCCGTCCAGCCCCGCCCCCCCACCAGGGGCCAGCCCCGCCGGGACGGGTGGGAGTGAGGGGCACCGGCTGGGCTGGGCTGGCAGGGGCTGCGGGTCGGGAGTGAGGGGCACCGGCTGGGCTGGGCTGGCAGGGGCTGCGGGTCGGGAGTGAGGGGCACCGGCAGAGCTGGGGGGGGCAGGGCTGGGCTGGCAGGGGCTGCGGGTCGGGAGTGAGGGGCACCGGCAGGGCTGGGCTGGCAGGGGCTGCGGGTCGGGAGTGAGGGGCACCGGCTGGGCTGGGCTGGCAGGGGCTGCGGGTCGGGAGTGAGGGGCACCGGCAGAGCTGGGGGGGGCAGGGCTGGGCTGGCAGGGGCTGTGGGTCGGGAGTGAGGGGCACCGGCAGAGCTGGGGGGGCAGGGCTGGGCTGGCAGGGGCTGCGGGTCGGGAGTGAGGGGCACCGGCAGGGCCGGGCTAGCAGGGGGTGCGGGTCGGGAGTGAGGGGCACCGGCAGAGCTGGGGGGGGCAGGGGCTCCGGGTCGGGAGTGAGGGGCACCGGCAGAGCTGGGGGGGGGGCAGGGCCGGGCTAGCGGGGGCTGCGGGTTGGGGGTGAGGGGCACCGGCAGAGCTGGGGGGGGGGCAGGGCCTGGCTGGCAGGGGCTGCGGGTCGGGAGTGAGGGGCACTGGCAGAGCTGGGGGGGGCAGGGCCGGGCTAGCGGGGGCTACGGGTCGGGAGTGAGGGGCACCGGCAGACCGGGGGGGGCAGGGCCAGGCTAGCGGGGGCTGCGGGTTGGGAGTGAGGGGCACCGGCAGAGCTGGGGGGGCAGGGCTGGGCTGGCAGGGGCTGCGGGTCGGGAGTGAGGGGCACCGGCAGAGCTGGGGGGGGCTGGGCTGGGCTAGCAGGGGCTGCGGGTCGGGAGTGAGGGGCACCGGCAGAGCTGGGGGGGGGCAGGGGCTGTGGGTCGGGAGTGAGGGGCACCGGCAGCTGCCGGGATCTGGCCCCATGGCCCCCACAACTGGGGCTGGACCGTGGGGTGCCCAGGGCAGCGCAGGAGGGTTTGTTATTGTAGGGTCTCCCTGGAGCCCCGTCCCGAGGCGGGTCCCAGAGCCGGTCCCTGCTCCCCCGGTGGGGACCCCCCAGGCCGCGGGCCGCCCCCTCCCGTCTATGGGGCAGGGTGTGTCTGCCTGGCAGGGGGAGGAGGCCGGGCTGGGCTGTCCCGGGACACGCTCCAAGCTCCCCCCACAACTTCCCCTTCCCGGCCCAGCGCCGCGGGACCCACCCAGCCGCGCACCCCCAGGCCGTGGGGCCGGGCGGGGAGACCCCTGGGTAAGTGTCGGGGTTTCCCGCAAGGTGGGGGGAGATCCTAGACCCCCTCCTCGTGCCCCCCCCCCCGGACGCCCCTCGCCCGGGGGGTCGCTGCTGCTGCTGCCGGTCCCTCCCCTGGGGGGGGTAGACCTGGTCCCCGCCCCATAACCAGGGGAGGGTCCAGCTAGTTCTTTGGGGGGGGGGGGTCCCGTTCTCCTCTCCCCGTTACCCAGAGCAACCTCCCCCCAGGGGCGGAGCTCAGTCCCCTGCTCCTCCCACGCGACGGGACCCTCCCCAGATGCAGCCACATGAGGGGGGGCTGCGGGGACACAGCCGCTCTTTGCCCACCCCCCGTCCACCAGACACCCCCCCCCCCGCCACTCTCGCTCCCCCACGTGACTCGGAACTGACTCAAAATCTCTGTTTGCTAATTACAACCGCGGGCTGTGGGGGGGCAGGGCCGGGCTAGCAGGGGGTGCGGGTTGGGGGTGAGGGGCACCGGCAGAGCTGGGGGGGCAGGGCTGGGCTAGCAGGGGCTGCAGGTCGGGAGTGAGGGGCACCGGCAGAGCTGGGGGGGGCAGGGGCTCCGGGTCCGGAGTGAGGGGCACCGGCAGAGCTGGGGGGGGGGCAGGGCCGGGCTAGCGGGGGCTGCGGGTCGGGAGTGAGGGGCACCGGCAGAGCTGGGGGGGGCAGGGCCGGGCTAGCGGGGGCTGCGGGTCGGGAGTGAGGGGCACCGGCAGAGCTGGGGGAGCAGGGCTGGGCTAGCGGGGGCTGCGGGTCGGGGGTGAGGGACACCGGCAGAGCTGGGGGAGCAGGGCTGGGCTAGCAGGGGCTGCGGGTTGGGGGTGAGGGGCACCGGCAGAGCTGGGGGGGGCAGGGCTGGGCTAGCGGGGGCTGCGGGTCGGGAGTGAGGGGCACCGGCAGAGCTGGGGGAGCAGGGCTGGGCTAGCGGGGGCTGCGGGTTGGGGGTGAGGGGCACCGGCAGAGCTGGGGGGGGGCAGGGGCTCCGGGTCGGGAGTGAGGAGCACCGGCAGAGCTGGGGGGGCAGGGCCGGGCTAGCGGGGGCTGCGGGTTGGGGGTGAGGGACACCGGCAGAGCTGGGGGAGCAGGGCTGGGCTAGCAGGGGCTGCGGGTTGGGGGTGAGGGGCACCGGCAGAGCTGGGGGGGGCAGGGTTGGGCTAGCGGGGGCTGCGGGTCGGGGGTGAGGGGCACCGGCAGAGCTGGGGGGGGCAGGGCCGGGCTAGCGGGGGCTGCGGGTCGGGAGTGAGGGGCACCGGCAGAGCTGGGGGGGGCAGGGCCGGGCTAGCGGGGGCTGCGGGTTGGGGGTGAGGGGCACCGTCAGGGCTGTGAGGCAGGATTGAGGGGCACCGGGGGGATTGTCAAGGGCTGTGGGTTGAGGCTGGCGGGACTGGGGGGCACAGGTGGGTCGGGGGGATTGTGGGATGGGGTGGACTGGGGGGCTGGCAGAGGGCTGTGGGGCAGGATGATGAGTGGGGGAGGACTGGGGGCAGGGGGCCTGTGGGGCTCAGAGGAAAGGGATCTGGGAGCGCAGCGGGGTTGGGTGGGGATCCCCACCCCCGGCCCTGGCCTAGCTGGGGAGTGAGGGGGGGCTGTAGCCAGAGGCCGTCCCCAGCCCCCTACTAGTGCAGCCCCCCCCAGGGCCCCCCGAGCTCTGCTCTGTAACCCCCCCCATCCCCATAGTGACTGTCTGGGCTGCAGGCCAGGGGCCGCTGTTACATAAACAGCGGGGGGGGCGATCACCCCAATTAACCCCACAATGCCCCCCACGTCACCGACGGATCAACCTGGGTCAGCCCCCGCTTGCCCTGGGTGGGGGGGAGCCTGGCCTGACACCCCCCACCAGGAATTTGTCCCAGGAAACCCAGCCAAAGCATCTCTCCGCCTGCCCCCCTCCCGCCCTTGGCACTGCCATCCCGGATGCCTGGGTCCCATCCCCCCAGCGATGCCCTGCTGGAGTCCTGGCTGCATTCCCCATTCTTACCTCTCGGACTCTTGGGTCCCCCCCTCAGCTGCATGAGGAAATTGCCCACCCCAGAGATTCCTCGTCGCCAGGGGGCTGGTGGGTTGGAGCAGGGGGGACTGGGAGCCAGGACTCCTGGGTTCTCTCCCCGTCCCCATCTCCACTCCTCTCCAGGCAGAGGCCGGCACCATGCAGACCCTGGCTGGCCCCTTCGCGGGGGGCAGCTCGCTGGACGCCTCGGACCTGCAGGTGGACGGGGATGAAGTGGAGGGGCTGCGGGAGGGCGAGGAGCCAGGTGAGTGGGGAGGCCCCGGGGGGGAGGTGGGGGGGGCTAAGACTTTAGTCTCTGGCTCCCTGGCACGGTGTGGGGGGTGGGCAGCTGACCCTCGCGGCCAAAGGCTGAGTGTCGGGACCCTCCCCAGGAACCCAGGTGCCCGGCCCACCCGAACTGGGGTTCGGTGTGTCCATGTCTGGCACTCAGCAGAGGGCTTTGCTGCCTCCGTGCATGTGGGGGAGGGAGACGGGGGGGGGGGTCTGTGGGTTACCCCCACCCTGACCCGTCCGTCCATCCCGCAGGGGGTCCGCTCTACCCCTTCCTGGTGGTCTATGACCTGAAGCCGCTCAAGTCGCAGGGGCCGGTGTTTGCCAAGGGGGTGCCAGTCACTGCCCGGGTGGAGGGCACCGAGCGCTACACCACCGGCTCCAAGGTGAGTGGGGCTGGGGGGCTGGGAGCCAGGACTCCTGGGTTCTCTCCCCGGCTCTGGGAGGGGAGTGGGGGTGGGGGTTAGAGCAGGGGGGGCTGGGAGCCAGGACACCGGGGTTCTCTCCCCAGCTCTGGGAGGGGAGTGGGGGCTGGTGGGTTAGAGCGGGGGACTGGGAGCCAGGACTCCTGGGTTCTCTCCCCGGCTCTGGGAGGGGAGTGGGGGTGGGGGTTAGAGCAGGGGGGGCTGGGAGCCAGGACACCGGGGTTCTCTCCCCGGCTCTGGGAGGGGAGCAGGGTCTGGTGGGTGAGAGCAGGGGGGCTGGGAGCCAGGACTCCTGGGTTCTCTCCCCAGCTCTGGGAGGGGAGAGGGGCTGGGGGGTTAGAGCAGGGGGGCTGGGAGCCAGGACTCCTGGGTTCTCTCCCCGGTTCTGGGAGGGGAGTGGGGGCTGGTGGGTTAGAGCAGGGGGGGCTGGGAGCCAGGACTCCTGGGTTCTCTCCCCGGCTCTGGGAGGGGAGGGGGGCTGGGGGGTTAGAGCAGGGGGGGCTGGGAGCCAGGACTCCTGAGTTCTCTCCCCGCAGATCCGGCCAAGCACACTGTACTCCCTGCGGCTGACCCACGGGGATTTCACCTGGACCATGAAGAAGAAGTTCAAGCACTTCCAGGAGCTGCACCGCGACCTGATGAGACACAAAATCTTCATGAGCTTCCTGCCCCTCTCCAGGTCCGAACCGCCCTCCCCTGCAGCGGGGCCTGTGCCGCAGGAATCCCCCACCCCCCAAGCACTGTGAGGGCCCCGGTCCCTGCTGCCCCACATGCCTTCTCCTGAGCCCTAGATTGGTCTCCAAAGCCACTAGCTGCCCCAAACCGTCCTAGAATAACCCTTCCAGGGCAGGGACTGGCTGGCTCAGGGGGGCGGGGAATGGGGCAGGGGCCTGTCCCCTCTAGGGGGCGTCGGCTCCCACCCGGCCCCAGGGTGGGGACTGGCTGGCTCGGGGGGCGGGGAATGGGGCAGGGGCCTGTCCCCTCTAGGGGGCGCCGGCTCCCACCCGGCCCCAGGGCGGGGGCTGGCTGGCTCAGGGGGGCGGGGAATGGGGCAGGGGTCTGTCCCCTCTAGGGGGCGTCGGCTCCCACCCGGCCCCAGGGCGGGGGCTGGCTGGCTCATGGGGGCGGGGAATGGGGCAGGGGCCTGTCCCCTCTAGGGGGCGCCGGCTCCCATCGGCCCCAGGGCGGGGACTGGCTGGCTCAGGGGGGCGGGGAATGGGGCAGGGGTCTGTCCCCGCTAAGTCTCACCCCGTCTCTGATTCCACCCCCCTCCCCAGGTTTGCTCTCCATGGGTCCCGTGCAGAGGCCACCTCTCTGGAGATGCCCGCCCTGCCCCATGGGGGTGATGGCACTTCCAGACGCCCCTCCAGCAAACAGGTAGGGGGCAAGGGGGTGGGATGCTGGAGGGTGGGGGGTTCTGGGGGTTCCAGGGCTAGGAAGGGCCGTGGGGGGCCCCGTGGGAGCCCCCGTGTGAATTCTGGGGGGCGGGGAGGAGTCCGGGAGGCAGGCCGGACAGCATTACATCACTGATTTACGCTGGTCACGCACAGTCTCTGGCATGCCAGCTGCTCCTTGGGTTGTGCAACCGAATGACACTAGCCAAGATCTCCGGTGCCAGACACAACCCTGGGAACCTCCGCCTGGCAGTGCCCAGTCGTGCCCGCTAGACGCTGCCAGCTTATGTGAGTTCGTCAATTTAACAAAGACATTGATATGCACCAGACTTGTTCTCCCCAGGGGAGTCCCTGACACGCTGCAAACCAGACACACGGCTCCAGGTGGAATAAACAGACCGATTGATTAACTATGAAGAACGATTTGAAGTGATTATAAGTCAAAGCACAAGTCAGATTTGGGCAAATGAAATAAAAGCCAAACGCATTCTAAGCCGATCTTAACGCTTCCAACGTCCTTACAAACTTAGGTGCTTCTCCCCACAGGCTGGCAGGCCGCCCTTCAGCCAGGCTCTCCCCTTTGATCAGCGCTTCAGTCGCTGGGGGGTGCTGTCTGTAGATGGAGGTGGAAGAGAGAGGAAGAGCCTGGCAAATGGGGATTGGTCCTGCTCTGAGCAGGGGGTTGGACTAGATACCTCCTGAGGTCCCTTCCAACCCTGGTATTCTGTGATTCTCTCCCTTTGATCATGTCCTTTCTTCCTTCTTGGTTCCCGCCCCCCCTTCAGAGTCAGGTGAGCATTACTCATCGCAGTCCCACACTGACCAAGGGAAGGGGGGTGACTCGCTCAGAGTCTAACAGATCCTTTTGTTGTTGCCTAGGCCAGCGTCCTTTGTTCCTGTGAGGCTGGGCTGGGTTCATAGAATCATAGACTATCAGGATGAGAAGGGACCTCAGGAGGTATCTAGTCCAACCCCCTGCTCAAAGCAGGACCAACCCCAACTAAACCATCCCAGCCAGGGCTTTGTCAAGCCTGACCTTAAAAACCTCTAAGGATGGAGACTCCACCACCTCCCTAGGTAACCCATTCCAGTGCTTCACCACCCTCCTAGTGAAATAGTGTTTCCTAATATCCAACCTAGACCTCCCCAACTGCAACTTGAGACCATTGCTCCTTGTTCTGTCATCTGCCACCACTGAGAACAGTCTAGATCCATCCTCTTTGGAACCCCCTTTCAGGTAGTTGAAAGCAGCTATCAAATCCCCCCTCATTCTTCTCTTCTGGAGACTAAACAATCCCAGTTCCCTCAGCCTCTCCTCATAAGTCATGTGCTCCAGCCCCCTAATCATTTTTGTTGCCCTCCGCTGGACTCTTTTCAATTTTTCCACATCCTTCTTGTAGTGTGGGGCCCAAAACTGGACACACTACTCCAGATGAGGCCTCACCAATGCCGAATAGAGGGGAATGATCACGTCCCTCGATCTGCTGGCAATGCCCCTACTTATACAGCCCAAAATGCCATTAGACTTCTCGGCAACAAGGGCACGCTGTCGACTCATATCCAGCTTCTCGTCCACTGTAACCCCTAGGTCCTTTTCTGCAGAACTGCTTCCTAGCCATTCGGTCCCTAGTCTGTAACAGTGCATGGGATTCTTCCGTCCTAAGTGCAGGACTCTGCACTTGTCCTTGTTGAACCTCATCAGGTTTCTTTTGGCCCAATCCTCTAATTTGTCTAGGTCCTTCTGTATCCTATCCCTACCCTCCAGCGTAACTACCACTCCTCCCAGTTTAGTGTCACCTGCAAACTTGCTGAGGGTGCAGTCCACGCCATCCTCCAGATCATTAATGAAGATATCTAACAAAACCGGCCCCAGGACTGAACCTTGGGGCACTCCGCTTGAAACCGGCTGCCAACTAGACATGGAGCCGTTGATCACTACCTGTTGAGCCCGATGATCTAGCCAGCTTTCTATCCACCTTACATTCCATTCATCCAGCCCATACTTCTTTAACTTGGCGGCAAGAATACTGTGGGAGACCGTATCAAAAGCTTTGCTAAAGTCAAGGAATAACACATCCACTGCTTTCCCCTCATCCACAGAGCCAGTTATCTCCTCATAGAAGGGAATTAGGTTAGTCAGGCACGACTTACCCTTGGTGAATCCATGCTGACTGTTCCTGATCACTTTCCTCTCCTCAAAGTGCTTCAAAATTGATTCCTTGAGGACCTGCTCCATGATTTTTCCGGGGACTGAAGTGATGCTGACTGTAGGCTGTCTGTAGTTCCCCGGGTTCTCCTTCTTCCCTTTTTTAAATATGGGCACACCTGCCCTGATGAGGTGTGAACTGCCTCTCTGCTCCTGGAGAGTTTTTGCCTGGGTTTGCTTTAAGCCATGAGGACACATTTTCAGCCTCATAACTATACACATGAAATTATAACCTATAACATTACTGTAACAACGATGTTCAGTGAATCATGAGCCTTCCGAAGACACCCAACATACAAACTTTGCATTGGATACCACACAATAATTTTACAACAATGAACATAGGGGTGTAGGGTGTTCCCCCGAGGTACAGAGCGTCACAGTTCTCTCCCTGGCTCTGGGAGGGGAGTGGGGGCTGGTGGTTAGAGCAGGGGGGGAAGGAGCCAGGACTCCGGGGTTCCATTCTCTGACCCACCTCAGGTGTCACACTGCACTCGGGTGGAAAGTTGAATTCATGTCAAGTGAAAGCATTTTAATTAGTCAGATGCACCTGCCCTAAACACGCTGGCCGGGTAAGGCCCGGGTTTCTCGGCACGTCCGGCGTTGAAAAGGGACCCATGGACCAAGGGAAGCAGGATCTGGCGCTAGGGAACTGAAGCGGTTTTGTCCGGTCCCTGGGTCCTGGCAGATTTTAGAGCTAGTAGATCTCGGCCTGGTTCTGTACAAACCAGGGAGGTTTATCCCCTCTGCCGGTGAGGGGAGCGGAGATTTAGGGAGGGAGGAACGGGGAGATGGGGAGCCCTTGAAGGCAGCAGGGGATGTGTGTGTGGGGTGGGGGTCCAGGCCACTTGGTGGGGGACTCTCACTCCTCCCCTTGCTCCCCACAGAAGTACCTCGAGAGCTACCTGAACTCCCTGCTGGAAATGTCCTTCTACCGCAATTACCACGCCATGGTAACGTATCGGCCCCCCCACAGCTCCCCCTTCAACTTCCTGAACTCCTGGGTTCTTTCCCCTGCTCTGGAAGGGGAGTGGGGGCTGGTGGGTTAGAGCAGGGGGGGCCGGGAGCCAGGTCTCCTGGGTTCTCTCCCCGGCTCTGGGAGGGGAGTGGGGGCTGGTGGGTCAGAGCGGGGGGGGCTGGGAGCCAGGACTCCTGGTTCTCTCCCCGGCTCTGGGAGAGGAGTGGGGGCTGGTGGGTTAGAGCAGGGGGGGCTGGGAGCCAGGACTCCTGGGTTCTCTCCCCAGCTCTGGGAGGGGAGTGGGGGCTGGTGGGTAGAGTTACCATATTTAAAAAATAAAAAAAGAGGACCCTCCACGGGCCCTGGCCCCGCCCCTTTTCCCACCCCCAACTCCGCCCCAACTCCGCCCCCTCCTCCCTCCCAGCCACGGGGAAAGGGCTGCCCGAGTGCTACCGGCTTCACGGTTTGCCGGGCAGCCTCCAGACCCTGCGCCCCCGGCCGGCGCTTCCCCAGCGCAGCTGGAGCCCGGGAGGGGAAGCGCCCAGCCGGGGGTGCAGGGTCTGGAGGCTGCCCGGCAAACCATGAATCCGGTAGCGCTCGGGCTTCGGGCAGCCCCCATGCCTCCGGACCCTGCGCCCCCGGCCGGGCACTTCCCCTCCCGGGCTCCAGCTGCCTGTTCCTCCCCTCTCAGACTTCGGCTCTGTAAGAGCCAAGCTGCTCGAGCCAGCGCTACCGGCTTGGGGCAGCCCCCCTTGCCTCCGGACCCCAGCCGCCGGAGCACAGCAGCTGGAGCCGGGGAGGAGAAGTGCCCGGCCGGCGGCTGGGGTCCGGAGGCAAGGCGGGCTGCCCGAAGCCGGTAGCGCTGGCTCGAGCAGCTTGGCTCTTAACAGAGCCGAAGTCTGAGAGGGGAGGACTCACAGAGCAGCCGCGGGAGGGGAAGTGCCCGGACGGCATTTTTCCCGGACATGTTCCGCTTTTTGGCAGTTCCCCCCGGACGGGGGTTTGATTGCCGAAAAGCCGGACATGTCCGGGAAAAACCGGACGTATGGTAACCCTACTGGTGGGTCAGAGCACAGGGCCTGGAGCCAGGACTCGTGGGTTCTCTCCCCGGCGCTGGGAGGGGAGTGGGGGCTGGTGGTTAGAGCAGGGGGGGCTGGGAGCCAGGACTCCTGGGTTCTCTCCCCCGCGCTGGGAGGGGAGTGGGGGCTGGTGGGTTAGAGCAGGGGGGGCTGGGAGCCAGGACTCCTGGGTTCTCTCCCCCGCGCTGGGAGGGGAGTGGGGGCTGGTGGTTAGAGCAGGGGGGGCTGGGAGCCAGGACTCCTGGGTTCTCTCCCCCGCGCTGGGAGGGGAGTGGGGGCTGGTGGTTAGAGCAGGGGGGGCTGGGAGCCAGGACTCCTGGGGTCTCCCCGGCGCTGGGAGGGGAGTGGGGGCTGGTGGTTAGAGCAGGGGGGGCTGGGAGCCAGGACTCCTGGGGTCTCCCCGGCGCTGGGAGGGGAGTGGGGGCTGGTGGTTAGAGCAGGGGGGGCTGGGAGCCAGGACACCTGGGTTCTCTCCCCGGCTCTGGGAGGCGAGTGGGGGCTGGTGGGTTACAGCAGGGGGGCTGGGAGCCAGGACTCCTGGGTTCTCTCCCCGGCTCTGGGAGGGGAGTGGGGGCTGGTGGGTCAGAGCAGGGGGGCTGAGAGCCAGGACTCCTGGGTTCTCTCCCCACCTCTGGGAGGGAGTGGGGGCTGGTGGGTTAAAGGGGAGGGGGAGGAGCCAGGACTCCTGGGTTCCATTCTCTGCCCACTCTTGCTCTGAGCAGCTCTCCCCCGCAGGCGGAGTTCCTGGATGTCAGCCAGCTCTCCTTCATCCCCGACCTGGGACCCAAAGGCCTGTGAGTCCAGTTCGCTTTCTCTGCCCAGGGACCTGGCACCCTGCCAGCCACCAGGGCAACCACTTCTGGGGGGGGGCCTGTACAGGGGGGCAAGGGCAGCCAGCCAGGGTAGCTTCCCACACACAGTAGGGGTGTGAGTTGGGGGGGGGAGCGAGGGCCACTTGGAGCCAGGACTCCTGGGTTCTCTCCCCGGCTCTGGGAGGGGAGTGGGGGCTGGTGGGTTAGAGCAGGGGGGGCTGGGAGCCAGGACTCCTGGGTTCTCTTCCCGGCTCTGGGAGGGGAGTGGGGGCTGGTGGGTTAGAGCAGGGGGGGCTGGGAGCCAGGACTCCTGGGTTCTCTTCCCGGCTCTGGGAGGGGAGTGGGGGCTGGTGGGTTAGAGCAGGGGGGGCTGGGAGCCAGGACTCCTGGGTTCTCTTCCCGGCTCTGGGAGGGGAGTGGGGGCTGGTGGGTTAGAGCAGGGGGGCTGGGAGCCAGGACTCCTAGGTTCTCTCCCCGGCTCTGGGAGGGGTGTGGGGGCTGGTGGGTTAGAGCAGAGGGGGCTGGGAGCCAGGACTCCTGGGTTCTCTCCCCGGCTCTGGGAGGGGAGTGGGGGCTGGGGGGTTAGAGCAGGGGGGGGCTGGGAGCCAGGACTCCTGGGTTCTCTCCCCGGCTCTGGGAGGGGAGTGGGGGCTGGTGGGTTAGAGCAGGGGGGGCTGGGAGCCAGGACTCCTGGGTTCTCTCCCCGGCTCTGGGAGGGGAGTGGGGGCTGGGGGGTTAGAGCAGGGGGGGCTGGGAGCCAGGACTCCTGGGTTCTCTCCCTGGCGCTGGGAGGGGAGTGGGGGCTGGTGGTTAGAGCAGGGGGGCTGAGAGCCAGGACTCCTGGGTTCTCTCCCTGGCTCTGGGAGGGGAGTGGGGGCTGGTGGGTTAGAGCAGGGGGGGCTGGGAGCCAGGACTCCTGAGTTCTCTCCCCAGTGACCTGGCTCCTGCTGCAGGGAGGGCATGATCCTGAAACGCTCTGGTGGGCACCGAATCCAGGGGCTCAACTGCTGTGGGCACCACCAGATCTGCTACCGCTGGTCGAAGAGGTGAGCTGGGGGGGCCGGGGTGGGGCTGGGGTCTGTGTGGCCCCCTCCCTGCTCACGGGCCCCTGTCTCCCCCCAGGTGGCTGGTGGTGAAGGATTCCTTCCTGCTGTACCTCAAGCCGGAGTCAGGGGTCGTCTCCTTCGTGCTGCTCTTCGACCCGGGATTCAGCGTCATGGTGGGGAAGAAATCCACCGACAGCAAGTACGGGGTCCGCATCGAGAACACCGCCAGGTCCGGACGCCGGGGTTCCACCCTGGCAAAGGGGGGGGGGGGTGGCGACAGTGGGGGGGGCTGGGAGCCAGGACTCCTGGGTTCTCTTCCCGGCTCTGGGAGGGGAGGTGGCCTGGGGGGTTAGAGCAGGGGGGGCTGGGAGCCAGGATCCTGGGTTCTCTCCCCAGCTCTGGGAGGGGAGGGGCCTTGGGGGGTTAGAGCAGGGGGGCTGGGAGCCAGGACTCCTGGGTTCTCTCCCCGGCTCTGGGAGGGGAGGGGGCCTGGGGGGTTAGAGCAGGGGGGCTGGAGCCAGGACTCCTGGGTTCTCTCCCCGGCTCTGGGAGGGGAGTGAGGGCTGGTGGGTTAGAGCGGGGGGGGCTTGGAGCCAGGACTCCTGGGTTCTCTCCCCGGCTCTGGGAGGGGAGGGGGCCTGGGGGGTTAGAGCAGGGGGGCTGGAGCCAGGACTCCTGGGTTCTCTCCCCAACTGTGGGAGAGGGGTGGGGGCTGGTTTGTGATTTCTCCCCCCCCCCCCCCCCCAGGACGCTGATTCTGAAGTGCAGCAGCTACCGGCAGGCGCGCTGGTGGGGGCAGGAGATCACGGAGCTGGCCCAGGAGCAGGGCGAGGATTTCCTGCACCTGCACCGGCACCAGGCCTTCGCGCCCGTCCGCGAGGGCACCCCCGCCCGCTGGTGAGGGGGGACGAGGATTGTGCAGGGGGAGGGGACGGGATCCTGCGTGGAGGGGGTGGGGGGAGGGAGATGGTGCCGGGGAATCGGGGGTTAGTGGGGGGCAGATGGGGGGGTTGTTCCTGGTGGTCACCATCCCCCCCAAGATTCCAGTCTCTTCCCCCCCCCCCCCCGTGGCAGGTTCGTGAACGGCGCCGGGTACTTTGCGGCTGTGGGCGATGCACTGATGCAAGCGAAGGAGGAAATTTACATCACTGACTGGTGGTGAGCGACCCCCTGCTGCCCCCAGGGCCCTGGCCCGCCCCCCCCCCCCGCTGCCCCCCAGGGCCCCGGCCTGCTCCCCTGCTGCCCCCCTGGGCCCTGGCCCGCTCCCCCTGCTGCCCCCCAGGGCCCTGGCCCGACCCCCTGGGCCCTGGCCTGACCCCTTGCTGCCCCCCAGGGCCCTGGCCCTCACACGCACCCTCTGCCCCCCCCCCCCAGGGTTCTGACCCCCAGGGCTCTGTGCTGTTCACCCTCCCCACCCTTCCTGCCTGCCCCCCAACCTCGTCCCTGCCTCCCCTTCTAGGGCCCGGCCCCACACCCCTCCCGGGAGTGTGGGACCTTGAGGGGTCCAGCCCCCCGCGCTGAGCCGGGACCAGTAGCCCCAGCCCCGCCCTGCCGGGCGTTTGTCCCACCTGCTCTGGGACACCCCCCCCCCCCCGTGGTGCCGGCTCCGGAGCCGAGCTCCAACCCGACCGAGTGCAGTGCAGGGACCCGGGCGGGGCTCGGAGCAGGGGCCCCCAGAGAGCCGGGATCTCGACGGAGTGTGGGGCCAGGCAGATGTGGGGCAGGGCTCCGGGGGGCAGAAACCGCCACGATCCAGGCCCATCTCTGGCCGCAGGCTGAGCCCCGAGATGCACCTGAAGCGCCCGGCGCAGACGGACGACTGGCGCCTGGACATCCTCCTGAAGCACAAGGCGGTGAGTGCCCCGGCGGGGGGGTCCCCAGGCCCCCCCGCCCCCCCTAACGCCCTGCCTGCCCCCCCAGGAGGAGGGCGTGCGGGTCTGCGTGCTGCTCTTCAAGGAGGTGGAGCTGGCCCTGGGGATCAACAGCGGCTACAGCAAGCGGGCACTCATGCTGCTGCACCCCAACATCAAGGTAGGGGACCCGGGCATCCGGGACGCAGAACAGGGGGCTGGGAGATGGGACCCAGGTGTCCAGGATGGCAGGGCAGGGCGCTCACCCCTGAGAATGGGACCCAGGCATCCGGGACAGCAGCGCAGGGCGCTCGCCCCTGAGAATGGGACCCAGGCGTCCGGGACGGCAGCGCAGGGCGCTCGCCCCTGAGAATGGGACCCAGGCGTCCGGGACGGCAGCGCAGGGCGCTCGCCCCTGAGAATGGGACCCAGGCGTCCGGGACGGCAGCGCAGGGCGCTCGCCCCTGAGAATGGGACCCAGGCATCTGGGACAGCAGCACAGGGCACTCGCCCCCAGCGGACCCGGGGAGGGGAGACGGGACCCGGGCGAAGGGTCTCTGAGCTGTCTCCCCCCCGGCCCAGGTGATGCGCCACCCCGACCACGTCTCGTCCGTCGTGTTCCTGTGGGCTCACCACGAGAAGCTGGTGGTGGTGGACCAGAGCGTGGCCTTTCTCGGGGGCCTGGACCTGGCCTACGGGCGCTGGGACGACCACCACTACCGGCTCACCGACCTGCCCCCCCGCACCAAGGTCAGAGCCCCCCGCTCGGCCCCGTCCTCTCCTGGGGAGCCGCCTGCCCCAGGGCCCCAAGCTTCTCTCCCCCCGATTGCCTCCTCTCTGGACCCCGCTCCCCACACCGGGCTCTGTCTCCCTCCGAGCGGGGTGCTCCTTGGGGATGAGCCGCCCGTCAACCTGGCAGCCAACCAGCAACTGTGGCTGGGCAAGGACTACAGCAACCTCATCACCAAGGACTGGGTGCAGCTCGACCGGCCCTTCGAAGGTGATCGGGGGACGGGGGTTAGGGTTAGGGCTGGGCTGGGCAGTGTGCGTGGCAGCCAGTGCGTGCCTGGGGCTGACTAGGGACTACATCCCTTTAACTCTGCCACTGGCGTGTGTATGAGAGCGTTACACCCCCATAGCGGTGCCCGTGAGAGCGTCACATCCCCTTAACGGTGCCCGTGAGAGCATTACACCTCCTTAATTGTGCCCCTGAGAGCATTACACCCCCATAACTGTGTCCCTGAGAGCGTTACATCCTGGTAACTGTGTCCCTGAGAGCTTTACGCCCTGGTAACTGAGCCCTTGAGAGCGTTACATCACCTTAACTGTGCCCCTGAGAGTGTTACATCCCCTTAACTGTGCCCCTGAGAGCATTACATTACCTTAAGTGTGCCCCATAGAGCGTTACACCTCCTTAACTGTGCTCATGAGAGTGTTACACCCCCTTAACGGTGCCTGTTAGAGCATCACATCCCCTTAATGGTATCCGTGAGAGCATTACACCCCGGTAACTGAGCCCTTGAGAGCTTGACATCACCTTAACTGTGCCCCTGAGAGCATTACATCCCCTTAACTGTTCCTGTGAAAGCGTTACATCTCCTTAACTGTGCCCTTCCATCGAGGGAGCTCAAGTGGACCTCCCCCCTCCCCTTAGCAACACAGCACCCTCTTCCCCCACTGGGTGGGGTCTGACCCCCGACTCCACCCTGCAGCCAAGGTGACCCAGGCCCAGCCGGTGAGTTGCCCAGAAAAGCCCCTTCGATTCGGGATGGCCAACAAGCAGGGCTGGGGATTGTTCCAGGGGCTCTTTGGACACGGGTTCTAGGGTCACCCGGGGCGGGGGGATGTCAACTGTCACCCGACCGGCCCCTGCCCTCCCGCTGACCGGCTCCCCCCGGGGCTCAGATTTCATCGACAGGTCCCGGATGCCCCGGATGCCCTGGCGGGACGTGGGGGTGGCCGTGCACGGCAGAGCCGCCCGCGACGTCGCCCGTCACTTCATCCAGCGCTGGAATTTCACCAAGGTCCGGGGCCGCCAGGAGCCTGCCAGGGGGCCCGAGTTGTGGGGGGCGCGGGGGGAACAGCGGGGCAGGCCGGGGCGGGTCCCTGTCCCCAGGGGGTGGGGTGGTACCTGCGATGTCCCCGCCCACCTCCCGTCCCGTTGCAGACGGTGAAGAACAAGTACCGGGGCCCGGAGTACCCCTGCCTGGTGCCCAAGTCGCTCGGCGCCACCCACCGCCTGCCCGGCTCCCTCGCCGGCGCCCAGCCCGCCAACGTGCAGGTCAGCGGGCGCCCCGGGGGGCACTGAATGGGGCAGGGAGCTTGGGCAGGTCACCCTATGGGCCCAGGGAGTTAAAGGTCCCAGGGGTCACCCTATTGGCCCAGGGAACGGGGGGCAGGTCACTCTATGGGCCCAGGGAATGGGGGGCGGGATCACCCTATGGGCCCAGGGAATGGGGGGCAGGTCACTCTATGGGCCCAGGGAATGGGGGGCAGGTCACCCTATGGGCCCAGGGAATGTGGGGGGGGATCACCCTATGGGCCCAGGGAATGGGGGGCAGGTCACCCTATGGGCCCAGGGAATGGGGGGCAGGATCACCCTATGGGCCCAGGGAATGGGGGGCGGGATCACCCTATGGGCCCAGGGAATGTGGGGGGGGATCACCCTATGGGCCCAGGGAATGGGGGGCAGGTCACCCTATGGGCCCAGGGAATGTGGGGGGGGATCACCCTATGGGCCCAGGGAATGGGGGGCAGGTCACCCTATGGGCCCAGGGAATGGGGGGCGGGATCACCCTATGGGCCCAGGGAGTTAAAGGTCCCGGGGGTCACCCTATGGGCCCAGGGCATTAGGGATCTCAGGGGTCATGCAATGGGTTCAGGGGGGTGGGGGACACGTTCTGGGCAGGTAGCAGGGGGCCGGGGGTCACGGGGGACGAGGTCGCGGGATGGCCGCAGGGGGTCCCCTCACCCTGCCCGCCGGCCCCCCAGGTGCTGCGCTCGGTGGATCGCTGGTCGGCCGGGACCCACGAGTGCTCCATCTACAACGCCTACCTGAGCGTGATCCAGAGCAGCCAGCACTACATCTACATCGAGGTGGGGCTGGGCCGGGGGGCTGGGAGCCGGGGGGGGCCTGGCTGGGGCTGGGGGGGTCTCTCTGCCCGGCTCTCACCCCCCGTCTCCCCCCAGAACCAGTTCTTCATCAGCTGTGCGGACGGGCGGGCGGTGCTCAACACGGTGGGGGACGCCATCGTCAGCCGCATCCTGCGCGCCCACAGGTCACCCCATGGCGGGGGGGGGTCCCGGCGTCTGTCACGCCCTGGGGGAGGGGGGACCCGGCGTCTGTCACGCCCTGGGGGAGGGGGGACCCGGCGTCTGTCACGTTCCGGGGGGGGACCCGGCGTCTGTCACCCCATGGCGGGGGGGGGTCCCGGCGTCTGTCACGCCCTGGGGGAGGGGGGACCCGGCGTCTGTCACGCCCTGGGGGAGGGGGGACCCGGCGTCTGTCACGTTCCGGGGGGGGACCCGGCGTCTGTCACCCCATGGCGGGGGGGGGTCCCGGCGTCTGTCACGCCCTGGGGGAGGGGGGACCCGGCGTCTGTCACGTTCCGGGGGGGGACCCGGCGTCTGTCACCCCATGGCGGGGGGGGGTCCCGGCGTCTGTCACGCCCTGGGGGAGGGGGGACCCGGCGTCTGTCACGCCCTGGGGGGGATCCCGGTGTCTGTCACGCCCTGGGGAGGGGGGGGGATCCTGGCATCTGTCACGCCCTGGGGGGGGGGATCCTGGCATCTGTCACGCCCTGGGGGGTCCCGGTGTCTGTCAGGCCCCAGGGGAGGGGGGTCCCGGCGTCTGTCAGGCCTGCGGCGGGGGGGGGGGTCCCGGCGTCTGTCATGCCCTGGGGGGTCCCGGCGTCTGTCAGGGCCCAGGGGAGGGGGGTCCCGGCGTCTGTCATGCCCTGGGGGGTCCCGGTGTCTGTCAGGCCCCAGGGGAGGGGGGTCCCGGCGTCTGTCAGGCCTGCGGGGGGGGGACCCGGCGTCTGTCAGGCCTGGGGGGGAAGTGGGGGAGGGGGCAGGGTTCTATTGTGGTGGGCTGCGAGGGGGGGGCAGATCGGCACCGGGAGGGGATGGGGGGGACCCCAGGACTGGCCCTGGGGAGGGGGACGCGGCTCATGTTGCACGGGGGGAAGGGGGGCAGGACTAACTCTGGAACCCCAGCCCCCGCGGGGGAGGGGCTCTCCCTGTGGGTGTGTGGGGGGGTAACGTCTCCCTGTCCATCCGTCCCCCCCAGAGAGCAGACGCGGTTCCGGGTCTTCGTGCTGCTGCCTCTGCTGCCCGGCTTCGAGGGGGACATCGCCGAGGGGGGCGGGAACTCGATCCAGGCCATCCTGCACTTCACCTACCGGTACGGGGGAGTCACAAGGGGGGCCCAGGGGGCAGGAGGAGGAGGCGGCGGCTGGGGAAGCCACCGGGGGGGGGGAAGGGGAGCCCAGAACTAGTGTAATGTGGGGAGGGGGCCCAGGACAGGGTGAACTGTGCGGGGGGCACAGGGGCCCCACTCACCGGCTGCCTCTTTCCTTCTCCCCCAGGACGCTCTGCCGGGGCGACTCCTCCATCCTGTGCCGCCTGAAAGCCGCCAGTGAGTGTCGGGGGGGGGGGGGGCAGAGCAGAGCTCCGCTCTGACCCCCCTCCCCTCCCAGAGCCGGGAGAGAACCCCGGAGTCCTGGCTCCCAGCCCCCCCTGCTCTAACCCCCCAGCCACCACTCCCCTCCCAGAGCCGGGGAGAGAACCCAGGCGTCCTGGCTCCCAGCCCCCCTGCTCTAACCCCCCAGCCCCCACTCCCCTCACAGAGCCGGGGAGAGAACCCAGGCGTCCTGGCTCCCAGCCCCCCCTGCTCTAACCACCAGCCCCCACTCCCCTCCCAGAGCCGGGGAGAGAACCCAGGAGTCCTGGTTCCCAGCCCCCCCTGCTCTGACCCCCCAGCCCCCACTCCCTTCCTGGAGCCGGGGAGAGAACCCAGGAGTGAGGGCTATGTCGGAGGTCAGTACGCTGGCCAAGGAAGGACCCCAGCCCTCCATGAGCTGAGGACCCCCAGCCCTGGCACCCTGGGGGGCTGAGTAACCCCCATTCTCCCCCCCCCCCCCTGGCAGTCGGGGACGAGTGGAAGAACTACATCTCCATCTGCGGGCTGCGCACCCACGGGGAGCTGAGCGGCACCCTCATCACCGAGCTGATCTACATCCACAGCAAGATGCTCATCGCCGACGACCGCCGCGTCCTCATCGGTGAGTGCCGGCCCGAACCCAGGAGTCCTGGCCCCCCACCTCTCTCCGCCTGTAACCCACGAAAGGCCACTCGCTACCAGAGCCGGGGAGAACCCAGGAGTCCTGGCTCCCAGCCCCCCCTGCTCTAACCCACTGGCCCCAGTCCCCTCCACTGGGGCACTGACAGGGCTGGGGGGGCAGGGCTGGGCTAGCAGGGGGCTGCGGGTCGGGAGTGAGGGGCACCGGCAGACCTGGGGCGAGCCCAGGGGTGGCAGAGGGCTGCGGGTCAGGAGTGAGGGGCACCCCAGAGCTGCGGGGGGTCCTAGGTGTGGCAGAGGGCTACGGGTCGGGAGTGAGGGGCACCCCAGAGCTGGGGCGAGCCCAGGGGTAGCAGAGGGCTGCGGGTCGGGAGACAGGGGCACCCCAGAGCTGGGGGGAGCCCAGGGGTGGCAGAGGGCTGCGGGTCGGGAGTGAGGGGCACCGGCAGAGCTGGGGGGAGCCCAGGGGTGGCAGAGGGCTGCGGGTCGGGAGTGAGGGGCACCGGCAGAGCTGGGGCGAGCCCAGGGGTGGCAGAGGGCTGTGGGTCGGGAGACAGGGGCACCCCAGAGCTGGGGGGAGCCCAGGGGTGGCAGAGGGCTGCGGGTCGGGAGTGAGGGGCACCGGCAGAGCTGGGGGGAGCCCAGGGGTGGCAGAGGGCTGTGGGTCGGGAGTGAGGGGCACCGGCAGAGCTGGGGGGAGCCCAGGGGTGGCAGAGGGCTGTGGGTCGGGAGTGAGGGGCACCGGCAGAGCTGGGGGGAGCCCAGGGGTGGCAGATGGCTGTGGGTCGGGAGTGAGGGGCACCGGCAGAGCTGGGGCGAGCCCAGGGGTGGCAGAGGGCTGTGGGTCGGGAGTGAGGGGCACCCCAGAGCTCTGATCCGTCCCTTGCCCCCGCAGGCTCTGCCAATATCAACGACCGGAGTTTGCTGGGGCGCCGGGACAGCGAGCTGGCCGTGCTGGTGGAGGACACGGAGCTGGTCCCGTCGCTCATGGACGGCGAGCCGTACCAGGCGGGGAAATTCGCACTCAGCCTGCGCCTCGACTGCTTCAGGTGGGTGTGCGCCGCCCGCGGGCCTGCTGGCCTCACCCCCAGCTCTGTGCGTGCCCCTCGCCCTGGAAACACGGGGTGCAATCCCACGCCCCCCCGCTGCGCTGTTACCTGGGCACGGGCACCTCATCCCAGCGCTGGGCCCTTCTCCGCAGGTCGCTTCTGGGGGAGTCGGGTGCCTCCAGCCTCGACATCCAGGATCCAGTCAGCGACCACTTCTTCCACGGGGTCTGGAAAGCCACCGCCCTGGGCAACGCTAACATCTATGATCAGGTGTGTGGGGAGCCCGGGGGGCAGGGCCAGGCTAGCAGGGGCTGCGGGTCGGGAGTGAGGGGCACCGGCAGAGCTGGGGGGGGGAAGCCCAGGTCTGGGGGCTGCAGGTCGGGAGTGAGGGGCACCGGCAGAGCTGGGGGGGGCAGGGCCAGGCTAGCAGGGGCTGTGGGTCGGGAGTGAGGGGCACCGGCAGAGCTGGGGAGGGGGCAGGGCCGGGCTAGCGGGGGCTGCGGGTCGGGAGTGAGGGGCACCGGCAGAGCTGGGGGGGGCAGGGCCGGGCTAGCACGGGCTGTGGGTCGGGAGTGAGGGGCACCGGCAGAGCTGGGGGGGGAGCAGGGCCGGGCTAGCGGGGGCTGCGGGTCGGGAGTGAGGGGCACCGGCAGAGCTGGGGGGGGGGCAGGGCCGGGCTAGCGGGGGCTGCGGGTCGGGAGTGAGGGGCACCGGCAGAGCTGGGGGGGGGGCAGGGCCGGGCTAGCGGGGGCTGCGGGTCGGGAGTGAGGGGCACCGGCAGAGCTGGGGAGGGGGCAGGGCCGGGCTAGCGGGGGCTGCGGGTCGGGAGTGAGGGGCACCGGCAGAGCTGGGGAGGGGGCAGGGCCCGGCTAGCGGGGGCTGCGGGTCGGGAGTGAGGGGCACCGGCAGAGCTGGGGAGGGGGCAGGGCTGGGCTAGCGGGGGCTGCGGGTCGGGAGTGAGGGGCACTGGCAGAGCTGGGGGGGGGGCAGGGCTGGGCTAGCAGGGGGATGCGGGTCGGGAGTGAGGGGCACCGGCAGAGCTGGGGGGGGCAGGGCTGGGCTAGCAGGGGCTGCAGGTCGGGAGTGAGGGGCACCAGCAGAGCTGGGGGGGGGCAGGGCTGGGCTAGCAGGGGGCTGCAGGTCGGGAGTGAGGGGCACCGGCAGAGCTGGGGGGGGCAGGGCTGGGCTAGCAGGGGCTGCAGGTCGGGAGTGAGGGGCACCGGCAGAGCTGGGGGGGGGCAGGGCTGGGCTAGCAGGGGGCTGCAGGTCGGGAGTGAGGGGCGATGTGGGCGTGGATTCCAGCCCCGCCCAGCTCTGACCCATGGCCTCTCCCCCCCCCCCCCACAGGTGTTCCGCTGCCTCCCCACCAACGCGGTGCCGTCGCTCCGGGCCCTGCGGGGGTACGCGGGGGTGCAGAACTTGGCCGGCGTCAGCCCGGAGCTGGCCCGCCAACACCTGGCCCAGGTGCGGGGCCACGTGGTGCAGTTCCCCCTCCGGTTCCTGGCCGAGGAGTCTCTCCTGCCCCCGCTCAACAGCAAGGAGGGCATGATCCCCGTGGAGGTGTGGACGTAGGCGCCCGCGGGGCCGGAGCGGCGTGCCCTCTCCCTGCCCGGGGGGCGTACCCGCTCCACCCCACCCCCGGCGGTGGCCAGAGACCCCCCTCCATCCGGCGAGGGGGGCTGGGACCAATTCTCTGCCCGCCCAGGGGCAGCCCCTCTCCCTGCCCGTTGGCACAGCCCCCCCGAACCCCGCGGGCAGGGTCGCCCGGCAGCGCAGCATGTCACCGGCTCACCCCTGGTGGACGGCCCGCACCCACCGCCCCGCTCCCCACCTCCCCCCGTCACTACATTCCAGAGGCCGACTTCCCACGGTGGGGGGGGGCGCATCACACCCCCTCCTTGCTGCTACTAACTGCTGAGTGTCACCCCGGCCTCGCCCACTGGGCACCCCCCGGCCAGCGGGAACCCTCGCCGCCCGGCCCCACACAACACTACCGCTGCCCGGGTTCCTCCCGCTCACCGTGGGGAGGCCGGAGGCGGGCACGGGAGGGACGCGCCCACGCCCCGGGATCTACCCCGCAGGCTGCTAGGTCAAAGGGGTCACCCGCAGGGTGGCCCACAGAGGGTTGGGCGGGCAAGGGGGGGTCCCTGGGGGTTTGCCCCTGGCAGCACCCATCCCCCGTCACGGGACCAGCTCCGCACCCTAACCCTAACCTGCTTCTCTGAGATGGTTTGTTACATAAACGCGCTGCAACCGTGGCCCGTCTCTCTGGTTATTCCACGCCGGGAAGGGGCGCCGGGGTCCCGGGGGACGGCCCCTGCGGGTGCCGGGGGGCAGTGGCCTGGCGGAGACGGGGGAGACCAGTGGGAGGCGCACGGGGACTGGCTACACTGGGAAGTCTGGTGTGACTGTCCTGTGCCCGCAGGGGGGGCATGCCGCAGAGAGAGGGGGGTGTCGGGGGGGGGAGTATGTACAGCCGCTGCTTTGTGTGTGTGTGTGTGTGTGTGTGTGTGTGCGCGCACTATGGGGGGGGTGTACACCTCTAGGGTGTGTACAAACTCTGTGGGTGTGGGTGTGTATCTACACATCCTAGGGTGTGTATGTACACTCCTGCTGTGTGGGTGGCTGGGTGGGTACGCACCCTAGGGTATGTGTGTGTAGGTGTGTACACACCCTAGGGTGTGTGTGTGTGTGTGTGTGTACACACTCTGGGGTGTGTGTGTATGTACACATTCTAGTGTGTGTGTGTGTGTGTGTGTGTACATCCCTGCTGGGTGGGTGTGGGTGTGTACACACTCTGTGGGGTTGGGGTGTGGGTGTGGACACTCTAGTGTGTGTGTGTGTGTGTGTGTGTGTGTGCGCCCCCCACCGGCGGATTTACCCCTTGGCCCAGCGGTCAGGGCGAGATAAAAGGCTCCATTCCTGGCAGCCGCCCCCTCGTTTGGCCAACCCAGCCCCAGAGGAGGAGCGCGTGGCCAGGGGCCCCCTGTCGCCAGCCCACAGCTGGGCAGGACCCTGCCAGCGGCTGGCATCGGCCTAGCGCGGTGCTGGGCGACAGAGAACGGGGGAGAGAAGGCGACTGGCTGGCCCGGCTGAGACTGCAGCGGCTCCGGCGCACGGGGACAGGCGTGTGCGGGGACAGGAAAGGAGCCCGGCGCGGGGACGGGGAGCCGTCAGCCGCCGGACTCCGTGGTGTCCCCGGCACAGTGGGGCTAGGGTGATGCTGCAGGCTGGCCCCACTGCCCCCAGGCAGCACTGGGGTGGGGAGGCTGCAGGAGTAGGTGGCTCCACAGGGGGCGCGCGCCCCCGCAGTCAGCGTGTGGCACCAGGGGGCGCTGCACTACCCAGATGCCACCTGCCCCGACCAGCCCCACGCTCCAGCCCTGGCTGCTGTGATCCCCCCACCAGGGAAGTGGGGCGCAGTGGGGGGCACTCACCCCCCCCCCCCGGAGCAGCTGTGAAGGGGAGCCAGGCCGGGCCAGGGTGCTGCGTCCTGCTCCACGCCGGGCTCCGAGTTCTCGCCTATCTGGCTTGAAAATGGTTACATTTTTTGTCAATAAACCTGCTTGTTTCCCCCTAGAGGGGACAGGCCCCTGCCCCATTTCCCGCCCCCCTGAACCAGCCAGTGCCCACCCAGGGGCCGGGTGGGAGCCGGCGCCCCCTAGAGGGGACAGGCCCCTGCCCCATTCCCCACCCCCCCGAGCCAGCCAGTCCCCGCCCTGGGGCCGGGTGGGAGCCGGCGCCCCCTAGAGGGGACAGGCCCCTGCCCCATTTCCCGCCCCCCTGAACCAGCCAGTCCCCGCCCTGGGGCCGGGTGGGAGCCGGTGCCCCCTAGAGGGGACAGGCCCCTGCCCCATTCCCTGCCCCCCTGAGCCAGCCAGTCCCCGCCCTGGGGCCGGGTGGGAGCCGGCACCCCCTAGAGGGGACAGGCCCCTGCCCCATTCCCCGCCCCCTGAGCCAGCCAGTCCCTGCCCTGGGGCCGGGTGGGAGCCGGCGCCCCCTAGAGGGGACAGGCCCCTGCCCCATTCCCCGCCCCCCCGAGCCAGCCAGTCCCTGCCCTGGGGCCGGGTGGGAGCTGGCGCCCCCCAGACGGGACAGGCCCCTGCCCCATTCCCCGCCCCCTGAGCCAGCCAGCCCCCGCCCTGGGGCCGGGTGGGAGCCGGCGCCCCCTAGAGGGGACAGGCCCCTGCCCCATTCCCCGCCCCCCCGAGCCAGCCAGTCCCTGCCCTGGGGCCGGGTGGGAGCTGGCGCCCCCCAGACGGGACAGGCCCCTGCCCCATTCCCCGCCCCCTGAGCCAGCCAGCCCCCGCCCTGGGGCCGGGTGGGAGCCGGCGCCCCCTAGAGGGGACAGGCCCCTGCCCCATTCCCCGCCCCCCTGAGCCAGCCAGTCCCTGCCCTGGGGCCGGGTGGGAGCTGGCGCCCCCCAGACGGGACAGGCCCCTGCCCCATTCCCCGCCCCCCTTCAGACCACCCCTCCCCCACCAGGATCAAGCCACACCCCCTGAAGAACAGGCCCCTCCCCCACAGATACAGGTTTCTCCCCCTCAGGCTGCCCCTCCTTGCTCTGAACATAGGCCCCGCCCCCTCAGGAACAAGCCCCGCCCACAGAGTCCGTCCCTCCCCTTCCAATCAACTCCCCTCCCAAGGAACAGGTCCCTCCCCCTCAGGAACAGGCTCCGCCCACAGAGTCCGCCCCTCCCCTTCCAATCAACTCCCCCCCTAAGGAAGAGGTCCCTCCCCCTCAGGAACAGGCCCCGCCCACAGAGTCCGCCCCTCCCCTTCCAATCAACTCCCCCCCTAAGGAAGAGGTCCCTCCCCCTCAGGAACAGGCCCCGCCCACAGAGTCCGCCCCTCCCCTTCCAATCAACTCCCCCCCTAAGGAAGAGGTCCCTCCCCCTCAGGAACAGGCCCCGCCCACAGAGTCCGCCCCTCCCCTTCCAATCAACTCCCCCCCCAAGGAACAGGTCCCTCTAGGGTTACCATACGTCCGGATTTCCCCGGACATGTCCGGCTTTTTGGTCCCCAAATCCGCGTCCGGGGGGAATTGCCAAAAAGCCGAACATGTCCGGGGAAATAGGGAGGCTAGGATCTCCGAATTTGTGTGTGTGGGTCGCCCGCTGTGACATCATCTCGGTGCAACACTCGGCTCCTGCCCGGGGCATGCTGGGGGCTGTAGTCCGGCCGGGCCTCACGCTCCAGGGAGAGCCGGGAGAGGGGAGCGGCCGAGAACTACAACTCCCAGCGGCCCCTGCGACGCGTCCAACCTGCCCCGGGGAGGCAGCAAGCCTTGGGGGGGAGGTGGGGCGCGGGCCCCTGTCCTTTGGGTGGGGGGTGTCTCTGGGCGCCGCTCGGCAGCCATCGCAGGGCTGGGGGGCGCCCCCAGGGGGCGGGTGTGGACGCCAGCGCGTTGCGGGGAGCCGGCACTGTCCGGATTTGCGTCCCCCTGGGGCTGGAGCTGCGCCCCCGGCCCCGGGCACCCGTCACGGGGCGGCTGGCGAGCCTGGGGCATGAGAGGAGCCGCTAGTCGCGTTGAGCTGCCTGGAGGATGTTGTTGGGGTGTGTCTGCGGGGCAGGATCCCGCCCTTCCCCCCCGCGTCTCCGTTTACTTTCCTGAATGGAACTGGTGAAAATCCATCGGGCTGCGGCGTGCCCTGTGAGTCCTGCCCGTAAACCATGACCCAGGGGAAACGTTACCCAGGTCTTGCACCTCCATATCTTGTGAGGCGAGGCAAAGGTCAGGCTCCTAGCCACGCACCCCACTCGTGATACACAGCCATAAAAATACTTTATGCTTGTAGAGCTCCTGCAGTGTGAGCATCACAAAGCGGCAAGTGGAAAATCATAAATAGGTGGAAACAGATCGCGTGTAAGGCCTTGGTGGCGCAGGAAAATTCTCTCACTTTAACAGTACCAGTATAATGAAAGTGGGACAACTTCCTGGCATGGACTTGGTATCAAAGTGCTTGTACCAGTATAGAATTACATCCACACTTGGGGTTGTACTGGGATAACTAAATTGGTTTAAAAAAAACTATACCCCTAACCAAAATAGTTACCCTGGCACAAAATCTGTGTGTAGAGCAGGCCTTAGTGACTTGCCCAGGGTCACCGAATGAGGCAGTGGTCTAGTCAGAGATGCAGTGCCAGAAGTCCTGTACACTAACAGCTGTCCTGAATTTTTAGCAAAATAGCTACTATTTTTTCCATTCTGTCCATCCAAAAATCTGCAATTCAGTGTATTTCAACTATATTAAGGCTCTCCGAATTTGTGTGGGGGGGGGGGGTCGCCCGCTGTGACATCATCTCGGTGCGAGTTGTTAGTTTTGCTGCAGCCACTCGCACTCGGGGTCCCCCGAGCGTCTTTTGGCGGAGCGCTACCGGCTTCACGGTTTGCAAGTTCCTGGACCAAATAACTAAACGAGAGAACTGTATTTAAGCGGTGAATGTGCTTTGACACAAATGCTAAATAGAACCATGGTTACTACCTGGCCCTAGCGGAATCCCTTCTCCTTGGCCATCATGATGCTATTCCTACCTCACCATTATTCCTAATCATCAATATTAAGTTTCACTGCGTTCTCCGTGGTTTAGATTTATTTTCTTGTTTAGAATAAGGTCCCAATCTTGACTGCTTATTTGTAGCGTTACCACCACCATCATCATCACTACTATTTGTATTACCATGGAGTCTTAAAACCATCTCCGAGAGATACCCAGGTCTCCCTCACTAGCAGCTTGTTTTGCTCACAGACTTTTCTCTGTTCCACCCTCACTTTGTAGGTTTTACAAACGTTGTACAGTTTATGGAGCACTTAGCAACCCCCAACCACGATCAGAGCGGGAGGGAGGAGGGGGCAGAGTTGGGGTGGGGACTTTGGGGAAGGGGTTGGAATGGGGGCGGGGAGGGGGCGGAGTTGGGGCGGGGCCAGAGCCCCCGTGGAGTGTTCTCTTTTTTCAGTGTTGAAATATGGTAACCCTAGGTCCCGCCCCCTCAGACCGCCCCTCCCCCTCAGGAACAGGCCCCGCCCCTTCAGCACTAGGCCCCGTCGCGCCCAGACCGAGGCTCCGCCCCCCAGCAGGTGAAAAAGGCGGGAACACCGTCCCCCCGCCTCGCGCCCTGTTCGCCCTCACAGCCCCGCCCCGCACGTGCCCATCCCTGTCTCCCACCCGGCGCATGGGTAAATGAAGCGCAGCCCGTCTCGGTCGGCTCCTCTCTCGCGCATGCGCGGGCCTTCCTCTTTCCCAGACGCACGCGCGGGCCCCGGCGTGCCTTGACTTGCGGTTACGCGCACGCGCCTTGCGCCGCTTTCCCCTCGAGACCCCCCTCTCCACGCATGCGCGCGCGGTGGTGATAGTGTGGGGGAGGTACGGGGCGCCATCTCGCTCTTCCGCCTCACTGTCCGCCCCGCGCATGCGCCGATCCGTGACCTCTCTCCTCCTCCCCCCAGATGGCGCCTGCGTGGTCCGCAACCGTCTTCCGCCTCACGTGCCGCCCTCCCCGGGGCTGGGCGCAGGCGCGGCGCGCGCCCAACCGCCCACCTGCCGGCGCCTGCGCAGTGCGGCTCGGCTCGCCGTTGCGGGGGCTGCCGCTGTCAGTCGGTGCGCGGAGCCCGGCGCCGGGTCCATGGGGCCGCAGTGAGGAGCCGGCCAGGCCCAGCCCCGCCCAGCCCCGACCCGGCCATGGCCGACCCGGCCCCGCCCGCAGCCTGGATGACATCGACCTCTCCGCCCTCAGGGTAAGGGGGGCCGAGGGCAAAGGCAAAGGTCAGGCGGGCGGGACGTGGGGGGGAGGGGCCCCCGTGGGCTCGGCCCCGCGTTGGGGGGGCACATTGTGGGGGCGGGGTTTGGGGCTGAATCCATCTCTGCGGGGGCTGTGACTCGGGGATCCCCCCCCATCTCTGCCGGGGGGGCTGTGACTCGGGGATCCCATCTCTGCGGGGGGGGGCTGTGTCTCGGGGATCCCCCCATCTCTGCGGGGGGGGGTCTGTGACTCGGGGATCCCCCCCATCTCTGCCGGGGGGGGCTGTGACTCGGGGATCCCCCCCATCTCTGCCGGGGGGTGGCTGTGACTCGGGGATCCCCCCCATCTCTGCCGGGGGGGGCTGTGTCTCGGGGATCCCCTCCCCCCCATCTCTGCGGGGGGGGCTGTGTCTCGGGGATCCCCCCATCTCTGCGGGGGGGGGTCTGTGACTCGGGGATCCCCCCCATCTCTGCCGGGGGGGCTGTGACTCGGGGATCCCCTCCCCCCCATCTCTGCGGGGGGGGCTGTGTCTCGGGGATCCCCCCATCTCTGCGGGGGGGGGTCTGTGACTCGGGGATCCCCCCATCTCTGCCGGGGGGGGCTGTGACTCGGGGATCCCCCCCATCTCTGCCGGGGGGGGCTGTGACTCGGGGATCCCCCCCATCTCTGCCGGGGGGGCTGTGACTCGGGGATCCCCCCATCTCTGCGGGGGGCTGTGACTCGGGGATCCCCCCCTCCATCTCTGCCGGGGGGGGCTGTGACTCGGGGATCCCCCCCATCTCTGCCGGGGGGGCTGTGACTCGGGGATCCCCCCCCATCTCTGCCGGGGGGGGCTGTGTCTCGGGGATCCCCCCCCATCTCTGCGGGGGGGCTGTGACTCGGGGATCCCCCCCTCCATCTCTGCGGGGGGGCTGTGACTCGGGGATTCCCCCCTCCATCTCTGCGGGGGGGGGCTGTGACTCGGGGATCCCCTCCATCTCTGCGGGGGGGGGGCTGTGACTCGGGGATCCCCCCCTCCATCTCTGCGGGGGGGCTGTGACTCGGGGATCCCCCCCCATCTCTGCTGGGGGGCTGTGACTCGGGGATCCCCCCCTCCATCTCTGCGGGGGGGGGGCTGTGACTCGGGGATCCCCCCTCCATCTCTGCGGGGGGGGGGCTGTGACTCGGGGATCCCCCCCTCCATCTCTGCGGGGGGGGGCTGTGACTCGGGGATCCCCCCCATCTCTGCGGGGGGGGGCTGTGACTCGGGGATCCCCTCCCCCCATCTCTGCCGGGGGGGGGGGCTGTGACTCGGGATCCCCCATCTCTGCCGGGGGGGCTGTGTCTCGGGGATCCCCCCCATCTCTGCCGGGGGGGGCTGTGACTCGGGGATCCCCCCCCCCTCCATCTCTGCCGGGGGGGGGCTGTGACTCGAGGATCCCCCACTCCATCTCTGCCGGGGGGGGCTGTGACTCGGGGATCCCCCCATCTCTGCCGGGGGGGCTGTGACTCGGGGATCCCCCCCCCATCTCTGCGGGGGGGGGGGGCTGTGACTCGGGGATCCCCCCATATCTCTGCGGGGGGGCTGTGACTCGGGGATCCCCCCCCCTCCATCTCTGCCGGGGGGGGCTGTGTCTCGGGGATCCCCCCCCATCTATGCCGGGGGGGGCTGTGACTCGGGATCCCCCCCATCTCTGGCCGGGGGGGCTGTGTCTCGGGGATCCCCCCCCATCTCTGCGGGGGGGCTGTGTCTCGGGGATCCCCCCCCATCTCTGCCGGGGGGGCTGTGTCTCGGGGATCCCCCCCCATCTCTGCCGGGGGGGCTGTGACTCGGGGATCCCCCCCCCCCATCTCTGCGGGGGGGGGGCTGTGACTCGGGGATCCCCCCCCCCATCTCTGCCGGGGGGGGGCTGTGACTCGG